>CM076582.1:712910016-714110016 GCA_034641835.2 Pinus albicaulis
GTGCTCAACTCTTGTGGGCACGAGACTTTTGATTGGCCGCTTCTCTATGAGAGTGACCCAGAATTCGGCCAAACTTACAAGGCACTCTTGGGGGGTACGCAAGTTCCAAATTTTCACCTCCAAGATGCACTTTTATGTCGCATGGGACACCTTTGTGTTCCTTCAAGCGAGCGTGCCAAGATGATATGGGAAGCACACTACAGTCGAGTCGCTGGGCATTTCGGGGTCGAGAAAACAGTAGCAATCCTGCAGAAGTATTTCTATTGGGCGAACCTTCGAAAGGATGTCGAGAAGCACATTAGATCCTGCACTGCTTGTGCCATTGCCAAACTGACCATCAAGAAGCAAGGCCTATATACTCCTCTACCTACCCCTAGTCGACCCTAGGAATCCATCTCCATGGATTACATGTCGGGCCTGCCTTCTACTAAGCAGGGAAATGACTGTGTTTTTGTGGTCGTCGACAGATTCTCGAAGATGGCCATTATGGCGGCCTGCAAGAAGAATATCACAGCAGAAGCCACTGCTAAACTCTTCTTTGAACGAGTGTGGGTGCACTTTGGGATCCCACGGTCTATCATATCAGATCGGGATAGCAGGTTCCTCAGCACATTTTGGTCCAGCCTCTGGTCGATGTTGGATACCAAGCTCACCAAGTCCACAGCTTTCCATCCCCAAACAGATGGGCAGACAGAGGTCGTCAACATAATGATTGTACACATTCTGCGCATGTACAATTCAAAGCATCCACGCACATGGGACGAGAGCCTCCCTTATGTACAACATAGTTATAATCGGGCTCTCCACGGTTCAATCGGCCATAGCCCCTTTCAGGTGGGCTTGGGATTCCAGCCACTATGTCCCATTGACGTAGCCATGCCATTTGCAGCTGCTCAGGCCAATTCAGCTCATGTCCAGTCTGAAGTTGACAAAGCCAGTAGCTTCATCGAGCGCATTCGACACATGCGCCAACAGGTCATGATAGGCTGGGCCGAGCCAATGCCAAGTACAAGCAACGCCATGATCAACTTAAGGGTGCCACACAACTTCCAGGTGGGTGACAAAGTATGGCTACATTTGCAGAAGGAGCGCCTCACTGGACCCCACCGCAAGCTTCGCCCACTCCGATACGGGCCGTACACCATCACCAAGGCTGTAGGGAACAATGCATTCGAGCTCGGTATTCCTCCATTCCTTGGTCTGCACCCAGTCTTCAATGTGGATCGCCTTCGTCCTTACTTCCCACCTCTACTGGACACCTCGGACATTGCAGAACAACTCACACCAACAGAGTTAAACCCAGACTGCATGGAATAGGCCACCACAGATTTTATCATGGACATGCAAATCAAGAACACTCGCCAACAGAAGATCCAACTGTATCGGGTTGTCAAAGCTGGCCAACTCCTGCACCAAGGAAAGTGGTTCACCAGGGACCAAGTTCAGTAGAAATTTCCTCATCTCATGGAGGAACTTAACGCAATGGGGACCATTGCTTCCTAAGGGGGGAGGTATGATCCAGGTGGATATTGGTGGTCACCTGCCTATTCCACTTGGGGCTCCACCATTGTCTATTTCAGTTTTTCATTTTCGGCACAGTTTACTTTTTTTAGCAGTTTTTCGGGTCCTAAACTTCCGGAGCCGTTTTGAGGCCCTAAACGACGTTTTTTCGGAAAACGTAGAGAAACATGGGTCCATGGATCGATGTTTCTCATTCCAAATTTGTAGTCCTCGGATAGATCTTTCTAACGAGGTATGGTACGCGTCAAACGGAGATCGTATGCCAAAGTTACGCCCCTGGGAAGTTGAAACACCAATTTACCTAAACGGGGCCCATAGTTTTGGCGCTTCATCTCCTAGGGTTAGGGTTTTGGCTGTTTAGGATTTCCCATTGTTTCTAAATGATAAATAGGCCCTCGAGCCTCATTGTAACTCAGTTCAGAGGCCTGTAGCCGCCACATCTCTTCTCAGAGATAGCTACCAGCGCCCTGGCTAGTTTTATTTCCATTCTGTCTGTAAGCAAATTTCAGTTCTTTGATATTAATGAAATGAAGTGTTATTTCCGCTGCATCTCTGTATTTATGGTTATATGTTTATTCTGTTGCGTTCCTGCATAAATCCGGATTAGTGGTATCAGAGCGGTCTGCTTTTTCTCGATCCTTCTTTTCATGTCCCCAACGAGGTCGGGGTATAAGGAGCTAGGGCTCGATCTGGTGGAACCTTTGCAAGATCAGCCTCGCAAACCTCGACGGACGCCCATGGGGGACGAAAAGAAAGATGAGGGAGCAGGAGATCCTATCAAAATGTTGCTCGAGGAGGCCCTCGAAAGACAAAGGAACGTGATGATGGATAACTTTGCTCAGATCCTTCAACGGCTACCCACCGGCGGCGCATCTGCATCCAGCAGCCACTCTGGAGGCGCGACTCCTTTTAAGGTACAAGTAAATCTTGACATTCCCATATTTGAGGGTCAAATAGACGCAGATGCGGTAGATAGATGGTTGAATCTGTTAGAAGGATATTTCTCGGTTCATGACTTTTCAGACCGGGAGAAGATTATTTTTGCACTCCTCAAAGCTACCCCCCATGTTAAGGACTGGTGGGAAACCTACTGTGAGAACAAGGACCAGATAGAACCCTCTCTGTTCTCGGCCGTACCAACTTGGAATTCTTGTCAAGGAACAGTACTATCCCGTGGGGAGCTATGAGGACAAGTACATACAATGGACCACGCTGCGACAACAAAGGGATCAAGATGTGCATGAGCTGAGGAATCTGTTCCATACCCTGTGCACAAAGTTGGGTATCAAAGATTCGGAGAAACATTTGGTGCTAAAGTATCGCAGCTGTCTGCACAGATACATTCAGGAGGAAATGGAGTTCCTCGACATCTCCTCGCTTGGTACGGCATACCGGTATGCTGCCAAGATTGAGCAGAAATTCAAAGAGAAGAAGCGAGACTTTGGATCTGTGAATCAAAAGCAAGGAAAAGGTGCTTCCAAACCGCAGAACAAAGGACAGAGCATGGCGGCTAAAGACAACCCGTCAAAGCCACAAGAAAAGAACGACACCGTAAAGCCAAAGAAGGACACGGGAAAGTGGTGTGAGTTCCATAAGAGCTCCACTCACAACACAAGTGAGTGTCGGGCCAAGCAGTCGCTAGTGGCCGAGATGAGGGCTTCTGAGTCAGATGCATGCTCCGACTCCGAATCAGAACCTGAAAAGGGAATGAAAAAGGGAAACATATTATTGATGCGGAGCCCAACGCCACTATTGCCACTACAAAGATCCAGAAGGAGGAACCGGAAGATCCAGAGGAGGAGGAACGTCTCTTCCACTCCCAGATGTGGGTAAAGGGCTCCCCTGTACAGTTCATTGTCGACAATGGGAGCCAAAAGAACCTCATTTCAGCAGACGCCGTGAAGCGATTGGGCTTGCCGACCACAGCTCACCCACATCCATACACCATCGGGTGGCTTCACCAAGGACGAGATCTCCGCGTCAGCCAGCAGTGCCGCCTTCCTTATAGCATCAAGCCCTTCACAGATGAGGTATTATGTGACGTTGCTCCTATTGATGTTTTCGATGTATTATTAGGACAACCATACTTGTGGAAGCGTCATGCTGTGTATGAGTCTCGACCTCGTGCTGTTATTGTTACTTTGGGAAATAAGTTGTACAGGATACCAGAGGTACCACCTCCTGCCTCTATCTCTTTGGTTACTGCAAAACAATGCAGTAAGCTCATTTCCCAAACCAGGAAATTCGTTTTCCTGATGATCCGCCCCCAGGGCAAGAAGAAGACTGTGGCCACGACCTCCAGACAGGGCCCCTCTACACGACAAAAACAAATGGATAAGGTCGTGGAGGAGTACGGGGACATCTTCACCTCACCCACAGGGGTTCCTCTGCACTGCCAGGTCAAGCACCCGATTGATCTGACCCCAGGTGCGCCACTACCCAATGGACCGATCTATCGACGCTCTGTTTTGGAAAATGATGAAATCAAGAGGCATATTCAGGAGCTGTTGCAGAAAGGTCACATTAGACCAAGTTCATCGCCCTGTGGGAGCCCGATCGTGTTGGTACAGAAGAAGGATGGGACGTGGAGACTCTGTATTGACTATCGGGCGCTGAACAAGATCATTGTCCGGAATAGGTACCCAATCCCACGGATTGATGACCTTATGGACCAACTCAAAGGTGCAAAATATTTTAGCAAGATCGACCTGAAGTCTGGGTATCACCAGGTACCAATTGAACCCTCCGATGTGTGGAAGACTGCCTTCAAAGCCAAGGAAGGCCTTTTCGAATGGTTGGTCATGCCTTTCGGGTTGACGAATGCTCCCACCACCTTCATGAGGATGATGGATGACATCTTGCGGCCATTCACCAACTCATTTGTAGTGGTGTACTTGGATGATATTCTGATCTTCAGCCAGACTTGGGAAGAGCACCTTCACCACATCCGACAAGTCCTCCAAACACTGCGGCAACACAAGTTGTGTGCCAATCTGGAGAAGTGCACTTTTGGCATGACCCAGGTTCAATATCTGGGATACATTATTGATGAAAGGGGGGTGCATGTGGATCCAGCCAAGATCCAAGTCATTCGGGATTGGCCAGCCCCAACCACTATAACAGAGCTTCGCAGCTTTCTGGATCTTGCTAATTTCTATCGGAGGTTCGTGTTGGGATTCTCTCATATCACTTGGCCCTTGAGTCAAGTCACTAAGGGAGGAGCGAGAGCAAAATTTTTTTGGTCGGAACCTCAACAGAAGGCGTTCACAGAACTGAAAAACCGCCTCTGTTCTGCCCCAGTGCTCACTTTACCAGACTTGCAACAGCCATTTGAGATCGAGACAGATGCCTCTGACTATGCTATTGGGGCAGTTCTTACTCAACGGGGACATCCAGTGGCATTTCATAGTGAGACATTGTCTGACACAGTTCGCAAGTACCCCACATATGACAAAGAAATGTACTCCATTGTGCAAGCTTGTCGACAATGGAAGCATTACATTTTGGGCAAGGAAACAATCATCCACACAGACCACATGCCCCTGCAGTTTATACAGACACAAGGGAAGTTGCAGAATGATCGCCATCAGAAGTGGTCCACATATCTGCAACAGTTTCATTTGAAAATAAAGTACAAGAAGGGTAGCACCAATCATGTTGCAGACTGCCTCAGCCGACCACTGATCGTGGCGCTCACCACTGTGCTCAACTCTTGTGGGCACGAGATTTCTGATTGGCCACTTCACTATGAGAGTGACCCAGAATTCGGCCAAACTTACAAGGCACTCTTGGGGGGTACGCAAGTTCCAAAATTTCACCTCCAAGATGTACTTTTATGTCACATGGGACACCTTTGTGTTCCTTCAAGCGAGCGTGCCAAGATGATATGGGAAGCACACTACAGTCGAGTCGCTGGGCATTTTGGGGTCGAGAAAACAATAGCAATCCTGCAGAAGTATTTCTATTGGCCGAACCTTCGAAAGGATGTCGAGAAGCACATCAAATCCTGCACTGCTTGTGCCACATCCAAACCGACCATCAAGAAGCAAGGCCTATATACTCCTCTACCTACCCCTAGTCGAACTTGGGAATCCATCTCCATGGATTACATGTCGGGCCTGCCTTCTACTAAGCAGGGAAATGACTGTGTTTTTATGGTCGTCGACAGATTCTCGAAGATGGCCATTATGGCGGCCTGCAAGAAGAATATCACAGCAGAAGCCACTGCTAAACTCTTATTTGAACGAGTGTGGGTGAACTTTGGGATCCCACAGTCTATCATATCAGATCGAGATAGCAGGTTTCTCAGCACATTTTGGTCCAGCCTCTGGTCGATGTTGGATACCAAGCACACCAAGTCCACAGCTTTCCATCCCCAAACAGATGGCCAGACAGAGGTCGTCAACAGAATGATTGTACACATTTTGCGCATGTATAATTCAAAGCATCCACGCACATGGGACGAGAGCCTCCCCTATGTACAACATAGTTATAATCGGGCTCTCCACAGTTCAATTGGCCATTGCCCCTTTCAGGTGGGCTTGGGATTCCAGCCACTATGTCCCATTGACGTAGCCATGCCATTTGCAGCTTCTCAGGCCAATTCAGCTCATGTCCAGTCTGAAGTTGACAAAGCAAGTAGCTTCATCGAGCGCATTCAACACATCTGCCAATAGGTTCATGATATATTGGATAGATCCAATGCCAAGTACAAGCAACACCATGATCAACACCGGATGCCACACAACTTCAAGGTGGGCGACAAAGTATGGCTACATTTGCAGAAGGAGCGCCTCATTGGACCCCACCGCAAGCTTTGCCCGCTCCGATACGGGCCGTACACCATCACCAAGGCTGTAGGGAACAATGCCTTCGAGCTCAGTATTCCACCATTCCTTGGTCTGCACCCAATCTTCAATGTGGATCGCCTTCGTCCTTACTTCCCACCTCTACTGGACACCTCGGACATTGCAGAACAACTCACACCAACTGAGTTAAATCCAGACTGCATGGAACAGGCCACCACAGATTGCATCATGGACATGCAAATCAAGAACACTCGCCCGCAGAAGATCCAACTATATCGGGTTGTCAAAGCTGGCCAACTCCTGCACCAAGGAAAGTGGTTCACCAGGGACCAAGTTCAGCAGAAATTTCCTCATCTCATGGAGGAACTTAACGCAATGGGGACCATTGCTTCCTAAGGGGGGAGGAATGATCCGGGTGGATATTGGTGGTCACCCGCCTATTCCACTTGGGGCTCCACCATTGTCTCTTTCAGTTTTTCAGTTTCGGCACAGTTTACTATTTTTAGTAGTTTTTCGGGTCCTAAACTTCCGGAGCCGTTTTGAGGCCCTAAACGACGTTTTTTGGGAAAATGGAGAGAAACATGGGTCCATGAATTGATGTTGCTCGTTCCAAATTTGTAGTCCTCGGATAGATCTTTCTAACGAGGTATGGTACGCGTCAAACGGAGATCGTATGCCAAAGTTACGCCCCTGGGAAGTTGAAACACCAATTTACCCAAACGGGGCCCATAGTTTTGGCGCTTCATCTCCTAGGGTTAGGGTTTTGGCTGTTTAGGATTTCCAATTGTTTCTAAATGATAAATAGGCCCTCGAGCCTCATTGTAACTCAGTTCAGAGGCCTGTAGCCGCCACATCTCTTCTCAAAGATAGCTACCAGCGCCCTAGCTAGTTTTATTTCCATTCTGTCTGTAAGCAAATTTCAGTTCTTTGATATTAATGAAATGAAGTGTTATTCCGCTGCATCTCTGTATTTATGGTTATATGTTTATTCTGTTGCGTTCCTGCATAAATCCGAATCAGTCTTTCGCTTACTTCCCTTCGAAATTTGGAATGTTTGAAGGGAGCTTCATGGGCATGGGTGGCCATGTAGGGTTGTGTGCAATGGGGTCATTTGTTAACTTGGTTAAATATGGTAAATTTAACAAAGCTAAGAAAGGTGATTATGTGTTGGTGGCCATTGCACCTTGTGAAAAAACATAGTTTTGGTTAGGTATAGGGTTTGTCTACGACATACCCTACTGTGAGTTCACCTGGCTTCCCGAAAGGTAGCGCTCCTTTATCCCCTAGGGGTTGAGGGAGGAGTGGTATGTGGTGACCCTGTGGGGGTGTTCATCAGTGTGGCGTTGGGTGACCGACTAGGGTTCCCGACTAATGATGCTCCAATAAATGATGAACCAATAAGGGTGGTAGTGTTATGTCTTTGATGACTAAATGGCAAAAGACCTATAACCCCTCCCGGTAATGGGGGGAGGTCCAAAGATGTCTAGATCGATGAGGTCCTGTTGGGTCTGTTCTGGCGTCGACTAGGTATGGTTTTGGAAATATTTGAGAGGATAGAGATTACAATCAAAGAAAAAATCGATCGCATACATAAAACAAAGCGAAAATAAAAGATAAATTTTCCCTTTAGATTAATCCTATGTGATCAGTCAATAAAAAAATATGGTTTTTTGTTGTTTTTTTGTATGATACTCAAATCCTAGAAGACCTAATCGTCCTCACATACTCAAATGTAACTAGGCCTTGAGAATATATCTTGTGAATGCTAGCACAATGTCCCGAAAGAATTGGCGACACCCCTAGTCAATCGAAGAAAATCGACCAAGGTAAGGGTAGAAGATCTAGTGTTGCCTGCACAGTCACCTATAGGGAAGGATGCCCTAGTTTTGGCCACTAAGTACTGTCGTCCCATGTGAGCATTCAAGTCTTGAGCTTCTTGGTAAATCAGCTACCGGTACCGAGTATTAGACGGGTCAGGTAGCCCCGATAATACTGTACGCATTGGGCCTAAGCTTAACCCCCTTTGAATCGGGTCTTTGTGGCGCTCAGGTTTTCTTTGCCATGGGAGGATAGACAGATTTAAAAGTTCTCTAAAAATTCAACTTCTATGTTTCAAGATGTAAACTGACCAAGGCAGCTTATTGGATGCCTACCCCCTTGGTCCTAACTTAAACTATAAATTCACTTGTGGCCCCTATGGGGAGAGTTTAATGAGTTTAGTTAAGTTAGTTTTAGTTGGCTTTGATTCACTTAAGGTGTGAATGTGTCTGAGCAAGAGGTGAACAAGCGCATAGTTTGAACATGTGGATATGCGATGATCCTTTTCAAAATCCCCTATTTAAAATACGTTTGGTTGTTCCTTTCTCAAAAGAAAAACATGTGTGGATATGGGCCACTTACAATGCTTCCTAGTTAATCTAAATGATCAACTATAGGGAGATGGTGAATTATTAGTAGAGAGTGTTCATATGCTTGTCTAGGATCACCCAAGGGTGCAAAGGAAGCAGAGATTACTTGCTCTCTAAGGATAATTCGATCCTAATGCCAAAAATTGAACTAAAATTAATGACTTTAAACTATGAAAATGAAAAATATTTAGCTAAGCATGCGTGGACTAGGGCCACTTACTTTGGCTAATTACCTATGTTTTTTTTAGTGCCTAAATTCGCAAAACATAAATTATTTCAGAATGAAAGTTGATTGCCCCCTACTTAAACTATGTGTTTACTTTGCGAAAATAAACTTGAAATTTTTAAAACTAACACCTAACCTACTAAAATACAGCCAAGAGTGAGTTTTAACAAGTCATGGGGCACCTCAAATAGTGCTGGCAGATTTCTTATGGGTTTCCAGTCACTTTACAAACAGGAAATGAAGGGAAATAGCAAAAAAATTATGCCTCTGGTTTCTGAGCGCAAAAGGCTCACACAGGCGCGAAGTCTGCGCGCAGGTCACTATTGAACGCGAGCGGTCGGGCGCGTCTGTTTGTGAAAAAGCCACGTGATTTTCCTGCAAAAAACTTTTGGAGCTTCTGCGCTTTGACCTCTCACTGAGGGTGAACAGGCAGAGAAGGAGAGAAAAGGGGTTGTTCAAGCCAAACTCCAAAGCAAAGAAAGAGGTATCTACAAAAGGCACAACCACATAAACTTGGAAATAAAATTAGTGGAGTCACCAATCCTGTGTAGGTGGATTTGGTGCACAAGTGTACCAAACCACACCTGCTTAAGAGGAGTGGTTGTTTCCTCTTAAGTTCCTAGTCACAGGCAGATAATTAAGGGAGTAAGCAAGTTAGTGAACATGCCAAAACATAAAACATGCTAGATAAGAAAATAACATGCATATATAGAGAGAAAATAAAAACTAAACTAAAACACATAACACAAAAGCTCTAAATAGAGTCAAACAACTTCAATAATCCAAACGGTGGCACTTACGTCCCCTCTTATTAAGTGCTAGTAGGAATAAAGGATGAAACGTTTACCCACTTGCCAAGGGGCCCTTAGAACTAGGGAGTTCTAAGACCCGATGCAAGGATGTTTTTACCTCCGAGCTACCTTGGCACAAAGGCTTTCTTTCTACTCCGAAGGATTGGAGTTGTTGGATGGCCAACAACTGAATCCCCTCTATCTCTGCTCCATATCACACACTGCTGAATTGCTTGGGGAAATTTTGGCCAGCATAACAATGTGTTCTCCCATTGTTCATCTCTTGGTGGCCTTTTATAGAATAATTTCAAACTCTCCTTCCCTCTCTTGGTACATTGATGGATGGTGACCCAAGAGAGGAGGATGATTCCATTGTGTGCCACAATATTCCATTGTGTGCTCCCTTGAGGTCCTAAGGAGGCTTGGGCAGCTGTCCTTAGGCGGCCTCAAGTGTGAGATCAATTTCCTGGAGTGTGCCTTGTGGTCCCGGAAAGTGACTTCCGCCACTCTCAAGACAAGAAAAGTGCGTGCAAATGTGCATTTTGCTGGTTTCTTTAGTGCACAATTTGATTTTCTTTCTGGACCTTAGAGATTTTTTAAATTCTTCAGATTCTCTAATGTGCCTAAGCCCTGTAAATCCTTCTGCCTGACATTTAATAATGTCATCTTTGCTTGTCCGATTTTCCAGTGATAACAAATGTATTGAAAATTTGTTAAGTATAATTTCACACAGTTAATGTGATAAAAGACGAGTAAGCATCGTCAAAGTTCAAGTACGCCCAAGCTAGGCAAGCTCTTGGAAAGAGAGATTGTCGGTGATGCAAAACTAGATGATGTCTGGGCTCTGGGTCAGGACATAATTCACTAGTGGCATGACACTTATAGTTTCATGCAACTTTTGAAAGGTTATACCCCATATTATCACAGTTCTTATATTTTGGCATATGAGTCCACTTGAGAAATACAATTCACCTAACTCTCTAGCTTGAAAGCAAACATGAAATTGTTGGTACCTTGCTAGCCCCACACAAATATCAACAAATAACAACTTGCTCATATGTATATACCCATTCTCTATAATTAAACATATAATTTAAAAAATAAACTCATATTCAATTCAAATTATTATTATTATTATTTTTTTTTCCATATTACATTACCCAAAAAAAAATTGAAATCTAAAATAATACTAAAAAAGTAAACCCTATAATTTAATAGTTCAACTACATGACCTAAAACTATTACAATAATATACTTATTAAAAACTAAACATATTATTTGTAGGAAATAAATTTTGAAAAAAAAAATAATAACTACTTAACTTACCCATCAATAAACCAACTCAAATTATATAAATTAATACAATATTATAAAAATACAAAAATATACCTAAAAAATACCATTTTTAGGATTATAAAACCGTAATACTATTATATCACCAATAAAAATGAAGTTTTACTATTATCAAATAAAGTTTTAAAAAACAAATGACAAAGGGATGTTGCTATGTTATCTATTAAAAAATGATCTTACAAGTGATGCTGCTATGTTATCGATTAAAAAATGATATTACAAGGGATGCTGTGCTACCGTATCACCGGTTACGTGTATATATATTTAATAACGAGAACTCACTCTACTCTGAAAATTAAAAAAAGACAAACACAATTTAAAAAGTGATAACACGGTGATAGGTGGTAAAAAGAAATGATTTTTTTTTTAATAACAAGAAATGGATTTCCTTTCTTGTTGTTTGTGATGGTTCACATAATTAAGTGTGACTTTTAGCTGGACTGCACAATATGTTACAATCAAGACCAGAATGACTTAAAATGAGTAAAATAATAAAATGTATAAAATAAGGAAAATTATTATGGCTATGTAGGTGTTTCTAATTGGTTATGATAAGGTTTGTATTTTTTATTTTTAATTATATAAAATTTTATATTTTATTGAATATTTTATTTATTAAAATTAATGGGCAATTTCAAATTGTTAATTTTTATTTATTTATTTGTTGATAGGAGAATCATTAAAGTTTTTTAAAGTGTATATATTTTATTTAGTTAAAGTTTCAGATTTGTATGTAGTTTTTTAAAATTAAATGTTTAATATTTTAAAATAGAATTTATAAATCTAACTTATTTTTATTATAAATGTTTTTTCTTTTGTCTATTTTTTTTAAAGAAGAAAAAAAATAACTTGTAATTTATTTATAATGAAACCCACTTGCATTATTTTAGGATTAGTATGTTGTAAATTCATCATATTTTTTTGTATTCTGTGCATATATCCAATCATGTTCAAAGTTAAGGAAAGCAAAACATATTAAAGCGACAAAAATGTGTTGAAAAGTTTAGCTACTATGTTTCATACTAAAATGACTATAACTAAAGCCTATGATACCAAAGCTCCAGCGCCTGTTGAATTTGAGGAGGATTAAGATTTTCCTGCTCTTATGCTGCATCTTTTGTTTAAGGTTCTTATGTTGCTTACCTTTTGTACATGATATGGTCTCTAGACTTGGATACCCAGCATAGACAAATTTGGTATAAGTTATTAAGACTTTTTATGTTCTGGTTGACTTATTAATAAAAACGAAAGGTACCACCTAAGCTTAACTAAAACAATATTATCAAAAAAGACTATAACTAAAAAAAGACTATAACTAAAACAATATTATCAAAAAACTATTCAAAAACCGAGCTAACATCAAGAAGAGCTTACGGTAAGTCCAATAGGTCCTCAACAGCCTCAACACAATCCTTTGTAATTGTGATGTGCATGAATCCTTCCATGTCGTTGATGCTGCACTTGGAGAGTGAGTCTGCTACTTGATTGGACTCACGATATATGTGGTGGATGGAGAACTGTTAGAGTTGTTGTAATAAAAGTATGGTCCGCAAGCTCCAACAACGAAGATCTCAAGGATCGAAGTTGGTATTACCCTGGATGCCCTCCACTATAGTTTCCCCATATATGTGTAAACAATTGATTTGTAGGGAGAGAGCATGCCAAAGTAGTCCCCATAAGGCAATCAATTCTGCACGAGAGTTGGTGCCCTGCCCCCCACGCCAATGAAGTTTGTATAATGTATGTTCGTCAATCCATAGCCATGCCCCACAACTACATAATCCCTGTTGAGAAGCCCCATCGAAGAAGCCAACAGGCAAAATGATTTGAGGAATTCTGATTTGGTGTGATGAATTGGTAGTGGCCACATATCGGGGGATGCAATACTCAAGCCATGACAGTGCCTTTGTAATAATAATATGCATACAGATAGGAGTCCCTTTGAGTATGTACTGATTTTGAGCCTTCCAAATCTCCCAGAAGGTATACAATGGAATGAATAAGGATGTGCCCCCCAAGAGATTCCCCAATGAAGGTAGTGTTCCACAGATAAGAAAGTGGTTAGAGGATTCATGTAAAGAGAGAACATATGACCTTATACCACGTGTAACAATTTGCAAATCATATTCCTCAATCAAAAGTTGTTAAGATGTATGAAATAGAGACACTTACCTTATCTTTTTACGTAAAGTACAATAAACCAATATTTTATTGAAAATTTAAATCCAAGTGAAAACATGCAAAACTTCCCTAAAAACCATTTGAACTATTACACATTTACTTTTAAAATAAAAACGTTTACTTTTAAATTTAAAAGACATGTAAGTGAATTATATTCATTTATCTATATATGAATTATGAAACCAATATCATCTCTTTAATATAATTATACATTTAATCATTAATTTAAAATATTTTTAAATTTTTAACAAAAAAACTTTCATGAAAATTTCACTGTAACTATAAATAGAAAACTCTCTTATAAATTATATGAATAGTCTAAATATTTGATTTTTTTTAACTTTTCATGAAAATTAAATCATATTTATAGTTAGAAAACATTTTAATCTTTATCTATTCAAATATAATGTGCAAATGATATGAATAGTCTAAATATTTATTTATTTTGAATTTTTTATGTTTTTACTTTCTAGTTAATTTGCTTAACAATTAATTCAAGATGTTCTAGTTAATTTTGTTTAAAATTTGATTAAATATTTTCACTTAATTTAAACTAAAAATTAATTAAACATTTTCTTTACAAATTAAAAATAAATTACTTTACCAATCATTGAACCGTTCCAACTATAATAATGATAATTAATTTTTTAATCTGATATTTAAACTTAACCTAAATAATTGTTATAAAATATTACCTTGGAAATTTTCATAAGGTAATGCTTTCCTAAGCTACAAGTTTGCAATCCTCTAGAAAGGCCATAGATAAAGGATGGATTTACTTAACGCAAGGGTTAATTGCGGTAGAGAAAGGGTCGTCCCTTCCGTTCCATAATACAATTACAGCTTTCCTTTCCTTGAAGAATTATTTAGGTTCAATAATTGATGTGCCCTGCCCTATTAAATACCTTGCGGTTCAAGCTATGTTTTATTTTAAAGGTGTACACGCGTTTCCAGGAATATATATGGTAAAGCGCGTACCATGTGGCAGCAGCATACACATGTAAACATTTAATTGGATAATGACTTGAAAGATGATGAAAGTGCTTTTCTTACCCATGTTCGCTCATTAATATTTATCACAATAACAACTAATATAATAATAATGAAAACCTTAACCATGGTCCCTCCTTCTCATCCTCTGCACGTTTCCCAACTTAATTATGGTTATGGGTGGGTGTAACCTTTTGCAGATGCCTAATCCCCATTTATTTCTACCCTAACCTATACCTAGGGATTCACTTTTAACCCCCATTTATTTCTCCCCTAACCTATGAAACTCGAGAAGACTCTGAGAATGGCAGTTACTGAGATGTGATTCGAACCTTGCACCTCGGACAATGTTTTTACCACGGCTATTGTATGTGATATTTTTGGAAAATTGAGTATGTAAGGATATCCGGAATGGGGAAGGGATTCGAACATTGCACCTCGGACGATGCTTTTACCACAGGGTTAGTACACATATACGGCATTTTTTAAAATATCAATCTGTAAGGACTGTAAACCCTAACCCTAGGAGTAGGACCATTTCCTCTGCGGAAACTCCTCGAATCGCGTCACGTCACGTCAAGTTAATTTTTAGTGCACCTAACAATAATATTGACTTGGTTTGGTTTGCGAGGAACGGAGAATCAAGTGGCTTCTGCCGGCCGTTAAGGCGGGCAGTAGGTCCCCCAGGTTCGGTCAGGATGCCTCCGCTCCCTCCCCCGAAACCCTCCGCTCCCTCCCCAAAACCCTCCGCTCCATCTTGATCCCGATCTATAAATAGCAGAGCCTACCAGTGTAATGCAGTTTGCCGCTGTGTGTCTGGAAGCTCCTCGGCACTGTGGTTCTTTTCCTTCTTGTTTTCTTCGCTTCGTCCTTTTAATTGTTATTAGTTGTGGGATTGTTTTTAATTTTCCGGCGGTTTTTGTTCGATCTTTTCAGTTGACCGTTCCGTTTCGGGTGGATTGTAAGGTGAGCTTTCGCTCTTCCAGTTATACCTGAATCATTCTCTTTCTCTTGTTGTTAAAATCCGTTTACCTCACCTGCTTCTGCTATATGCTCTGATTTTGCTTTGCTGGTGCTAACCAGATCTGTATCCTACTACTTGCGCGTTATGTTTTGCGTGTATATGCCCATGCTTGTTGGATCTTCTGTGTCTTTGACCCTAATATTGTAACTTCAACCCTAATGGTGTATTTTGTATGATGTGTTTATCAGGAGAAGCCATGAGTTCATCGCATGTTCATCACT
This sequence comes from Pinus albicaulis, assembly GCA_034641835.2. Classification (NCBI taxonomy): domain Eukaryota; kingdom Viridiplantae; phylum Streptophyta; class Pinopsida; order Pinales; family Pinaceae; genus Pinus; species Pinus albicaulis. Next base: position 712,925,540 of record CM076582.1, read on the forward strand.
GTTCATCAGGGCATGAACATGTGTCTCATCCCCTAGCTGCTCAGAAGGATGTAAATTCATGGCCTTCAATGAAGAGATCTCCGTCGACAGACTCCATCGGAGGTGGAGGGAAAACTTGTGTTTGCTCTCCAACGACCCATGCGGGCTCCTTCCGTTGTCGATTGCATAGAAATTCGGATTCCTTTTCTTCTACACACGTCCATCCCCCGTCGCCGCCGCCCCCTCCTCAGAATCCTTCTCATCCTCATCCTCCCGCTGCGCAGTCATCAATGGCTTCTACGACTTCCAGAACAGTAGAGGCGCAGTGAATCTTTCAAGAGAAGCAGTAGCATATAACCTTATAGCAGTTTTTTTTTTTTTTGTGGTTGTTTTGTTTTCATCTCGTAACGCTTCCTGGAAGTATGCAAAGCCCTTCAGCAGCACATCAAGGCATAGCCGTAGTAATCTTTCTGTCAATTTTGTGTAAATATAGTATGGTTTTGTCCTCTATTTACATGAAACACTAGCAAAGTTTCAGGTATTGGTATTCTTTACCCTATTTTGCATTTACTAATGTTCCGTTGCATGTAGGTTCCAAAGCGAAATGCCAAGATAATGTTATATGTTGACACAGTTATTATTTATATTTATTCTTGTTTGTAGGCTTATACTGTATATCCTGGATTGAGTTACTTCTATGGATAACTATATGTCAATTGGCATGTAAAGCCGTTTGTATACGTCTGTTAATGATTATTACTGTAAAACATTAATGAATATCAAGTCTGACTATTACTGTTACTGAATATTACAGTAAAACATTTAAACCTCTAGCACATTAACGTTGCTTCCAATCACAACTATATATAGAAAGCTCCCGATGCCCTGGATTATTGAAGAAATAATGGGTGCAATTCAGAATCATGTTCTTCCTAAAATCAAATCTCTCGGCCGCTTTAGAATTTATTGCAGGCCTGGAATTACTTTCTTCAAAAACCATTTAAACTCCTGATATGAAGATGTGTCAACATGTAAAACGATTTTTATATAATCTTGCGAGGTTATTCACAAGTATGAGTAGTAATTCATTAAAATAATACACATCCAGTAGAAAAGAGGGCTGTGGAGCTATTACCTGCCTTGTAACTTGTAAACGTTCTTTGTAAAATAATTTTATTATCCCTTTCACATAAAGTGTTATTTCACTCTTACTTTTAAGCATCAAGTTTGAAATTTGTGACATTCAATGGTAATATTTAAAAGATCTGGGTATTTGCCTCTGGATAGATAAAACAGGCCTCCATAACTGGTACGGTTTGCTTGGCAACAAATAATAAATACAATAAAGCAATAGGTTTTAATAAATTGATTTCATCTTTTGCTTCGTATTCCTTTTGTAATATATATAAATTCTTCTTTGTAGAATAGGTGATTTATTTTTTCGAGCTCGTATTCCTAGTCTTTGCTCGTCTTTACCGACGGTTGATTGAAACACGGGTTTCGTATTTCATGTGAATTGCGAAAACGATACTTTCAATTCCAACGACTTGCATTATTTATTTAATTTTTTATTATTATTATTTTATAGTTCAACAACTTTGTTTTATTTATTTAATTACTATTATTTTTTTTTATCATTTGTTATTATTATTTTATTATTATCATAGCTTTTTATTTTATGTTGATCTCAAGGCGGCAAGACCGAGTATACTGAGTATGGTTTAAGAATGTGTGAATTTATTCGCATCGTAGATGCAGTGAGTTATACTTGGAATATAATACTCATTTCTCATATATTCTTTTAAGATTGAAGCCTTTTCTTTGACTTTCCCATCATGTGCTTAACATTTCTTTTATGTTTTTCTTTCACTCTCCCATCATGTGCTTAACATTTCTTTTATGTTTTCATCTGCAGATGGGTTGCCGAGTGCCTTGAAAATTTGTTTATATATATATATATATATATACTCTCGAGGAAAAAGTAACATGATTCAGAAACAGAAGTGAAGTGGTTTTGTTGGGAAAACATCCTGTCATTTTCGTCTCCATGGAGAAGGAATCTTGAAGGAAAGAACCGATGAAAATGATAACTAGGTGAAAGCTTATATTTCCGTAAATGAAAGAAACGATGGAAAATGACAGGATGACTATTTCGGTAAAATGACTCTCGGGATTGAATATATATTTGAGATTCATTAATAATTATTAATAAAAAATGTCTGCAATATAAAATATAATTTTGAAATTGATTAATCAAATTTGACGGCTTTTATACCTCTCTAACTTGTCTTCACAGTTTCAAAGAAACTACTTTCCTTTTTTTTGATTTTTTTTATAAATTTTGGAATTATATTTGACAGTTTTGTCTATTTAATTCCATTTTTGTGTGGAAAGTTTTGTTTGTCAAATTTCAGTTTCAAAAGGAATATATATATATATATATATTTTTTTTTTTTTTAAGGTTTTATAAATTTTAAAAATATATTCGACATTCATGTAATTTGATACATAATTTATGGATGTCAAATTCTACCCTTTTTGAAGGTTTTATAAATTTTGAAAATGTATTTGATAGTTTTTCCTATCCAATTTCATCTTTTTCCATCTTTATATGAACAGTTTTGTTTGTCAAATTCCACCTTTTTGTGTCCTTGTAAGAGGATGATGTTGTGCCATAGTTTCATGTCATGTTTCATGTTGAAAGAGCCTAGCATGTCATGTCATCTCTTGTGGTAAAAGAGCTTAATATGGAGGGAATGTTGTAATGTCAAAATCAATAATTAAAATAAATGAAGTTATAATACTTAATTTCTTGTTTATGTTTTTGTTTGTTTGTTTTCAATTTTATTTTTGGGTTTGTTTGCTTTTAATTTTAGAGAAACCAAAATAAATAAAATTAATAATTAAAATAAATTGAGTTATAATAGTTAATTTATTGTTTATGTTTTTTGTTTGTTTATTTTCAATTTTATTTTTAGGTTGGTTAGTTTTTAATTCATTGAAAAAAGAATCATCAAGAAACTTGTTATGAAGGAAAATATATTTTGTATATACACATTACATGTGTATTGTCCAAGACTAGCTCCTTGTCAAAAACTATCAAAAAAAGCTTTTGTGTCAATTTTTGTTGTTGTTGTGTGGGTTGATGTTTACATTTTGAGTTATTTGATCAAAAAAACTTTACAAAGTTCATGTTAAAAAAACTGGATCAATAATGTTCATACAAAGTTCAGATATATATTTAAAACATACAAAAGTTGAAGTGCAATAGTATAACTAGGAAAAGATAAAGACAAGTTTAGAATTATCGGCAAGAGGGAGCCTATCCATATAGGGTTTGAAAAAAAAAACAGAAATGTTTCGAAAAGTTGAAAATAAGTTTAGAAATATCAGCGAGAGGATCCCCATTGAGATTTTAAATGTTTTGCACCTTGACACTCTTTGACGAGTGATAATCACCAAACCAAGGGCAGGAATTTAAAAAAAAAAAACTGATAATCATAAATCCAAGAGCAATGTTTTTTTAAGAAAAAGACCAATAGCGAAATACATGGCAACATGTAAAAGAGGCAAGTTTTTTATTCTTTGAATGTCCTCCACAACATGAACTAGCATAATATTCATGCAATTTGAGCCATTTTAACTTAGTTGACCACTAACAAAATTATCAAAACACTGTCTCCTTGTATGCATGGCAGCGTATAACGGTTTGTAAAAGAGTTAAGTGTTTTATTCTTTGAATGCCTTGCACAACATGAACAAGCATAATATTCCTGCAACTTTGAGCCATATTAACTGAGTTGATCACTAACTAAATTACCAAAGCTTTGAAGATGGGCTCCTTTTTCATCGGCAAAATAAATAACAGATCCACAAGCATTGATTTGAACCTAATTATTTATTCTCCTTTGTAGACCCATTTTAACAAATTTGCCACCCAACAAAATTTGGGTTTGCCAATTCTTTGGTAGCCACCTTTTCTAGATATGATGGAGAATGTAAGAAAATTTCTTTATTTTGTTCAAGCCAAATACCCTAGCTCAAAATAAGGGGGAGAACACGGAATGATTTGGTTGACTTGTTCCATCTTTCCAAATGTTTTCAAAAGAAATACCATCCCAACAACATTTTGACCCCAATAAAGAAAAACATGTATTCCCAACATTCTTAGTGAAAGGACAAATAAAAATATGTGATCTATAGATTACTCATTGTGTTTGCACAATGAACACCATCTTAACCCAATTTTAAATCTATGTTGCATAATGTCCCATGTGGGGATTTTTCTTGTCATGATGCTACATACCAATATTGGAGACATTTAGATTCCCATAGAACCTTCCACCACCAAACCACATTCACATTTTGAACACCAACATTTAAGTGGAGATAGCCCAACTTAAGAGTGTAGGATCCACGAGGAGTGAATTGCCATACCATATTATTGTCTTCTCTATCTATTAATTTGATGTGTGCAAAACACACATAATAAAGGAAACAAGACCACTCCACCCTGAAGATGACTAGCGAGTTAAAATCAAGTGCATTCATTCAATCTTGTTGGTAGACAGAAGAACGAGTAGGAAAAGTTATATGGGCCAAGCGAATAATGCCCCTATCACGGAGATAATCAATAAGTGTTTGGGGGAAGACAATCATTGACCTTGTTTTGCAACCATGGATCATATTCAAGACAAAAATTGGACACATCCTTGATCTTCCATGCCAGGCTCAAGGCACGCCAAATCAAAAGAATTTAAAATTGCGTGCCAAACCATTAAATGTTTTTTCTAGACTTGATTTGAAGACACACCAAATTTTCCAAGGTGTATGAAGCAATATACTTTTGGGAAATTACCTTTGTTCAAAATCTCAGTGTGGGCTTCAACCTCCGACTATGCTTGGCAGCAAGAACTTTAGAAAACATAAAAATATTTTTAAGGCTGCACCCAATCCAACCCAACCCAAAGCTTTGGGATAGCCAATTGACTTTGCGTTTCCCATGGAAGGATGAATGAACTAATCCTTAGAGCTTCCCAATAAAAATTTAAAGCAAATCTTTTAGCTTTATCCAATACGACCAATAGGAATATCAGCGAAAGACATCCAATACACTTGTATGGCTTAGAGGACAGATTTAGCTAGTACTAGTATATTGATACAATTGGCATGAGACAACCACCGAAAGCTCTAACATCACCTAAAGCTCTAACATGAGTCTTTTTTTTAGTTAAGTCAACCACATCTAGTCAACATTTTTATAGTAATGTGGTTTTAAGTGAAAACCCAAATATTTAAGACTTGAATCCAACTTCGAAATCTCAAAGGGAAAAATGGTACTAATATATTTGATCTCATGTTTTTTCAAATTGTGAACAACAATGGAAAATTTCTATTCATTGCTCACCATCCTTGTCGCTGACTCGAATAAGCCTAGAATAAGCCTATAATCTTTGACAATTTACACAAATCTCTTTTTGAGCCATTGCAAAATATAAGTGTATCATCTACAAATAACAAATGTGTGATTGACAGTGTTTTAGAAAACACAACAACATGAGAATCCCTTCTTATATTCACATCTTTTAACATAAGACTAAGGGGATTTGAAAACAAGTAGGAAAAATAGTTGAGACAAGAGGCAACCTTGTCGTAACCCCCACTGATTTTGGAAGAAATGTGAAGTTGAACTATTTATCAGAAGAACAAAAGAAACAAAAGTCAAACAAATCATGATCCAATTATTGAAATGAATATCAAAATCAACACAATCATAGGCTTTGGAGAGATCAATTTTAAAAACAACACTCTTAAACTTCAATGTTTTAACGTTTGTCTAGATCTTCCTAAGCCACCTCAATGGCATGATGTATTGGACTCTTGGCAAGAAATCCAAATTCCAAATTGTTCTTTTGAGATTAAATTAGAAAGGAGTGTAGCCTCCACATGGGGATTAACTTAGAAAGGAGATAGACCAACTTAGGAGTGTAACATCTATGTGGAGTGAATGTCCATACCAAATCACCTTCTCTATTTATTAATATGATGTGTGCAAAACATAAAGAATAAAGGAAACAGACAACTCCTCCCTAGAGATGACTAGCAAGTTTAAATCAAGTGAATTCATCCAACCTTGCTGGTAGACATAAGAACGAGTTGGAAAAGGTATATGGGCCCAAGTGAATAATGCTCCTATCACACACATAATCAATAAGTCCCTGGAGAAGACAATCATTGACCTTGATTCCTGTTATCACTCAGATTTTCCTTGAAGTTGTTGGAAGAGGAAAGGGGTCCGAGGTAACCACAAACCAACTTTCAGGTACAAAATCTAGCTAATCTGTACCCAAAGAGGGCTTTCTCTATAAAATTTAGCTTTGTTTTAGAAGATATTAGGCTAGTTATATAGTCCAGGGGTTTTGTTTGAATTTGGGTTGATGGAATTTTTTAGCTGAGATTAAGATCAAATAGTTTCAGTCCATTGGGTTAATGGAGTCAAAAGATTGGCTGCACTGACTTAAGTTTTTTAACAAAAGATGGTTTATCAGGGCAAGATAATCAAACTAGAATCAATTATAGATCTAAAGTGAATGGAATGGAATTCAAACGGATGAAAGACAATAAAGAATCTTTCAAGACATTCAAGAGAAGATAAATAATTTGATTATCAATAAAGCGCAGTTAAGTATTCTTTACTAAATAACCAAAGATGTATGAACTAGACAAACATGAGCAATTAAGAATTCGCTGTTTAAACCAGTTTAGAAGAAAACATTTAGAATAATAACCATTGAAATCAGATTACACCTAAGTACTTTATGATTTAATCTTTTTCGTTAAATATTAAGATAATGAAACACAAATGATATTGTAAACAAATATAAAACTTCAGAACATGAGATAGAGATGACTTATTGATCCTTTATTTGACACATGAATCTTGAGAAAAGTCTTTTGCCTCAATTCCTTGTCCAGTTTCGCCACGAAAAATTTCTCCAAAGCTCTTTATTCCAAGATATTCAATGTTACATCAGAGTATAAGAATCCACCCTCTATAATCCAATTGAGGGTTTATTTATATAATAAATCATACAAAATATCTCTAACAAATTGAGATATAATCTAAGATGACTCACAAATAAGTTACAATAAAAATAGAGAGAAATGGTCTCGTAGATAAGACAAAAAGCAACTGATGTTGTGCTGTTTCCTCTTTTTGAGATTGTGTTGGAGGCAGGACCTATATTTTGGCTCATTGTTGTCCTTTTTAGTAATTTTGTTCTAATTGCCTTGCTTCACTGATACTCTTTGTTCCTATTGATACACTTTTCACTGAACCGATACTCTTTGACCTTTGTTTATCCCTTTATCCTTTATATTGTAGTAAATAGGGAAAATTTTATATAAGGATAAATTTTACAAAAGTTTCAACAGATCTTCCCACCATTTATCTTCTGCTATTTTGGTCTGTTGAAGCTTCCTCAATGTTTCATCAGCGTCGGTATATCTGAAGAAATTACGCTGATTAGGAAACAAATCTTTTACTTCATGTTCAAGATAAAACAAATTCTCTAATCGGTCATGAAGATTCCTTCATGTAGGTAATGTTGCTTCTGATGAAATGGTTGAGGAACTGGCTTGATTGTGAGCACGTATGTCCAATTTCTTAACATAATTTTCAGGTCCATTATATTGTCTTCTGAAACCATAGCGCTGAACAACCTTTTATTCAATAAAACATTAACACTTTCTCTGAAAGCAAGATTTCTCTTTGCATGTCAAAACACCTTCGTTCTAAATTTTGCATAAGAGTTCTTTTAGTAAAATCCCTTTTTATCTCCAAGGTTGTTGCAGTTTTGTCCTGAATACCCTGATCTGCAAGTTGCTGTTTGGTTTGGGTGTTTAGAAATTGTATGAGCTGATTGGCTTCCTTAGGCATATTTCCTAATTCTGCTCATGTGTTTTCAACTTCATCAAGAGTTACTTTGACCAAATCATTTTGCTCGTATATTATCTGAATTGAAGACCAGATATCTTTTATTGACTGGATAATATTATCCCAAAGAATGTCATATATTTCTCTTAAAGGTTTCTTCAATGTGAGAACATTTTCCAAAGCTTTAACCAATTTTCCCAATTTTTTGACTTCTCTTGTTTTGTCAGCGACAATGATTTTTGAGAGATCATATCTCTGTTCCAAATTAATAAGCTGTAACTTTGTGTGCTGAAGTTCTGTTACTTGAAGTTTCAAGTCATTCATTGATTTTATTAGTTTTTCTATACTCAAATTTGAAGTATTTACCTGTGATGGCTCTGTTGGTTGACCTGTTCGCTGACTTGTTGTACCCGTGATAACTTCTGCTGTAGATACTGGAACACTAAACTGCTTGTCTTTTAATGCTTGTTCAAGCTCTTTTTCTGTTTCAGTCAGTGGCTCATTCAGCCTCAAAAGCAAGTCCCTCATTTCTTCTTCAGAATTCTTCTTTATTACTTTTTCAGTTTGAGGATGTCTTGAAGCTGGCAATTTCAACTGCTTTCTCAAAGTTGCAATGTCATCATCTTTTTTCTTGATTAGAGCTTCTATACCTTTGACATCCTTTGGATTGTGACCTAATCCAATAATTATTTCCTCCAATGTTTTTATCCTGTTGTCTTTGGCTTGAGAAGAAGCCTTTTCAAGCTGCAATTGTGTAATAGTGTTCTCCAACGAATCCTGTAATCTGTGAGCTGCCATCGCCTTATCAGTGAAAGTAGAATAGATCATTTCACCAGTCTGCTTATGTAATTCAATTTGATCTAAAGGATGGATATCCTTTGCTAGGACTTCAAAGTTTGTTATAATATAATCCGCAGCTGTTTGGAGTTGCTGCACTTTAGGTTTGAAGTGACTCATTATCATTTTGCTTTCTTTATTAGGGTGCACTTAGACTGGCAAACCCTTATCACACTTTTCTTTTACATATGAAAATCTATCTAGCTCTAATCTTATTATATCCAAGGGCTCAGATTAAACTGTTGAGCTCTTCTTATTTACTCTACTTATCTACTTATCCACCAAGATTAAACAGTTTAGCCAGATATTTATTCTTTATTCTACAACATGAAATTGAAGAATGAATGAGTCAAGTTTAAACAGTTTGACTTTTCATAAATTGTGGCAAAAGTTTAACAAGCTGCACACAATTGCTTATTACATCAGAGTAAAAAGTAGTGGCATTTAGACTTGCACACTTTCCTTGGCTTTTCTTTTGGTGGGGTTCATTTTCTTTTATTTTTTGGCCATTTTATTCTTTTCACCTTTTGATTTTTCTTTTACGGTATACCTTTTTTACATTTTTTAAATTTTTTGATTTTTTGATAATATGGAACAGCGTTTGCTACAAGAAAAAGGTTTGAACATATTGCGTAGTTTGACAAGTCAATCATGAAAAATGATACCTATTGGTATATGAGTTTAACACTGGCTCCACTTGGGGATGGCTTTTCATGGTGAAAAGTCAAGAACAACAAGTCAGATGCCTTAAAATGCCTTTAACTAAACCATGAAATCTTCTTTTTCTGGTGGCTTTATTGTATATATGATAGTAAAACCTCTGAAGCTTAGGGCCTTCACTTCGGGTTTCAACTTCAGCGAATCACCATCCAATCAAAACTGATGCATTAGAAAGGATATAATATATATATGTCAAAAATCAGAATATCCTAATAGATAGGATCAAAGTAGTGTTTTAACATCCGACCATTAACTGTCCCTTCCTCAGCTTCTGAACCATCCAAATTCTTCAAAAAATGTGTTATTTATCTGTAAAGCATGAATGATGTAAGGTCATTTCCATAAGAAATCAAATTTCCCATGTTTTCCTTTATCTTCCCTTTTGGAATCCCATCATAAGACTTTGTCTTCCAATTGAAAATCTTCTGCTTTGGTCCTTCTGTCAAACCTCTTCTTTAATTTTTCCTGCAAAACTTGGGATCGTTGATACATTTTTTCTCTGGTCTGCTGCAAGTGAATTGTTTGATTTATTCTTCTCTGAATATCATTTGGTTCTACTTGAGCCTCCTGAAGTAACTTCATTACAGGAACTCCTAAAGATGATGGAAATATAGCCTCAATACCATAAACTAATTCATATGGACTGGTCCCAATTGATTTTTTGGTAGTAAGTCTCTCTGCCCACAATGCATTGGTAATTTTCTTATGCCAATTCTTCTTATTTTCTTCCAATAATTTTTTAATGATATTAATGAGACTTTTATTGGACGATTCAGCGAGTCCATTACCCTGAGGATAATAGGTTGTGGAATGCCCTAAAGTGATGTGATATTTATTGCAGAAACTAATCATTTTCTTAGACTTGAAAGCAGTGCATTATCAGTTATAATTTTCTCAGGATAGCGAAATCTTGATAGTATATTGGTTTCTAAGAATCCTATGATTACAAAATCATTAGCTTCTCTGGATATGATTGCTTCAATCCATTTAGTAAAGTAATCTGTGGCAGTGAGGATCCATCTATGTTGGCCAGAAGAAGGAGGATGAATTTCACCAATAAAATCCAGGCCCCATTGTTGAAAAGGGTTCTCGGTGGAAATTGGTTTCAATGGTAAAGGTAATAATTTTCTCTTGCCTTCAAAGATCTGACACTTATGACAAGCAATTACACATTTCTTTACATCTGAAAACAAGGTTGGCCAATAAAAACCAGCCCTTTAGATTTTATTTGCAGTTGACTTCCAGTAGGTGTCCACCACAATCTTCTGCATGGAATTCATTGAGAACCTTGTCAGCTTCATATTTTAATAAACAATTTAATAGAATTCCATCATGATTCTTTCAAAAGAGTACATTATCTAAAATACAATACTTTAAAGATGTCATTTTCAAAAACATTTGTTTCGTTCTGGATAACCCTCGAGGAGCTTTCAGGTTTAACAAAACATAAATGATATCAGCGTACCAAGATGAGTTTAAAAAGGCCTGACTGATTTGTGGAGTCGTCATCTCCTGTTCGTCATCCAGTTCATTAATATTCAGGGCTTGGCAATTTGTTTCAGTCATGAGTTGAGCCAAACCTTGTCCTTTTATGAGTTTTGTAGGTCTTATTTCAATATCATATTCTTATATGGTAGCGATCCATTTACTTTTTTTGCCTTCAATTCCATTTTGAGTTAAGATGTTTTTAACGACAGCGTTAAGTACATAAGCTATCACATGAGAATACAATATATAAATTCTAAAATCTTTAATTGCTTTCAAAAGTGCAAAAGCTTGTTTCTCCATGATATTGTATTTTAATGATGCATCTCTAAGTGCTTTACTAAAAAAGGCTATAGGTTTTTCACATCCTTGATCATCTTTTTGTAATAAAACCGCTGCAACTGTATGTTCAGAAGCAAATGAAAAAATTATGAAATCTCTATCAAATTTTGGACTGGTAAGAACTGGTGTTCTGGTCAAAGCCATCTTAATTTCTTTAAATGATTGCTTGGCTTCTACTGTCCACTTAATACTTGAATCCTTTCTTAACATGTTAGTAAGCAGTGTAAGTAATTCAGCTAAACTAGAAATGAATCTTCTAAAAAAATTGATCTTTCCTATGAAAGCTTGAAGTTCTTTAATATTCCTGGGATGAGGTATCTGCAAAATGGCTTGTATTCTTTCAGGATCAATTCTAATGCCATATTTTGAAATGATATGACCTAGGAGTTTACCTTCTTCAAGACCAATCAATGATCTTTTAGGATTTAAAGAAATACCATATTTTCTGCATTTTATAAACACCTGTCTAAGATGGTCTAAATTTTGTTGATCTGTCTTAGAAAAAACAGTCAAATCATCCAGATATATGACCAGAAAATCATGAATTTCTTTGGCAAAAGCAATATCCATTGCTCTTTGGAAGGTCGCTCCTGCATTTTTGAGTCCAAAGGGCATTTTTACGTATTTGAAAGTACCCCATAGTGTTGTAAAAGTTGTTTTGTCTTGATCATCGGGATGAACCAGAATCTGGTTGTATCCTGAGAATCCATCCAGAAGAGAAATCCTGGAAGAACCTACTACCCTTTGTAAGATATGGTCCATTTTAGGCAAATGATAGTTATCTTTTAAAGAAACTTTGTTTAAATTTCTCAAATCAACACATAGTCTAATTTCTCCAGTCTTTTTCCTTGTTGGTACCAAATTAGAAACCCATTCAGAAAACCTAATAGGAGCAATTATTCCTGCTTCGTACATTCTTTTAATTTCTTTCTCAATTGAAGGTAGTAGCACAGGGTTGATTCTTCTAAGTTTCTATTTAAATGGTTTCTGATCTGGTTTCAAAGGTATTGTATGTTGAATTATTGATGTATCATATGATTTCAGATCTTCATAACTCCAGAAAAACACATCCTGCAATTCTTTTAAAATTTCAACATATTTAACTTTTTGATCCGCTGATAGAGATTTAGATAACTTAACCATCTTAGGATTTTCTTCAGTTCCCAAGTTGTATTCTTCAATATCAGCGTTTAACGGTTCCATTTTGGGTTTGAGTGGAATGTCATTAGAGTCAAAAAGATCTTCCAAAGGAGTTAATCTTTTAGGTAAATGATTATCTTTCAGATTAATAATTTCAGATTCATCTTCTATAATCTCATCGACTTCCATTTGTTTCAGACCCTGCATATCTTTTTTGGTGAATTTAGTTAGGTGAAGTATGTGAATTGCAGTCTCTTCTGAAATATCTGTTTCTTGTTCATCTATTTGATCAAATTCATTGATTGTTGTGTCTTCATCTATTCTACTGTTAGAGAATTCATTTTCTAAGGTCAAAAAATTATTTATCTGATTATTATTTACAAACACTTGCCAATTCATAAGATTATCCGGTATAGCAAGTCTATGTCTAATCTCAGCGGTGAACTGATGATTAGGTCCAAAAGGTAATTTACAAATGCTAGCGAACATTGCAAGACTATGAGCATGCAAATTTTGTTTTTTAGGAATTTTGGCAAGCTGAGCCTATAGAAAAGTATTGAGAATTTCCACAACTGTTTCTCTGTATTCTCTCAACCTGGGGTCTTTTGTCGAACATTCACCATTGATCTGTTGAATAATTAACTCAGAGTCTCCTATGATTGATACTCTAATTGCTCCTAAATTTTTGACATGTTTAAGCCCTAGCAAAAGAGCCTCATATTCTGCCATATTATTAGTGCATCTAAAGTTCAATCTATAAGCATGGCCTTCAGCATGATCATTTTCAACGTTGTGTATCCAAATTCCAGCTCCTGCGCCTAACTTATTTACTGAACCATCAAATTCTAAATGCCAAAGAATTTCATGTTCATAATCTTCATCGACTATTTTGACAACTTTCTTAACAGGGACATTTGGTTTTTCAGTTTTTTCTAGTATTTCTTGAATATCTGACGTTTCTTTGTTTTCCGAAATTTCTTCGATTTGAACATTAGATTTATTTGCAGTTTCTGTTTCAGGTGCTTCTAATTCAGTAGAAAGGTCAAATTCAACATTATAAAGGATGAATGAGTCCATATCAGAATGTACTGAGTAGACAGGGAAGTTTTCAGGCTTCCTCTGACTACTGACTAAATATTTCATCAAGGTTTCTCTGTATAGTCTTTTAGGTTGACCGAATACTGAAATAGTAGCAAATGACATATCCAGTTGAAGATATCCTCCGAGTTTGGCACCCCAGGATCTGGACAACAACATACCATATTTTGGAGGAATATCTCCTACTACTATATCCATTACAATAGATTTCGCAGGGTATTATACCAAAGTAACACACAAATCTTTAATCAAACCTAAACATCTTACCTGACTTGAATCAAAAGAAAATAGATCTTTATATGGTCTGGTAATGTCTAGGTTTAATCTTTCCATCACAGCCTTTGGCATTAAATTGTGAGACGCTCCAGAATCAAGCATGGCATTATGAAGTATTTTCTCATGTACATTCAAACTCACATAAAATGGAGGAGTCCTCCACTTTCTGGTTTTCCATTTACTTCAGGGCCAAAAAGTATTTTGTGTTGATCATCAAAAACATTTATTGAATCATCCATTCCAGTAATGTTAAGGGATCTACTGATTTGGCTCTTATAGACATCATGTTTAGCTAATTCTGCCAATGGAACAACTATCTTTAATTTGCCTATTTCAGCTTCTAGATTGAAAGATTTTTCTGTTTGAGTTCTAGTATTTTGAACAGCTGGATTTTCTCTATTTTTTGTATCTCCAGTGTTTTTCTCTTTTTCAATAGTGGGATTATGAGTTGAAGGTGTTTCTGAATTAACTTTTGCTGGTTCTTCTACGTTTCCGGTAGGAGGAGAAGTATTGGAAAGTTGTTTATTATTCAGTGGATTATCAGACACATCTTCAATTATTGGGTTAGTGGGGTTAGGACTTGCTTTAGAAAGAATTTGTACAGGAGGAGTGTTAGTTTTACCTTTGATGTTTTGTTTTACAGCGTTCTGTTTGCTATTTTCTGGCACGTCGATCCGTCTACTTCTCAAATTGTATTGTTTATGAACTTCATAAATCGCTGAGTCATATCCTTCTTTAAAATCAAAAGTTTCTCTTGAATGAGTTTGAAATGTTTCAAGAATGTGATTTTCTTGATCATCTTGAGATAGGAAAACTTCTGGTTCATTCTTGTTTTCAGTCAAGTTATTTATTTCAACATCATCGGTTGGTTTCTCAGAAGATAAACCTTCAACGAAATTTTCCTGGAATGGTGCCTTGATGTTTTGGTCAGGAACATTTTTTCCAGTGTTTTGGTTTTGATTTTTTTTCTGAAGTTTGGGTTTCTAATAACATTTTGACTATCACCGGAAGACTTCCTTTCTATTGTCTCTACTCTGTCTCCCATTCTTTCCATCCCTTTAATAATTGCATCCAGCTTTCTTTCAAAGCCGAAGGCTCTTCGTTTATAGGCATCCTTCTTTCAGCTCTAGCTCTAGCTCGTTTTTCTATTAGGTTAGCTTCAACACTAACAACTATGCTTTGCATATCTTCTATAGTTTGAGGAATTCTTTCCCTAAGTGAATATGCTATGTCAGAATCAAACCCATCAAGGAATTTAACCAATACTGAATCCGGAGGAGGTCTAAGGTTTTGGGGAACAACATTGTAAGCTTCGTTGAATCTAATGATATAATATTGCACTGCTTCATTGGGTCCTCTTTTCAATTTTCCAAAGTCTGATAGGATTTGAAGAGGATCTTTCTTCTTTTCCCATCTATTTAAAAATAATCTATAAAGGGCTGGTAAGTCAGCAACACTGTTTGGAGCAAGAGCCCTAAACCATGTCCTGACTTCTCCAGTAAGACTCTGGAAAAAAATTCTCATTCGTACATCATCAACGTCTATTTCATAAAATTAAAAGTAATATGTCATCCTTTTGGTATGTTGTTGAGCAGTGTAAGTACCATAACCATCAAAAGGGGTGATTTTACTCTGATAGTCTTGAGGCAAAGCACAGGGTTGCCTGGCAACCTTAAAGGAGCATATCTGTTTGACATCGGAAGGTGTAATGGAATAACAGGTGATGATGGTCTGGAAGTAGTGGGTGGAGGGGAAGAAGAGGTAGTTTGTGTTTGAGAAGTTTGGAGAAAAGCAGATGAACTAGGGGAAGTTGAAGTAATCACAGAAGTGTTTGAAATCTCTTCAAAGGTCAGCTCAGATTGAATGGAATTTTGTAGATGTTTGTCAAGATGTGAAGTGATAAACTCAAATTGCAAATCTTCAAGAAATAATGGATCAGGAACCAGATTGGAAAACTCAGATTCAGAAAAATTTATGAAAAGAGAAGTTTCAAAATGTTCATCAAATGGTTCGTCTTCAAGATACACAAACTTCACATGACAAGAGTTTGATCTAAAAAGAGGTCGAGAACTCCCAGAGCTTTCTTGACTCTCTTGTCTTCTCAGAATTCTAGGAATCAGATTTGGATTCTCAAATATCAGTGGTGGGTTAGGGTCAGGATTTGTCCTGGTATAATGAGTCCTTTCTGAAGCCAGTTTTTTGGATTTTATATTTTTGGTTTTTTGTTTTAAATAAAATGAAAGTACAACTTTGACAAACTCTTCAAGAAATTTAAGATTTTGGGTTAAAATTTTCTCAAAGATTTATTGAACTAGAGAAACTGATTAAATGTCTGGAACTAAAGTTCAGTTTATAAACTAGACCGGAGATTGACTGAAGTAGCATTTATTTACTATGCAATTGCAGAGCAAAAGCATTTCAAAGGCTACCTGGCTAATCTTCAGGCTCCCTCTGTAGTTTATAAGTCAAACAATAGTAAAAATGATTCAGATCCCCAACAGAGTTGCCACTATATTATCACTCAGATTTTCCTTGAAGTTGTTGGAAGAGGAAAGGGGTTCGAGGTAACCAAAAACCAACCTTCAGGTACAGAATCTAGCCAATCTGTACCCAGAGAGGGCGCTCTCTATAAAATTTAGCTTTGTTTTAGAAGATATTAAGCTAGTTATATAGTCCAGGGGACCATGGATCATATCCAAGACAAAATTGGACACATCCTTGTTCTTCCATGCCAAGCTCGATGCCACCAAATCAAAAGAGTTTAAAACTGCGTGCCAAGCCACATAAATGTTTTGCCTAGATTTGATTTGAAGACGCCCAATCTTCCAAGGTGTATGGAGCAATATACTTCTGGTAAATCACCTTTGTTCAAAATCTTGGTGTGGACATCAACCTCCAACTACACTTTGTAGCGATAACTTTAGAAAACATAAAAATCTCTTTAAGGCTCCACCCACCCAAAAGCTTTGGGATATCCAATCGACTCTACTTTTTCTATGGAAAGATGAACAAGTTAATCCTTCGAGCCTCCCCATAAAAAAATTAAAGCAAATCTTCCAATTCGACCATAGTGTTGAAATTCAACAAGAAAATGCACGCACACTAGTGTGGGATCACATGTCACATAGTGATGGATTCTAGCGACATATTAGTGTGCAACCATAAAAACTTATCTCATAAAAAACTTGTAATAGTTAACTAAGTGTGATAGACTTAGTTAGCTCAAGAAGTTCGAGTTGAGGGTCAAAGGATAAACATGTAGAGTGATTATATTATTAACAGGGTCCAGTTGGAGTTGTAGCACTAGTGTAGTGTGAGTGTGATCAATTAAATCACATTAAATGAGTTAAAATCAGTTTAACTAGTTCTAACTGTTTGATGAGCTAATGGAAGATCAAGTGAATTAAAATAGATTTAATTCACTAGTAGTGATCTACCAAGTAATTGATGATTCGCTATTTATAGCTGCATGCATGTCAATTATGGTGGAGGCCCAGTTGAGACAAAGGTTCAAGGCAAGTAAACTATAATTGTATTTTTAGCAAACTACCAATATGTTGTTATAAAACCACATGAAGCCCATGATGAATTGCGCAATCAAGGAAGGCTAAATTTTCTATGTAATATAGGTTTAATTCTATAAGGATTGCGTAAGCAGGGTACGTTAAGGGTACGCTAATAATTGGCTATGTGTTTGTCCAATTTTGCTTAGATCAGTGCGAAGGAAGGATGAACAAACTAATCTTTAGAGCCTCCCCATCAAAATTTAAAGCAAGTATTTTAGCTTTATCAAATATGACAATAGAGTTGAAATTCAACAAGAAAATACACACACTAGTGTGGGATTACAGGTCCCATAGTGATGAATCCTAGTGGCACATTAGTGTGCAACCAATTTTTAAATAAATTGGAAAATTAATTGTAATCTTATCTCATAACAACTTGTAATAGTTAACTAAGTGTGATAGACTTAGTTAGCTCAATAATTTCGAGTTGAGGGTCAAAGGATAGGCATGTAAAGTGATTATATTATTAAAAGGGTCCACTTGTAGTTATAACACTAGTGTAGTGTGAGTGGGATTAGTTAGCTTATATTAATTGAGTTAAAATCAGTTTAACTAGTTCTAACTGTTTGATGAGCTAGTGGAAGATCGAATGAATTAAAATATATTTAATTTACTAGTAGTGATTTACAAAGTAACTGATGATTCGCTATTTATAGCTGCATGTATGTCAATTCTGGTGAAGACCCAGTTGAGACAAAGGTTCAGGGCAAGTAAACTATCAGTGGTATTTTTAGCAAACTACCCAGATGCAGTTATAAAACCATAGGAAGCCCATGATGAATTGCGCAATCTAGGAAGCCCGAATTTCCTATTTAATAGGGGTTTAATTCTCTAGGGATTGCGTAAGCAGGGTAGGCTGAGGGTAGGATGATAATTGGCTATGTGTTTGTCCAATTTTTCCTAGATCATTATGTAGCAATTGATAGAGTAGATGAGGTTGTGGTGAACACAAATACATTGTATTGTTTCATGATTCCTTGGTTGATTATACAATAAAGATGCAGTGGTTTTGAGCAGTTGTTTTCCCCATGGAAATATTGTGTTGTGCGATTGATTTACTTCTTTCTCTTGCATGTGATTGAGCGATCGTGATTTATATTTCACAAATATTGTATAATGATTCAGTATCTTGTTTTAGTACATTGTATGATCAGATTGAATCCATTGGTGTAATTTCTACATGGTATTAGAGCACCAAGAATCATAATAGTGGAGAAGAAATTGAGTTTGTGTTGAAAAGTATTCAAATTTGCAGGTACTTTCTTTGGAGCTATAAGTTGATCAAGATGTCTTTCGATGGCGTGAGACTCGAATATTCACTCGAAGGCAGTTCAAATTATATTGCATGGAAGGACAGGATGGAGACGGTGTTGGAGGATAATGTGTTGAAAGAATTCATAGATAGTTATATTCCCAACCCCGCAACAACATATGCCCAACTTCTTGATGCATGGAAAAAGAAGGTAGCAAAGGCGAGGAGGATATTGTTAGAGGGAGTTCGAGATCATATTGTATCGAGTCTCCATGGAAAGAAAATTCCATATGCTATGTGGAAGGCCTTGACATATTGTTTCAAAGCAGCAGCGACCACAAAAAATTGACACTCAAGGACAAGCTCAGGAAAATCAAAATGGAGAAGGGGAACACAATTCAGAAATACTTGACCATGTTCACTCAATGTCAAGATGAGTTTGAAAGTGTTGGGATTACTGTAGCTGATGATGAATTGTTGAGCCTAGCACTTCTAGACCTTCCCAAGCGCTGACATAGTTACCAGGACTCTGTGAATGGGAGGGAGAAGTTACTAGATTGGGAGCCACTTTGGTCAGATTTGGTACAAGAAGAGTTTCAGCGGAATACCAGGGATGGACCCTCATCCAAGACTGATGATGAGAAAAATTGTGCCTTGGTTGGTAAGGCAAATCAGGGGAAGGGGAGGAAGCCCCATTCCAAATCTGAGACCGACAAAGAAGGCAAAAAGCGTGACATGTCAATGGTGAAATGTTTTCACTGTCATGATCATGGATACTATACAACAAATTGTCCACAAAATAAGAATAACAACAAGAAGGCTTCGAGAGCTGCAGCGGGTGAAGCTTTGGCCTCATAGTTTGAGTTGGGCTTCTCTCTCATCACATGCATAGCGTCAACTATGATGTGATCTATGTGGTACTTGGATAGTGGAACATATTTCCACATGATGGGAAACAAAGAACCCTTTAGTTGCTTGGAGGAGATGTTGAAGTCCAACAAGAAATTCCAGCACACACACTAGTGTGGGGACCAATAGGCCCTAGTGATACATTAGTGTGATGGCCAAATTAATTAATTAATTTGGTGCAGTGTCTAATTTAATTTTCTCTTAATTAAATTGGACAATAAAATGCAATTTTATCTCGTGATCACTTGTAATAGTTAACTGAGTGTAATAAACTCAGTTAGATCATGTATTTCGAGTAGAGGGTGGTTGGTGAGGCATGCAAAGTAATTATATTAGTTATGGAGTTCGAATTGAAGTTGGTGCTTTAGTTTAATGCATGTGTAATCAGTGAACTCAGTTAGGTGAGTTAGAGTCTGTTGAACTAGTTGTCACTGTTTGTTGCACTAGTGAGATATCAAGTGAATTAAATATTATTTAATTCACAATTAATGATCTACCATGCAACTAATGATTTACTATTAATAGCTGCATGCATGTTACTTGCAGTGGAGACCCAGTGGAGACAAAGGTTAAAGGGAGGTTAACTATCATTTGTGTGATTAGTAGGTTCCCTGCATGTATGCATGTAACCAGACATCCATTTGAGTGCCCATGATCCTTGCGCAATTTTGGAAGACCAAAATTCCTAAATAATAGGGATTTCATTCATCAGGGATTGCGCAAGCAAGACAGATTGTTTAGAGGTTGAGAATTTGCTAAGTGTTGGCCATTTTTTGTTTGGAACAATGTGAAACAGTTGTGAGAGTGCAGGAGACTCTTGTGAGAAGAGTGCATTGTAATTGTTTCATGATTCCATGGTTAATATACAATAGAGGATAGAGGGGTTTTGAGCAGTAAGCTTTCCCCAGGAAATTATCTGTGTTGTGGTTTGATTTCATTCTTTCTTTGCTTCATGTGATTGACAATGGTGTTTAATTTTTGCAATTGATTTGTAGAAACGATTCAGTATCTAGCTTTAGTACATTGTTAGATCAGATTGAATCAATTGACATACACATGTTTGTGTAATTTATACATGGTATCAGAGCACAAGGAATCACTATAGTGGAGGAGTAGCTGAGTTTGTGACTGAATATAATTCAAATTTGCAGAAGACATTCTTGGTGCGACAAGTGATTCATGATCGAAATGGCTTTCAATGGCTTGAGATTGGAGTATGCACTCAAGGGCAGCTCTAACTATATTTCTTGGAAAGATAAGATGGAGGTAGTATTGGAGGACAATGGGTTGAAAGATTTCATTGACAATGATGTTTCCAATCCCGTTGTAACAGACGCTGCAAATCTTGATGCTTGGAAAAAAAAGGTTGCAAAGGCGAGGAGGATCTTATTGGAGGGAGTAAGAGACCGCATTGTCTCAAGTCTTCATGACAAAGTGACACTATATGCAATATGCAAAGCTTTGACATATCTATTTCACAGCAGCAGTGATCATAGAAAATCAGCACTGAAGGATAAACTCAGGAAAATCAAAATGGAGAAAGGCGACACCATGCTGGAATATTTAACAAAGTTTGTCTAACGTCGGGATGAGTTTGGGAGTGTCGGCATTATTGTCGCTGATGATGACTTGGTTAGCCTAGCTCTTCTATGACTTCCCAAGAGTTGACATACTTATGAGGACTCTGTCAATGGAAGGGGAAAAGCTGCGATTGGGAACGACATTGGTCAGATTTGGTGCAAGAGGAGTTTAGGCAGAATACCAGGGATGGATCTTCATCTAAAAATGATGATGAAGAAGATTGTGCTTTAGCTGCCAAGGCGAATAAGGGTAAAGAAAAGAAATTCCATTTCAAATCTGAGTTCGGTAAATATGGCAAGAAGCGCAACATGTCCAGAGTGAAGTGTTTTCACTGTCACGAGCATGGACATTATGCCACTAATTGTCCACAAAAGAAGAAGAACAAGAAGGTTTCAGGGTTTGCAGCTGGTGAGGCTTTGGCCTCGCAATTTGAGCTTGACTTATCGCTCATTGCATGCATGGTGTTAAGTGCAATGGGATTGGTGAGGTACTTGGATAGTGGTGCATCCTTTCACATGACGGGAGATAAAGAAATTTTCAGTAGCTTGGAGGAGAAAGACCTCCAGATGCATATCGAAATGGGTGATGACGGGTGGTACAGTGTTACTAGGATTGGTACAGTTACCTTCCAGACTCAGTCAGGGACACCCTTTCAATTAAAAGATATAATGCATGTACCAGGCTTGAAGGAAAAATTAGTCTCAGTCGCAATGTTGGAGGATAGAGGCTATGATGTTGTTTTCAGTGAAGGAAAATCTTTCCTGTGACACAAAACAACAGGACAAGCCAAGAATATTGGGATTCGAGCTAAGAATCTCTATATAATTGATGTAGATGACTGTGCAACATTAATGGGTAAGGCGGACAAATTGGTGAGCCAGGATGAGGGTGAGTTATGGCATAGAAGATTGGATCATCTTCACCACGAAGCCTTGAAGGTCATGCAGCAGATTTGTACGGATCTTCCCAAGGGTACTCTTGCGCAGTCATACACATGCAAGGGATGTACTATGGGGAAGTATGAAAATGCCACTTTTCACGAGAAGGAGAACCAAGTCTCAAAGATCCTTGAGAGAGTTCACTCAGAGGTGTGTGGACCATTCTCTACCGCTTCGACAACAAAGCATAAGTATTATGTGATATTTGTTGATGAATTTTCTAGAAAGTGTTGGATCTACTTCATGCAGAAGAAAGATTAGACGTTCTAAAAATTTATTGAGTTCAAAGCACTAGTGGAGAAAGACATGAGGAAGCATGTGAAGGCTCTTAGGAGCGACAATGGTGGCGAGTACATCTCCAATGAATTCAAGAACTTCTACAGCAAAGAAGGAATTTAGAGAGAATTGATTGTGCCTCATAACCCACAGTAGAATGGGGTCTCAAAAGAAAGAACATAACAATTGTGGGTGCAACATGAGCGATGTTGCATCTCTGGGCGTAGGCATGCAACACTACGATATTTGTGCAAAACCGTTGTCCTCATCGGATACTTGGCATGAGTACACCAAAAGAGGCTTTTACTAGTAAGAAACCTAATGTTTCACATTTAAATATTTTTGGCTCATCTGTTTATGTGCATGTGACCAAATACACCAGGTAGAAACTTGAACCAACAACTGAGATTGAGATATTTGTGGGGTACATTGAAACTCCTCACAACTATCGAGTGTATTTCTGAAACAACAAAATGATTGTTGTGCGACGAGATATACAATTTTATGAGGAGAAAGCCATGTGATTGTCCCTTGAGAGGGATCTAGATTTGCATGCAAAGGAGGAACTCTTGGTTCCAAATAATGAACCTAAAAATGTGGAGCAAGCACATCCAGAGAATCATGGAGTGACAAAAAACACTCATGCAGAGCCATCCACCAGAAATGGTAGAACACGCACCATGGAAGCTGATAGATTGAGACTTGATGCAACAGAGAATGTAGGAGCCCCTACTTCACTGTGCAGACAGAGACAGTCTCCAGACATGTTTCTTGCATACATGGATCTTATGAGCAAGTGTATTATGATAGAACCATCTTCCTTTCAAGAAGCAGTGCAACAACAAATTTGGGTTGATGCATGGTAGAGGAGTATGACTTCATTGTTAAGAATAGTGCATGGGAGATTTTCCCAAGACTGGTTGGAAAATCAATGGTTGGATCTAGATGGATCTATAAGGTGAAGCAAGTAGCAGATGGGAGTGTGGAGAAGTATAAGGCTGGATTTTTGGCCCTAGGATTCTCACAAGTTGAGGGGATCGACTATGAAGAGACTTTCGTACCAATAGCGAGATACTCTTCCATTAGATCTATCCTTGCACTCTCAGCGCAGATGGGGTGGCGCATTCATCAGATGGATGTGAAAATTGTGTTTCTCAATGGAGTTATTAAGTAAGAAGAGTACATAGAGCAGCCAAAAGGTTTCAATATCTTTGACAGTGAGCAGCATGTGTGTTTACTCAAGAGAGCACTGTATGGGTTGAAGCAAGCACCTCATGCTTGGTACAATCATATTGACAGCTATTTCACTGGGTTGGGCTTCACCAAAGGTGAAGTGGATGCAAACTTGTACCAGATTGTAGTTGATGGTAATCTCTTGATTATCGTACTTTATGTTGATCTAATTTTGACAGGTGATGAGCAGGCGAAGTAAACTCATGCAAGGAGGATCTTGAAAGGGAGTTCAAAATGAAGGACATGTGACTCTTTCACTATTTCCTTGGTTTGGAAATATGGCAGTGGAATGGTAAAATTTTTGTTTCTCAAGGCAAGTATGCCAAAGAGATACCGGGTAAGTTTCACATGGAACGCTGTAAACCCATGGACACTCCTCTTCCAGGAAATTGGAGGAAAGAGGATGCTACTTCTGGAGTAGTGGACGCTAATATCTACAGGTAGTTAGTGGGTTCACTGATGTATTTGGTGAACACTAGACTAGATATTTGCTACGCAGTTAACCAATTGAGTCAAGCTATGGTTAAACCGACCAAACTATTTTGGAAGGCAGGGAAGCATGTCTTGAGATATATCAGGGGAACTAAAAAGTATGGATTATGGTACAAATGGATAGAGGGAGTGAATCTTCAAGGCTTCACGGATGCATATTGGGCAGGCAGTCCATCAGACAGAAAGAGCACATTAGGAGGGATCTTCAACATAGAATCAACAACAGTTTCTTGGTACAGCAGGAAGCAATGATCTATGGCACTCAGTTCAGATAAGGCAGAGTACATGGTAGCAAGTAAAGATGCATGTGAGGCCATCTGGATGAGAAAGATCCTGGTTGGTTTGTTTGGTTCTCAGATAGATCCAACTGTGATACATTGTGAAAACTAGAGTTGCATTAAACTCTCTGTTAATCCAGTATTCCATGATAGGTCCAAGCACATAGACATCCGGTACCACCATCTCAGAGATTGTGTTCAGAGGCGCATTATGTTACTTCATTACATTCCCACAGAGGATTAGGATGCAGATATTTTGACGAAGGCGCTCACCAAGAGAAAATTCAAATACCATAAAGGTGGGATCGGGGTGGAAAATAATCCCTTTCTTGTTGAGAGGGAGCGTTAAAGTCTAACAAGAAATTACAACACACACACTAGTGTGGGACCAATAGGTCCTAGCGATACATTAGTGTGATGGTCAAATTAATTAATTAATTTGTTAGTGTCTAATATAATTTTCCCTTAATTAATTTGGACAATAAAATGCAATCTTATCTCATGATCACTTGTAACATTTCACTAAGTGTGATATACTCAATTAGCTCATGTATTTAGAGTTGAGGGTGGTTGGTGAGACATGCAAAGTAATTCTATTAATTATGAAGTTCAAATTTCAGTTGGTGCATTAGTTTAATGCACGTGTAATCAGTTAACTCAGTTAGGTGAGTTAGAGTCGGTTGAACTAGTTGTAACTGTTTATTGCACTAGTGAAAGATCAAGTGAATTAAATATTATTTAATTGAAAATCAGTGATCTACCATGAAACTGATGATTTACTATTAATAGCTACATGCATGTCAATTCCAGTGGAGACCCAATTGAGACAAAGGTTAAAGGGAGGGTAACTATCAGTTGTGTGATTAGTAGGTTGCCTGCATGCAACTAGACATCCATTGGAGTGACCATGATCCTTGCGTAGTTTTAGAAAGCCAAAATTCCTAAAGAATAAGGATTACATTCATCAGGAATTGCGCAAGCAAGGCACACTGTTTAGAAGCTGAGAATTGGCTAGTTTTTGTCCAGGACAATGTCAGACAGTTGTGAGAGTGCAAGAGACTCTTGTGAGAAGAGTGCACTGTAATTGTTTCATGATTCCATGGTTAATATACAATAGATAATAGAGGGGTTTTGAGCAGCAAGATTTCCCCATGAAATTATCTATGTTGTGGTTTGATTTGATTCCTTCTTTGCTTCACATGATTGGTAATTGTGTTTAATTTTCGTAATTTATTTGTAGAAGCGATTTAGTATATAACTTTAGTACATTGCTAGATCGAATTGAATCCATTGATATACATATGTTTGTATAATTTATACAGGAGAAGGATCTTTATATGCACATCAAGATGGGTGATGATGGGAGGTATAGTGCTACCGGGATTGGTACAGTTACTTTCCAAAGACAATCAACTAAACATCTCATATTAAAATATGTCATGCATGTACCATGCTTGAAAAATAATTTAACTTCAGTTGCTATGTTGGAGTATCTTGGATATGATGTGGTTTTCAGTGAAGGAAAGGCATTCCTTCGTCATAAAGCCACATCATAGGTAAAGAAGATTGGGGTTCACGTTAAGAACCTATATAAACTTGATGTAGATGGCTACGCAACATTGAGCAGTAAAGTAGGGAAGGTTGTGAGCCAAGATACATGTGAGTTATGGCACATGAGATTGTGCCATCTACACCACAGTGCTTTGAGGATCATGTAGCATATTTCTACAAGTCTTCCAAAGGGTACTCTTGCGCAGATAGACAAATGCAAGGGATGTACCATGGGAAGTATACTAAAGCCAATTTTCATGAGAAGGAGAACCAAGCAGTGGAAATCCTTGAGAGAGTTCACTAAGATGTGTGTGGACCATTCTCTACACCTTCCACAATAAAACAAAGGTATTATGTGATTTTTGTTGATGATTTTTCTAGAAAGTGTTGGATCTTTTTTCTGCAGAAGAAAGATCAAGTGTTCTCCAAATTTTGTGAGTTTAAAGCACTGGTAGAGAAAGATACAGGGAAAAAGGTGAGGGCTCTAAGGAGTGACAATGGTGGTGAGTATATCTCTAATGAATTCAAGAACGTCTTTGCCAAATAAGGAATTCAGAGAGAATTGATTGCAACTCATAACCCACAACAGAATGGGGTTGGAGAAAGAAAGAACATAAAAATTGTGGGAGTAGCGCGAGCTATGTTACATGATCAGGGCCTACTGTTGCATTTGTGGGCAGAGGCATGCGACACATTGGTATTTGTGTAGAACCGTAGTCGTCATCAGATACTTGGCATGAGTACACCAGAGGAGGCATTTTCAGGTAAGAAACCAAATGTTTCATATTTTAAAATTTTTGGCTCATCTATCTATTGCCATGTGACCAAATATGCCAGGAAAAATCTAGAACCAACAATAGAGGTTGGGATATTTGTGGGGTACACTGATACTCCCCATAACTATCAGGTGTATTTTTCGGCTAACAGGATGAAATTTGTCAGAGGAGATGTTAAATTTGATGAGGAGAAAGCCATGCAATTGTCCCTTGAGAGGGAGCTTGAATAACATGTAGATGAGGAACTATTAGTTCCAAAGGATGAACCTCAGGATGTGGAGCAACCATAAGCAGATGATCATGGAGTGGCAGAACCACTCATGCAGATCCATCCACTAGAAATGGTAGGAAGCGCACCAAAGAGGCTGGAAGATTGATGCTAGATGCGACAGAGAATGTAGGAGCACCTACATCATAACATAGGCAGAGAAGGTCCCCAGACAGGTATACTGGATACATGGCTCTTATGAGCGAGTGCATTGTGACATAACCATTCTCTTTTGAGGAAGAAATGTAGCAGCCAACATGGGTTGATGCCATGGTTGAGGAGTATGACTCCATTATAAAAAACAATGCATGGGAAGTGGTCCCAAGACTAGTGGGGAAGTCAGTGGTTGGATCCAGGTGGATCTATAAGGTGAATAAAGCATCAAATGGGAGTGTGGAGAAATACAAGGCTATATTTGTAGCCCGAGGATTCTCACAGGTAGAGGGGATTGAATATGAGGAGACTTTTGCATTGGTTGCAAGGTGCTCGTCGATTAGATCTATCCTTGCACTCTCAGTGTAGATAGGGTGGCATATACATCAAATGGATGTAAAGACAACATTTCTCAATGATGTTATTGAGGAAGAAGTGCACATTGAGCAACCAGAAGGTTTTGAGACCTTTGACAGGGAGTTGCATGTGTGCAGACTCAAGAGAGCACTATATGGGCTGAAGCAAGCACCTCGTGCTTGTTACACTAGGATCAACAACTATTTCACCGGGCTGGGATTCACAAAGAGTGAAGCAGATGTGAACCTATATCATATTGTGGTTGATGGTAAGCATTTGATTATTGTACTTTATATAGATGATATTATACTGACAGGTTATGAGAAAATCATAACTTCTTGTAAAGAGGATCTTGCAAGAGAGTTTGAGATGAAGGACATGGGGCTCTTGCATTATTTCCTTGGTTTGGAAATATGGAAAAGAGATGGGGAGCTATTTGTATCTCAGGGCAAGCATGCCAAGGAGATTCTGAGGAATTTCCACATGGAGGGAAGAAAACCCATGGAGACTTCTCTTGCAGGAAACTGGAGGAAGGAGGATGCTACTTCAGGTGACGTAGTGGATGCTACTTCTTATAGGCAACTTGTGGGTTCACTTATGTATTTGGTCCACACCTGACCAGACATATGCTACGCAGTTAACCATCTTAGTCAAGTTATGGTTAATCCTACCAAGCTCTTTTGGAAGGCGGGGAAGCATGTGTTGAGATATCTCAGGGGCACTACAAAGTATGGATTATGGTACAGACGGATCATTAGGGGAATTTTGAGGTCTAAAATGGGCCTCCTAAGGAAATTATCAAATAATAGTGGAAAAAATAAAATAAGATTAGATGACATCATCAAATTTTAGAGGGAAAAAAGGAAAAACTATTTTTTCAACTCGTATTTTCAAATTATCTCCCAAATTTTTTATCCAAATTTTGAGTGCGAGTACTTTTTGGATGCAAAATTTAATTCCTCATCCAAGGAGTACCCATGTTGCATACTTTCGATGGACCCTGCTATACGAAAAATGAGAAATACATGAAAAACGTAATTGCAATCACGTTTTTTCATGTATTTCTCATTTTTCACGTAGTAAGGTCCATCGAAAGTATGCAACATGGGTACTCCTTGGATGAAGAATTAAATTTTGCATCCAACGAGTACTCCCACTTGATATTTGAGTAAAGACTTTGGGAGATAAGTTGAAAATACGAGTTGAAAAAGTAGTTTTATTATTTTTTAATTTTTTTACCCTTTTACTTAAAAATGGTGAATTATCCCCCATAGTTGACATCATCATCTTGAATCCTATTGGTTCATATAAAGTTTATTTTGGTTGTAAATTTTTCGTAGGAGGCCCATTTTAGACATCAAAATTCCCCTATTGAGAGGGAGTGAAGCTTCAAGGCTTCACCAATGCAGATTGGACAAGTAGTCCATCAGAGAGGAAGAGCACATCAGGGGGCATCTTTAGCATAGGATCAACAACAGTTTCTTGGTACAACAGGAAGAAGAGATAAATTTCAATCAGTTCAGCCGAGGCAGAGTACATGGCAGCTAGTCAGGCTGCATGTGAGGCCATATGGATGAGGAATATACTTGTTGGTTTGTTCGGTCATCAGATGGATCCGACGGTGATACATTGTGATAACCAGAGTTGCATAAATCTCTCAGTTAATCCAGTATTCCATGACAGGTCCAATCATATTGACATCCGGAACCACCATCTCAGATATTGTGTTCAGAGGTGCATTATGTTGTTGCAGTACATTCCCACAGAGGATCAAGATGCAAATATCTTGACGAAGGTGCTTGCAAAGAGAAAATTTGAATACCATAGAGGTAGGATTGGGGTAGCAGATAATCCCTTTATTGTTGAGAGGGAGTGTTGAAATTCAATAAGAAAGTGCACACACACTAGTGTGGGATCACAGGTCACACAATGATGGATCCTAGCGACACATTAGTGTGCAATCAATTTTTAAATAAATTGGAAAATTAATTGTAATATTATCTCATAAAAACTTGAAATAGTTAACTAAGTGTGATAGACTTAGTTAGCTCAAGAATTTCGAGTTGAGGGTCAAATGGAAGGCATGTAGAGTGATTATATTATTAACGTGGTCCACTTGCAGTTGTAGCACTAGTGTAGTGTGAGTGGGATCAATTAACTCACATTAATTGAGTTAAAATCAATTTAACTAGTTCTAACTGTTTGATGAGCTAGTGGAAGATCAAGTCAATTAAAATAGATTTAATTTACTAGTAGTGATCTACCAAATAACTGACGATTCACTATTTATAGTTGCATGCATGCTAATTATGGTGGAGACCCAGTTGAGACAAAGGTTCAAGGCAGGTAAACTATCAGTTTTATTTTTAGAAAATTACTCAGATGTAGTTATAAAACCACATGAATCCCATGATGAATTGCACAATCAAGGAAGGCTGAATTTCCTATTTAATAGGGGTTTAATTCTCTATGGTTTGAGTAAGCAGGGTAGGCTAATGGTAGGCTGATAATTGGCTATGTGTTTGTCCAATTTTTCCTAGATCAGTTTGAAGCAATTGGTAGAGTGTATGAGGTTGTGGTGAACACAAATACATTGTATTGTTTCATGATTCCGTGGTTGATTATATAATAAAGATGGAGGGGTTTTGATAAATTGTTTTTCCAAGGAAAATATTGTGTTGTGCGATTGATTTACTTCTTTCTCTTACTTGCATGTGATTGAGCGATCATGATTTATATTCTGCAAATATTGTAAAAGGATTCAATATCTTATTTTAGTACATTGCATGATCAGATTGAACCCATTTGTGTAATTTCTACACATAGGAATATAAGCTAAAGACATCCAATACACTTGTATGGCTTAGAGGACAAATTTAGCTAGTACAAGTCTATTGACATAAGACAACCACCAGAAGCTATAAGATGAGTCATTTTTCTAGTTTAGTCAACGACCACATCTAGTCAACATTTTTATAGTAATGTGGTTTTAAGTGAAAACCCAAATATTTAAGTCTTGATTCCAACTTCGAAATATCAAAGGGAAAAATGGTACTAATATATTTGATCTCCTGTTTTTTCAAATTGTGAACAACGATGGAAAATTTATATTCATTGATCACCATCCCCGTCACCGACTCGAATAAGCCTAAAATCTCTGAAAATTTACACAAATTTCTTCTTGCCATTGAAAAATATAATTATATCATCTAGAAATAGAAATGTTTGATCGGTAGTGTTGTTTCAAACACAACACCATGAGAATCCATTCTTATATGGGCATCTTTTAACATAAGGCTAAGGCCTTTGAATACAGGTAGTAAAAAAGAGTGGAGACAAGAGGAAACCTGGTCATAACCCCCACTGAGTTTGGAAGAAATGTGAATTTGAACTATTTATCAGAATAACGAAAGAAACAAAAGTAAAACAACAATGATCCAATTATTGAAATGAATATTAAATCCAACACAATAATAAGCTTTTGAGAGATCAATTTAAAAAAAAAACACTCTTAAACTTCAATGTTTTAATGTTGTGTAGACCTTCCTAAGCGATCCCGATGGCCTCATATATTTGTCTCCTGGAAAGAAACCCAAATTGTTCTTGTGAGATTAACTTATAAAGGATAGGTTTGATTCTACCTAAAATCATTTTTGATGTGACCTTATAAAACACAATTTCACAAAAGGAAAGGATGAAAGTCAAATGAGGTAGGATTATCAATCTTAGGAATGAGGGAAATTAATGTCGATTTGAAAGCACGAAGAACCTGTTCTTATCTATGAGAACCATTCACAATCCATTACAGAGCATTGCCAATAGGGTCAAAAAAAACCAACGAAGAATTCAACAACCCAACCATCAGGGCTCAAACTCTTGTGTTTTTGAAAATTGGAGAGAGTTGCTTTTAAATCCCCTTCAGAAATGTTGAACATATAATCCGCCAAGGGTTAAGGTGTGAGAGTTGAAAAATCAAGAGGAGTCCAAGAGACATTGGAATATGAATCCAGTGGTCACCCTAATATATTATAAATGTACATGTATGGTTAATAGAAATGCAATAAATTGTTTTATCATTAGTGTATCTCCACATTCCATAGTGTGTATAACATGGTATCAAATTTGATACATTTTTAACGTGATCAATCTAATTTGAGCCACTGGTTTATGGCCTCTCTATGCATGTCAATTCTACCATAAGTTCTACAATGTCGTGTTAGCTATATTCTTACTGTTATTTCTGCCCAGTTCTGTAGCAACTTTGAGCATAGTCTTTCATAAACCCACCCATCCATCCTGTCATATATGTTTTTGTGCACCTGAAGAAGAAAATGCATGCCTCTGCCATCCTGATCTAGTTAGAGCTAAGTTTAGAAACAAGCCATTATAACTCATCTGACATCTCTCCCACCCTATCTGAAATCTGGATGCGTACAATGTTCAAATACATTACTCTGCCCTCCTAGGCTCCTTCCTTTTGGTTTCGTTGCCCGTCCTCTACTGCTTGTCAGAAAAAATCTAGAGATGACTCTTTAATGAAATTTATTGTCTTGGCAATAACCTAATATCTATGTAACTTAGCACTTCGACCAGGTGTTGTTTGTAAACCAAGGGAACTTGAAACATACACTGTATCATTTTCTTTCATATTTTGTAGTGCAGTTTCTTATAACTCATTCAAAAATACCAACTTAAGCCACATAATTTCCTCCTAGTACTAGTTTTTACTCCTATTGTAGTTGATGCAGACGCTTTTCCTGATTGTGTGCGTTTGAATTGAATGGGCGAGTCTATTGTTCCAACGAAATGGACTGTGTTGAGAATTTTTTTTTTCCATGGCACTACATGTGGTGGAGAATGGTTGGAGTTTTCCCTTGAGATTTCACCATAATGATTGGGATTTTCCCTTTACCTTTCATTGTGGCTATGTTCACTCACACCTTTCACCATGGATGCAATATTACCAGATGCTAGTGTTCACCGCCTGTGTTATCCACCTTCTAGTTCATCTCTCCATACCACAGTCGGCCCATCGTGACTGTATCCACTATGATACCTGCATTTACATATGATGCTCTCGTCGTCACAGTCACTGACTTGTGTGGAGGCCGAAAGTCACGCCGCGCATTCTCCAGTGGGTGTTTCTCTCTGGCTCCTAGTGGACAATCCACATCTTCATACCATAGTGAAATTGTCTAAACAGTCGACCCTTGACCCCCGATTCCTCCTCCATACAATGTTCATTACACCCTCCCATTACATTGTTGAGGTTATTTAACTATTTTCAGGCTCCATGCATACACCACTCCTTGCCGCTCCCTCGACACTCTTGGCCTCATCTCCCACACCGACCCTATACGCACTCTGGTCGACTTCCCCACTTCCTCACTCCTCACACTGATCCCCCGCCCATCGGTCATGTAATACGTTGTCATATATCAATTATCTGCATACCCCACACATCCCTTCTCCACTGCATGAAGTGTCGAGCCGCAAATCGACCAAGTGTGGGATAGTTTGTTGTGCTTCGTTAACGAGATTGCAGGTGAGGAGAAGGCAGAAGGCTTTGCCATTCGAATTGACCATTTTGACTTTAAAAGTGTCAGGGAAGCCGAGGGAATCTACCCAATTTCACAGATGCCAGTTCATTATTTCAAGAGCTTCCATCGAATGACATAGGAATGACTCCATCGAATGTGAAAATTGTTTCTTTGGAATATTGGTTACATTTTTGTGATTTTCTCGAATATTGCATGAAATTGGTTTCTTAAAGTGTTTTTTATTTTATTTTTAAAGGAGTTGGGTACCACATTTTTTGGGCACGTTATGGATTGTTCATAGTTTATTGATGAATGGTCGACCAAAGCCATTGAATTTAGAACTATTTGAAGGCTTCCAGTTTGTCTAGACCATCAATTGTTGCATTTGGTCTTATATATTACAACCTAAGATATTAATTGTAAGCTGCAACAAGTTTGGCTAAGTGTTGATGCACTGAATAAATTTGATTGTACCCAGAAATGTGGCAAGTTTTGCAGTGATTGATGGTAATATTGCTAATTTTGAGTGTATTTTGGCCATTGTGCAAAATTATATATGTGCATTGCAACCACAAGGTATCTTTGTTTATCATTGCAACCACTTTAGCCATCTAAACAAGAGATTCATATGATCTCTTCAATGAAAATGACCAGAATTAATATAGTATTGGAGTTCCTAAATACTTTGATACTATGTTCTATTGGTGACACAGTAAAAATCAACAAAACCACTCTTGTTGATATTCAAATTTGTCTTCAAGGTGCACAAGAAAACATTGATTTTTTGCAGTTGGAGTCTCAGCTTCAGCGAGATGAGTTACAATAGAAAAGGCATCCTTCTGAACTTGTTTTTGGTCAGAAAAATCCCATATTTGACTTTGAAATAGGATCCTATCAGCAACCAACAATTCAACACGTTAGTAAAGTTGAGTTTGATTCAAATCAAGTGCCCATTTCAGAAGCAGTTTTGAATATAGGTGTGGAAATTCAGTCTGCACTTCCCAAGCCTATTCTCATACCTTGGTAAGAGCTTTTCCATAACAAGCACAAAAATGGGCTTGTATATGACAAGGATGTGTCCTTTCGTATTCCAGATTACTCAAAGCCCATCCAGTTTCAGAGTGTTGGATTCCTTCATGGCGGTTCATCTTCAGTTGTTCCATTTCCTTCTTCTTCACATTCACAGTGAAAAGTTGTCAAATGCCAACATTTTGACCGAGATGGCCATATGAAATATCACTGTCTTGATCTTCATCCATGTGAGGACTGTCATAAAAACTCTCATTCTTCACACATATACTTTAGAAACAAGCTTGCTGCAAGAACAAATATTCATCTTGGATGGATTACTTCTTGACAATGGGCATCAACAACCAAGAAGATTTTTCATTCATATGTCAGAATCTCTTCTAGAATATTAAAAGGCCTTGCAGTTGAGTTTTCACCATCATATCACCTTGTATATGATAGGGGGGAATGATGGTCATCTAAAAGCTTCGAAGCCATATCAAGCGAGTCTGAGTCACAACTTGCCATACCAAATTCAGAGTTGTAGCCAAAGACAAAAGTTTAAATGAGTCCGAGCCACAACCTACCATACCAGATTCAGACTTGTAGCATGAGCATGCCTTTGGTTAGTGGTAAACATTAAACCATCTATGTGAGGTTGAGCTTCTCCCTTCAGTTTCTTTCCAGTTTTAGAAGAGTTCCAGGAATTTCATTAAGCATTCCAGAGTTGGTGGTCATCCTTAAATCACCATAGGTTGAGACCTCCCTTTTCAGGTTGAGGTTCTCCCTTTTTATGTAGGTTTAAGACCGCCCTTTTCCAAGTTGAAGGTCTCTCTCTTCAAATAATTAGGAGCACTTCCTCTGGTAGAAGACTTTAACTTCTTGCCAAATTTGGAAGAGTTCTGGGAACTACACTAAGTGTTCCAGTGTTGGTGGTAATCCTTAAACCACCAACTTATACCTACATCTTAGAGAGTGCATTCAACCTAGTGCTTCCATTTTGTGTTACAAATATCTTCTTAGACTCATACATACCTCTTCTAATTAAGGGGGGAATGTTACCACATAATATGCCAAGCGTTAAGGTGTGGGAGTTGAACAATCAAGGGGAGTCCAAGAGATGTTGGAATATGAATCCAATGGTCACCCCAATGTATTATAAATATACATTTATGGTTAATAGAAATTAATAAACTATTTTATCATTAGTGTCTCTCCACATTCCATGTATGTCTAACAAGTAACATCCTCAATTAGCTCATAATTCTTAATATCCTCCACAAAACTTGGGAAGAATTGATCCTACTCAATTGATCTCAACTATATTGACTTCCGAAGGTTCCTTAAATATATTTTGGAAATGTTCTTGGCCAATGGAAGCAAGTCCATCAAAATTTTAAACCTCACAACCCTTTTCATTCACCATGTTTTAGACAGTGTTATTTATTTTCCCACCTTTTGCATAGGCATGGAAAAATTTTGTATTCTCATCCCCACTATCCAACCATAGTGCCTTGCTTTTTAGTTTCTATGACTCTTCATTTTTTGCAAGTATATATTTCCTCCTGGAAACAAGTCTATGGATTTCCTCACGAGACTCTCGAGATCCAAATCCATTGGATCCAGAATCAATTAAATATTTCATCATTTGTTCCACTACCACCAAATCCTCATCCTCCCTTCTGTGCACTTCACTAGCCCATTCTTTGACCAAAGATTTGATATGTTTGTGATTTTATTCAAATTGACTGGCAACAAATATCCCGAGACTTCCATCAAAGGGGCACCAATTTTCCCTAATTGAGACATTAAAGGCTTCTTTAATCCAACTTGCATTCATTTTGAAGGGTCATGCCAACTTATGGAAGTTTCCTTTTATAGGAGAATGATCCGAGAT
The DNA here is from genome assembly GCA_034641835.2 of Pinus albicaulis. Taxonomy (NCBI): domain Eukaryota; kingdom Viridiplantae; phylum Streptophyta; class Pinopsida; order Pinales; family Pinaceae; genus Pinus; species Pinus albicaulis. The sequence goes on from CM076582.1 coordinate 712,961,428, forward strand.
TCCATTAGAGCCAACAAATTGGTGAAGAAAGGAAAATTTTGCATCATGGAATTGACCACAAGAAAACGGTCAAACCTCTTTGTCACATGATCATCCCCCAACCTTTGGTTTCTCCAAGTGGGTTTCAGAGGCACTGGGGTAATGTCTTTCAAGTGGCCACTATAAAATTTGTGCATAAATTTTTTTGTAAGTGGGTTGACCCTTGCACAAGGTCCCCAAGATTCTATGGCACCGAAGGAAAAATTTAAATCACCACCGATTAACAGGGTCTCAAACCTCATATATGATTTCTCAAAGAAATAATTCCAGAAGGTAACTATATCTTCATGAGGCCCACATATATTGATAAATGTAATAATTTGGTCCAAATCCAACAAGAAACCCACAATAACCAAGCCGGAGTAAACACTCCAAAAGTTTTGAACTTGAATCTTACGAACATCCCAACTAAGTGCCAACCATCGAAATGACCACAAACCTCAATAGCAATAAATCACCAGGAAGAGAGAGTGGATTCTAAAATCATTGTGATGATATATCCCTCCCCAAGGGTTTCTTGTATAATAAATACATATGGATGTTCCACATGACTAATCTCTTTAAAACCATTTTTTTTGGGTTTACTAGCCAACCCATGACAATTTAAGAATAAAGTCTCCATATGGGAACCCTTGGAAGGGATTTCAACGCTCTAAGCGCCCCATTGATCAAAAATTGTCAACCCGCAGCTAGCTCCACACAGGCCTTGGGTTTTTCGAAAGATATATTAGATTTTATCCCCCTACCTTTACTATAAGAATCATACATCAAAATTTGACCCAAATCGCCAAAATGGCCCTAAGAAACCGAAATCACTAAACAAGACCTCAAATTACGTAGTATGTCACTTTCCTCCAAATCACTAGAGCTACCCGATAAAACAAATTCCCTCAAGGAAGAGTAACTAGAAGAGACCCATAGGTCATGGGATAAGGAACGTTCATAAGGGGAGGAAAAATAGATGGTAAAGGAGGTTTCCTAGCACTCACACGTGAACATATATGGAGCTCAATATTTAGAGAATTAGAACATAAACCAATATGTAAATTTTCAAAATAGAGGGTATTTGAATAAACATGAATTGATGTATCCTCAAGACAATGATCACTCCTCATTGCTAAAGCCGACGAATATTCCTCGAAAAGAAAATCCATTTAAGAAACCATCATCGAACTTGGAATCACTGAAATAGACATCACCGGGTCCATCACCTAACCACTGTCTTCCGCCAGATCCTATGGAAAATCCCCTGAAACCTGCCCCTTGGTATTTTTCTCCTTGAAATATTTCCCATTGAAAAAGGCCTTAAAAGGAAGGTTACAATTTCTCACTAGGGGTCCATATTTATGGCATCTTTTGCAGTGAAAAGGGAGCCTCTCGTAGTCCAAGTCTTAAAGATGCATAATACACTTTCCAATGTTCATGGTAGGATGTAGCTTTTTATGGAGGTCCAGGGAAACAAACACCTTTTGTATTGAATTGTCACACGTCTCATGGAAAGAGTAATCTGTATCCAAGAAGCACCCTAGACTATTCCCCATATTTGTAATTATTTTGGGGTTCCACATGTTTGAGGGAAGTCCAGGACATCGAACCCATACAGGGATTTCATCCATACGCTCCTTCCAGGTGTCAAATAAGGGTGTCCAGAATTTAAAGATGACACTGGTGGAGTCGATAGCCCAGACTTTACAATTCTAGCCACATCCTCCTTTGATTTGAAGGAGCGTTGAATCCACCCCTTATCCAAAAGAAAAATATCAGGGACATTCAAGACCACAGGGAAGAGATATTGGTCCCACCAAGCCAAAATGGTCGGTTATAAAATTTTTCACCCTATAGCTCTTCCTACCAAGGATTTCTCAACCAAATCAATCACATATGCCATCTCCACATCATCCCCTAGGCATAAGGTATATGCTGCAGAAGAGGCATCATATTTTACAACTCGTAGTTTCTTCTTGTTGATATGAGAAGGAAAACCACCCCCCTCCCCCTGTAACCCATGATTTGAAGAATCCTTCACCGAACCCTATAGAATAGAACCTTTATAAGGACACCACACAAGCACCACTTGATTAACCAAAACTTGAGGACCCAAACCCGCAGCAGGAGGATTTTCCATCAGAATAGTGGGTGCTGTAGGAATAGGCCTTACACCTTGAGACAAACTATTCACAGGCTAGGAAAATAGGAAAGTTGAAACCCCTCCACTTAATGATGGTAAATGAAAACCAACACTAGGAAAACCCTTGGAGAATGGCCTAGAAAAATTAAAAAAACCCTCGTTTGAAAAGGAAGGGACTAGAGGAGGAAACCCACCCACTGATGCTAGTTGTGGAAAATCCACTAAGGGGAAAGAACTTGTATGAGGATCCACCGACCTGAAATTCATATAGATGGAAGTGGATTAAATATTCCCTAGAACCCCACGGGAAGGGTTCTAAGAAAACCCACAAGTCAAGTGTGAACACCAATAGAAAAACCCGTCAGATGCAAAAAATACACTAAGGAGAGGGAAGCACTTGTATGAGGATCCACTGACGTGAAAATTAGATAGACAACAGAGGAAGAAGATTCCTTGGAACCCAACACGAAGGGTTCCAAGAAAATATACTCGTTGGGTTTGAACCCCCAAGAGAAAACCATGAATTTTGTGAGAAAAAAACCTTAGAGGTAACGACTTCACCAGACGAGATAAAAATGGAGAACTTGTTGGGGCTCACTGAATCATAATCGATCGCATCTACGTAATCCATGCTTATCCACACCACGCCTTCTAGTTCAACAATCCACCAATGAAAACTACCACAAAATCCTAGATAAATCGCAAACCTCAAGTAAAAAACCAAAGAAATGCCACAACAAAGAAAATCCTTGGACCAATCACCTGAAACTGTGACCCCTAAAAAATGTGTTAGCCACCCCTTAAAAAAATATTACGCAGTGAAGCCCCAAATCTGACCTGACTATTAGTGGGCTAGGCGACCCCTCATAACAAACAAAACCTACACAATTACCACAATGAAACCCTACTGCATCGAGCTTCCATCACAGCGCCATTGATTTCCTCCGAGAGACCCATAGTTAATTGATTGTTAACCCATAGTGTTATCTATATTATTTTTATGAAAAGAGCCACGTGTGTGTGCGCACGTGTGCCAAGCACCGAGAAAATTCAAATCTCCTTACACTTTAAGCATTTAGTAAATTTGAAGTTAAGATAGATTTAAATTGATAATAAAATAATTATATAAACTAAATAAATAATTATAGATTTAATGCTTGAAATTTGATTCAGTTAAGATATATTTAAAATGATAATAAATGAATTACATAAAATTTGTATTATATTTTATTTTTATTAATATTTCATATTCAATATAGTTAATTTATTGATTATTCACCATATTTACCTTGTATTTAACTACACTTTGATTAAACTTTTTTTATTCTTATAATGATGGATAGATACTGGTTGTATCAATGAGGATGTTTAGTATATGGGGATGGATGGAGTGTGATTGAAATGTTGGATGTTTGAAGAGTTGGTGGGTTTGGTTTTTACGTGTGTTTTTTTTGTCTTTTTGTTCGAAAACAAAAAATCCATACAAAAGCTAACGAAATTTGGTACAAAAGGCCTCAAGCTATAACATTTATTTTCACATTATATGTTCATCCTTCAATGGTATCGAATATATAATACAATTATTAAAGCATTTTAATTGTTTTCACCTTGACATCTAACAAAGAGATAAAGTAGAATGAAACAAGATGGGATCCAAAAACACATTTATAATTAAATTTATCCCAATACGTGAAATACATAAATGTGGTATATAAGGACTTTATGATTGTATATGACAAAAATACTAACATTCCTCCACTCAACCATAAGTTTGAGAAATAATATTAGAAATGCAACATACGTTGGTACTATCTTCAAGACTTTATGCTAAAATTTTTGTTTTGGGCTTCAATGAAATGTTGATTGAAAAATTGAAAAAATCGGATGTGGAGGAATCCAATTCTAAGAAAGTGAACAAGCAAAGTGAATCAATTTCTAGTCTTAGCACATCCCTAAAAAATGCTTGAAAACTCAATCTAATGCCAAGCTACAATGCAAAAGGATCCATCTATCTTTTTCTAGGTCAAGAGACCATGCAAGTGAAAAAAATGTCTACAAATTTTCTCTCAAACAACACATTTCAATCTTATATCCTGTGTATGTTTTAGTTGAAAAAAAATTAATCATATTTCCTCCAAAGTTTACTTTCTCATTTGGAAAATTTTGAGCCCATTCGACAAATTTTGATTGTGTTGTTGAAATTTTTAGTCTAACAACCAAGTTCAATTTTATCATCAATTCCCACCTTTGTATGTTAAAAGGAGATATAATAAATGATTTTTGTGTTATCACTAACCATTTGCATTTTATTTTTGAACTTCCTTCCTTAGGTGTAGGAGAGTTTTTTCATTGTACTCTTCCTGTTAGCACATGAGAGAACCATTTTTTTCATGCTATATAGTTGCAATATTTATTTTTACTATAGATTGAATTCTTTGATAGAACTGATGTGTTCAATTGGTTATGGATGACCACTCCCAAGGATCAGTCTATTCATGGTCAATCTTCAATCTTGCAGGTTTGTTTGATTTGGAGCATTTCTCTGATGGATTCTTCTTCTTGCCACAATGGTCACAAGGATGAAGATAAAAAAAATTATCTTCCATGTGACTAGTGCAATTGCAATGTTTTCACTTTTATTTCTATTTGCTAGTGGTTGACATTTTATTATCCAAAAACCCACATTGACAAACTTGATTGGTTTTGAATAATTTGGAATATACAAGCTTTTGTCATCTTTGTCATATCCTAACCCATGTTAATTTTTGCTGCACTATATTTCTTCCCAATGTTTAATGATTGTCTTGGAAAGAGAAGGCTAAACATGATCATGTAAAACTTCGTCATCTTTTACACTTATATCGTTGAGTGGTGCGGAATCCCGATATTCATCATTTTTATGATCATTTTCCTCATTAAAAAAAGGGTTGTTATGAATCATTATTACTTCAAAATTCTTTTGTTGAAGTTCATCTTGAAGAAGTCCAAATTGAGTTTGGAGAAGATTAACTTGAACTTGCTTTACTTTCAAACATGTGGCCAGTAACTCGAGAGTATTTTTGTGCATGATGATTTTGTTGTCTGCAACGCTAATTATCAAAGTATTTACTAACTCCAACAGTTAAATACTTTGCTCCATTTGAACTATCTCATTTTAACTTTTCTTGATTTTGTTTTATACTCACTTGATTTAGTTTTAGGAAGCTAAGAGTGTCAGATACCATTGAAAATGCACCCATCTCATGATTTTTACAATGGTTTTTGAATTTCAACTACTCAATCTAGTCAAATTTTGACTTACAATGATTCAAATAGGTGTTGGGTTCAATTGAAAGTGCACCTAATTCCAATTCAACTTAAATTTGACACTAACTTTGGATCAAATTCTTACCAAGAGAAGCGACTATTTCACGACTTTATTATATCAAAATAGTTTTGACTTGACCCCTCCCACTTCAAATACATAATTTTTTGTGACTCGCATATATGGGACTTCAATATTTACATTACTCTTTTACATTTATGATTATCACTTACATTCAACATATTTTCAATACTTTTCTTGCTTGTTTGTACTTCACGCTCTCTTTAATTCTTTACCCAACTTGTGCATTTTATAGTGATTTAATATTTTGAATGCTTGAGTGTTCCTTGTAGTTATTGATCACAATGTGAGTGAAATATAACAATTATGAGCCTCTATGTTTTGTATTATATGTTGTGTTCAATGGAAAAACTAGATAGAAAATATAATGAAACATGACAAATGTACTCATGGTGTACTTGAGATCCCTTTATTCAAATTTCAAGCTGATCTAGAACACTTCAACACCACACACAAAAAATGATTTTATTGATGGTAATTACAACCTTCAAAAATTTTGATTCATATCATGAGGTAAATGAGGCTATCAACTAAGTTCTCTTTATTTTCTTTTACAAATTGAAAATATATTCTAACTTATAATCACATCTCTCTTTAAATTGTCTAAAACCACCAAATATCGCCTAATTCATCTTCACTATTTGAATCAATAGTAATCTTTTTTCACCTATTTCCAAAAAAGGAATATAATTTTATTTATAACCGAATTCTCATGTAAACACTACGAATTAAAAAAGGATAAAATTTGATTACTGATAGTAGTCCTCATTATATAAAACTTTAAGAACTAAAGCAACCTCCTTGACTACTCCAGCATGTGCATGGTTAAAAAATGCCTCAATAGCACATAAGAAGGCCAAAAAACTCCACACACAAGGCTCAAATTGTCCCATGCACGACTCAGTTCAACAACTAGTTGGTCTAAGCCACAATTTTCAAAACTTAGCTTATTTTATGCATGCAGGTTCTCCACACACAACAAGTATACACACAATGAAAAAAATTTCCATATGAAAGATCTTCCATTAAAAAATATGAAACTTGGTTGTTGTGTCTAATGGAATGCCTCTTCTAGTCTACATTGTACATGTAGTAAGAAAAATATTGGCTAGATCCAAAAATATTGATACTTTGTTTCCTGAAGAAATGACGAGGATTCTAGCTATTTATCAATAAACGAATCCAAATGGATCTTAATTTCACCGCAACGCCTTCTTTATCTTCCTTATACAACTTTTACACCAAGGATCTATCAAGTTGTCACAACTTAGGTCTCTACAACCTAGGAGTCAAATATGTTAGCAAAAAAATCTGATCAAGTGGGTTTGACCCTAAATCTCTACCAATTGTTGCAATATTTGATGCTTCACCCAACAATGCACCCACATAAGTAGTTACTCTTTTTTTTCAGAGCTCAATTGCGCCTTGTATCAATAGAAACTCTCTTCAACACATCAATTGTAGAAACATCCAAATTTTTACATTAACTACTAGCAAAGCCCATCAAGATCTAGCAAGACTGGCCAAGCATTCATTGCTACACCATAGTGACTCCCCACCAAATTTAATTCTACAACAAAATAATAAAAAATAAAGTTGAACACCTATTTTTCATTATTATAGAAGAAAAAATCTACCCAAAAACATTAATCTTTGGAGAATGTGGAACTGGGTAGTACTACTATGGTGATGCAGAGGTTTGGCTATTGTACTAACTCTGCGAAAAATCTCATCGACTCACAAGAAAGTAACAAAGAAAGATATAAAATTGGGCACTTGGATGATATCCCTTTTAACAATGGTGTTGGTGTACATGCACATTAGTTAACTTTAATTAGATTTAGTTAAATTCAGTGCTTACATGTGGCGTTCATTTAGATTTAGTTAAGTCTAGTGCTTGAATGTGGTGTATGTGCACATTAACAAAATGTAAATCACACTTAGCTTTAGTTAGAATTAGTGGTTGCATACAATTAAGATTAACTTAGGTTCTTATGTATTGATTCTCTCATCAATATTGAGAAATAAAATTCATTCTCTTTTCCAATTTTTATTTTTCAATTCTTGCAAGTTTATGTAATTATTCTCCATCTAGATCCTTCTTTGTGATCTAATAATTTTACATGGTATTAGTTCTGCAAGGGCCTAGAGAAGGTGCATGAACTATATTTTTCAGGTTTGAAGATCAAAGAATTGGAAATTGACGGGAGATTTGATTTGTGGATTAGAATATCAGAGAACTATTGCAATTGCTGCTACAATGGCAAGGTGAAAGAATGGAATTCCCAGCTTCCACTATTCTCACTCTGTACAATAACCATGAATTTAAGCTAATGATTTTTCTTCATATTACACATGATTTAGATCAGCTCTTGACGTATGAAAATGCACATGTGACCAATAGTATATAGACATTCCAGACCACTTGCAAGATTGTTCCAAGATTGATTTGAAATTATTGGTTAGTTATTATAGTGAGGCAAGAATTATATGATAGTGATATTGTAACTTGACATGAATTGATGATTGTACAACATATATGGTTTGATTTATAGTGGATAGAGATATCAAGATTGAGCAGTTGTTATATTTGGCATTTTGATGACAGGGTAATTAGCAGACTTTGTCTTGAAATATAGTTTGTGCAATGGCATTATGATTGAGTAGAGGCAATTTTGAAGTATAATGGTTAGATTGAGTAGTGAGGATGTCATGGCTTGACATGATATACATACCAAGAAGAGAAACAAAATCTTCATTATAGTTTCTTTATATTGATTTTGAGCGTAAGGGTATCCAGTCTGAAAATGGTGAAATGTGGTCTGCTGGATGATCAGGGTGGTGCATTGTAGGTGATTGGAGTCACCTTCAGGTTGTAGCTTGAGAACACTTTAGGGTGGCTATTTGGTGCTAGGCCAGGTTATAGTCTGCATATAGTGTTGGAGTGTCTGTCTAGTTGCAACTTGTACACATGGTGTTGGAGCTTCCATCAGGATGGAGCCTAAGATCTAAGACGTTGGAGCATCCTACCAGTTGTAGTTAGTAAATAGGTGTTGGAGTATCCTAGAGGTTGAAGCCTGTAAATCAAGGGGTTGGAGTCTCCTTCAGTTGGAGCTAAAAATTTGATGTACTTATCTTTGAAAGAAAAAATATTAAGAATAGTTTAATAGTTTTTAACCCGAAGGGGGTTTTCCACCAAAGAAAATTTGTGTCTATTGTATTTATTAATGTACATTGTTGAATGGAATTATTTACTATTTATGTTGATGGAATATTAAAGATAGTTAATTTTCTGAAAGATTAAATGTTGAAATGGCACCCCAAAGTGTTGAAATTTGCAACAATAAACAGTGAAATTGGCATCCAGAAACAAAATATAGAAAATGGCACCCAGAAATGGTTACCATGTGAGGATTTTGATTTAATTATTCTTAATTAAATTAAAAGTAAATTGTAATCTTATCTCATAACAACTTGTAATAGTTAACTAAGTGTGATAGACTTAGTTAGCTCAATAATTTTGAGTTGAGGGTCAAAGGATAGGCATGTAGAGTGATTCTATTATTTACAGGGTCCAGTTGCAGTTTTAGCACTAGTGTGGTGTGAGTGAGATCAGTTAATTCACATTAATTCAGTTAAAATCAATTTAACTAGTTCTAACTGATTGATGAGCTAGTGGAAGATCAAGTGAATTAGAATATATTTAATTCACAAGCAGTGATTTACCAAGTAACTGATGATTCACTATTAATAGTTGCGTGCATGTCAATTATGATGACAACCCAGTTGAGACACAGTTAAAGACAAGTAAACTGTCATTTTTATTTTTAGTGAACTGCAGGTGCAGTTATAAAGTCAGAGGAAGGCTCCATAGGGATTGCGCAGTCAAGGAAGGTTGATTATCCTATTTAATAGGGATTAATTGCCTAGGGATTGTGTGAGAAAGGCTGCGCTGAGGAGGGTCTGAGAATTGGCTAAGTGTTGGTCAATGTTTCCTAAGAATTGCTAGATAATTTTGAGCAGGATCATAGTGAGACAACCAGGATAGTGCAGGATTTTCTCGGTGTGAGAAAGAATTATATTGTTTCATGATTCTTTGACTATGTAAAATATATGATAGAGGGGTTTTGAGCAGGTTCTTTCCCCAAGAACATCTTTTGTTGTGTAATTTATAATTTCTTTTCTCTTACTTGCATGTGATTGAGCGATCGTGTTTCATATTCCACAAATATAGTAGAAGGATTCAGTATCTTGTTTTAGTACATTACATGATCAGATCAGATCCATTGATATAATTTATACATGGTATTATAGTAGTGCTAGAGATTTTATACATGGTACCATAGAGCCATGAATCACAATAGTGGATAAGAAATTGAGTTTGTGTTGAACAACATTCAAATTTGCAGATACTTTCTTTGGAGCTAGAAGTGGATCAAGATGTCTTTCAATGGCTTGAGATTCGAATATGCACTCAAGGGCAGTTCGAATTATATTTCATGGAAGGACATGATGGAGGAAGTGTTGGAGGATAATGGGTTGAAGTAATTCATAGATATTGATATTCCCAAGCCTGCAACAACAGATTCCCAACTTCTTGATGCATGGAAGAAGAAGGTGACAAAGATGAGGAGGATCTTGTTAGAGGGAGTTTGAGATCATATTGTATCGAGTATCCATGGAAAGGCAACTCCATATGCTATGTGGAAGGCCTTGACGGATCTGTTTCAGAATAGCAGTGACCAAAGGAAGTTGGTGCTAAAGGACAAGCTCAGAAAGATCAAGAAGGAGGAGGGCGGGATGGTACCAACATACTTGGCGAAGTTCACTCAATGTCGATGTTAGAAAATTATATATTACAAAACAATGGAACACATAAAATATGTGGAAACACAAACACAGATGTTAGGTCCCTATATTACTAGTATAGTCCCTTATTGTTGTTAGTGTAACCCCCTTATTGTTATTATTGTACCCTTCTAACCCCCATTTTATTATTATTGTGCCCTTAAATTATTAATGTTAGGTCGGCTAGGATTACATTGTGGCCCACTAGGATTATATTGTGGCCCCATGGACTCCTATATATAGAAAGAGGTTTTGTTCATTTGGATCATCCAAGAATTGTTCATTCATGTAATGTATTGGAGGTTGCCCCCTCGAAGTGGCTTATTTCTAAGGCGTTGATATCTCTTTTCTTCTCTTTTTTGAGCTGGTTTCACAACATTTGGTATCAGAGGTTTGGATTCTAGGGTTTCGCTGCTCCAAACAGGTCATCGTGGAATTTTCGCTATAAATTTTTTTCTACGAAGTTTCAGAAGCTGAAATTTTTAGGGTGTGAAGCTGAAATCTTGAGGAATATTGTCTAAAAATTTCAGAGCTTGGTTCGCAATAGTTTCGGAGATATGATCTGTGGAAGTTAGGTCTTTTTTCAGGCTCCTAAACAGGTCATTGTGGAATTTGCGCTATAATTTTTTTTCTACGAAGGTTCAAAATCTAAAATTTGTATGGTGCGAAGCTGAAATCCTGAGGAAAGGCGTCAAAAAATTTCAGATCTTGGTTCGCAATATTTTTGGAGATATGATCTGTGGAAGGTAGTGATTTTTCAGGCTCCTGAATTTTATCTCAAAGAGGTGATCGTGGGAAAAGTTCAATAACTCTCTCTCTGGGAATCGGATTGGAGTGCCGTAAAAGGTGGTCACAAGTACATAGACTTTCATTTCTTGGCTATAAATTTCAGAGACAAAGGACAAAAATGTGACACGTGGCAATTCGTACAAGTTTTCTCTACTGAACCAGTCCATAATTAGGTCATTGTGGGAGATTGGACACAACTTTGTCTTGGAGAATCCAAATCAGGTCAGACCTCTGGCATTCAAAAGAGAATTCAGAGGGCTACTTCAGTGTTCAATTTCAGATATAGAAGAGCCGCAATCACAAATATAATACAATTTCAATATCGAGCTCCTAAAAAGAAAGTAAAAGGTGTGTATTTTGTTTCCGAATTGCATAAGTCTTGTTTGAAGAATCAAGTTGAATTGATTGCAAGGACATATTGTAGAATAGATATCAGTATTGGATTATAAAATGACCCAAAAAAAAAATTCAACACCCATTAAGCCTTTTGAAAGCTCTACTATGACTCATGAAGATGAAGAATTGCAACATGATCTATAAAAATTACAAGAGCAAGTGCAACAAATTTCACTCTTGCAAAGAGCAACAAAAAATGAAATGAAAGTTTTGAAGAAAGGCATGGAAGCTAAGATGGATGGCATGGAGGCTGGCATGGAATCTAAGATGGATGACATGGAAGCTAAGATCGATGAGAAAATGGAAAACATGAAGAATTTTCTAAAAGCAGACATGGAAGGTTTGACAAAGTTGATGCAAGAAAGGTTTCCTAATGGTGAAAAGATAGTAGAAGAACCTCATGATGAGAAAAAAATAAATGTTAATTGTAATTTCATAAACACTAATGTTGGTAGGAAGAACCACCATATTCCAAAGATGGATATGAGGAGGTTTGATGGAAAGGATCCTGTAACATGGATACTATAGATGGAGCAATATTTTGATCTCCATAACGTGCAAAACACACAAAAGGTACGCATTGCAACTTTACATTTAGAACAAAATACATTTGTATGGTATCAATGGCTTTGCTCCCGTAAAAAAATTGTCACTTGGTCAATTTTTACGGAGAAAATGATAGCACATTATGAGGATACAAAGAGCAACACCTTCTTTAGCCAATTGATAAATCTCAAACAAAAGGGTTTAGTGGGGCGGCACATTGAGGACTTCCAAAAATTGAATATAAGGGTAACTGATATTCCAGAGGAACACAGGATTGATCTCTTCATAGGCACTCTAAAGGATAACATCCAACATGAAGTTCGTGTTTTGGAGCCTGATTCATTGGAGAAGGCATTCAGGTTGGCAAGAAAAGTTGAATGTAAAATTATGGGGACAAGGAAGCCTACCACTCAATTCTATAAAGAAGGAAGTGTTGCTACACCTAGATTTCCACAACCTACAAGGTTGACACCACAACAATTGGAAGAAAAAAGAGCAAAAGGGCTTTGCTACAGTTGTGATAGCAAATACACTAAAAGTCATAAGTGTGCTGAGAAGAAATTATTTTACATAGATTGTGAAGAGGAAGAAGAAAATGAACAAGAAGAGGATATACACCAGGAACCAGCTCTAGAAGAGGAAGAAATGAATCCGACCATATCTTGTAATGCACTAGCAGGAATTACCACTCCTCAAACTCTCAAGATAGAAGGAAATATCAAGAAGAAAAAGGTAATAGTGTTGATTGATTCGGGTAGCACCCATAATTTTATTCATTGTAAGGTAGCCAAGGAATTAAATTGTTTCCTATACCCAGCACCAGAATGTCAAGTGATGGTTGCAAATGGAGGAACTATAAATTGCTTTGGGAAATGCCATAATATCAAGCTAACCATGGGGGAGTATGTATTGACTAGTCCAATGCTTTCCATTCCTATGGGAGGTGCTGATGTTGTACTAGGAGTACAATGGTTACAATCTTTGGGGACGGTAGCTTTTAATTTTCAAGAACTTTTCTTGAATTTTTTTTCAAAAGGAAAGGAAGTCAAATTACGGGGTATTGAAGGGAAGCCGAGAAGGATAATAAGCTCTAATGTCATGAAAAAGCTTCTAAAGAAAGAACAACAAGGCGTAATTGCACAATTATGCTCACTAGAAGTTCCGACATCAAAATCATCTATTTCTGCAGATCTCCAACAAGTCTTGGACAATCATTCCAACGTGTTTGAAACTCCGAAAGGACTCCCACCTATTCGTGATCATGATCATGCTATTCATTTGATTCCAGGAAGTGTTCCTCCAAACATCAGGCCTTATAGATATCCTTACGTCCAAAAGAGTGAAATTGAACGTATGATTGCAGAAATGTTAGAGGCGGGTATAATTCAACCTAGTCAAAGTTCTTTCTCTGCTCCTGTAGTATTGGTACACGAAGGATGGATCATGGTGAATGCTTCCGGATTATAGGGAGCTCAATAAGCTCACCATTAAAGATAAATTTCCCATTCCTGTGATTGATGAATTATTGGATGAATTACATGGAGCAATTTATTTTACCAAGTTGGATCTTCGTTCAGGATATCATCAAATTAGAATGAAGGCTGAAGATATTCCAAAAACAGCATTTCGAACTCATGAGGGTCATTATGAATTTTTGGTCATGCCTTTTGGCCTTACCAATGCACCTTCTACATTTCAAGGGTTGATGAATTCCATTTTCAAACCCTTCCTTAGAAAATTTGTGCTAGTATTTTTTGATGATATACTAATCTACGACAGGTCTTGGAAGGATCATGTTCAACATGTTGACAGGGTGCTCAAACTATTGCAGGAGAAACAATTATATGCAAAAACATCCAAATGTTTCTTTGGAGTACAAGAGGTGGAATATCTAGGTCATATTGTATCTCACGAGGGTGTTAAAGTAGACCCTAACAAAATTAAAGACATTAAGGACTGGAAAGTCCCCACAACCATAAAGCGATTGCGAGGATTTCTCGGGTTAACAGGGTATTATCGCAAGTTTGTTAAGAATTATGGGCGAATAGCAGCACCTCTAACAACATTATTGAAGAAAGATGCATTTTCATGGACTCCTGAAGCAACTAAGGCCTTTGAACATCTTAAAGAGGCAATGTGCCTAGCACCGGTCTTAGCTACGCCGGACTTCACAAAAACCTTTATTGTGGAATGTGATGCCTCAGGAAATGGAATTGGTGCAGTTTTAATGCAGGAAGGAAGACCCATTGCTTTTGAAAGTCATCCAATCAAAGGAAAGTATTTACAGAAACCTATTTATGAGAAGGAAATGTTAGCAATACTGCATGCACTAAAGAAATGGAAAAATTACCTAATGGGAAGACACTTCAAGGTAAAAACTGATCATGATAGTCTTAAACACTTTTTGGAACAAAGACTATCTTCAGAAGAGCGACAAAAATGGGTCACAAAGATGTTGGGTTATGACTTTGAAATAATCTACAAAAAAGGAAAGCTTAATGTTGTTGCAGATGCACTCTCAAGAAAGAATGAAGAGGTGGAAGCATTGCTTTGTACCATTTCTATTATCCAACCAGATTGGATAACTGAAGCAAGAGATGAATGGAAGAAGGACAAAGATGTATGGACACTCATTCAAAAGTTGCAGCAAGATCCTAGTACATCTGATACATTTAGTTGGAATAATGATTCCTTATGGTACAAATATCGCTTATATCTTTGCAAGAATTCCCAACTAAAACAAAAGATTCTTCTGGAATTGCACACTTCTCCTTTAGGAGGACACTCAGGATTTTTAAAAACTTACCACAGGGTGAAGAAAGAATTTTTTTAGGATGGCCTTAAATCTGATATTCGAAAGTTTGTGGCGGAATGTTTGGTTTGCCAACAGAATAAAGTGGAAACAATTAAGACCCCAGGACTTCTACAACCTTTATCCATTCCAGGTCAACGTTGGGAGGAGATTTCAATGGATTTTATCACGGGTTTACCTAAGTCCGAAGGAAAGAGTGTCATCATGGTGGTAGTTGATAGACTTACCAAGTATGCACACTTTTGTGCATTATCTCATCCATTTAAAGCAAGTACAGTTGCTACTACATTTATGGATAGAATTCAAAAGCTACATGGAAGCCCAAGGGTTATTGTGAGCGACAAAGATCCCATTTTTACTGAAAATTTTTGGACGGAGTTATTTTCTTGTTTGGGTACTCAATTAGCTCATAGCTCATCTTATCATCCTCAATCTGATGGTCAAACTGAGATCGTAAATAAATGTTTGGAAGGATATCTTCGTTGTTTTGTATCCGATAAACAAACACAATGGGTCAAGTGGTTACCTCTTGTTGAATGGTGGTATAACACTTCCTTCCATACTGCAGCAAAAATGACCCCATTTATGGCACTTTATGGATATCATCCACCATCCATCACATCATCTTTAAGGGAAAATTCGAAGGTTCAGGCAGTGGAAGATCACATCGAGCATCGGCAAAAATTCTCCAACTCTTAAAGGATAACCTGAATTTGGCACAAAATCGAATGAAACAACAGGCAGATCAACATCGCAGCGAGAGAAGTTTTGATGTAGGAGATTGGATATTTTTACGGCTACAACCATACAAACAAATGTCCCTCAAGCAAGCTAAGAAGGATAATAAATTATCGCCAAAGTATTATGGTCCTTACAAGGTGTTGCGAAAGATTGGTACTATGGCATACAAATTGGAGCTTCCTGCTTCTTCGCGAGTGCATCCAGATTTCCATGTTTCATGCTTAAATAAGGTTATAGGTGAAAATCTTCCAGTTCAAACAATATTGCCAGAACTTGATGAGGAAGGAAAAATCATATTGGAACTTGAAGCGGTCACGGAAACAAGAACTCGACAGCTACGGAATCGATCAATTTCAGAGTATCTCATCAAGTGGAAGAACTTACCCACTGAAGATTCTACATGGGAGGATGAGAATTTTATACAGAAGCACCCCGAGCTACTCAAGTGTTGAGGACAACACTTTTTTGAAGGAGAGGGGCATGTTAGGTCCCTATATTACTAGTATAGTCCCTTATTGTTGTTAGTGTAACCCCCTTATTGTTATTATTGTACCCTTGTAACCCCCATTTTATTATTATTGTGCCCTTAAATTATTAATGTTAGGTCGGCTAGGATTACATTGTGGCCCACTAGGATTATATTGTGGCCCCATGGACTCCTATATATAGAAGGAGGTTTTTTTCATTTGGATCATCCAAGAATTGTTCATCAGTATTGGAGGTTTCCCCCTCGAAGTGGCTTATTTCTAAGGCGTTGATATCTCTTTTCTTCTCTTTTTTGAGCTGGTTTCACAACAACAGAAAACATATGAAACAAGAGAGACATAGATATACGTGGTTCACCTAATTTGGGCTACATCCACCTCGAACAACCAGTCCTTCCTTTCTATTATCCGGCAAAATGAAGAGACACAACCTACAATAGATCCACTGTGAAAATTAAACACCTTCACTAGGTGGGGCCCGCAGGATATTTTTGGTGTATATCTATTTTTAGAATGGTAAGAATATTCTAAAATTAGCAGGATGCTGATTCTAGATGGTTGAGAAAATTCTGTCTTTGGATGAATTTCTATTTTTAGAAGATGGGCGAAGTCTATTTATAGATCACTAATCTAAAAATAGAATGCATGTCGATTATTATTAGCCTTTAATAATAATCAGACAATAAATAATAACTTATTTTGTTGGAGAACTTGATTTCAGTTAACTGATGTGGAAAACCAGTTAGCTAAAGGGATTACTCATTCCAAGGTTGGTTGGTGACTCATGCATGATGGACTTCGTTATAACTGATTTTGGCAGAGTTGTAACAGAGTTGGAAGAGTAGTTATGGGAGTTGTTATTTAGTTTAACTCAGTTAAGTGAGTTAAACTTAGTTGTAACTAAAGATACACTAGTGAAAGATGAGTGAATTAATTATTTAATTATTTCACAAGTGGTGTCTTACTTGCAATTGAAGAAATACATCAGTTAACTACTTGCATGTCAGATCCAATGGAGACCCAGTGGAGAGATAGGTGAAAGGGTGTGTTTGACTATCAGTTGTGACTATAATGATGCATTCAATTCATCTACACATACATTGGAGATGACAATGAGGATTGCGTAGTCAAAGCAAGGCAATATCGAATTCATTCAGGGATCTTCTTCAGCAGGGATTGCGCAGTGGAGGCAGGCTGTCAGGAGGCAAGAAATTGGTGCATAGATATGCAAATTTCTGCATGACAGTGTGTGACGATTGTATATTGTACTGAAAGCTCTATGATCCGAGCTTTGTATGAGATTGTTACATGTTCCATTGATATACATAATATATGATAGTTGGGGTTTTTAGCTTTAAGCTTTCCCAGTAAAACATCTTGCTATGTGCGATTGATTTTGCTTCATATGTGTTTTGCAATTGGCGATTTAATTTCCACAAAGAATTAAGTGGAAGGATTCTATATTTAACATAAGATTAATTTGTTAGATCAAGAGAATCCGGAAATAAATTATTGTGTTTATAAATTTCTACATGGTATCAGAGCAGTGTTGATCACTGGAGATTGCAATATTGAAGCGGTGCTGAGTTTTGTGCTGGTGGAAAATTCGAATTTGCTGCAAGAATTTCTTGGTGTGATAGTTGAGTAAACATTGAAATGGATTTCAATGATTTGCGGTTGGAATATGCACTCAAGGGCAGCTCGAACTACATAGCCTAGAAGGATAGGATGGAGGCGGTGCTTGAAGATAATGGCTTGAAGGAGTTCATCTATAGTGATGTTCCTAAGCTCACTTCGATAGATGCTGCATTACTTGACGTCTGGCAAAAGAAAATAGCGAAGACGAGAATAATTCTGTTGGAAGATGTGAAAGACCATATTGTGTCAAGCCTTCACGAGAAATCCACTCCATTTGCAATGTGGAAGGCTTTGACAAATCTTTTCCAAAGAAGCAGCGACGATAGGAAGTTGGCGTTGAAAGATAAACCCAAAAAAATCAAAATGGAGAAGGGTGACGATATTCCAAAGTATCTCACGAAGTTTGTCCAATGTAGGGATGAGTTGGGGAGTGTGGGAATCATAATTGTGGATGATGACTTGGTGAGCTTGGCTCTCCTTGGGCTTCTGAATATTTGGCACAGTTATCAAGACTCTATCAATGGGCGGGAGAAACTACTTGATTGGGAGTGACTTTGGTCGGATCTAGTGCAGGAGGAGATAATGCGAAGTACCAGGGATGGCTCTTCATCAAAACATGATGATGAAGAGGATTGTGCTTTGGCTGCCAAAGCGAGGAAAGGGAAGGGGAAGAAATCCCATCCAAAATCTGAGGCCAAAGGCAAGAAGCTGGATTTGTCCAAGGTGAAGTGTTTTCACTGTCACGAACATGGGCATCTCGCCATTAACTACCCACAAAAAAATAAGAACAAGAAGGCTGCTGGAGCTGCAGTTGGTGAGACCCTTGCCTCGCAATTTTAACTTTATTTCTCTTTGATCGCATGCTTGGTTTCAAGTGCAATGGGATCGGTGTGGTATCTTGATAATGGTGCTTCCTTCCACATGACGGGAGATAAGGATATTTTCAGTGACTTGGAGGAGAAATATCTCTAAATGCATATAGAGATAGGAAACGATGGTAGATACAGTGCGACCGACATTGGTACCATTACCTTTGAGAGAGAGTCAGGTAAACCATTTCTGTTGAAATATGTTATGCATGTTCTAGGTCTGAAGAAGAACTTGGTCTCAATTGCGATGTTGGAGGACAGAGGTTATGGCATTGTTTTCATCGAGGGAAAAGCTTTCCTGCAACATAAAACAATGGGTCAAACCAAGAGGATAGGGATTCGAGTCAAGAACCTCTACAAGCTGGAGGTAGATGGCTGTGCTGCAATGGTGGGAAAAAAATAAGAAGTGGTGATCCAGGATGAGGGCGAATTATGGCATATGAGATTGGGCCATCTTCACCATGGCACCCTAAATATTTTGCAGCAGATTTCTACTAGAATTCCCAAGGGTACACTTGCACAGATAGATCAGTGCAAGGGATGTACTATGGGTAATTTTTTGAATACCACCTTTCATGAAAAGGAAAACTATGCCTCGATGATCCTGGAGAGAATTCAAACAGACGTGTGTGGACCATTATCGGTTGCTTCAACATCAAAACACAGGTATTATGTTATTTTTGTTGATGAATATTCTTGTAGATGGTGGATCTTCTTCATGCAAAAGAAGGATAAAACATTATCAAAGTTCTGTGAGTTTAAAGCATTCGTGGAGAAAGAGTCGGGGAAGCAAGTGAAGGCTCTGCGGAGCGATAATGGTGGTGAATATATCTCAAATGAATTCAAATACTTATGTAGCAAAGAAGAAATTCAAAGAGAACTCATAGCACCTCATAACCCACAACAGAATGGGGTCATGGAGAGGAAGAACAAAACGATCGTGGGTGTTGCATGAGCTATGCTGCATGATCAGGGCCTACCAATGCATTTGTGGGCGGAAGCATGCAACACTGCAGTTTATGTGCAAAACCGTTGTCCTAATAGAGTACTTGGCATGAGTACACCTAAAGAAGCTTTTACTGGTAAGAAGCCAGATGTTTCTCATTTAAAGATTTTTGGCTCATCTGTTTATGTTCATGTGACCAAGAACGCCAGGAATAAGTTGGAGCTGACTGCAGAAGTTGGGATATTTGTGGAGTACACATAAACACCCCATAATTATCGTGTGTATTTTCCAAACAGTCGGATGATATTGGTGCGACGGGATATAAAATTCAATGAGGAGAAAGCCTTGAAGTTGTCGCTTGAGAGGGAGCTACACTTGCATACAGAGGAGGAACTGCTTCTTCCCAAAGATGAGCCTCAAGATGTGGATCAACCACATGAGGAGGTTCATGGAATGGAGGAGTCCACTCACACAGAGCCAAACATCATAACTGGCAGAAGGCGTACCACAGAAGCTGAGAGGCTAAAGCTTGATGCAACAAAGAATGTAGGAGTCCCTACTTCACAGCGTAGATAGAGACAATCACTTGACCGATATACTAGATTCGTGGCTCTCATGAGCAAGTGTATCATGGCAGAGCCATCTTCCTTTGAGGAGGCAGTGCAGGAGCCCACATGGGTATATGCCATGGTGGAGGAGTATGACTCCAATGTCAGAAATAGTGCTTGGGAGATTATTCCAAGGTCGATTGGTAAATCAGTGGTAGGTTCAAGATGGATCTACAAGGTAAAGAATGCTGCCGATGGGAGCGCCGAGAAGTATAAGGAAATATTTGTTGCCTGAGGCTTCTCATAGATCAAGGGGATTGATTATAAAGAAACCTTTGCACCTGGCACATGGTATTCTTCCATAAGGACCATCCTTTCTCTCTCAGCGCAGATGGGTTGGCACATTCATCAGATGGATGTGAAGACTGCATTCCTTATAAGATCATTGAGGAAGAAATGTACATTAAGCGACCTAAAGGATTTGAGATCTTGAGCAGCGATTTGCATGTGTGAATACTCAAAGAGTGTTGTGTGGGCTAAAGCAAGCACCCCATGCTTGGTACACTCGGATCGACAGCTATTTCACTGGACTTGGCTTCACCAAGAGTGAGGTAGATGCAAACCTATACCAGATTGTGGTGGAGGGTAAGATTTTAATCATTGTTCTTTATGTTGATGATTTAATACTGAATGGTGATGAGAAGATGATACACTCATGCAAGGAAGACCTTTCAAAGGAGTTTGAGATGAAGGATATGGGTCTCCTCCATTATTTCCTTGGATTAGAAATATGGCAGCGAGAAGGTGAACTATTTATGTCTCAAGGCAAGTATGCATGGGAGATACTCGGTAAGTTTCACATGGAGGACTACAAACCCATGGATACTCCTCTTCTAGAAAATTGGAGGAAAGAGGATGCTACATCGGTAGAGGTAATGGATGCTACTGTCTATCGACAATTGGTGGGTTTGCTCATGTATTTAGTTAATACAAGACCAGTCATATGCTATGCGATGAACCATCTGAGTCAAGCGATGGTTAAGCCTACCAAGCTCTTTTGGAGGGCGAGAAAGCATGTTTTGAGATATCTCAGGGGCACATATGAGTATGGCTTATGGCACAGACAGACGGATGAGGTGAAGTTGCATGGCTTCACGGATGCAGATTGGGTAGGTAGCCCAATGGACGGAAAGAGCACATCAGGAGGGGTTTTTCAGTATCAGATATACAATTGTTTCTTGGTACAACAGGAAACATAGATTTGTGGCACTTAGTTCAGCGGAAGCAGAATACATGGCAACAAGTCAAGCTGCATGTGAGGCTATCTGGATGAGGAAGGTCCTGATCGGTTTGTTCAATTCTCATTTAGATCCTACAGTGATTCATTGTGATAATCAGAGTTTCATTAAACACTCAATTAATCATGTGTTTCATGATAGATCTAAGCATATAGATATTCGGTATCATCATATCAGAGATTGTGTGCAGCAGAAGATCATGTTGCTTCAATACATTCCTACGGAAGATCAGGATGCAAATATTCTGAAGAAGGTGCTCACTAGGAGAAAATTCGAATACCATAGAGATAGGATCGGGGTGAAGGATAATCCCTATCTTGTTGAGAGGGAGTGTTGAGATTCAACAAGAGGATGATCCTAGTGAAAATTAAGCACCTTCACTAGGTTGGGCCTGCAGGCTATTTTTAGGTGTATGTCTATTTTTAGAATGGTGAGAATATTCTAAAATTAGCAAGATGCTGATTCTAGATGGTTGAGAAAATTCTATCTTTGGGTGAATTGTTATTTTTAGAAGATGGGTGAAGTCTATTTATAGATCGCTAATCTAAAAATAGAATGCATGTCGATTATTATTAGCCCTTAATAATAATCAGACAATAAATAATAAATTATTCTCTTGGAGCACTTGATTTCAGTTAACTGATGTAGAAAACAAGTTAGCTAAAGGAATTACTCATTCCAAGGTTGGTTGGTGACTCATGCATGATGGACTTCATTATAACTGATTGTGGAAGAGTTGTAACAGAGTTGGAAGAGTAGTTATGGGAGTTGTTATTTAGTTTAACTCAGTTAAGTGAGTTAAAATCAATTGTGCTAGTTGTAACTAAAGATACACTAGTGAAAGATGAGTGAATTAATTATTTAACTAATTCACAAGTAGTGTCTTACTTGCAACTAAAGAAATACAATAGTTAACTACTTGCATGTCAGATCCAGTGGAGAGATAGGTGAAAGGGTGTGTTTGACTATTAGTTGTGACTATACTGATGCATTCAATGCATCTACACAGACATTGGAGATGCCAATGAGTATTGTACAGTCAAAGCAAGGCAAGATCGAATTCATTCAGGGATCTTCTTCAGCAGGGATTGCGCAATGGAGGCAGGCTGTCAGGAGGCAAGAAATTGGTGCATAGACATGCAAATTTATGCAAGATAGTGTGTGACAAGTGTATATTATACTGAGAGCTCTATGAGCTGAGATTTGTATGAGATTGTTACATGTTCCATTGATATACATAATATATGATAGTTGGGGTTTTTAGCTTTAATCTTTTCGGGTAAAACATCTTGTTATGTGCGACTGATTTTGCTTCATATGTGTTTTGCAATTGGCGATTTAATTTCTGCAAAGAATTAAGTGGAAGGATTCTGTATTTAAGATAAGATTATTTTGTTAGATCAGGATAATCTGGAAATACATAATTGTTTTTATTAATTTCTACATGTGACATGCAAGAACATTCCAAAGGAACCAGATCGAGACAAATTGATTCCTTTCTTGTTGAGAGGGAGTGTTGAAATTTGCAACAAGAAATAGTGAAATTAGCATCCAGAAAAAAATCTAGAAAATGGCAACCATAAATGGTTACCATGTGAGGCTTTTGATTTAATTATCCTGAATTAAATTAAAAGTAAATTGTAATCTTATCTCATAACAACTTGTAATAGTTAACTAAGTGTGATAGACTTAGTTAGGTCAAGAATTTCGAGTTGAGGGTAAAAGGATAGGCATGTAGAGTGATTCTATTATTTACAAGGTCCAGTTGCAGTTGTAGCACTAGTGTGGTGTGAGCCTGGATTAGTTAACTCACATTAATTGAGTTAAAATCAGTTTAACTAGTTCTAACTGATTGATGAGCTAGTGGAAGATCAAGTGAATTAAAATAGATTTAATTCAAAAGTCGTGATCTACCAAGTAACTGATGATTCATTATTAATAGCTGCATGCATGTCAATGATGATGACAACCCAGTTCAGACAAAGGTTAAAGACAAGTAAACTATCATTTTTATTTTTGGCGAACTGCCCAGGTGTAGTTATAAAGTCAGAGGAAGGCTCCATAGGGATTGCACAGTCAAGGAAGGCTGATTATCCTATTTAATAGTGATTAATTGCCTAGGGATTCCGTGAGCAAGGCTAGGCTAAGGAGGGGTTGAGAATTGGCTAAGTGCTGGTCAATTTTGCCTAAGAATTGCTAGACAGTTTTGATCAGGATCAGAGTAAGACAATAAGGATAGTGTAGGATTTTCTCAGTGTGAGAAAGCATTGTATTGTTTCATTATTCTTTAACTATGTACAATATATGATAGAGGCGTTTTGAGTAGGTGTTTTCCGCAAGAACATCTTGTGTTGTGTGATTGATAATTTCCTTTCTCTTACTTGCATGTGATTGAGAAATCATGTTTTATATTCCAAAAATATAGTAGAAGGATTCAATATCTTGTTTTAGTACATTAAATGATCAGATTGGATCCATTGATATAATTTATACATGGTATTATAGCTGTGTTAGAGATTTTCTACACAAAGCAGGGCTTGTAATTTAATTTCCCCTCAATTAAATTGGAAGAGAAATTGTAATTTCATCTCATAATAACTTGTACTAGTTAACTAAGTTAGAATGCCTGAGTTAGCTTAGGAAATTTGAGTTGAGGGTCAGAGAGGATGCATGTAGAGTGATTTCATGATTTAAGGGGGTCCAATTGCAGTTATGCATGAGTTGTAATTAGTTAACTCAAGAAATTGAGTTAAAATCAGTTTAACTAGTTCTAACTGAGTGATGAGCTAGTGAGAGGTCCAGTTAATTAAATCCAATTTAATTCACAATGAGTGATCACTAAATTAACTGATAATTTACTATAAATAGTTGTTGCATGTCATTTTTTAGGAAGACCCAATTGAGACAAAGGTTAAAGGGAAGATAAATATAAGTTGTATAATTAGAAAATTGTACAGGTTAGTTATAGAGTTAGTTGGAGGGCTAGGAAGTATTGCGCAAGTATTCAAAGGGATTTCCTATTTAATAGGGCCTTAATTCCTCAAGGAATGCATGAGAAAGGTAGAGTGAGCAAAGGTATATAACTAGCTAAGTATTTGCTCGATTTTTCCTAGATCAGTGTGAGACAATTGGCATTGTGCAAGAGGTCTCTTGTGAGAGAAAGCATTGTATTGTTTCATGATCCTTGAATTTATACAATATGCATATAGCAGGGTTTTAGGCGGCGTTATTTCCCCAGATACATCTTGTGTTGTGTAATTGATTGTCTCTTTCTCTTACTTGTTTATGTGATTGTGCGATCATGTTTTGTTTCCACAAATTATAGAAAGGATTCAATATCTTGTTTTAGTACATCATAAGATCAGATTGAATCCTATGGTTAGATTTTATATATGGTATCAAAGTTTTATGAATCAAAATAATAAGAGAATAACATAGGTTGTTTTGATCAGGTTCGAATTTGCAGATTTATTCTTCGGTATCCAACGCCAGATCAAGATGCCTTTCAATGGCTTGAGACTTGAATATGCACTCGAGGGGAATTCAAATTATATTGCATGGAAGGAAATGATGTAGGTAGTGCTTGAGGACAACAAACTGAAGTATTTCATAGATGTTGATGTCCTGCAATCCGTAGCAGCAGATGCTTAACTTCTTGATGCATGGAAGAAAGTTGCGAAAGCGAGAAGGATCTTGTTTGAGGGAGTTCGAGACCATAGTTTCTCGAGCCTCCATGGGAAGGCGACTCCATATGAAATGTGGAAGGCCTTGATAGATTTGTATCAGAATAGCAGTGACCATAGGAAACTGGCACTGAAATACAATCTCAATAAGATCAAAATGGAGAAGGGTGACATGATCCATAAATACATGACCAAGTTCACTCAATGTCGAGATGAGCTTGGAAGTGTTAGGATCATTGTTGACACATATGATTTGGTGAACCTAACTCTTCTAGGCCTTCCCAAGAGTTGGCTTAGCTACTAGGACTCTTTTAATAGGAGGGAGAAGCTGCCAGATGGGGACCGACTTTGGTCCGATTTGGCCCTAAAAGAAATTCGGCAGAGCACCAGAGATGGATCCTTGTCAAAGACTGATAATGAGGAAACTTGTGCCTTGCATGGAAAGGAAAAGAAATGAAAATGTAAGGTGTCCCATTCCAAATCTGAGATCGACAAGGCGAGAAAGAAGCGAGACTTGTCAAAGGTGAAAATTTTCAACTGTCATGAGCATGGAAACTATGCCACAAATTGTCCACAAAATAAAAGGGACAAGAAGGCCTACGGAGGAGCAACATGTGAAGCATTGGCTTAAAAATTTTATTTGGACTTCACCCTCATCGCATGAATGGTGTCATCGGTGTTAGGATCTGTGTGGTACTTGGATAGTTAAGCCTCATTCCTCATGACCGACAACAAATAATTCTTCAGTAGCTTGGAGGAGAAGGATCTCCAGATGCACATCGAGATGGGTGATGACGAGAGGTATAATGCTACTAGGATTGGTACAGTTACTTTATAGAGAGAGATAGGTAAACCCCTCATAATAAAAGATGTCATGCATGTACCTGGTTTAAAGAAGAATTTGGTTTATGTTTCTATGTTTGAATATCATGGATATGATGTGATTTTCAGTGAAGGAAAGGCGTTCCTTCGTCACAAAGCCACGGGATAAGTGAAAAATATTGGGGTTCGGGCGAAGAACCTCTCCAAAATTTATGTGGATGAATACACATCATTGAGCAGTAAAGAAGAGAAGGTGGTGAGCCGATAAATCAACGAGTTATGGCACATGAGGTTTGGCCATCTTCACCACATCAATTTGAGGATCATGCAATATATTTCTACAAGGCCTTTGAAGGGTACACTTGCGCAGAGAGACACATGAAAATGGTGTACCATGGGGAAGTATACAAAGGCCACCTTTCACAATAAGGAAAGTCGAGTAGCAGAAATCCTTGAAAGAGTTCACGCAGATGTGTGTGGACCATTCTCAACAATTTCCACAACAAAGCATATGTATTATGTGATTTTTATTGATGATTTTTCAAGAAAGTGTTTTATTTTTTTCATGCATAAGAAAGATCAAACGTTCTCCAAGTTTTGTGAGTTCAAGGCACTTGTCGAGAAATATACAAGGACGAAGGTGAAGGCTCCGAGGAGGAAAAATGGTGGAGAATACATCTCTAATGAGTTCAAGAAATTCTGTGCCTAAGAAGGAATTCGAAGAGAATTGATTACACCTCATAAACCACAACAAAATGGGGTTGCAGAAAGAAAGAACAAAACTATTGTGGGAGAAACATGAACTTTGTTGCATGATCATGGCGTACCATTGCATCTGTGGATAGAAGAATGCAATATAACAATATTTGTGCATAACAGAAGTCCTCATTAGATAATTGGGATGAGTACACCAGAGGAGGATATTTCAGGTAAGAAACCATATGTTTCGAGTGTACTTGCCAACACATCGAACGACATTGGTCATAATGGATGTGAAGGTTGATGAAGACAAAGCCATGCGATTTTCCCTTGAGAGGGAGCTTGAGTTGCATGCATTTGGAAAGCTCTTAGCTCCAAAGGTTGAACCTCGGGATGTGGAGCAACCAAAGAAGAGGAACAGAGAGTGGTAGAAACCAATCATGTATATCCATCCACCAGATATGAAAGGAAGCGCACCAGAGAGGCTAAGAGATTATTTCTGGATGCGAGAGATAATGTGGGAGAACCCACACCACAACGCATGCAAAGAAGGTCCCTAGGGTGGTACACTGGATACGTGGCTATTATGAGCAAATATATTGATATAGAACCATCCTCTTTTGAGGAAGAAATGGAAAAAATAGTGTGGGTTGATGCCATGGTTGAGGAGTATGACTCCATTATCGGGAAAAATGCATGGGAAGTTGTCCCAAGGCCAGTGGGGAAATCAGTGGTAGGATCGAGATGGGTCTACAAGGTGAAGCAGATAACAAATGGGAGTGTGGAGAAACAAAAGGCTAGATTTGTGGCCAGAGGGTTGTCTCAGGTGGAGGGGATTGACTATGATGAGACCTTTGCACCATTCACAAGGTACTCTTCCATTAGATCCATCCTTGTACTCTCAGCACAAATGGGATGGTAGATACATCAGATGGATGTAAATGCAACCTTTCTCAGTGGAGTTATTGAGGAAGAAGTGTACATTGAGAAGCCAGAATGTTTTGAGACCTTAGACATGGAGTCACATGTGTGCATACTCAAGAGAGCACTGTATGGGCTGAAGAAAGCACCTCCTGCTTGGTACACCAGGATTGACAACTATTTCACCGGGTTGGGCTTCACCAAGAGTGAAGCGAATGAAAACCTATATCATATTTTTGTTGATGGTAAGCTTTTGATTATTGTACATTATGTTGATGATATGATACTGATAGGTGATGTGCTGCTCATAAAATCTTGCAAAGATGATCTTGCAAGAGAATTTGAGATGAAGGACATGGGGCTCTTTCACTATTTTCTTGGATTGGAAATATGGAAAAGTTATGGGGAGCTATTTGTATCTCAGGGAAAGTATGCCAAGGAGATTCTGAGGAAGTTCCACATGGAGGGCAGCAAACCCATGGAGACTCCTCCTGTAGGAAACTGGAGGAAGGAGGATGATACTTCGAGCGAAGTAGTGGATGCTACTGTTTACAGACAGCTTGTGGGTTCACTCATGTATTTGGTGAACACATGACCTGACATATGCTACGCAGTTAACCAGTTAAGTCAAGCTATGGTTAAGCCGACCAAGCTCTTTTGGAAGGCAGGGAATCATGTGTTGAGATATATCAGGGACACTACAGAGTATGGATTATGGTACAAACGGAAAGAGGGAGTGAAGCTTTAAGGCTTCACCGATGCAGATTGGGCAGGGAGTCCATCCGACCAGAAGAGCACATCAGAAGGCATCTTCAACATAGGATCAACAAAAATTTCTTGGTACAATAAGAAACAAAGATAAATTGCACTCATTTCAACAAAGACATAGTACATGGCGTCCAGTCAGGAAAAATGCAAGGCCATATGAATGAGGAAGATACTTTTTGGTTTGTTTGGTCAACAGATGGATCCGACGATGATACATTGTGATAAACATAGTTGCATCAAACTTTCAGTTGATCTAGTATTCCATGACAGGTCTAAGCATATTGATATATGGTATCGCCATATCTGAGATTGTGTTCAGAGGAGGATTATGTCATTTGAGTACATTCCCACGGAGGAACACGATGCAGACATCTTGATGAAGGCATTGGAAAGAAGAAAATTCGAATTCCACAGAGACAAGATTGGGGTAGCAGATAATCCCTTTCTTTTGGAGAGGGAGCGTTGAAATGGCACCAAGAAATAACATACCAAAGTGGGGCTTCTAGTTTAATTTTCCCTTAATTAAATTGAAAGAGAAATTGTAATTTCATCTCATAACAACTTGCACTAGTTAACTAAGTCAGAATGACTGAGTTAGCTTAGGAAATTCAAGTTGAGTGTCAGAGAGGATGCATGTAGAGTGATTCCATGATTTAAGGGGTTCCAGTTGTAGTTATGCATGAGTTGTAATTATTTAACTCAAGAAATTGAGTTACAATTAGTGTAACTAGTTCTAACTTAGTGATAATCTAGTGAGAGGTCCAATAAATTAAATATGATTTAATTCACAATGAGTGATCAATAAGTTAACTGATAATTCACTATAAATAGATGTTGCATTTCATTTCTGAGGAAGACCTAGTTGAGATAGAGGTTAAAGGGAAGATAACTATTAGTTGTATAATTAGAAAATTGTACATGTCAGTTATAGAGTCAATTGGAGGCCTAGGAAGGATTGCACAATTATTCGAAGGGATTTTCCTATTTAATAGGGCATTAATTCCTAAAGTAATGAGCAAGAAATGCAGGCTAAGAAGAGGTAGAGAATTGGCTAAGTATTTGTTCGATTTTTCCTAGATCAGTGTGAGACAGTTGGCAGAGTGCAGGAGTTCTATTGTGAGAGAAAGCATTATATTGTTTCATGATCCTTGACTTTATACAATATACAGATAGCGGGGTTTTAGGCGATGTGCTTTCCCCAGATACATCTTCTGTTGTGTGATTGATTCTCTCTTTCTCTTACTTGTTTATGTGATTGTGTTTTGTTTCCGGAAAATGTAGAAGAGATTCATTATCTTATTTTAGTACATCATAATATCAGATTGAATCTCGTGGTTAGATTTTCTACATTAAAAATACTAATTAATAAGAAATATTGATTAACCCCCCCTCTTAGTATTTCCAACTCTTCATTGATCATAAGTTTCACTTTCTACGAGATCATCTCGGGCTGAACGACACGACTACCTAGCATTTGTATTTTCTTTTCTTTTTGCATTGTATTTTCAGGGGAGGTTTTCTTCCCACTGGTTTTTCCCTCTTTTCTTTTTCATGCATTGTACATGGGTACCCAATATGGCCTTGTTTGTGGGACTCTTTATCTTACATTATACTTGCCTAAGCTATGCTTAAGGGGGGGTGTTGGTGTACATGCACATTAGGTAGCACTAATCATATTTTTTTAACTTCAGTGATTTCATGTGGTGTGCACTTAGCTTTAGTTAACTCTATTGCTTACATGTGGTGTACGTGCACATTAACAAAGCATAAAGCACACTTAGCTTTAGTTAGCCTTAGTGCTTGCATACAATTAAGCTTAACTTAGTTTATTTATATATTGATTCTCTCATCAATATTGAGATATCAAATTCGTTCTCTTTTCTAAATTTTCTTTTTCAATTCTTGCAAGTTCATGAAATTATTCTTTAGCTAGATTCTTATTTGTGCTCTAATAATTTTACAAGTGGAAGCAAGTGGACCACTATTTGAATCTACACATAAAACTTGCCTTGATTTATCCTTTTCCCCAGACTATTCATAGCTTTTGGTGTTACTAGCTTCACTCGGATCAAAATAATGAACATATGGTCTTTCAAGCAACAAAGTGTATGATGTAAGTCTGTAACTGATAAGGAAACAATCCGAGGAACAAGAATGTGAAAAACAATGAGCAAGTTATTATAGCTTTATGTTAGTGTTGGAAGCATCATTTTAGCTTGAAACATTGAAATTTTAGCTTAAAAAGGAGGAAAGTATTTTAGATCCAAGTATAAGTACAATTTATTTGTGAAGCCATAGGTTGGAAAGCTCAACTCATCCAACATATCCTTCTCTTGCACTAGTGGAATAACTCAGATAAGTTGTCACACAATCCCAACATATAGATTAAATTTCGATCACCTTTTGGTTGCGAGATCGAGATCCGTGAGAATCTACAATCCGCGAGGCCTTGAACGCTGCCAGGAATTAATACACAGGGTGGGTCTGCAGGGATAACACCCTAGTTTAATACTATACCACATGGACTATCATGATTGTTGCATGGGCTCCTTGTTTGTTCCACAAAATTAGGTGTGTATTCCCTCTGCCTCGAAACTTCTCATGATTACTATTGATTGACGACTTCGTCCGATGGAGAGTTTCTAGGCTCCTTCATAGGAAGATTCATTACTGATGTTAGATAGACAATAGGCCTTACTACCAACTAGTCCGATAATTATAGTTCTCGATGCTTATGGTTTCCAAAAAAGTATCGAATGGGTGTTAGGAACTCAGACTCAACCGAACTGAAGCTCTCAACACACACCTGTGAAAATCTCTCGCGCCTTGCAAGTCAAACGAGGGAGTTAAAGCAAGGTGAGCTAGGACACCAATTCAAGACATCCCTGCATTCTCATTGCTAGCTCCAAAAAATCAAAGGTGAAAGTAGAACACCTTTTCAATACTAATGCCCAACATAAATATCACTTGCCAAAATATTCATCGATATCTTGCATTTCATTTATTTTCAAAGGAATATTGCATACCTCCAAATTCACGGAATTCAAATCCACAGATTTAGATCACAGTTCATATTCATAGCATTGATTCAATCAACAAGAAGCAAGTTGTAGCGAGCATATTGCTCGATTGAGGTTGATTTTGATATAATTTATTAACACACTTATCTTCTCTTCACCATTAATCATTCAAACTTGAATTCGTCACCATCATCATAGGTTATTTAATGGTTTCCCATGGAATAATACCATGGAAATATCAGGGCCTTGGAACTATAAAAGCTCCAATACCAATTATTAAAATATAAAAAACATAAAAACATAATATAAGAGATGATAGAATTTGTTAAAAAAATCCTAAGTCATAATTTCTATTCTCACATTATACATTCATCTTCCAATAGTTGTATAGTAATTAATATAATTATGAAAAAACTTCAATTGTTTTCACCTTGACCCTCTACAATTTACAAAGAGATAAAATAAAATGAAACAAAATAGGATCCAAAAATACACTTAAGATAAAAGCAGTATAGCAAGATGTGAAATACATGAAAGTGATATCCACATGTATAGCAAGTTTGGCTTTATCCACATGATTTTGATGTTCTAGATTTTAAATCTTTAAAAATAATTATTCTAATAATTATGATCAGGCATAACGATTTTTTATATTAAAAAGGAATTATTTATAAATTAACAAATAGATATGTTATTGAAATTCAAATGATCATTTTTGAAAACTTGTGTTTTTTTGAAAAGTTCATTATTTATTTATTTTAAAGAGATGATTAAAACTTTCTTTAATCAAAATTATAATTTTATATGGATGGAGAATTGGGAAAAAAATAAGTTCCTTGAATTTCACGAACTTATTCTAATTACATCGACCATGTTTTATTATGGAGTTTTTTTTGGCGACAATGTATAGATTTATCGTCATTCACTATACAGATTCATATGATGTTGGATGATTTGCATTGTTGACTGTAAGTACATGTGTTTAAACATTATTACATTATTGAAGAACAACAAAGGAGTGTTTAATTGCGTGATTGGTTTGGCGTGTTTTTCGTAAAGTAATTAGTTTAGGACAATGAAATGTTTTTTTTACGTGATTACATTGGGTTTGTGATGGATTCTTCCTCGCCCTCGAAAGAGAGGGTAAACCATCACAAAAGGGCAAGGTTCTTCGACAAGAAGATGAGAAATTTGTGCTGGCAGAACGCAGATGTTGTGGCGGGTGGGTCGTCATCCAAAACGATGGAGAAAGGACACTGCTGACAACATTGTCTGCAGAAGGTTTTAACACTGTGATGACCGTCTCTGCTACCAGTGTGACCACATCATTCCCTTCTCCAAAAGTGGAAAGACGAAAGCTAAGAACTGCCAAATTTTGCAGTTAAGGGTCAATCGATCTAAAGGAACAAGGATCAACTCGATAAAAATGTTTTGGAATAGTATTCGTGTGACGTTAAATTTACAGATGAAGAGCTGGATGTTATTGAGATGATTGTCTATGGAAATGTGATACGACCAGGGCTTTAATGCCGGTGCAAATCTGTTGCTGAAAACAAACAGGGATTCAATTGTTCTAGGTATGCTAAAACGATGTTATTTTCTTTATTGTTTTAGCAATATTCTATGGTGCTTGATTTCAGTTTCATTTCCTAATGGGATTGAAAATTTTGATCCTCCCTGCATTGACAGGAGAATGGTGGAATAGTAATCCTATTGATGTTGTGAACGAAACAACAAAAACAGGAGCTGCCCCGAACGTTTCAGACACATTTACTGTAAATGGACAACTAGGAGACCTATTCCCATCTTCCAGTTCAAGTACATTTCTGACTATATTAATCCATCTAATTGAGTGAAATTCTTTAGCTTTTTCGAAATTTAGTGCTAGCAAATGATGGAATATACAAATGCCTTTCGTGTCTCCGTGAAGGTTGGTGTTGTGGAGGTAAATCCCCTCTGACAGGGGTAATCCCACTAGCCCTAGAGTGGGTCTAGCAACAATCGAAACACGCAGAGCTATTGATTCCTAGTTACAAAAGATAGAATCGCGATAGATCACTTACCGTGATTCCTTCGCTGCTGTTGTCGAAGAAGAAGTGGCGCTTCCGTTCCTAGCTGGACAGGTCACAATCCGTGAGCTTGTTGCATCCAGATACCTGTACACATGCAAAGAAGAGAGACAACATGCAACGTAATATTTCACACTTTATAACTATCGATCAGTCAGAGAGGAACGAATGAAATTACATTATATAATGGACAAACACAATCATGGAACCAATAGCAAAGTCATGTATATTGTGAGAGAACGATTACAACCGGTGCTCCGACGTCGTGATATTCCTTCGATAGGGTTCCAGCGGGACGTGTGTCACAAAGCTCGTCAGGGGTTTGACAAAAATCTCTCTCTCATAGGGTTCTCCTTAGCTCTGCTCTTGATTGTCGCTCAGCTATAATTTCCTTCCCAAAAGTTCAGCTAGCTAGCAAATGGAGAGGGCAGGCTTTTATAGAGGGAGGAAGGGAAGTTGGGATCCCTATAATCATGGGGAAGATTCCTATCTCTTAGGAAGGTTCCATGAGAGATGGAAAACCACTTCCTAATCAGGGAGATCCAGAGCCAAATAGCCCAACTTCTTTTTGATAATTCGTTCTAAAGTTGTTAGAAGCAAACTTCTGCCTTCTATTGTTAAAAAACATTCCTTAATAGGCTTGGCGCAGGCAGAACACAGGGACAAAGCACCAGCTGGCACGCCCACTAGTGTGTATTTTCCCCATTAGCGCGAGGGATGAACTGGCTACCCGCGCCAATGCCAAAACATGGGTTTTTAGGGTTTTTCAGAGGAAAAGTTCTTGAGGAGAATTCTTGCCCTTATGCAGAAGGATGCCATCAAGGTGTTTTTAGGACATTTTACTGTTCACAGGTCACGGGAATAGTCCTCCAATGTACGGGACGAGGGATTGCAGGGATGGTGACAAAATGCTATGTAACAGATGTCCCCTAAAGCATGAGGTCCGAGAGAGAGGGAGGGGTGAAATGTTTTATGAGAATGCATCCAACTAAAAACACTGCCGTCGGAAGACCTGCGAATACAAATACAACTGATATCTCTGATACATGATATGGTGTATGGGCGCAACCATCCATAATAAAGTGTACAAAAACTGGGATCCAAGGTATGGACGTAGCCATCCAGCAAATAAGGATCAACAAGTAGACTCATATATGGTCGCAGCCATCCAATCAAAAGAGTCATGTAATAAATCATAATAATCCACAAAGAACCCGCAGCCTGGATCTTATTAGACAAAATCCAGGGTCTTGCGCTCCATCTCGACCCGAACATAGTACAAGTTCGAGCATGCGAATATGTGAGCTGAAGTCGAACATGCAAGAACATCGTCTGATTACCAGCCAATAATGAAAGCTGTTAACAGACACGAGAGGAACCACCAATAATGACGATGTCCCTCAAGGTACAAGAGGTACAATCCATGAAATGTGAATAGTGAGCAGGCATTGAACATCCGCAAAATCATCTGATCGAAGGTCAATAATGAAAACCTTGCGTCGAATGCGAAGAACTTGCCATTGAGGCATGCAAGCTTCAAGGCACCTGAATGGAGTCTCTAGAACAACTTCTCGGATAATGATATGAAGTCAACAGGAAGTGACCTTGATCGAAGGTGGGCCATAATGTTTCCCACATCATCGACACGAGACAGAGGAACATAATGTTTGTGAATCAAGACCAATAGAGAATCGAAGGGAGGTTGAAAACTGCAGAGGCCAACTTCTATTGAACTTATCGGTGACACTACATTGGATTTGGTAGTATTTGACATCAAGGGATCTGAGGTCATGGTGACATGGGAAAGAGCAGATGAGTGGTCAAAAAATATTACCCAAACCCATGAAGGCAAGTAGATAACGAGATGAGATGTCCCCAACCCGACACGAATGCAGATAAGTGCTATGTTCAAGAGCGACATACTGCCGACACGAATATAATATTGGTTCCATTTTCCCCCACCATTTCTGGCGAGTACTCAATTTTTTTTTTTTTGGAAACAAGCTTGAAGGGGATATCATATGCTTGCGATGTAAGTTTGTCCTTCAGACAAATCCAACCTAGTACATTTTATGAGCCCTAGGAAGGATAAACTCGAGTAACGTCATTACGACGAAGTCCAATGTCGTCAGTTTTAAATGAGTCTAACAAAGGAAGAACTCGACATCTTTTCATATTTAGAGAGTTTGAAAAGACAACGGAAAAGAAAACTCTAGCAGTCCCTTTTCGTAGGTAGTCCCACAGATCCGAAAAGGTAGAAAACTATGTCTAAGAAAACCTCCTAGTTGCGATAGGCTAGGGTATTCATTTTTCATAAATAATCTATCCTAGCCCGGAAAAGGGGGAAACATATACTGGGTAGATGTCGTTTTGCAGCCAATTTAATGAGCTCAAAATGACAAGCGACTCGGCAATATTTTCAATTTTAGAGAGTCAGAAAAGAGATAAAAGGTGACTCCTCCTAGAGGAACGAGTGGTATAAAGGGTAGCAACTGGTTCCGATGATGGTGGAACTACTCAAAACAAGTAAAGGTTAAGGGGCTGGCTAACAAGACCACTCATTGCAGAGGCTCCTCAGGAATGGGTAAAACAACCAAGTGAAGGCGTATGATCGGCCAAGCAGATAGGGACGATGGAATGAGAAAACCAAGGCTCATCTGACAAAACATGCTGATAAAATGGCAATCATGAGAGGTAAACTAGGAATGGTTTCATTTTTACACAAGCTTGAAATCAGGAAACTCTGCCTGAACTTGGTTTCATTTTTACACAAGCTTGAAACAAAGATAAACTATGCTTGAAACCAGTTTCATTTTTACACAAGCTTGAAATGGAAACAAACTATGCTTAAAATGTTTGCATGCCCCCAACATGGTGACTCAATTCGAGGTACATTCCCCCCAGCTTCAGTGCATTCACTAGAGTAGACTGCTAGTTACTGACAGGTGGATGGAATGAAGGTTCGATTATGAGACCAAGAGAAAGACTCGACTGGGATTTTACGAGATCTAATCAAAGACTCGAATTGAACGGGAACGTGTTTCATTGTTTTAACGAGGTTGACACATTAAAAGAACTATCTTCAAACCAGCTTGCTTCATTGTTTAGGGAGCTTGACACAAGAAAAGGAACTATGCTCCGAAGACCTTGTTTCATTTTTTAAGGAGCTTGACACAAGAAAACAAACTTTGCTCCGGCAGACCTTGTTTCATTTTTTAAGGAGCTTGACACAAGAAGATGAAATCTGCTCCGATAGACCTTGTTTCATGGTTTAAGGAGCTTGACACAAGCAGATGAACCATGCTCTGACAGACCTTGTCATAATGAATAAGAAGTCATAGCTTCCAAGGGTTTCCCGTCCAATGGAAGGAAAACATCTTGGAAGTCTGGACCCAATGCCCCCAGCACACGATGTACAACGACACTATCACTGAATACAGGCGCAGGATAGGTAGCCGCATAATTGACATGCAGCGGGGATGACACAACTGGTGGATAAAGGTCCGACAGGGATGATGGTGGACTAGTTTCCATATTTGGACCAAAGAATGCAAGCTGATCGATGGTCACGATATGACCTTGGTGCGGAAAACACATCACATGAAAGAGGGAGGAGACATGTTCTCCCATGGCATAAGTATAATCGTGGCCCAAGAGTAAATTAAAGTCCAAGGGGCCAGGAAAAACCATCACGTCCATATGGACAGTTTTCCCTCCCAAAGTAATAGGCAACTTCAGAAGGATCCCTAACGGTTGACTAGTTCCTTTGTTAAACGCTAACAGATTCTACGTAACAGGCACAAGCAACAACGAACCGAAAGCATGCCAAGTAGTTGAGGATAAAATACTAACAAACGCAACTTCATCTATAATGGTGTTGGGTACAACTAGATGGGAGGCCTGTACCGTGATCTCAAAGGGCACATAAGAAGGAAGGCGATAACCTATGAATCGACCCCAATCGAAGGAAGCGACCAAACTACTTAGAGGGGCTACCATCGAACCAAGATGGTCTTCCCCTGGTGTTATGGGAGGGTAAGAAGCATCCTCCACCACCTCCATCATGGAGGTAGAAGGAGTATCCTTCAGGACCTCCATCATGGGAGGCAGAGGAGTAGCTTCCTGAGATATAGGGATAGGAGAATATTTCTCCAAGTCCAAGGAATTTGAAGAAATAAGAAGAACCTGAGGGATGTGAGATCCACTCTCAACGGAAAAGGCCTAGTGCATCGCAGACAGGGCCAGCTCAACCGATCCCACGACCAATGGTTGGTCAGGGATGGATTCATGATGGTGAATTACCGGGGGAGCGGGATCAAGCAAGGATGACTCTTGACTGATCGTTGAACCAATTGGTGAAGGACTCAAAGAAATTTGTTTGTAACCAGTTGGAAGGCAAGGTGCAGAAACAGTCGAGTTGTCCAAAACTCAATTGGCTCCATCCATATACGGACAAAGGTGAATGGCATGGTGCCCTTCACACAACTTACAGGGATTGGCAAGCTTACCCTGCTTCTTAGGAGCTTTACCAACACTAGCTGAAGACGTGCCCCCAACCTGACTCCCAGAAGCCAAAGGCAATGACGGACGACCGTTGGACCATACTTCGAGCACCTTGGGAATGCCAGGGCAATCTCGAAGTAGATGGTTTCCCTGGCACAACATGCAAGGGAACTTAACTTTCCGCGGAGGGTTGGAAGGTTCATTGAGAGCAGGCATTTTAGAAGCAACAGCTGCAAAACTAGCCTCTCGCTTCTCTGACTTCTTCTTCTTAGTCTTCTTCTTCTTCTTCTTAGCCACTTGGGTACTAGAATCCAAACTTTCACCAAGCGAAATAGAAGATGAGGATGAAAAAATAGGAGAAGAAGGGGAGAGGTCCACCTTCGAATCAACATGACGTTGCTTAGGCAGAGGAGTGGATGGTATGGTGGCCAGAACACTTGAGACTACAGAGGTTGAAAACAACCAAACAGGCAACCCAACAGTTAACCCAAGGAGGGATAACGTGGCCATATAAGGAGCACCAATATTTCCTAAAGAAGGAAAAGGACTAGGACTCCCTTCAAAGGGGACTCCTTGATTGGAAAACTCCGGAAAAGTTGCCATCGGAAACAACCTTGAAATAAAACACTAAGGACAAAAATTATAACCAGGAATATTTCATGGGCGATTAATTTTTAAGACACTGAAACTAGACTCTGTTGTTTCATATTTTAAGAGTCGAGAAACAAGCAAAAGGTGACTCTATCGCTTTCAGGTTGGACACGAGCTTGAAAGGACAAGAGCTCGATGATATTTTCAGTTAAAAGAGTCAGTAAAGATCAAAGTGACTGCTCTAGTAATCTAGGTAAATGGGTGTACCAGATATTCGTGAACTGCCATATACACCTTGGTAAAAATGAAAGAGAAATCAACCAAGGGCTTAACGTACGTGCAGGTAATCTCTCCGAATGCTGTGTCCGGTGTATCACGGGTAAAAGGAGGCAGACTCAGCTTCCTATGGATAAAATATTTGCAACCTAATGGGGTCTCCCTTTATATACACAACGATACGTGGATCATAAGTCCGTACTAGTGCTATCTGTACCCAGATGGCGAGTGACAGCTGCGAGGCTTAAAGACGCCGAAACACGTCTCTACCTTAGACTACTAGATGTTTCGTTAAGTTTCAATGCTGCCTTAGGTTAATTTAGTAAATTTTACAGTTGATATTCAATTTATGTTTCAATTTTAAGGCCCTATTGAATGTTGGATCTCATAAAACCTCTAGATGCAAACTACATGCCACAAAATATCATTTTGTTCAATGAAGAGCTATCTACGGGAGAGTTGAGATATTTTTAGATGACAGCAAAATGAACACACAAAAACATCCACTACTGTTTTAAATGCAAGCTAATGAAATTGGAAAAAATTTCTCTAGAATTATATAACACTAGTAATGTGAAAGAGTTTTCAATTTTCACTATGCCAAGAAAAATGCAAAAGTTTTTTTTTTGTATTTTTCAATATATTAGAGCAAATGCACTAAATAAATGAAAAACTAATGGAAACATCAATTTGAGAATGATAAAGAGAGAGCTGAAACCAAACAAGTTCACTCAACTCAAACAAACACAATCAAGACTCAAAACGATGACGAAATCCCTCAAAGTGAAGAAGAATCTCAAAAAAGACTCAAACAAGTTGTGTGATCTAGGCTTGGAGTAACACAAAGCGAAACTAAATGAAGGAGAGGAAAATCACTCAATAAATGCAATCAATCAATATGATTCAGCAAGATGAATGCAAAGAAGCCAAAACAAAGTTGACCGGGAAAGCAAAGACCCAAAACTCCCACGTGAGGCTTAGCACACTGAAGCACCAAGAAGCCCTAGGGCTAAAATGAAAAACTGACAGAAAAGGGCAAACAACCGGAGGAAAAGGGCTAAACATAGTAAAAAATGACGTCAAAGCACTCAAACAATCAGCAAAACAACCCAGGACCAAAACTCAAGCTCAGGGAGTCCAAGAACAAGAAAACCCTAAAACCAAGTAGGGTTGGCGCACCTGTCTGGCTGTAATCTGCGCCAAACAGGGAATGGCGCTGGGGCCTAACTAGAAAATCGCGCCCTCTGGTGCGACTTTCAAAGGGATAACCGTGCCAATTAGGTTTACCCTAGAAAAATATGAGAATGAACTAACAGAGGCTAGATCTGGTCTTCTGGGGGCTGAACAGGGTTTTAACACCAAGGAAGGTGAACCAGAAAAGCAGACTAATCAAACAAAAAGCCAAAAAATAACCCAATGGAGGAAGGACTAACTCCCACTAATCCCCAGTGGAGTTGCGAAATTGTTGTGGAGGTAAATCCCCTCCGCGGACAGACGCGATCCCACTAGCCTTAGAGTGGGTCTAGCAACAATCGAAACATGCAAAGCTATTGATTCCTAGTTACAAAAGATAGAATCGCGATAGATCGCTTACCGTGATTCCTTCGCTGCTGTTGTCGAAGAAGAAGTGGCGCTTCCATTCCTAGCTGGACAGGTCACAATCCGTGAGCTTGCTACATCCAGATACTTGTACACATGCAAAGAAGAGAGACAACATGCAACGTAACATTTCACACTTTATAACTATCGATCAGTGAGAGAGGAACAAATGAAATTGCATTATATAATGGAAAAACGCAATCATGGAACCAATAACAAAGTCATGTATATTAAGATACAAGAGAACGATTACAACCGGTGCTCTGACGTCATGATCTTCCTTCGATAGGGTTCTAGCGGGACGTGTCTCACAAAGCTCGTCAGGGGTTTGACAAAACTCTCTCTCTCACAAGGTTCTCCTTAGCTCTGCTCTTGATTGTCACTCAACTATAATTTCCTTCCCAAAATTTTAGCTAGCTAGCAAATGGAGAGGGCAAGATTTTATAGAGGGAGGAAGGGAAGTTGGGATCCCTATAATCATGGGGAAGAGTCCTATCTCTAAGGAAGGTTCCATGAGAGGTGGAAAACCACTTCCTAATCAGGGAGATCCGGAGCCAAACAACCCAACTTCTTTTTGATGATTCATTCTAAAGTTGTTAGAATCAAACTTCCGCCTTCTATTGTTAAAAAACATTCCTTAATAGGCTTGGCGCGATCAGAACACAGGGACAGAGTGCCAGCTGGCGCGCCCACTAGTATGTATTTTCCCCATTGGTGCGAGGGATGAACTGGCTACTCGCGCCAATGCCAAAACATGGGTTTTTAGGGTTTTTTAGAGGAAAATTTCTTGAGGAGAATTCTTGCCCTTATGCAGAAGGATGCCATCAAGGTGTTTTCAGGACATTTTACTGTTCACAGGTCACGAGAATAGTCCTCCAATGCACGGGATGAGGGATTGTAGGGATGGTGACAAAATGCTGTGTAACAGCTGGGGAAACTAATCTCCTACGCGTTATCAATTCTGGAATGAATACTGACTTATTCTTCTTCGTATCTAACCACACAATGACTGTTGTGGCTGTGGATGCTTTGTATACAAAGCCTCTTTAGACGAATTTCCTGATGCTCGGCCCCGAAAAAACTAGCGATGTACTGATAGTTGTCGATCAAGTAATAGGAATATACTGCATGGCTGCCCATGCATATTCTAGTGGAGAAGGAGTTCGGTTCGATAACACAACTACCACTACAATTTTAGAATACAAGGGAAGCTCTACGAAATCAGTTCCAACCATGCCTATTCTTCCATTTTATAATAACACACAAACTATGATTAGCTTTGCTGATGGTCTCAAAATCTTGGCCTCAAATGATCACCCATTTTTCGTTCCTAAGAGTGTGGATGAGAATCTGTTCTACACCATTGGCCTAGGATAGATCAATTGCCCTGGATAGTCTTGTGGAGGTCCCAACGGATCGAGACTTGAAGCAAATATGAATAACATACTATTTTTTCTGCCAGCGTATTTTTCAATTCTTCAAGCTCAACGATTTGACATGAAAGGAGTATTCACGACAGATTTACTCAATAGCCCTCCTGTCCATTTTGATTATACTGCTCAGAACATAAGTAGGGGTCTCTGGTCCCTGGTGAAGGCCACAAGAGTGAAATTTTTTAATTATAACACAACAATGCAAGTAATTCTTCAGGGAAGAAACATATTTGTGGGTGAAAGACATCCTATCCATCTCCATGGTTATGAATTTTACATCGTGGGAGCGGGGTTTGGGAATTATAATTTACAAATAGATCCTCAGAAGTTCAACCTGG
Organism: Pinus albicaulis; assembly: GCA_034641835.2. Taxonomy (NCBI): domain Eukaryota; kingdom Viridiplantae; phylum Streptophyta; class Pinopsida; order Pinales; family Pinaceae; genus Pinus; species Pinus albicaulis. The sequence goes on from CM076582.1 coordinate 713,003,618, forward strand.
TCGATCCTCCTATTCGCATTACAGTGAACGTTCTAGTCAATGGATGGACTGCCATAAGATTTATGGCTGACAATCCTAGCAAGCATTTGTTTCATTGATGCCCCTTATTCTGAATTAGTTAATAACTTGTACATATTAGTAATGGTGTTTATGTATTGCAGGAGCATGGTTGATGCACTGCCATTTGGACGTGCATATAACTTGGGGGTTGGCCATGGTTTTTGTGGTTAACAATGGACCTGACTATCTTTTAAGTCTGGAATCGCCTCCTAGAGATCTTCCCCTCTGCTAAGGACAACTGCCATGGATGATCAATATTTCTTTCTCTACCCATAATTTTTCGTGGTTTATTCTTTTGTCATTTATTATGTAAATTTGAATTCTTATTGTTTAATGAAAGTTGTAATAATTTGAATTCTGAATTTTTTATGCATTTTACAGCGTAATCAATTTTAAAGAGTTAGATTTAATTTCAATTAAACGAGTATATATTTCTGTAATTTTAATGAAGTTTTTATTTATAAATAATTATATTTTAACAATAATTATAAATTAAATATATATTTAATTAAATAATGTGTTGATAAAATATTATATTTTTAATGAAATTAATATTTTACAGAGAAATCAATCACCGCAAAATATCACTTTAATATTAATTACACAAAATATTATTTGACATTCATAAAATATAAATTTAAAACACACATAATTTTACATATTTAAAAATATTTCTAAATATTTTTTCTATTAAATTATAAAAAAATAGGCACTATTTTACATATTTTTTTTCATAATTATTTTGTAATCAAAATTTTGAAACATATTTTCATTAATCTTATACATATCTCTATTGAATCTCCCGTGAAAAAAAAACATATTATTATTATTATTATTTAATGGAATACAATAATAACAAACACAAAATTCAAATTTATGATCCACAGGATTCCCAAATTAAGCAAAGATATGACATTTCATATCTCTCATAAAGGGACGTAGATAGCTCCACGTATGGGAGTCAGTAGTGCACACACGATTCACGATCCTAAATGTACTTAGATACGTAACGCCACTAATATGGATCTCTTCACTACGGGAGTCAATAGTGATATCCGTTCCACAATCGTAGATGTAGTTTAGTTATATTCGAATGTATATTATTGAATTTTAATTTAGAATTATATTCAAATGTATATTATTGAAATTTATTTTTTAATTTACAACTAACAAATACAATTTTATAATTTACCATTTCAAAACAAAGGATATTATAAATACTTTTACATATTTTAAAATGGTACATGCTTTTATAATTTATAATTTCAAAACAAAGGATAATAATTTTAGATATTTTAAAATGGTACATGTTCTTGGACATTTTATAAATGGTTCATAAGATAAAAGAACAACACAATTTAATCTAAACATAAAAAGAAATCAAATAATAAGTTTGATAAAATGAAAAATACAAATTTATTATTAAGTTAATAAATATAAATAACAAAGATATTAAAATAATAAAAAAATTTAATTATAATAATATAATCTTATAATAACAAAGTATTAAAATAATTAAAAAAATTGATTATAATAATATAATCTTGGTTTTGATAATGATATGAAAAAAATATCTTTTTATTATTATTTTTGTCTCTATCCATTACTATTCTTCACATTATGATATGATATAACAATATTTTAGAATAAAAAGAAACTTCATAATTATATATAAAAAAATAAAAAAAATTGTTGTTATAATATTAATTATAGTATTTTTATTTTAAAATAAAACTTAATTCAATGAATTGTTATTGTTAAAATGTCATACTTTTCTTTTAAAAGAAAATTTAATTCAATAAATATAATTCAGTCATTATATAATTTGATACATGCTCTTCAAATTACAACTCAGCTTGTGGCAAGGCTATGTTAGATGAAAAATATAATTATAGACAATTTCCAAGTGCAATTTGTTAGAATTGTGTCTTGCTTAACACACTCAAGTTGCGAAATGAGTTGTAGATCATAGACCACCTACATTGCCCATCCAACCAATCCAAACATTCCCCTTCCTCTGCCCAAACTCCCATTCCAAATTATCCAACCAATCCAAACATTCCCCTTCCTTTGCCCAAACTCACATTCCAAAATCCAATTCAACTCCTGAGTTCAAATTGAGAAGCGGAGAAGGAATAACGAGACCTATTGGATACACTAAACTCCGTTTTCGACTACACTGCTCAAAAAATATATTTAAATTTCTAAAAAGTGCCTCCAAAGTTGTTCAAATTTGATTTGGAGTGGTGAATGCTACAATATGGAATAATCATGGAGAAATTAATAAGCATAGGAGACCAAAGGTCTAGTCCATGTTCTTGAAATATTTTGATTTATACTTTGATTTTTCGACTAAGGAATGTGGTTCAATTTATATTTTTTGAATTTTCTACTACATAATTTGGTTCAATTTATGTTTCATTGACTATCAGATACATGTTTCTACTTCTAAGATGAAATGGAATCTTTGGCTTCCATTCCAAATAGTTATATGGAGTGAAAATTACAAATGGAAATTCCATTCTTTTTGAGAGCTCCAATCTTCAATACCTGTAAATAGATTGTCTATGATGCTTCTTCCTAGATCCCATGGGTTCTAATACCATGTGAAATTGTAGTTGAACCTACACAAGTTGGATCTAGCTAGAAAACAATGAACAAAAATTACTAGGAAAGAAGAAAGAAAATCGATAGAGAAAAGAAATAATAAATTCTATTCATGGGCTAAAAAGAAAATTATGAGAGTACAATTCAATGCAATATATTTTACTTGGTTGAATTAGTACACTAGTGAGACTAGTAGTAAATATAGAGAGATATGAACATCCATTATAGAAAACTAACAAATAATCCTAGTTATTTGGCCATGCTTTAATGAGTTAGCCATATCATAGAATTGGAGATTAGTGAAACTCATGTTTGCACTTGTGGAATTCCCTCTTAGTAATAATAGGTGTATATTATTTCTAACAATGGAAGATGTACACAACATAGAGGCCACATCCAAGTAAGTACTTCACCATTTTAAAGTCCTTTGGAAAGTGCATAGGCCTCAATTAGTGAACTTATCTATGCAATGAATTCATAGACTAATTAAAAGTCCCATGAAATGATAACTAGCATTTGCACCTAGAGTTGCAAAAGAACATGGATAGGGGGAATAGGTTAATGTGGAAGGAAATACTCCTAAAATTGATGATCCATTTTAGAAAGAAATTGAGGCAATAAGAACTGGAAATTTGATTAATTTGGAAATTTAGTTATTTTACTAAATTTTGTGATTTATACAATTATGAATAAATTGTGAAGTTCAATACCTTTAATCTTAATCATTAAGTAGGTTAATCCTAAAAATTCTCTCATATTTAATCATGATAATTATTCTCTATTTTTTTAACAAGGAAAAAAGTCGCAATTTTTCATTAAAGTAAGAAAAGTTACATATTTCATCATCAACATAATTCATCTATGCAAAGATCAGGTAGGAACCAAATAATCCGTAGAGTCAAAATCCACCATCATCAATGTTTATTAAGTGTAGTAGCAAATAAAAATAAATATAGAGGTATGTTCAAAAATAAGAAAGATGTAGTAACCAACCGTAAAAAACCCAAAACCAAAAATGTGCAGTCTGTATCTAGACTATTCCTGGTTCCACCATTCCTTCAATGAATGGTCGATGATACTATTGGTACTCCTGCAGGCCATCCTGTTCAAAAATGTGCCATCTGCCCCAATCTAGCTGCGAGGCTTCTTTGGATAATTTATCAACCATTTGGTTCCTCTGCCTGTAAATATGAGTAACATATATGAATTCAAAAAGAGATTTTAAATATACGAGATCATCCGTAAATGATCTAAGAATGTGTGCATGACATTGTGCGGCAAGATTAAACCAATTGATAATGATTTGAGAGTCCCCAAAGATCTGTAGCCTGTTGCAACTTTTATCGCGGGAAAATAAGAGGAGTCTGAGGCTGTTGAGTTCAACATAATTGTTGGTACTAGGTCCAAGGCCCATCTTAAGATGAAATCAGTGAGTGTCTGATAGGTCCAACACATCCGGTCACATTGGAGGAGCCATCGAAGTATGCCCATGGGATGGATATGTCAATATTTTCAGGGATGATAATATGGTTGTGAGGCGAAGGCTCATCGTTGGGAATGAGATGGAAGATGGAAGAGATATGCCTACATATGATGTCCCAGTCCGCAATCTTGCCCATAAATATTTCCTAATTTCTGGCCAGCCATGTACCCCAAGCAATGAGGAGGGGGATGTTGCAGTTCTTTGGTTTGGTAGCAGCCTACCACTAGTTGTTCTAGGCCAATGAAACCGAGGTGCCATGCCAAGAAATATTACAACCCAATGATGTTTTTGTGAGATGCCAAAGATGCTTACTTGTAGGGCATTCTAAGAACGGATGGTTTACATCCTTGGCCTGCATGTGACATAAACTACATCTAGAGGGTCCATGAATATCCCTTTTGGTGAGATTATACTCTGTGGGAGTGCAATTGGTGAGAATGCACCACATGAATAACCTGGCTTTGGGGGACGCTTTCAGTTTCCATAAGTGTTTCCACCGCCATATTTTTAGCCGTACCTCCAGGAATTCACACAGGGTTGTGTACCCCACCATTGGTGTATATCTGCCGTTGGGAGAAATGGCCCAAAGAATTTCATCATCCCGGTCTGTTAGTCAAATGTTAGAAGCCCTTAGCGCTCTAAGAAACTGATTACAGTTCAGCCTCCATTCCTCGGGGATGGCTAGCTCATGTGTCGACTTCCATGCGTGTGATTCCCAAGTAATATTCAGTGGATCAACAATATGAGAGATAAAGAGGTGTCCAGACTAGGCTAGATGTCGCCTGATTCCCACGGGAAATTGGTACTCATGGCCATTGCCCAACCAAGCATCAACACCAATTTTAACCTGATCCTCCGAACTAATGCGCCAAGCCAGGCCAGGCCTTTTTTAATGAGCTGAATGGATCGAGTGATGGCCTTCCAAATGATCAATGTGCTCGGGGATGGTTGGATACAGCCTCTTATCCAGTCCATGTTTGATCTAGGTGTAATGTATTTGAAGTATGTAACTTCCTTCCATAGAATATTGCTGGTGATGCGATGCCAACCCATTTTGGCAGCTAAAGCCGAGGCAAATAGGTTAAGGTCTTTTAGTCCCCAACCCCCCAACCTTTTGTTTTAGCAATATTGCTCCAAGTGATCCAAGCATAGGTACGACCATCCTATTTACCTCTCCAAAGGAAGCACCTATAGATTTGTTGGATCCTAGCCGTTACACCTTTGGGGATCCAAGCTAGGGCCATCCAATACACTAGGATAACTTCAAGAAAATATTTGATAAGTACTAGCCTGCCAACCATGGAGAGCCATCTTTGCTGCTGGATATTGACTCTGCACTCCACTTTTGCAATAAGCCAGTTCCAGTCAATGATGCGATAGTAATTTGGTTTTAAGTGAAATACAAGGTATTTAATACCTTCTTCCAAATATTTATGAGCAAAATTGAAAAGAGCCAGGGAATGTCTACACTCAAAGTCTGTGCAGTGCACCAAAATGATGGTGGATTTATTGTTGTTGGGGTCCATACCAGTAGCTTTACAAAACATGTTGAGTAAATTCAAAAAGTTAATGTTGTCATGAGGAGTTCCATCAAGAAATATAAGAACATAATCCACAAACAACAGATGGGTCAATTGTACAAAATCTGAAATTATGACACCATGAATAGAACCATCTTCTTTTTCTTTTTCCAGAAGAGTCGACAGTCCTTCCATAATTAATAAGAACAGTAAAGGAGAGAGCGAGAATCCTTGCCTAAGTCCCCGACCTGCATGGAAGAAGTTAGATGCTGCACCATTTATAAGAATGCTGAAAGTGGAATTAGTAATACATCCCATAATCCAATTAGTGAAGGAATGTGGGAATCCAATATGAATAAGGATGAGTTGTAGGTAACTCCAATTGGCACAATCAAAAGCTTTTGCAAGGTCAATTTTAAGGATGTTGCTTTTAAGGCTCCTAAGTTTGATGGAGTGCAAGGCCTCTTGTGTAGTACCAATTGATTTGTGGATTTGTCTATGATTGAGGAACACAAATTGTTCTTTGGCAATGTGATGGGTGAGAATAGGCTTAATGTGGTTAACAATAATATGGGCTATAATATTATAGATACAGTTGCAAAGAGAGATCAATTGATAGTCATTGAAGGATAGGGGCTTATCAATTTTATGGATGAGGGCGATGAAGGTAGAACTGAATCCATCGTAAATCAGACCAGAAATCATGCTAGCTTCAATGACCTAAAGGAGGCACTTTCCAATGAGGTCAAAAAATGTAAGGTAAAATTCAATAGGCCACCCATTAGGGCCATGATTTTGTCCTTTTTAAACCATTTCAGAACCCCCTCGACCTCACCCATGGTGACTGAGGCATCTAGGTCCTCCAAATTATCCTCCTCCACAAATATGTGCATGAATCAAGCAATCTGCATGATCTCCAATATATTAGCATTCCCCGGATCCCTGTATTGATTAAAGAAGTGATTTATATCCATGTTTGCAAGTTGGGAGTGAGTATGAGCCATTCTATCATGCAAGTCCTTTAGGTCTCAGATGGTGTTGATGATCCTTCTGCCTTTGGCACATTGTTGAAAGAATATTGTATTTTCATCACCAGCTTGTAACCAGAGAGCCCTACTCTTGAGCCTCCATTCCTCCTCCTGTTTCCTAAGGATCATGGATTTCTCCAATTCTAGAGCGATAAGTCTATCCTTAGTCTCAGTGGATAGAAATATTAGCCCATCTGAACCAGTCATACTCCTCAATTCATTCTCAATGTTTGATAATGACTCCTCTTTTTTATTCTTACTTCTGGCCCAGCTGACGGTGTGAGAATTCAATCTAGCCAGATTGTTGTAGAGAACTCGAGCAGGCTCCATATAGGGACATTTCTCACAGTCCACTATTTGCACTTGACCATAGAGTGAAATTTAGGTTCCTCGAGCCAGTTGGAATTAAACTTGAAAGGGGAACGGGGTTTTTGTTGACCCAACTGAAATTCAAGGTATATTGGAGAGTGGTATGAGGAGCTCCCATCCCCAACCCATTGTCAAGATTTTTCAAGTTTCTCAACCAAAGATACCTTGATCAGGAATTGATCAAGTCTTCTATCCAAAACAACCTCCCTAGTCCTTCTATTCCTCCAAGTGGGGAGTTTCTTCGACATGGCGAGATCCAGATGATCTGCCTCATCCATAATTTTCTCAAAGTATGCATATTTTGGGTCCGGTGTGGCACACATACACTAGGATTCTGAGATACCATTGGAAAAATTAAGATTCCCTCCCATAATGATGTTTTATATTTTAAAAATAATGATGTGCATCGAATCATCCTAGGTTCTCTCTATGGTGGCAGGGACCATATACATTGATTAATGTAATTGAGATATCAAATTCTCGGGTAGTAATGTCAGCTCCCAGGATTCCATCCCTTCCCCACCAACTATGGATCAAGACAAATCTATTGTTGAGTCCCACAACACAACCACCAGATCACCCACGAGCATTAATAGTTTGAAAATTCCAATCGGGGAGCAGCGAAGACATAATACTAGTAACATAGGTACCTTCACCCAGAGTTTCCTGAAGGAAGAGGGCATCCACTTGAACACGAGCTAGTAGTCGTTTGAGTGCCAATTTTTTATCAGGACTGGCCAAACCTCGACAGTTAAGGGAGAGGCAGTCATGGAACACCACTTCCTCGGCTGTTCTTTGCTCGAAGTACCCAATAAAGGGAGTATTGAGTGCCAACCGTGATCTCTAATCCGACCTTTCTGATGGCTTTGGTGATGGATGAGGGTAGACCCCTCGAGGCTTTAGGATTAGACACTCCGGAGTCTGATCCGAGGCCAAAATCAAGTGGGTCGATGGGCTGAGTGTTATCACTCTAGTAATTCTCAAGTTGTGTGATTTTGGTTTTTAGTCAAAGAATTCTAGAGGTAACCAAAAACCTACTTCAAACTCTAGGATCTAGCCTTCCTAGGGTTCAAAGAGGGCTCTCTCTTTAAAGTTTAACTTTGTTTTAATTTGTGAATATTAGGCTAGTTATGAAAGTGTAGCTTTGGTTTTGTTTTAGTAGATTTGGTGGTAAAAATCACTTGAAAGGAAGGATAGTGGTAAATCTATTTGTCCATTGGGCTATGGAGTCAAAATCAAGAAAATAGGACTGGGATCAAGCGCAAAAAGGTCAAATGTCTTAAGGGCAAGATAGATAACCCTTGGAGATCTTGGAAAATTGTTTTTTGTGAGGTGGTATGATCGGGATAAAGGTCACTTAAGAATCCTTAAATCCAGAAAAAGAAGTAGTAGGAAGAGGTCAAACGAGAGAGGGAGAAATTAAGGGTTCCCTACATTGGAAATCAGAGGAAAACATATAAATGATAACTAGTTAAAAACATGGTGCTCTTAACAAATCCTGTAGTAATACTCCTAGTTATACATTCAGATTTAGCATAAACATAAATGGATGCATGTAACAAAGAAAGGAAACAATGACAAGTGAAGAAAATACTTCACTCCAAATAGCTCATCACAGGAATCCTAAAGTATGATGCCAATTTGCTTTGATCCAGCCTGCTACTTGAAGTTTTGACACACAAAAGCTTTAAAGTCCAAGAAGAAATGACTATAACAATCCCAACAATTTTATTCCACACAAAATACTTCTAAAGATGAAGTATTTATACAATGTTTTACAAAATATCCTAGAAGACTTCTAGGAATTATCTTAGGAAAATAAAATATCTTTACAATAATAATAGAAGTAGTTGCTTAACCAATCAGCAAGCTGTCCTATTTTATCCATAAGAAATAGAAACAATTTTGAGGATAAAGCAGTTGGCTGCCTTGGTGTCTTCCTTGCTGGCTCTTAGATATTTTTTGAATCTGATATGCCTTGTCTGATACTCTTTCTCGGATACTCTTTATTCACTGATACAATTTAATTGATACTCTTTAACAAAAAAAATTGTTTAACTACTGTAAATAAAATCTGTTTTGACTGTAATTTAGAAAACAATTTTCTTCCTTCTTTTCACTTGCTTGTATTTTATCCTTCATAACAAATTATTAAGTGACTGCAAATCCTCATTTTTAGGAATTTGAATATTCTTTAATTTCCTAAAATTCTCGTCAGCTTCTGTATATCTAACAAAGGTTGGCTCGATGACAAACAAGTGTTTGATCTCATGCTGCAAGTAAAATTAATTTTCAAAACTCTTAAGTAACACTTTTCCTGTTGGGATGCCTTGACCTGTTGGTTTATTTACGTGTTCCTTGGAAAATTCTCTTATCTTCTTATCATAGTCATTTTGAGGCATCAATTTATCATTAATAACCATGATATCATGAATTCATTTTTGCCTCAAACTTGTGAATTTAACCATGAACCTGGTTATGGTAGTATTCATGCCTTCACACTTTTCTTCAAGTTGCCGCATCAAATTTCTCTTTGTTGTGACTTTCCTAATTTCTAGGATTGTTGCAGTTCTGTCTGTTATTTTGAGCTATTCCAACTCCTGTCTATTTTTACTGTTAAGGAAATTAATTAGCCTTACTTCTTGCTCTGGTTTGTTTGCCAAATCAGTTTGAGTCTTTTGAATTTCTGCTTGGGCTGCTAGTAATAATTCTCTTTGCTAAAAAAATACTTGAATTGAAGGCCATACATCATGGATGGCTTCAATGATATTATTCCAAAGGTAATTTTTTATGTATGATATCTAATCCTTCAAAGTTAACTCTTTTTTCAACTTTTTAAACTCTTCACTCAATCTGCTGGCATTTTGTTCATGTGTATTAGCATTTACCTGAGCTAATTTATTTGACTTTTCAAGATTTTCAACCAATTTTGTCAATATGTTAATCTCATTTGTCTTTAAAGACATCTCTTCCATTGCTTTCACTATCTTTCTGGCCTCATCAGTAGGTTGTACTGCTGTTGTGGAAGATTCAGTGGCTGATGTAGTGGAAGAAGTCACTGGAACTGCAATAGCCAATGGTTCTTTGGGTGCAAACTTTTCACCTAAAGTGGAAGGCACTGCTGTAGTGATAACTGGAATGACTGTAGGAATCACTGGTTATTTCACTGTCTTTTTTTCTTGGACAAGATTGTCCATATGTATTTCCATTTCTTTAACCTGAGCTGTCAACTGAAGAATTAAACTCATCATTTCATCTTTTTCATTTTGTTCCTATATGAATTATTTTGTCTGAGGATGCTCACTTTGTTGAAGTTTGAGCTGTTTCCTCAAGGCTGCTATATATTCATTTTTCTTTTTGACCAATAATTCAGCTGGTTTGATATTTGTAGGATCATATCCTACCTGTAAGACTAATTCTTCTAAGGCTTTTATCCTTAGATCCTTGGCATACAATGGGGCTTTGTCAAACTTCATATGATCTTGCATGTTGGAGATGGTATTTTGGAGCTTTTGAGCACTCATAGATTTTGTTGTAAATGTGGAATACAACATCTCTGAGCTTTTCTTGTGAAACTCTATTCAATCTAATTCATGGATACTGCCTGTAACTACTTCTAGATCAACTTTTTTTAAGTCAGTAACTGTGTTTGGAACTGATACTGTGGGCTGTAATACTGACATAATCAATTTTTTAATTGAGTAACAAATGTTGATAGGAATCTATTTTGATTACCTGGCTTTTGTTTCAAGAACTGAGAGTTAATTTCAGTTTTGATTTCGTCATTCTTCAGTTTAATCTGCTTATATTTCTCCTTAATATCTAAATCCTTTTCCTCAGCTGGTCGTGAGGAAGAAGCTTCCATGCTTTGTTGTCTTTCCATCAACTTTGTACCTTCATTATTGATTTCTTCATTCTGATTAGGTTCATTAATAATTACAGTAGCTACATTTGTCTCTGGAAAACCTATGTTGGTATTTAAAGGCTCTGTTTCTTCAACATCTATTGTCACTTTTCCTTTACCTGCTGTATCTAATTTAGGCCTTTTTTTATAAATGATCTTGAACTTTGTTTCTATTGTAGTCTCTACCACATAGGCTCATTCTTCCCTTATTATTTTGGTGGAATTCTCTGGCTGATTTGTATTCTCTAAGGTATGACTAGTATTACCTTTGTTTACTGCATCTATTAAGGTGTTTTCAGTCCATTCAAGCTGATTGGAAAAATTTTCTATTTCTGGTTTAGCTTCATGTATAAAGGGTGTTAATTTGCATTTAACCCTTAGCTTGCTCAACATCCCTTGTGGATCATAGTTCCAAGGGAAAATCTCTTAAAATTTATATTCCAATAACTAATTAGCTACCTCCTTTTCTGCACCCTTGTGATTACATATGAATGGCCCAATTTGATTTTTAAGTTTGAATTGGGTCTTCTTCTTAGCTGCCATGAAATTGATGGAATCAGAGCTTAGGATCTGCCTGATATACTCCAAGGCAAAGATCCTCATTGAAGGATGTTTGGGTAACTTGTAAGGTAACAAGTTTGACCCAAAGACTCTGATTTCAATATATTTCTCATACAAATACCAATCACCAAATTTACTCTGCTCTGATAACTGCAATATATTTTTCATTTCTTCACTTATTCTAGGCTGCTCTGTTTTTGTCAACATGGTGATCACTGGATGTAAAAATAACTCTGAAAACTATGAATAATTGAAATTTGTACATTATTTTCTAAGTAATGATGTCCAAAAAATGACAGATAGAGGATTTTCCTCTATGTAAACTTTTTGAAGAGTGACTGGAAAATTATCTGATTTGAAATACAGAAACATATGGAATAGGTAAGAGGTATATCTGAACACTCCCTCTATTTGCAAATTGGTCAATTGGTAATGGATACTATTAGCAATGAAACCAGCATAATCAAAGATTACTGAAGGTGGTTGAACTAGAGAAAAGGTGGATAAGAATCCCAAGATGGATTCATTAGTGTGTTCATCCATGAAATATCCAAGTATGAAAGAAAGCATGGAAATCACATGTCTTGAACCTTCATGAAATTTAGCAGTAGAATATGAAGGATTTAACTTGGGAATTTCTACATGCAAAGGCATAAAAGTATGAAAAATCATGAACCGTTTGGGGAAATCTAGGCCAATATATAGCTTTGTGAGGACCTCTATAAACAAAGGGACTGCTTGGGGGTCAGGCTGAAGTTGCAACATTTGGTTACTTGATTCTACAGTCATGGTAAAAAGCACATCTTTACTGGCATTTAAAATGGCTCTTTGCTCTGGAATATAGTATTGCTGACACAATCTGATGAGCTCCTGACATGGATGAGTTAATGGGACAACATATTTTGGCAAATTGGATTCCCAAAAATGGAATTATTCTTGATCATATAAAGACTTCTCATAGCACCAGTTATGGATATCTAGCAGGTTGAATTCAACTATGGGATCTGTTATCTTGTAATCAATATAAGCTAAGGGAATGTGTTCAATATCAACAACAAGTGGTTGCAATGGATTGAAAACAATAGCAGTACTTGAAGTCATGGTAGGGGTAGGTTTAGGTGCTTTAGAACCTTCACGCTTGCTTACACTATGCTTTTTAGGAATTTTGATCTACTTCTGCAAGTTTAGATAGTTTGCAGAAGTAATTTTACTATAGCAGAGGATTTATTGGACAAATTTGGCAAAGTATAGGATTTTCTGTTCAATTAGGTATGTCAAAGAGGTTTAGAGGCTTTAGAGTTGGTTTAAAACAGAAAACAAGGGTTTCCCGAGTCTCTTAATGGAAATTTGGGCTAAAAACTCTTTTTGAAAAGGGTTACAGAGGCTTAGGGTACCTGTAGAGGTTTTCTAGCTTGTTTCAGAGTTTAGAAATAGATCATCAAACTATGAGAACTCAGAAATCTCTTCAGAAATGGTGCGCAGAAGAGAAACAAGGTTTCTGGGAAAAAATTGCAAGAGTTTGGCTTCTTTTTGGGGCTTTTTAACAGTTTATTTTAATCGATTCTTAATTTCTAAAGTGTTTTTGTTCTTGTTACAGGTACTTTAAATTGATTGCAGGTTCTAATTTGAGAAAAATACCTTTTGTATGCAGGTATTTGATCTTCGTAATGGTTTCTGAGGTTCTGGTTGAGTTGATGGCTTTAGTGAATTGATTAGAGCAATGTGCAGCTCCTCAACAATCTTCAAAGGTTGCAGGGAAAATGTTGCAAGTTTCGGGCATAACAATGGCGAAAAATGGCTTGAAATTGTGTTTTTACAGTCGGGGAAACTTTGCAGAGGATTTAGGTTTAAAGCACAAGAAGATAGACGAATGAAATGCATTTTCGAAGGTTTATTATGTATTTTGGTTGTATTAATATGGCATTGAATGGTCGCATCAAGCGGGAGGAGCGGTTTCAGAGTTCAATGGGATTAAAACCATAGTGGTTATCGCGCGATGATTTGGTGGTAAGCAGTTTTGGGCTTAACCCACACGATCCAATGTTTGAAGGGCACGTGGAGGAGAGAGGTTATAGTGAAACCATCCATTTCACACAGGTTTGGTGGTTGGATGAACGCGTAACTTTTCTGCGCAATATTGGATCTGTGCCGTCGGATCTGGGGAATCGATGTGAAGGGTCCAGATTTGTTTGGAAGTTGCGTCGGAATGGGAGGTGGGACCGGGCTGTGTTATGCGACAATGGGCTTTAAAATTTTATAAATAGACATTGGTTTAATTCAAAACTTGGGTTATACGATGGCGGGGGGGGGGAATATAATGTATATTTAAATTAAAACATTTTCATGAAATATTTCAATAAAAACATATGCGGGTGCAGGTTTTAGTTTAGTTATATAGTTTTAAAACCTTTTAAAAAATTTCAAAAACTATAGGGGCGTGGTATTTAAATAACAATATTTTTTAGACCAATGGGTTTTGGGAGGGGTTTTATTTGTGCACATGGGGGTATATAACATTGGTCTAAAGCTTAAAATAGTGGGTTTAAGGGGGTTATTTTAAATATAACGGATTTAATATATACGGGTAGGTGTAGTATTAGGGATTTACTACAATAAGTTAGATGTTAATATGAATAAATGGATAGTAAAAAGGAAACAAAACACATATTATCTCTAAGTAAAGTATAAAAATAAAGCATTTCTCATCTTTTATATTACTTCACTAATACTTAGGATAAATGTATTTTGAGGGTTTTATGAATGATTTTGAAGGGAATAAAGTTAATTATTTTAGGGTTACAATTTTGCTAAGTAAAAAATGTGTTTTACTTAGGAAAAAGGGATTTTGATGTATGAATGAAGGGTAAATGCTGAGAAATGTGGGTTTAAGGTAGGAACTCAATATTTTCAACTTATCAGTCATCAAGCCTTGGGTCCGGTCCCAACAAAAGTCAGAGAAATGCTCTGAGCCTTTTTGAATGATAGTTTAGAATACTGAATACCTATAGGGGAGGGGAAATTAGTGATTTTTCCCAATGATGTCTTATTTACATGATTGCTCAACTGCTTTCTACCTACCCAACTTTATTTCTAACATTTTTTCTTCATTTTGTGGTGCATTTAGACTTGCAACCTTAAAACATTTTCTTTCAAAGCATAAAACTATCTAGATCTACCTTATTTCATCTGAGGGCTCAGATTAAACTGTTGAGCTCCTAATTATTCTCTACCTATCTACTAATTTGTCAAGTTTAAACTATTTGACAAATTTGTATTCTTTATCTAAACATGAAATTGAAAACATGAAAAGTTAAGATTAAACTGTTTAACTGATCATGGATTATGGCATTTATTGACACTCTGCACATAATCATTATTCTTGCTATAAAAAGTAAAAGTAGTGGCATTTGGACTTGCTTACTTTTAGATCTTATTTCTTTTTCTTTTGGGGTCTATATTTTTCTAAGTCCTTTGATCTTTCTTTTAGGACTTTTTACCCTCTTTTTTGGCATTTTATTATTTTTCATTTTTTCAAAATATGGGAAAAAAACTTGCAGAAAGCAAGGTATGTACATATTTACAAGAATATCAAAGTCAATTCAAAATTTTATGAACCCTATTATTATAGGACCCTAACACCGGGTATGCGATATGAGATTATATTGATGTACCACAGATGGGCATGAGTCTGGGAGCGAGAGGCCAGAGGAGTCACCAGCAATGGTGTGGGGGTTGGGCCAGGAAATAGTAGGAGGAGCAATTGCAATAGGACAAATAAGGGGATCCAGATTATAATTGAATAAACTAATAGATGGGGATGCAAATGACATAGCATGGAAAGCAGTACAATGTAAAGCATAATTATTCGAAAGGGATTTAATGAGATTAGTACTCGAGATAGGAGTGCAATCCTCCTCCAATCAATGGATGAAACAATGTTGAGGCATTGGGCGCGAACAAGGAACCGATATATCTTCAACAAGATTTCCCTGTGTAGGAGTAGCTGAAGTCGAAGCCTTTTCCTGCTTCTACTCCTCCCCCCAGTCCGTTTGTGTCTCAGCATGTACCAAAAATTTCTTTGGAGCAGAGGCCGAAATGATGAGTGGACACTCCTTGTACAGGCGCCCGACCTCATGGCATCACCTGCGTCTGAAGGGAACCCCTTCATAATCAAGAATCTGTACTCTAACCATATCGTTGACATGAAGATTGAAAACCTCGACAAGTCCTTCCCTCGTGTCCAGATGAAAGAGAATCCAAGCCACAGATATGTTACCTCTCTCGAGGTAGGATCGGTCATGATCCAAATAGATCCCCAGGTCCTCTCCAATGAACCGGAGGGCTTCTTCATTCCATAAGTGTAATGGTAATTCTGAAAATCTGACCCAAATCGGACCAACACTTGACTTCTCCTTGTCCAGGTCGAAGAGGGGTGTCCATCTCTTCAATAAAACTGGGGTCATCTCTATGTGCCGGTACTTTGTAAGAACCCAATCCACCATGTTTGGTTGAGAAAAAATGAGTGCAAACCAACCTCGGTTCATGGTTAGGACCCCCAGAAGCTACGTCAAAGATTTACCCCATATCTCAACCGTCCAAATTTTGAGTCTAGCAGTGGTGTAGATCCTGCCTCTAACTCTACCCACTAGTATCGCCTGGGAGGTGTGTTCCAAGTTCTCCATGCCTACGCCCTGCCCAAAGACAAGGTCTCTTCTACTGGATTTTCTCTTGGTACATCGATGCTTCTTTTTACCCCTGTTAGAGACCTTGTCCTGCCTTACTCCATCCGCTTCAGGGCCGTCGTCTGAATCAGAGGTCTTGGGTTCATCAGATGGGGGTGATATGTATGGAATGCCCTCAAAGCACCCGAATGCCGCAACAGTGGTCGACACCTCTTGTCCCATCAGGCATGTGGAATGTTTTTCCCCCTGATTTATTTCCAATTGCTGGAAACTGAGGGTTCCCTCCTGAGGTCCACACCCAAAATTCAACCCTATCTCAAAATGACCCAATTCGTTTGGAGTCTCCTACACTTGCTGTTCCCATAACCTCAATACAAAAGGCGATGGAATGGAATAAGTAGGAGATGCCATGGGGGGAAATATGGGTTCCGTGAAAACCGTCGTTGAGACCGGAGGCATTTCCTCCATCGTGTAATGCGGCATGGATGATTCACCGATTTCCATTGCCACCACATCCTTGTTGCTCAAGTCCACCTCATCCTTCAGTCCATATGTCCTGTATGAAGAATAACTAACCCAGATTTGCGAAGGTTCCAAGTGGTCCAAGGAGTAACCCACCTCATCATCCGTCATTCTCGGCCACACAGTAAAACCCCCATTCTTGAAAGTAAAAACCACTTCGTGCCAAAAGCACCCTGTTCTGAGGTCTATAATACAAAACGCCAGATGGGAACAAACAACTAGGGTTAGGCGAATGTCAATAGAAATAATGAGGTCCCTGTTGTCAGGCTGTCTGGGCAGAGATAAGAGCGACAACCAGGACAATTGATTAAGACCCACGATTCTAGCCGAGATATCCCTTCAATCGCGAGGAACCCAGAGCGAAAGTAGGCGAGAAATGTGGAAGGGAAGTAGGCAGAACGAGTCAAACTGGGAATATAAAACGGGGTGCAAATAAACAATACCCACAATGTTACAAAGGAAGAATATAAAACTAGATTTTGAGGCTGCACGCCTCAACATAAACCCACAACCTGAGTCATCCAATCCAAAAGAGCGGAAGTGTCGTCCACCAGCACCGACCCATCTTTCTATTGTTGGTTCAGTCGACATCCATGTGCACCTAGGGTTTCAGCTCCATCACTCGACTTAGTTGAAAATAATGCTCCTTTTGAAACCATTATTCAACTTTATTCTCTATTTTATTATTATTTTTAAATGTTTTAATTTATAATAATTTTTTAATTTAAAAATATTTTTAATATAAATATATATTTTTTATTTCAGAATTTCAAGAAGATATGTAAATTACTCAAATATTCTTATTTAATTGAGTGTTGGTAAAAAATAAAAATAAAAAACTAAATTAAATGAACAAAATAAAGGTGAGGACTCAAAGAACCTCTCTTGCTTCCCAATCAATGGAGGTGAGGACTTCTCACATAATTACTCACTTGTTTTCAGGAAAGATAGTTATTCAAGTTAATTTCATTGATATTCTCTGGAAATGAAATTAGATTGTTGTAACATAACTTAAATGTAAAGTCATATGGAATACAAAGTAACATGGGTTGTAACATAACTTAAATGTAAAGTCATATGGAATACAAAGTAACATGGGTTGTAACATAACTTAAATGCAAAGTGATATGGAATACAAAGTAACATGGGCTCTTAGATATGTCAAATTCCCGTCCCCTTAAATAAATGCAAAGCCTTACCAGAAATTCATGTTGCCACCCCAACTTCCCGTGAAATATTAGAAACCTTTCTATTTCCAATATATATATATATATATATATATATATATATATATAAACCAAAACACTTTCGTCATATCTTTTTACACCTCTTGGTGCAAATGCTAGTTGATGGCCTAATGTTATCTTCAAGGAAGACATGAGTGAAAGAAAGAAAACATGGATGAGACAAAACTACACATGGATGCAAAAATGGAATATCTACCTCAATGCTTGTTCCACAAATAGAAAGGAGCTAAAGAATTTTGTTATGGAGAAGTTTCTTAAACATGTATGGGGAAAAGAGTTGGGTAGAAAGAAGAAGTACTACATTGAAGAATTCAACCCTATGTATGATCTCCAACAAAAAGAGTACATTGGAGCTAACATTCCGTGGAGGGCAAAGGTTCTTATTTCTTAATTAAGAACCAACTCGCATCATCTTCGATGTGAAACAGGACAGTGGAAAATGCCTAAAGAAGCTTGGGAAGAACGAGTGTGTACATTTTTCACGTATGGGGTAGTGGAATCGAAAAAACATTTCGTTTTTGAATGTGATGCGTTCAAAGACATCAAAGAAAATTATGAGAATATGTTACCATGGGTGTCTTGGCATTGTCTTTTCAGCGATGAGATTGTTGAAATATTGGACCAGCTCATCATCAATTTGAATAAGAAAAGAACTGAAATGCACAAAGCGAAAACAAGAAACTCATAGTCCCATAGACTATTTTTAGTCTCATAGACGTTAAAATTTCATTTCATTTCTCTTTTTATTATTTATTTAAAGTAAATGAGATCTCGGCGGAAATGCTAGTTGATAGCACTCTCTTTATTATTTATTTGAAGTAGATGGGATCTTCATTGGAAGCCGGTAGTTTGTCACTTGGCATAATTGACTTGGCGTATTGTCAATTAATTATGTTATATTTAATGATAAGTTATTTTGGCATTCTATTTACGTGAGGTTTTGTTAATACTCACTTTTACAATATTTTCGTTTATTTGTAGGGTGAAACAATCCCAAGATTAACGACAATGGTTGAGAATCAAGATTAACGAAAAAGGTTGAGAATAAAAAGGACAAATAATAAAGGATGTATTAAGCAGTTGGATATTGTTATGTTATTGTTTGTTTGTTTGTTTGTTTTTTTTTTATATAAAATTTAATTATATATAAAAAATTTTATGAAAAAATTATATAAAAATAAAAAGAAAAAAAAATATAAAAAGTATGTATAAAGATTTTATATTTTTATGAGAGAAATTAAATTATTACAATAATGGTGAGAATTTTGATTTAAATATTGATAATTTTAATTAATGTTGTTCTTTAGCATGGGAGTTGTGTATGTGTGTCTTGTTAGGTTATAGTTGATAAAAATCATTTGGAAATTTAGTGGGTCTTTTTATCAAAAA
This sequence comes from Pinus albicaulis, assembly GCA_034641835.2. Classification (NCBI taxonomy): domain Eukaryota; kingdom Viridiplantae; phylum Streptophyta; class Pinopsida; order Pinales; family Pinaceae; genus Pinus; species Pinus albicaulis. The sequence continues at coordinate 713,022,990 of CM076582.1, forward strand.
TGCATTTATAGCTTAGTTTGCACAAAAATATATAAAATGGATATTTCTAAACAATATTTAAAATAGTGGAAGAGCAATTCTTCATTATGGATTTGAAACTTTTTAATAAAATTCTAATATAAGTGGATTTGGAGAATGTTAGTGATTGAGATTCAACTTAAGTAAAGTTTTTGCAAAGAAACATTTCTATAAAAAATGTGTATGGGACAATCCATTATTAAAGTTGTTTTTGGCCAACTGTGTGTTGAAGGAGAGACTTTGCATTTAGACCTAAATTTTATAGGAGACTTTAATTGACTAGATACTATGCAGTCAATGCATAATAATCTTCTTTATTGGTAGAAATTCGCTTGGCATTGGAAACTGGCCCTAACTCATGGTGTCGTTGCAAAATGGAGTAGCTTATGAGAATCACATTGAATTGAGGTGTCCTTAAATCTCAATCTCTTCAAAATGGGCCCATTCATATAAAATATTCATCTTGAAAAGGTCTTAAGGAATGAGCCTAATTATCTTAGCAAAGATTACCACTTGGCACAATTACATATGACAAAGCACACTCTTGAGCCACCAAGCACAAGTTCTAGGAACAAGCATTGGAATCCGAAAGATTCCTTAAAGTTTTGTTTTTTAGGGTGGAGGGGGGGGGGGGAGGGCTAAATTACTTAGACCAAATCCTAGTCTAATCTATTCGTTGAACTCTACCAACATACCAAGTTTTCTACCTTCCTCATGATGTCCAAATACTCTTTAGAATGCTTAAATACTCTTAAAAATGATGGATGTAGAAATTTAAAAATTAAGAGTAGAAATAATGTCACGTAATCCAAAGTGACGCATAGTTTTGCTAACATGTTGATTGTGCCAAAAGACACACTCTGGCCAAGTATGAAAGATATGTTATAATTTCCTGCCTTGTCCTGTTATGTAAACATTTTGACTAGATCAAATTACATACAAATGAAAATAAAAATAAAATAAATTACACAAATAAAATAAAATAAAAATAAAATAAAATAAATAATTGAAATAAGATTGAGGTAAAATAATCAATTTACCATTGGCTGTTTTTGGGCTCTAGGTTTTGATAACCCATGGTTTTTCCAATGGTAATCTTATGTGCGTGTGTGTATATATATATATCTTATGTGCGTGTGTGTGTATATATATATATTGTATAAATTTGGTAGAAATTACAACTGTTCAAGAAATCAAACTAAAATCAGGAGACACAAATTCTACTCTATTAATCTGCAGAATGGAAATCATAGTTCAGAACAACATGCATACACATGCAACAATCAAAACCACAAGTACTTAGTGATTTACAGGGGAACCCAACTGGGGGAAACCCTCTGTTACTTTGCATTAATTCAGATGAAACAATAAACAATTACAATGCCTTGCGTCAAATCTAAAGCACACTTTTCAATGCAATCATGTTCTCCTGCTTCCTGACTTTCTCTAGCCAAAACTTAGCTAATTCAAGCCTCAACCAACCTCCTATTTCCTTCCACAATCCTCAAGTAATTATCCCCTAAATATAGGAGAAATTCCCTATTCCCTTGCGCAATAGCTTGAGGAATCGATCACCTTCTTAGTGAAAAAGCACTCTACACTAAACATTATACAAATGTAAATACACACATGTTTTTTGTCCACCTCAACTAGGAAATTCAAATTCCATGCATGATTTTGTCTATTTTTAGATGATTGACTAATTAACTAAGATATCAATGAGTTAACAAAAATCTTAACTACTCAAATGACCTTCAACTAGCTCATCTAATGACTAGAGCTCAATTAATTGAGTTCAACTAACAATAAATCAGCTAGATTTCTAAATCTTACCAATGACTACATGAAAAAATATACTTCTAGCCTATAACTAGAATTTACTGAGTAAACTAGTAGACAAGGCCATGTCACACAATTTAACTACAATCCAAGTCATCTTGCTACGTGGAAAATTGAATTACTCAATTTGACTAAGGCACAAGTCAAAATTGAGATTTTTTTTCTTGCTACAATTTCAACCTCCAAATTGTAGAGGCTCTTGATCCTAACACCAATCTACTTGATGTAACCTAAATAAAATTTATTGAGGTAGACCTTCCCATTGTGGAAGACTAAATCATACCCTTTGTCTTAAATCCTCAATTTGTTCATCAAACCAAGTTTTCTGGCTTCACTAGTATTTTCTAATAGCTCAGTGAGGGTCTTCCACATAATGGAGTCTCCTTGCCATGTAACTTCGAGACTATGTGGTCTCTCACACCCTCCAGGATGATCCTCCTGGCTCTAACAACATCCTTCTTCCACTGGGTTAACTGTTGTGCATCATATTATGAAGGTTTTGCAATATTAGTTTTATAATATTCTAACACACCATTATCATCAAGCACTGCTTCCATTCGGTCCTTCCAGGATATTAAATTTGAGCTACCTTCCATGGCATACTCCAATCTCAATCCGTTGAAATAAATTCTCCCAAATCTGAAGAAATGTTGCTACACTGAAGCTGCAAATTCAAAATTCCCGAGTAAAAAATTCAAAATATCGGTTCTAATATGATTTTAGGGCTTTGAATTTGATAGAAATTGCAGCTGCTCAAGAAATCAAATCGAAATTAGGAGACACAAATTCTACTCTATGAAAATCACAGTTTATAATAACATGCATAGACATGCAATAATCAAAACCAGAAGTACTTAGTAATTTACAGGGGAACCTAATTGGGAAGAACCCCTTCGATGCTTTGCATTAATTCAGATGGAAAGAGAAACAACTACAATGTCTTGCTTCAAATATGGAGCCCACTCTGCACTGCAATCATGTTTTTTTTGCTGCCTGACTTTCTCTGGCCAACACTTAGCCAATTCAAGCCTCAACCAACCTCTTATTTCCTTACACAATCCTGGAGGAATTAGCCCCTAAAAATAGGAGGAATTCCCTATTTTTGTAGAAAATATAACAACGGGATTCAAACTGATCTTGTATTGTACTAAAACAAGATACTAAATCCTTCTACAATTTGCGGAAACAAAACACATTCACACAATCACATAACAAGTAAGATAAAGAGACAATCAATCACACAACACAAGATGTATTTTGGGAAAGCAACTACTCAAAACCCCTCTATCTCTATATTGCATATCGTCAAGATCGTGAAACAATACAATGCTATTCCTCACACTGAGAAATATCTGCACTCTGTTGACTGCCTCACTTTGATCTAGCTCGGATATGGTTTGCAATCTAGGAAAAATTGGTCAAGTATTTAACCTTTTGCTTGCCTATGCATGTTCTGCCTTGCTGACGCATTCTTGGGCTAATTGAGCCCCTATTAATTAGGAAATTCCCAATTAATGACTGCGCAATCCTTCAAGGCCTTCCTGATGACCTCATGCATGACTTGTATAATTTTCTAATAATACAATTGATAGATATCTTCCCTTTAACCTCAGTTTCAACTGGGTCTTCCTTAGAATTGAAATGCAACACCTATTTATAGCGAATTATTAGTTAACTAATTGATCACTACTTGTGAATTAAATCAAATTTAATTCACTTGACCTCAGTTAGAACTAGTTAAACTAATTTTAACTCAATTAATAGAGTTAACTAATTACAACTCACAAATAACTATTTTTGGACCCCCTAAAAATAAAAAATCCCTTTGCATGCATCCTCTTAGAACTAGAACTTGAATTTCCTAAGCTAACTAAGTCTTCCTGACTCAGTTAACTAATACAAGTTGTCATGAGATGAAATTACATTTTTTCTTCCAATTTAATTAATGGAAAATTAAATCAGAAGCCTCATATGGTAGCCATTTTTTAGTGCCATTTTCTGAATTTCATTTATGGATGTCAATTTTCATTGTTTCTTGTTACCAATTTCAACAATTTCCTTGCGCAATATCTTGAGGAATTGATCACCTTCTTAGTGAAAAAGCACCATACACTCAAAATTATACAAATATAAATACAAACATGCCTTTTCCTCCACCTCAACTAGGAAATTCAAATTCCATGCACGACTGTGTCTATTTTTAGCTGATTGACTAGTTAATTGAGAGATCAATGATTTAACAATAGTCTTAACTACTCAACTGACTTTAAACTGAATCAACTAATGACTATAGCTCAGTTAGCTTAGTTCAACTAACAATAACTCAACTAGATTGCAAAATCTTAGAAATATCTACATGCACAACTCTACTTCTAGCCTATAAATCAAATTTACTGAGTAAACTAGTAGACAAGGCAATGTCATATAAGTTAACTGCAATCCAAGTCATCCCGCTGATGTGGAAAATTGAATTACTCAATTTTACTAATGCACAAGTAAAAATTGAGCCTTTTTTTCTTGCTATAATTTTAACACATATATATATATATATATATATATATATATATATATATATATATATATATATATATATATATATGCTACCATCCTAGATCCATCTTAACTTCAGATCTACCAAGCACTGAGAGTGATCAAATATCTTGAGGTGCAAACCTATTTTATAGAGAAAAGAGATTTGATCCCTCTCCGTGCTTGGTATATCTAGAGTTAAGCTGGATCTAGGATGGTTAAAAGCAATATTTACTCAACACTACCAAGGGAATGAATCCACAAAAAATCTGACCATCCATTTGGAAACAAAAAAATGATGCCCTGAGTTTCCACATCAAAGAAACCAAGACCTCCGCCATAATTGGGTATGTTTCAAACATCCAAAGGGTCGATATTAAATAAACATCGAAGGATCCATGGGAAGAACTTGATTTCCACCATATTTGGTCCATTGATAGGAATGTAGAATTTGATTTAGTTAGCATGACACATAATAAATATGAGAGGTTTGAATATTTTTGTTCACCATTGTTAGCGAGGGAAAAGGTCAACCCCAAAAGGAATGTCAATATACCTCACAACAACCCTTGAACAACCTTCATGTAGTTAGAATCTATGTAGGAAAATCTTCACAATCAACAATCGAAGAGTTTCTCATATGGTTACTCATGATAGACCTTGAAGCCTCATAGAATATGGAAAGAAAATCCTTAGTCATTTAAATAGACCATTTATATAAAAAAAATGATAATAGGGTTAATCATTTTCTCCTTAGAGATAGCTCTAAATCAACCCTTTGAAAGGGCCTCTTTTAATAAATACTTGAGAGAATATGCTCTCAAGAGATAAATATATGATTCTCTTAGGACATAAAGATAAGGTGAAAATGGGCATCCTTGTCTAATGTGCCTATGAAGATGGATGTTCCAATTCAACATGTTGTTCACTAAAACAAAAGTAGAGGCACATTTTAACAAAGTTTTGACCATGTTAACACACCAGTGTCCAAACATAAGTCAACATCTCTTTGACAAATGTTCAGTGAATATGATCATAAACTTTTTCAAACTTGTTTTTTGTTTTTTTTTTAATGTTTGATGATCAAAATCCTTGTCCCACTCCATGGTATCCCAATTGAAAAAAATATATTTGAAAATAATTGTATTTGAGCAAATCTTGTTTGAACTTAGTGAACTATTTTTTGAGCCACATGTTGCATTTCCAAAGCTAAAAACTTATTCATTATTATTATTAATGTGGTTCACTGAAACTGAGTGACCACTACATCCATGGGAAAATCTAGGTAGATCATCCCGAATGGATCTACCTGCAAACCAAACTAGCAAGGCCTAACCCCAAGGGTGTCGAGGAGATTTGACCTCAAGACCTCCTGATATAAGAGGTACTTAGAAACAGGAACTCGACCAACTGAGTTATCCCTTGGATCTAATATTTATCCATAATTTTATAGGAAAGAATCCTTTTTAATTATATTCCACATCACCTTGTAAAAATCACAAGGTGAACTATCAATACTGAGGGACTTCCCATTTTTCACGGAAAGAAGAATAATGAATAACTCTTTTTTGTTGTAAAATGTTTTATTTAGCTTATCTCAAACCTTTTGGGGGAACACTTTATAAAAATCATCATAGATGGCCATAACTAAATTGGAAAGATGGTAAATATATAAACATTTGAAAAATAATTACTAATCATACTTTTGATATCAACATATTTATCAAATTGACAAGAATATTACCAATATTTTGTTTCAGAGGTTGCATTTAGTGGTGATTTTTATTTTTATTTTGAAAATCGATGTCTTTGGTAGCTTTAATTTTTTGGGGATTGGGAAGGGAGGAAATTTTTTAACATTTTAATTCTTTTTATTATTATATATTTTTATAAAGTATTTACTGATTTTTTCAGAGGTTGGGTTTTTAAGAGTTTTTCAAATTTATCTAATTTTTATTTTATTTTAAGGGTTAAAATTATGAATTAATTGATGTCAAAGTATCTTAGCTCAAGTGGTTTGGTGAATGGTTTGTTTCTCCAACTGCATGGGTTCAACTATTAGTAGACATGTTATAACTGACTTGTTTGTGGAATTTATGACAATAGTTGTATCTAGTATAATAGGGGAAATTGAAAATTATGAATTAATTTGACATTATGGGCTTACAATTATTTGTACCTAAAAAAAAAAATTAAATAGACTCTAATTGAGGTGTTGATATTTAAGATTTTTATTATCATGATTGAAAAATGATATAGTTTTAACCCTAAAAAAAGTGCTAATGATAAAACCATTTTTGATTTAGGGGTACTTTTTTTCCAAGGAAAAACCATAACTTCATTCAAATTTTAAAACAAAATTACATTTAATATATATACCATGAAGTAGTGTATTTTTCAGAATATTTTCCATGCCCAGACACGAAATAGACAATAAGTCTCATCACCGAGATACAAAAAAGAAATGTAGGCATACAATTTCCATCCAAAACCCATTATAAGGATACTACTGTTCCACGACAAGCCATAGAGGCGCAACAATACATGTGATGGTAGGAATCAACCCTTTGTGTGCAAAGAGCCACCACCAAAAACCCCACTGTATATGAGCACAATGAAAAAAACTGGAAAGAGTAACCTGTAATGTCCAAAAGAGAATGAAAAAGTGGCCTAATAATGCTTGGCATAGAGTGAAAGCCTCCAAAAACCTATGCATCATCCATATAGGGTCGGTGATAGCACTAAAAATAGTTTGAGCCACTATGCTCAGTTACCTGCCAGAGCCCTTAGTCCAAAAGAACACCCTCCTTAAAAATCTTGTCGACTTCCTGATCTCTCGTCCTGTAGATGTGCCTGCAAGAAAAATGTGAAAAGTCAAGGCATAGTCTATGAATATTCCCATAATGTTAACCAGATGAATAATACTACAAATTTGAGTTACATTAACCCAATTTATCACCAATAATGAATCTCCATAGATCTATAGACTATCAAATCCCTTCTCGATGGAAAAATCAATCAGAGATCTGCATGCAATTGTTTAAGCTCAGTTATTGGTTCCAAACCCGATACCAATTTTGACATGGAACACATGGTGATAGTAAAAATTAAGAATAAAACCCCCTCCTGCCTGCTCCCCATCCGCTTATGATGCCCCGTCAAAATATCCCCAACGCATGGACTTATAAGACACCTCGATTTAGGGGACATTTTTTCCCCTAGTCTATTTATTTTATTTTAATATTATTTTACGTAAAAATATGGATATTTAGGGACACAATTTTTTTTTTGACACCATAATGTTCTCATTAAGTTGATAAATTTGTTTCTTAGTGGGGTTCTCAAGAGTTCCCTTTGTTTGGCATAGACCAAGAAACCTGTCAACAAAGAAAACGAAGAAAGTAAAAGAAAAACTTGGACACCTTATTACTTTCTCGAACCTATTGTTATCAGGGGAGAATTTAAACTCCTATGGAAATATATCCCTTTTTATGCATCACTCTCACAATACATTGCATTATTTTGGAGGGTGATGTTATGTAAGTTTTCTTCTAAAAGAATATGTAATTCTTTTAGTTGTTTTCCAGACTTCTGAATCTCTTTCCTACACTTTTATGTAATCAAGAAACCCCATCCCGTTATAAATTCTTGCTTTTCCACCATAAAAAATAACCATTTCCCCATTTAGGATTAGGAACAAGATTACATATACTATGAACTAATGTATGAAATTTTGGAGATTTCATATGCATGGCATTATGCTTGAATAAAAGATGAGAGTTTGGACTGGCCACATGCCCTATGTAAATATAAGTCATAATGGGAAGGTGAAATGAACTTGTACTATCAATTAACCATAAACTAAACACATATTACTTCAAAGAGATGACATTCCTAGGTTCATAAAATTGCTCCAACCTAGTTTAAATTTTTTCATAGCCTTGTCTAAATTTGGACCAAGTAAACTATCAATCATATCTCAACTGTTTCTTCCCTTAGTTTGGATCAAAACTCTACAAGGAGGCTCTACAATTAGACCAAGGATACTCCCTTGGCATTGATAAAAAAACCAATCCCTTATTCCTTATCACCACTCCATTCAACCATATTAAAATCAATATGAATTATCCATTTCACATATCGCAAAGAGGCTTCCATCCATGTCCACATGCAAGTGAAATTGGAACTAATGTTTGGTGCATAAATAGAACAAATGCTTAAAAATATCTCGTAAAACATAATAGTAATCCAAGTATGTTGAGTAATTGTTTCACCATTTGATGTGATAAAAAAAAATTATAAATAAGGTGAAATGGCTAACACCACACCTCTTCTTCCTTGATCATGAACCATGATCTTAAAAGGACCATTCCAGAAAATATTGATATGATTGCAAATCTCATATCTAACACTTTTGACTTTTATTAAAAATACTATTTTTGGATCAAATCTTTCCAAACCATTTGAACAATTTTCTTTCTACACAGGATCATTATTCCCTTAACATTCCTTGAAAAAAGGGAGATATCGTTCACCAAACAATGGATTGGTTAATGCACCAAACTTATTGATCATTAGCGACGAAGAAGACCCGTTCCTAGGAGAGTGGGTCATTACCTTGAAAGGATTCACTTTTGAAACAAAGCTCATAGAGTGAATACCTCTCTTCAAATAGATGAAAGACACAACCCCCTTATGATTATTGTAATTTCCTTGTTAAGTTCATCCACCTTCATATTATGAATCATAACATTGCCACTCGTTGGTATTATAGTCCCAACCCTATTGGTTGCTAGAGGGCCAATAGAGTCATTGAAAACAATCTACTATGTTTAAATTGTAACACATTTTTCAGTCCTCTTAAGCATTATTCTATCTTATTTGGTACAAAAACTAGTGATTAGAGGAGTATACCCTCCCATAGGAACATGCAAGGTACCTTCCTAGGCAACTTGCATTGAGTCAATTAATGAACCTACCTCTTCAAAATGAGCCAAAATGTTGAAACACATACATCACCTGAATATTTAGGAGACCTTGGAAGGGTATTCCAATGGGGATAATATTATATGAGATGATATTGTGCTTGGTAGGGAAAATAAGCATTGTGGAAATTGAAGTAACTTACGTTTCATCGTTGTGCTCCAGCTAGAGTCATTAAAATAAATTGGGGAATATTTTTCTTCATATCAATTTCAACTTGAGTCTCAAATTGTGGTACAAGGAATTGAATTTACCCTTCGAGATTGAAATTTTTCCAGATTAATTAGTAAAAAAATCAACAAAGGGCCTCAAATTTGTAGGGAGTGAAGGAAACACAAGGTACAAAGGATAATGGGCTTGACCCTTATTATCTAGGTTGAAGTTAGCTCTCCATGATTGTACAAAGGTTAGGTAGTTTGTAATATGCTAAGTATTGTATTGAAGTACATGTCAAGCTATCAATTCAGTGTTGAACAAAAGACAAATGCTTTTTTACCCAAAACTATGGTATGCATTTAGTTAAATCCCCATTGCCTCCCAATTCAATAAACACCATTTGTTGAAAGTTGATGAGAGCACATCACATATCTCGATTAATATTTCCCATCATTCCCAATAGAGTTTGGCTAAGCATCAAAACTTACAATAATCATATGGGTTGACACCAACAATGAATCTTCTTTCTACAAATTGTGTTTATCCATTGTCATGTATGAGCTGGAATCAATTATAAATCTTACAACTACAGTGGAATTGGACTTGATAATAGAATACCCTAGCTATTTTTGTTGAGAAAGAGAAATAACACCTTCATTTAGAGCATTAAATGGATCCTCCACAACAAAATTCTATAGAAGAGAAATTACCAACACTACAAAGACCATTTAAGTTGTGGTAGTTAAGAGGAACATAGTGCATAGGAGATTGATATCATTTTCTTGATTGAATACTCTGAAATTTAATATTTAAGGAACCTATTCAACCAATGTGGCCCATGATAATGAATTTCAAATAAACGAGTTTGGATCAGAGCCTTGAGGTCTAATCCCTTGCAAAAACCCAAGTCTTTTATAGAAACAACAACTTTTTTTTTAGCACGAACGCATGACTCTAGCTCAAAAAAATTCCTCGCTTCAAAATCCTCCTCTCGATAGTTCTCATATAATTTTATTGTTAAAAAATCACCATAGATTATTCATGTTTATTGTTAAGTCCCAATATCATGATTTCTATATTGATTTCCCACATCAATAACTTCATTGTTTGCTTATATGTACATATGATAATTACATTGGGACACATTGAAGGAGGCTTAAAAGGTGGTATGACTCCCTTCACGTTGACAACATGGATGCATTGGAGGGAAAGGAAGAGGATAATTGTAAGACCTCACCCCAAATTTTCCCGTTTTCAAAAGCTCTCCACGGTAGACATGAGATGAGAGTTACTATGACATGACCCGAAAATCAAGTTTCAGTTATGGAAGTGGGGCCTATGAACTTTAAAATTTAATAAAACCTCTAGGAACACCTGATCACCCAAATGTCAGACAATATCCAATAATAATATTTTCCTAGTTTTGAAATACCAAAGAAAATTTTAGGGGCTAAAATTCAGAGGTGGGCTAATTTTCCATGGTTTTTCTAAAAAACGATTCATTAGAGAACTTTTGAGATATAAAATGGGCCTCCTAAGAAAAATGTACAACCAAAATAAACTTTATAAGAACCATTAGGATTCAATATAATGATATCAACCATGGGGATGATTCACCATTTTTGGGGTGAAAAAGTAAAAAGATTAAAAAATAATAAAATAATAAAACTACTTTTTAGCCTTGTATTTTCCATTTATCTCCCAAGTGTTTACTCAAATTTCGAGCGGGAGTACTCGTTGGATGAAAAATTTAATTCTTCATCCAAGGAGTACCCACGTTGCATACTTTTGATGGATCCCGCTACACTACAAATGAGAAATACACGAAAAGACGTGATTGCAATCACATTTTTCATTTATTTTTCGTTTTTTCGTATAGTAGGGTCCATCAAAAGTATGCAACATGGGTACTCCTTGAATGAGGAATCAAATCCTAAATCCAAGGAATGTTCCCGCTCGAAATTTGAGTAAACCCATAAGGAGATAAGTTGAAAATACGAGTTGAAAAAGTATTTTTTTCTTTTTTTCCCTCTAAAATTTGATGATGTAATCTAATCTTATTTTATTATTTCCAAAATTATTTTATAATTTCCTTAGGAAGCCCATTTTAGATCTCAAAATTCCCCTAATGCACCAATTTTCATTTTTTTCTAAAAGTGAGTCACCCGAATTTTATAGTACAAAATTATGTTATCCTAAAAATCACCAAAATTTTATATAGACTATATAAAGTCATTATAAATTTGGATATATTTAGAAAAATATCACCAAATTTTTTCCAGTCTTCATATTAGGGACTTGTAAGATTCACCAAGGTTTCTAAACTTTAATATAAATTTTCATCCTTAAAATTTTCCCTTTGAAATACCTTTTTGACAAACTTCTGAGCCCATCTGCACACATGCCAAAGCTTCCATGTGACCATAAGGCTCTAGCTACATACACAAGCTGTCCCTCATGCGTCTATAGCCAAAATTCCCTAGACCTGTGCTTGTGGCCGCAAATTCAATGGCACAATTTTAGGGCTAGCCTACAGGTCACTGCCTAGAACTGACCAGAACTTTCCAGAATCAAGTCTAAGACAATTGAAAGTATGCATAACCTATACTTAGGCTCAGTTATTTCCAAAACATGTTAAACACATGATAAACATTTCGACAATAATATGGAAAATATAATAGCTATAGGTCATGAATGCATATCTGATCATTGTCTCATTCATTTCACTAGAGAATCATCAATAAGAATCATTTCCATCTCAAGCTAGATGCATCAAACACTTGTTAGTTCAAAAATTCATATAACCATTCAATAAATTATCAAATCATGAATAAGATCCATAACAATAACACATCATTTAACCATGCCTATAAACAATATTTAAACATAATGAAGCCATGAAAACCAGTGAAAAAATCAACATAATAACCAATACATGTGCTCACTGATCTAAATAAGAAATAAAAATTAATAACATACACATAAATCCAACCAAGTCAGGTACTTCCATGTACCACCCGAACATATATTGGGCTGAACTAAATCTCTCTTTCAGCCAATCAACCCCATGCCATATTCCAACCATGAATGTGGGATCTCATGGGATAAACCAAAACAAAACCAACCACAACATATAGAGGTTAAGCCACCTCAACCGTCAACCACAGTGATTTCATCTAAACCAGTCAAGAAATCACCAAACCAACACAAGCTTCGATACCTCATAATTTCACCATACCTAGAGGAATTTTCTTGTCAAACCCACCTGTCAAGGGCTTCCCGGAGAAAACCATATCCACTCCCAATCCTTGAGATTTTCTTGAGACCACCTCCCCTGGATCCAAAATATTCTAGCAATCCAAAGATAAACCAATAATGAACCCCATCACACCATGGCTATCTAGGAAATGATAAGGAAAGGTTGTAACCACTATAAATCCAAGCAAATCCCATATCAATGACATCAAAGAAATCGTGCAAACCAAATGCATGCACCATGCACTCAAATCCCAACACAGAAATCACACATGCAACCTATTACCTGCAAAATATTCCTGTTGTATATGCTCTTCCACTCTTCTCCTTGTGCTCCCTTGCTTTCCTTTGCTTGCTTGTTTGCTTGTGTCCAAGTGCTATCCCTCTCCTCTTCCACTGCACTTTAACTTTCTTTATTTCCTAGTTTTGAATCATGAGTTGTTTCTACTGCAATATGCATTGTGGCTCTGGATGAATTCTCTCTTTATTTCCACCTGCAATATAGAACAATCAATAACATTATCAACATCCTGAACATATTCTTAAGAAATGAAAAATGGAAAACATCATGGAATTTCACTGATGGAGGAAGTGAAAGTTGTTAGGCCACTGGTACAGTCTTCTCAAGGATCTCAAAAGGCCCGCAATACCAAGGCTCCAACTTGGAACATGACCCAATCCTCAAGGATATCCTCTCGGGCTTGATGTGAATGTACACATCCTCACCAACCTGAAACTCCTTGAATGCTATATACCGATATGCATATATCTTCTGCCTGTCCCGTGCTACCTTTAAATTCATTTCAATAACCTTCATATCCTACTCCATCTTGACCAACATATATGGTCTAATCAACACCCTATTCACTAGATCACTCCAGCTGATAGAAGTATTACAACTTCACCCATAGATAGCCTTAAAATGAGATCATCTTCAAGGATTCTTAATACCCATTATTATAAGAAGACTCCACTAATGGAAGATACTCCTCCCACTTCCTATGCTAATGTATGGCATACATCCTCAACATATCCTCAAGAATCCTATTAACCCTCTTTATATGTCCGTTTGTCTACGGATGATATGTTGTACTAAAAGCTAACTCTGTCCCCAAGCTTGCAATTTTTTTTTTCCAAAACCTAGAAGTGAAATTGGAATCTCTATCTGATATGATATTTTTGGAAACTCCGTCCAACCTTACTATCTCCTTGATGAAGATATGAGCCACTTCACTAGTTGAATTGGTATACTTTAGTGTAATGAAGTGAGCTACCTTGCTCAGCCTGTCAACCACAACCATGATGGACAGGTACCATCAAGGTGGCATGAAGGACACAACACATTATTCCTCAAACTAATGAACGTGGTTGGAGCATTGGTAAGACCAAAAGGAGCCACCACAAACTCATAGTTCCCATAACTTGTATGAAATGCAGTCTTGTAGATGTCTTATTCTTTGATGCACACCTGATGATATCCTGATCTCATATCTATCTTCGAAAATACTACTTCTCCCTTTGGCTAATCAAACAAATCATCAATCCAAGGTAATGGGTACCTGTTCTTAATAGTCACCTTGTTCAACTACCTATAATCAATGCACAATATGAGAGTATGCTATATTGTAGCAATTCCTTTCACCAAAGAAAGATACAAATTCTTTTTTTATAAATTGCCAATTTCCTTTTTGGATTCATGTTCAAACATATGCTTATTTACACTTTTGAATGGCTTATTATTATTTTTTATAATAATAATTTTCGTTTTAAAGTTATGTTATAAAAATTATTTGGGTCAAGCCTAATTGCAAAACCAAGTCAAAAAGTAAAAACCTATGACCCAACCTTCACCTAAGTATTAAACTTCCCTAAATTTTCATGCCTTGAGATATGTGTAAATTAAATCAATGGTTATAAATATATTGTGCACAACCCCCAACTCCTCCAACATTTCACCAAGGGGAGGGGGGTCCAGGTAGTTGTTTTTCACTTTACCCGATCAAAAATACCATTATTCATATTTATTAAATTATGGTGGAAAATAGATTTATAAAATGTGGTGGGAAAATATATCAAAGTCATATTTCATACATTTATGAAATATTTTTATGGATGGGAGACTATGAAAATGATACTTACCTAAATGAGTTTTAGGTAAGAATAAAGCTGAGGTAAATGAAGCCTAGGTGAAATAAATTTACAACTGCATGGTGAAATAGATTTAATGGTGCAAGGGAAATAAATTTTACAGGTACATGCAAATTTGAATTTACAGTTACAGGTGAAAATCAAAAGAAAAGCTAGTAGAAAATGAGTTTTTACAGGGAAGGAGAAACAATAAATGGATTTACAAAACAACACATGGTTTTGTGAATCAATGGGAAGAGAAAACAAACCATGGATTTTGGAAACAACACATAGATTTGAAAATACGATGGTTTTATAAATCATTCAAATGAATTTTTTGAAATTCTAAATTATGAAATTCATTTAAGGGTTTAATCAAAATATTTGGAAATTTTATTTAAAATATATATTTTTCTCCAAATATTTTGGGACAAAATAAAGTATTCAAAAGATGATGAAAGGTAGAAAACCACAGAAATAGAACTCAAAGCGGTAGATGGAAAAGAAATCAGGTTTAAGAGGGAAGTTCACAGACTTTGTGAAGACAATTTCAACCTTTTTCCAGATTTCAAGGGCACGAAGAGAAGTCTAAGACACCTAGCAACAAAATATCAATAGATTAAATATCAAAAAACAAATTTCTAGCAGTCGATGAACCATTCCAGATTTCAATGCACAATACTTGCAAACAGTTCAATATTTCCAAAAGATAAATTGGAGATATTATTTTATTTTTCGTTATTATTTTGGATTTTATTCCAGAAATATTTTAACAGTTTAGGACAGTTTTTATTCTATATTTTAATAGTTTAGGACAATTTTTATTCTATATATTGTTTCATTTGTAATAAACAGGGGTTGGAATTTGATGCCAAAACCTTTTAGCTCTATAAAAATTCTATTATAGAATTCCTTATCAAAGCCTTTCAGCTCTAGTTTATGACAGAATTTGTGTTTCTAGTATCCATAACTTGTTTTCTGCACATGTTCAAAGTATTATAGAAGATCTAGGTAAGAATAGATTGAGTTTCAATCTCTTTGAAATACCCTCAAAATTTATAATTGTTTAAAGAGATTAGTATATTGTATTGTTTGACTGAGGTAGCTCCTCTTTGAAGTGGTTATTGGTTGTCCTTCTATCTTCTCCTGAATGTATTTTGTTGGGCTATTGAGGGTTTCTACATGCATCCAATTTTTCCTGGATAATTAAGTATTCTGTTTGACTCCTTAATTATGAGGAACCCCCTTATACTTTTATTTCAAATTATTTAAAAATTTAAGTTCTTCTGTCAGGCTTGAAGCTAACACTTTGAAAAAGGACTCTGCAAGGGAGGGATTTATTCATGAACAAGATTTGTGCAATCATTAGCAACCACCCCATTAAATCCTAAATCTGGCCATTTTTCTTCAAAGGATGTTGTCCAGTGACAATGAACAACATTAAATAAGGCCTCTTAACTAATGAGGGAGACCCCTCTAGTTCAAGGTCCAGCTTGAACCTAAAGACTGGTCGAGTTGGTTTCTCGGCATAGTTTATGTAGCCAAGAAATGCCTACGAGAAACAATTACAACATGTTATACAATATTTTGTCACACTCCACTTTGTGTCGTCATGCCACCAGTTTCGTAAAATATTTTCTCCATTAAACATGCCTAGAAAATCCCTGAAGAAGTGAAATAGGACTTGATTTAAAAATATTCTGGAAAGCTTGTCAAAAACCATATTTTACAATCCTAACACACTCTGCATGTAGAAATTTATGGAATATATGATACCATTTTGAAATTCTATCAATGGATTCAATTCGATATTGCGATGTACTAAAACAATATATTGAATCCTTCTACAATATTTGCGGAATACAAAACACGATCACTCAATCACATGCACGTGAGAGAAAGAACTAAATCAATCACACAACACAAGATGTTCTTGGGGAAATCAACTACTAAAAACCCCACTATATATATATTGTATAAAGTTAAGGAATCATGAAACAATACAATGCTTTATTTCTCACAAGAATCTCCCACACTCTACTAATTGTCTCACACTGATCTAGGAAAAAATGGACAAACACATAGCCAATTCTCAGCCTTCCTTCAACTTGCTTTCTCATGTAATTCCTAAAGAATTAGGCCCCTATTAAATAGGAAAATCAACCTTCCTTGATTGTGCAATCCATCATGGCATCCTCATGACTTTATAATTTCACCTGAGCAATTTTATATAAATGCAACTGATAGTTATGTTCCCTTTAACCTCTGTCTCAAGAGGGTCTTCCTCAAGACTGACATGCATGCAATTATTAATAGCGAATTATCATTTATTTGATTGATCACTACTTGTGAATTAAATATTATTTAATTCACTAAACCTCTCACTAGCTCACCACACAGTTAGAACTAGTTAAACTAATTTTAACTCAATTAATTGAGTTAATTGATTTACACCTACACCTCACTAGTGCATTAACTGCAACTAGATCACCAAAATTGTAGGATCACTTTACATGCCTCATCTTAGACCCTCAAATCTAATTTCTTGAGCTAAATCAGTCATCATGACTTATTTAACTGATACAAGTTTTTATGAGATGAAATTACAATTTTTTGTCCAATTTATTTAAGGGAAAAATAAATTAGACGCCCCACATTCCTCACCAGTGTGCGTCAAAAATCCCTCACTAGTGTGCATCAAAATTTCCTCACGAGTGTGCATCATAATTTCCTCACCATTGTGAATTTCTTGTTGAATTTCAACACTCCCTCTCAACAAGAAAGGGATTATCGACTACCTCAATCTTGCCTTTTTGTTACTCGAATTTTCTCTTTGCCAACGCCTTTGTAAAGATGTATGCATCCTAATCCTCTGTGGGAATGTACTGAAACACCATAATGTGGCTCTAAACACAATCTCTGATATGGTGATACCAAATATCAATATGATTGGACCTGTCATGGAATACCAGATTAACTAAGAGTTTAATGGAACTATGGTTATCACAATGTATCATCGTCAGATCCATCTGATCAACGAAAAAACTAACAAGTATCTTCCTCATCTAGATGGCCTCACATGTAGCATGACTAGTTTCCATGTACTTTGCCTCTGCTGAAGTGAGTGCAACTGATTTCTTTTTCCTTCTGTACCAATAAACTACTGCTGATCCTATGCTAAAGATTCCCCCTGATGTGCTCTTCCTTTCTAATGGAATACCTACCTAATATGCATCGGTGAAGCCTTGAAGCTTCACTCCCTCTATCCATCTGTACCATAATCCATACTATATAGTGCTCCTGAGATATTTCAAGACATGCTTCCCTTCCTTACAAAAGAGCTTCGTTGGCTTAACGATAGCTTGAAAAATATGGTTAACTATGTAGCATATCTCTGGATGTGTGTTCACAAAATACATAAGTGAACCCACAAGCTTCTTGTAAATAGTATCATCCACTACCTCACATGAAGTAGCATCCTCCTTCTTCCAGATTCCTACAAGAGGACCCTCCATGGGTTTGTTTCCCTCCATTTGGAACTTCCTCAGAATCTCCTTGGCATATTTTTACACGTCATTTTGTCACCATGACATTTGAATGTCATTATGGGTATATCACCATCCATGTTATGTTCCCTTAGAGGTAAAAAATACTCATGTTCCTGAACCAAGTCTTGGAAATTGAAGAAAATATCTTTAAAAGCTTTAAAAGATTAATTGCGCACTTTTTGTGACCATTACCTACGTATGAGCTGATACTTCTTCTATTATTAGCGGTGATCATCACTCTGTTCACCACTAAAACTTGCACACCCCCGTAAAACGAAGTAAACATAAAAATGTAAATTCTAGAAGGCTAGTTGGTCAAATATTCTCCCAACTAGAAGCCTGTAGAGTCGCGCCAGTTTAATATTTATCCCTCTACTCATGGAGCTTATCCCTTGGCCAAAGGAACCCAAATCCCTTCATGGGAGGAACTCATCCCTCTCTTAATGGATTTGAAACTACCTCAATCTCTCTATAAATTGAGCTAAAGTTTCAGGTTGAAGGGTAGATTCTAAGCTAGAGAGAGTTCATAGAGTTCATAAGATTTTGAATTAGTAAGTTGTCGTTTGCACATTGAAGATCACACCTTTGTGCATATGATTTCATGCTAGTCATTCTAGAAGGGAAGGCTTATCAAAACCAAGGAAACGATTACACAGAAACACGAGAGAAATCTGTACAACCTCAAGGCTCAGGTTGTAAGATTTATCATTTTAATTTCTGATAATACATATGGATCCCTTTTTCTCATTGTCTTGTTTCTGAATACATGGAAATGATGTCAATACTTGGACTCCTTGATAACTAAGTTGAACTAGTATTAATGATTATTATATACTGCAGGTGGTTTGATCCTTTGCATTATTTGTGATTGCATATTATTCTCAGCATTGAAGAATTTATTTGGAGTGAAAAGAAAAAGGCTACATCAAAAGTCTTGGTTGAAAGGTAGAAGCATATCCTCCTTATTTCAAATTTGTAATAATCTAAAATACAAATAGTTTAGAGAAAGAGGCATTCAATGGTTCTTTGTTTCTAGTTACCTGTTGGGGTACTAGGGAGATATCTCTTGTCCGCAAGAGGGATTAATCCACAAAACAAATTGGTGACCATACTGGGGAATACAAGTTTATTTTTCTTTGGTTATGTTTGGTTTGACATTATAGATTTCCTAGGTTGACTTTTCTGAGTTTGGTTGGGTACACAACCTCTTAGATTCTCCGAGTTAGAAATATTTAAATTTGTTTTTTCCAAATTTTCTCTTCCCTGCGCGGTTTTCTGTGGAAAACAGAGCGGAAACCTGTGCAACTTTCTAGTTTAGTTCAGTGCCCATGCACACTAGTTTGCACTAAGAAGCTGCGCACCCCCTGGAAAATTTTGAAAAAAATATCATTTTCTCTTCTAGAGTCAGATAACCAAATTCTTAAGGTTTAACCTGATCTATACTGGTTTTCAAAGTCTGTATATGGACTCCACTGTAACACCTTAGAGTCTTGTTTGATAAATCATCCTTTTTCATAATCCAGTTAGGGTTTGCCCTGGTTTGTTGTTGCTCTTTTTGGAGGATAGATTCATTTTCCAAAGATCAATGGTTTTATGTTATTACCTTCTTGAGCCACTCGGATTATTGCCAGCCTTACCTATTTGAGTATTTGTTTCTTACTTGATTGCAAAACGGAAAAGCTTCTAGATCACTGAAGTCTGATTTGTCTCAAATAGTATTTCATGATTTAAATTTTGCTAGTTCGAGTGGAAACATTTTTAGTTTTCTTACAACTAAGAGAAATCATTAAAAGACACTCATAGGTATCTTAGTTAGGATTGATAATTATAAATTTGATTTCTTTTGAAGTTTTTTTATACTTTTTAGGGTTTTTAGAAGTTCTTTCTTTTGAGATTTGTTTGTTTATCAAAATTGTAGGTTTTGGATTTGTAATCAAAGAAAATTTTCATCACAAAAGAGATATTGGTTATGCTTGGAAAAGAATTTTTTTTCTTGACGAAAAGGAAATTTTATTTGAAGTTTTAGGAAGCTTGTACTTTTTGAGTTCGAAAGTCTTCAACTTTATCTCAAATAGAATTCATCGAAATAAAGAGTTGCATTTTCATAATTGATGCATTTAGAGTATTTTGAGTCAGGTCATAATATCTTCAAGTTTCATCTCCATACCGCTTTGCGTAAATAAAATCCAAATCAATACAATTATTAATAAAATAAATATATATAATTTTTACATTTTCTAGGGCTCATTCCACCAATTTAACTTAGGCTAGTGCTTTGGAATAGGTTGTAATTAACATTCCAAAGAAGTTGAAACAAAAAAGTAACATCTTGCGGCAGGGAAATCCAATTGTTGCATTTGTACTATGGGAAGCCTTCTTCAAAGAGTCAAGCATGAGGTCATGTCGGACTGAGTGAGGTAATCATACCTACTTCATTGGCGAAGATATAAGATCTACACATAATAAAAACAATAAACCTCAGATTAACCATTGTTGAGGATATTGGGGTCACTTGTTAGCAAACCTCAAATTTACCATGTCGAGGAGCTTTCAAGGGGATTGACCTTGATACTCTGCCCTTGCGTGTATATTGGATCGTATACTGCTACCCTAGGTGAAATTGTCTCAGTTTGTGACCTTAGTGGCCATAATATTTAGGATTTCTCTCAAGGTGACGGTGGAGGGAAGGTCCCACTGTACCTGGAGCGGACGTTGAATAGACTCACTTGGACTTTCCGGAGGATACTCTTCACTTCGAGATGGCATAGTTAAGTTACTTGCACCAGACTGTTTCATTATGCAGTTTGTCAGGGTAACTGTTCCAATAGCCAATTTTCCACATTAATTTTCATGATGTTGGATTTCATCACCAACTAGTGTTTTTATTGTGGAAACATACTTTTTGTGTGTGGTTTGTCTCTTAGATTTTGTAGGAGCATGTTCATTTGCTTTATTTTATAGACCTTAGCTGTATTATTTTGAATTTTTTTGATTTCATATGTTGAAAATATTAACCATGGCTAAATTACCAAGACATTCACATATAATGCAGGGGAAACCCCCTGAATATACACCCAGTCAATTGGAAAAAATAAAAACTGAAAGATTTCAACAATCAGGAACCGGGTGTACTGAACAAGGAGAAACATCCATAGTAATACATCCTGATTTCAAAGTGAATAAACCTCAGATAATTGAAAAATATCAATAACAACCAGAAATTTCCAAATTAATTACAGTTGAATCTGTTACTAGTGAATTGTCAGATACACAATTTACTGAACCTGAAATATCCGAGCTTGAATCTTAATCTACTTCATCTGAGTCACCTTCGGATCTCATAGCCCTGACTCCTGGTCATCCTTGTTCACCCCAAGTGGAACTTCTCATTACATAGAATCTTCCTCCTAGCCTAATTAGCATCGAAGATATATCTGACGTGGAAGAAGAGATTACAATTCTCTCTTGTCGAGAATCTTTAGATCTAAGGTATAGTGAAAAAATTTACCCTTTCATTCCTTTTAGACTGGATCCTTGGTATCATCAATTTACCGATTTTCTACACAACTCTGGTTACACTCAGTCACCATATCGGATAACATTCTACTCTACACCCAAAGGTAGTTACATGGCTTCTTAAAGCATGTCTACTGAGTCATCTATGTTTTCTTCATAACCAGAAACTTTTTTGTATGGAAGTCCATCTGTTTCTACTAGGTACCAGTCGCTCTCTGGCACTTTCTCAGGAGCATCTCCATTCTCTGAAACTTCTACCAAGTCAACTGATTTGTATGAATCTACCACCGAACCTTTGACAACATAACACATCTATTTGTTTTCCAGGAATATCCCTCAAGCTAGCTCTCAAGGTGGCTATATAGCACTTGGGGGGAAACAACCTCTCCAAGGGAAGCAACCTTTCCAAGGGCAACAACCTTTCCAAGGGAAGCAACCTTATCAAGAGCATCCATCCTTTCAAGGAGGACAACACTTTTCTGGAACCTATACCCCAGTTGTAGGGAAAAATATTCCTGGTAATTATCAAAATTATGTTCCAATGCCTCAAAATGGTTATGGTCAACCTTATGCATTGCAACCTTCGATGGGAGCTCCTTACCCAGGGATAAATACTATGTGGAACCCTTTGTTAAATCAACAGTATTTGCAACCTACATTGCAAGTACCTTATAATAAACCTGCTCAGCCAACTGAATAATTTGGTTTTACCCAAGTCCAATAGCCTGTTCAAGGCGCACTTCAAATTATGCCACAGGTATCTGTGCCAAGTAGTCAACAAGCTAGTCCGAGTACTCTAAGTACTCCTATCCAGTTTGCTGTGCAAATTTATGTTCAACAACCAAGTACACCTATCCATGGAGTTTCTCAAACCCCTATGTTACAACCCTTCAAATGACAACACCAACTATTACACAGGAAATTCCTCAGATTACTTCTCATCAAACTGGACCTACAGTTTAGTCTATTCCTCAAACCTCTGCAGGACAACCTGGTACAACTACAGTTCAATCAAGTCTACCTTTTACAGGTCAAACCTTTTAAGGTCAATTTATTCAAAGTCAACCATTTCAAGGGCAATTTCAATATGGACAAATTGGAAAAAATATAATTTACCAGAGCCAACCATACTCTGGTTATACATATCAAATACCATCTCAAACTCAGTTCGGTATGGCTAACCCTGGATACGTTGGAGGCATAACAATTCCAATTGCTCAGGCTATCCCAAGTTTTCCTGGATATCCTCCTACAGGTACTGGCATTGTCCCTCAAGGTTATCAGTTTGCACAACAAGACCCTAACTGACGGTTACCATTCATTGCAACTTTAGATTTACCAGACTTGTCTTGGCTAGCGAATGATCCAATTTACTATCTTCCATTTTGGCCAGCACTGCTTACTAAGTTTCCCAGTGACATTCCAAATTTGAAGGAAAATGAGGAGAAGACCCCTTGAATCATGTGATGACTTATCATCTATGGTGTGCATTTAATTCCTTAATCGATGATTCGATTCCTTTGATACATTTTCAAAGAAATTTGATCGGCTTAGCTGTAAAGTGGTACATTGAGTTACCACGAGGCTCTTTCAACAATTTCATCTCTTTAGAAACAACCTTACTGACTCATTTTTAGTTGCCAGTTCGTTATGATAATGGCACAAAATTTTTGACTTCATCAAAACAAAGTACATCTACATACATTTGAGATCACATACATGAATGGCGACGTAGATGACGCTTAGTCAAAGTTTTCATTCCGGATCAAATTATGGCCGAATGGTCCATCAAATCATTGCTTCCTAAAATTACTGAAGATGTAGCGAAAGGAGGCATTATAACAGAAGAGCAGGTCATAGCTCAAGCACAATACTTGGACCTTGTTTACACAAAATCTGGTACTTTGTATGAAAAAAATCCTGATTTACCACGCCCAGGTCAACTCACTGTAACTCATTCTAGTTCTCATGCCACAGATAGTGTGATTGGTATAGTTAATATGAAAAAGAGTAAGAAGAAATAATCTAAATATATTTCTCCAATCATAACTCTACTAGATTCACCTAAAGGAGATCCTTCCCTAGAAAATTTTGCTGAGATTCATGTCGTAGACTCATCTACAACAAATATAAATCATCCGGAAATAAGAAGAAGGGGAAGGGTAAAAATAAAAAAAACACTTATCCCACAAAGAAAGCTAAAAAACCGAACTGTTAGATGAAAAAAGGAAACCTCGTTATCCTTGTATTATCTGTGACGAGGATCACTACACCAAAGAGTACCCACATCGGGCCAAGGTATCCAAATTTATCAAAGGTTCACCCATGCCCGCTGTCCTGAAATATCCTTTTCCATAATAATAAAACAAAATGATTGGATCTTCTTCCAATTCATTGGTGGATATCATGATGATGTCCCAGGTCATGGTTGCGACACGATCTCAAGACTATGGATCTAAGAGTCCTGTAACTGGAAAAGAAACTGAATCATCCAGTCAACCTCCCGTATCAACTCCTTTGGTTTTCAAACCATTGCAAATAGACAAACCTAATCCTGATTTAGTGATTAAACCACCTGCCAAAGGTGTACTTCAAAAATCGGCTTTCAACCCACATGTGAGAGTCACTCAAAATTACAATATTTTTGAAGATTTGGCCATATCCCCTTCAGCAATGTCGGCCCTCAAAGTGCTGCAATCTTGTGAAACTTAGAGGAAATTATTTTTATCAGCTATAGGAGAGATTGATCCTCAAGAATTGAATCTCATTGTTTTTTATCTCGAGAACTTTGTACCTAGACTCCCACATCAAATGGCTTTTAAAATCCTAGTATTAGTCAAATCAAGGCAAGGTTTTTGCACAGTAATTGATGAGGGAAAATCTACATGCATTATGTCCATATCTTGTTGGAAAACTCTTGGTTCTCCGAAAATCAACCAGTCACCAACGATTCTTAAAGCCTTTGATGGAAGAGGTTTTCGCCCTTTTGAAATACTCCAGGATCTGCCTATAGAGGTAGAAGGAAAAACTGTAACACTCGAGGTGGAAGTTGTTGATGCCACTCTTGATTATAACCTTCTTCTAGGTCGAAGTTGTCCTTATGCTATGATCGCTATCGTTTCATCAGTATTTCGGATGATCATGTTTCCTGATAAAGGAAATATTGTTAAAATTGATCAATTGTCTTCCTTTTCTTCAGACCCTACCACTACAAATAGTATCCAACATGTCAGAAAAACAATTATCCCTTATGAAGATGTTGGGGTAAGACTAGTTAAAGATTTCTCTCTCATGGGAACTTTCGTTATACCTCCTCCCAACGTACCGCAAACTATTTCCAGTATAAATATGATTACATCAAACATAATGCCAAGTTTAATGACACATGGAATGTGCCTTTAAAATCAGAATTGGACTCCTATGGTGGCGAGATGCCTTTAAGTCCATTTAAATCAGAATATGTAGTAGTAAAATTGTGTTATGAAAATCCATCAACCTATACTGATCAAATGAATGCGGTCAATGAAGAGTCTTCTTCTTTATCAAGCCCAACCATGGCATCATTTTAAGATCCTTTTCAACAAGTGTTTTCAACAAGTGTTTTCAATTGATGAAAATATCCGGAAAATATTGTCATTAGATTAATTATCATGGGACAATCTTCATCATCGATATTCTTTTTTACCTGACCTTGATATACTTGAGAATGAATTTTCATCCATTATTTCGATTGACTATGTCAAGGAACCTTAAAATCCTATATCCATTCTTCAATCGAATTTTGAAAAAAAATTAGGAAATATTTCAGCCACAATTCCTATTGACATATTAATTAAACCTGGGATAACTGAGAACATTCATATAGGAGCTTCTTGCTCAATTGAAGAGATCAATTTATACAAAGCCCTATTTTAGGAATTCCAAGACATTTTTGCTTGGTCTTATGAAAAAATGCCACGTATTTATCCTAATATTGTTACTCACAAAATTAAGACATACCCAGATGCTAAACCTATTAGACAAATATTATGACCAATACATCCACGGAAAGCTGCCGTGATTAAATCTGAAGTTGAAAAATTTCTACGTGCGTGATTTATTTATCCTATTATTTGATGGATTGGGTATCTAACATAGTTCCTGTAACCAAAAAACAAGGGACTATCATAATATGTGTTGATTATCAGGATATTAACAAGGCATATCCTAAAGACAATTATCCTACCCCTTACATTGATAAAATTGTTGATGATTGTGTTGGAAACAAAATATTATCGTTTATGGATGGATTTTCTGGTTACAATCAAATAAACATACTCCCTGCTGATCAACCTAAAACAACATTTAAATGTCCATGGGGAACTTTGCATACTGTAAATTACCATTTGGACTAAAATATGTTGGCGCAAATTTTCAAAGAGCTATGTCTTACGCATTTCACGATATCAAACACATTGTACAACCCTAATTGGATGACTTACATGCTCATTATTTACGCAGAAAAGATCATTCTACAAATTTACATGCCATCTTTATGAGATGTAGGCATTAAAAAATTCATTTGAATACGCACAAATGCATATTTTGTGTACAATTAGGATGTTTACTTGGGTTTATTGTTTCAAAAGGAAGAATTTGTGTCGACCCGTTGAAGGTTGAGGCCATTGTCAATCCACCTACTCATTCCACTCTTCCCCAACTCCAAAGTTTGCAGGGGAAAGAAAAATTTATACATCGTTTTATCCCAAAATATGCAGAGTTAACTAAAGGTTTCACTTGGTTGTTAAAACAAGATGTTCCATTCATCTAGGACGAGCCTGCCGATAAAGATTTTGATGCACTCAAACACGTGTTGACGCATGCATCGTTGTTGCATCCACATGATTATCATAGAGATTAATTTTTGTATTTAGATGCGTCTAATTCCACGATTGGAATGGTTTTAGTTCAGGAGGATGA
Organism: Pinus albicaulis; assembly: GCA_034641835.2. Lineage (NCBI taxonomy): Eukaryota > Viridiplantae > Streptophyta > Pinopsida > Pinales > Pinaceae > Pinus > Pinus albicaulis. The sequence goes on from CM076582.1 coordinate 713,049,920, forward strand.
ATCTAACAATGAAAATGTTATTTATTACCTAAGTCAAAATTTCAGCCCGAAGGAAATCAAGTATTCACATGTGGAGAAATTGGCCTTGGCAGCCGTTCAAGTTGTCCAAAGATTCCATCATTACATATTGTTACGCAAAACCACAATGATATTTAATTTCAACCTGATGATGTACATTTTGATGAAACAATTTCTCGAGGGAAAATAATCTAAATGGATCGTTATCTTGCAAGAATTTGATTTGGAGTTCAAGAAATCCAAGTCTAAGGAATCATTGATTTTCGCTGAACTTATGTGCGATTTTCCCAATACTGAATCTGAAACGGTGGCAGAGGAAAATCTTGCTGATGAATCTTTTTTTTTAATCAGTACATTAGATCCTTGGTACAAAGATGTCATTATATATCTCTAGACCCAAACCTTTCAGCCAGATATTTCTTGATCAGATTGACATATAATTCGATAGCAATCTCAACAATACAATATTGTTTGCGACACTCTATCTTTGTGGTGCCGATTCTATTTTTCGACACTGTATACCTCATGAAGAAGCTGAAAGGGTTTTGAATGACTGCCACTCTGGAGCGTGTGGTTTTCATATGTTTGGGTTTTCCACAACCCAAAAGATATTGTGCGCTTGCTATTTCTGGCCGTCACTATTCAAAGAATGTATTTTCGCAGTTAGAAAATGCCATAATTGTTAGATTTTTGATCGAAAGATGCGTGCACCTCCAGATCCTCTTCACCCAATCATTGATGTTGGTCCTTTTAAAAAAATGGGGCATCGATTTATTCACATGTAACCCTAACTCTTCCGGGGGGGCATGGGTATATTATTATCGCCGAGATTACTTTACCAAATGGGGCCGAGGCGATGCCTGCATTCATGGTTGATGGAAAAACTGCAACAATTTTCATATTCAATCACATCATTTCTTGGTTCGATGTCCCTCAAGCTATCGTTACAGACCATGTGAGTCACTTTCGAAATATTATGATGACCGAAATTTCCTCTCAACTTGGCCTACGCCACGATAATTATACACCATATTACCTGCAAGCTAATGGTCAAGTTGAGGCTGTCAACAAGGTTTTAACTAACATGATTAAACAAATTGTTAGAAATCATAAAACAAATTGGCATACCATGCTCTTTTCAGCATTATGGGAATATCGTAACTCTGCAAGAACATCCACTGGGTTCACTCCTTTTCAGCTCGTTTATGGTTTGGAAGGTGCATTACCCAATGAATGTGAAATCCCGTCACTCAAATTAGCCATTGAATTGTTACCAACTACCTCTGAAGAGTAGAAACACTTCCTATACCTAGCACAGTTAGATGAGACTCGTCATACCACTGCATTAGTTGCTGAAGCTCATAAAAATCATGTTAAGGCTCAGTATGATCAAAGTGTTAACCCTCACATATATTCAGAAGGTGACATAGTTCTAGTATACAATCAAGCTCACGACAAACTAGTTGCTGGTAAATTCGAACCAATTTGGCATGATCATTATATTGTTATGCGCGTGCTTAAAAAATAAGCCTATGAGTTAATCGATTACGATGATGTCTATTTAGATAAACCCATAAATGGCCTTTATCTCACAAGATATTATGCATGATTCTTCATGTGAAGATCCTCTTTGTACATTAGTTACATATTAGAACAATGTGCCTTAGATTAGAAAAGTGTGCCTTATATTAGTTATTTTTGCTTGACGAGTTTTTGCTACTTTCGCTGCTTATCTTGATTACTCTTGATACTGCAGATGTCGATGTTCCTTCAGACTTACATTGGTTTTTCTAATGGCGCTTGTCGTAGTACACAAAAAATTTCTTCCACTGCTTGGGTCATCTATAAGCCCACCGATGAGTTAGTCTTTATTCATGGGATATGCCTTGGTCAAACAACGAACAATATTACAAAATATAGTGCAATTAGTGAGATATTATCTAATGCCATTGCATTTGGTATTCGACGTTTGATTGTTAGGTTAGATTCAAAACTCATTGTATTATATTTAAATGATTTTTATGCTATCGGAAATCCATCTTTGTTAAGAATGTTTTTAAGGGTTCGACTCTTGGAAAGAAAGTTTGATTACATTGAATATCAACATATTTCAAGAAATTTAAACACATTGGATGATTCATTAGCTAATGAAGTTTTAAATAGGAATCTATAGCATTAAAAGTAAAACAAAACAATATTTGATCCATATTGAACAAGATACTTAGAGATCAGAAGTAGTAATATCATTAGGTTAAAATAGTTGTGTGTCAAAAAATATTACATCGTCTGTGATCATAGGTTTCAAACACCTTATGATCTAAAGATACTGATACAAAAAACAAAATTTCAATCTAGATCGACCATCAGCTATCCATTATGATGATCATGGTAGCAGAATATGGCACGTGCCACCCTGTGCAGATATCTCTTGAATGGGCCTCGAACCCAGTCACATGTCTCTGGAGCCTAAGAGGTATAACATCTATCCCTGTCTCCAAGATTTGAATAGTAAACCTCTCTAGGTTGTGCTCTAGCTCTGGAAGGGCCTTTGTTGCATCGGTTTGTGGTGGGTCTGCTTCTATAGTTTGTGCATCTCGCCTGTCAAAGTGACGGAGCGCTGCTAGTCGTGATGGTACAACATCTGCATTTTAGTATTTTTATCAGTATTGGATGATAGAAAATCAAATAAAAATTAGATAACATAAAAAATTCAAAATGGCATTTTTTACCTGATGCATCCCACTGAGTCCTTGGTGGGAGTGATGTGTCAGGGTCACCCCTGAAACCTACCCCTATGTAAGGAAAATCCTCAATCATGAAGATTTGGCTCCTGAGCCATATAAATAACTGAGGGGTATATCGAACCACTGGACCACCATCGCCACCATGGCGAGCCATCAATGACACCCATCACAACATACGTGGTTCCCTAGGTCCCATTGGATCCACTAGAGACTGCTGAGGTGCTAGAAGTGGAATCCTCTCCAAAGTGAAAGGCCCAAGAATGGCTCCATAGCCGAAGTTTTTCAACTTCCCATTCTTCTCTCTCGTACGTTAGCCTTTCATGTTGACCAAAACTCCTTCACACCAGTTGAAAATTATTCCCCCAGAGCATTCAACTGAAGTCTACATTTGTGCTTTGGCAGCCACATGCAGAGCTGCACTGCCACACAACCTGGTAATTGTAAAGGCAAGGATCTTTAGGTCTAGTCACACAATGGTTTTGATATCAATGCGACCATCCTTCAGCTCTGAATCTTGGCTACAATAATGAGCCATATAAGATGTAGTGAGAAGACCACTTGGTCATGACCCAAACAAGGAGATGTCTCTCCCTCTACAGGGTAATCTAGTGAGGAAATAGATATCCTCTGGCTCGATTACAAGCCTATGGTCCCCAATGATGAAGCATTTCTCTCGAACATCCCAAGAATTGAATAACTTGGTCATCAGCTCTACATGTGCCTTCATTCCTTGAATTTTTCCAGAATTTATACAACCCACAAGTTTTTAATGTGTGAAGTGTTGCCGAGTCATCCATGGCTTTGTTATCTTGAAGCACATGTTCCCTTTCTCACCATTCCAACATGATTGCTAGCCTACAAACCATCAATGATGATCATTAGAAATCAATTGATAGAAATTGAGCCATTTTTTATGGATAGAAACATGATTTTGAAAACCCCACAGTGCTTCCATAGGTTTTATGTATACATAGTGCGTTTTTGCGCACGAGATATGCATTAACACCGCAACGACCCAATGATTTTTTTTATTAAAAAATCATCGGGTTGCGTGGGTTTCACCACGAAAACCTACGCACCCTGGAGGGCAGATTTCAAAACCTTGTTTCCCCCTAAAAAATGACCTAAAAACTTAAACTGAAAAACTAAGCAGATGAAAAGAAAGATAATGATGATGTGGAATACTTGGCGCTGACGGTTCTCAGAATGGCTGATTGGTTCTCTCGATATCTGCTTCGGAAGGTTTAGGGAAAAAACTCTTTCTTCTCTGCTTTGAAAAATAAAAGGTAAAAATGATTTGTTTTGACTTATTTTTATAGTTTTCAATGAATAAAATAATATTATTTTGTTTCTTTTTCACTTTAGGAGTCAAATTTCAAATTTTTTTTTCATGTTTGAGAGTAGATAATAGTAATTTTTTGAGTTTTGTGCACGGAACAAGTTATGTTTGAAAAGAATCATTTTGACAATGAGTAGAATTTTATCTCTTTTTCGGGCTCTATGAAAAATACGAAAAAGTGAAACCCCAGAGTCCTCTTTTAAGCCCTTTTCAGACTCTCTAAGCATGAAAATATTTTCGAGCACTTGAATATTCGAACTGTTTAAAGTAAATGAATAATCATCTATTCAGTATAAGATTACCCCTTTTCCGGACCGAACTAGAATATTTATGAAAAAGGTATACGTTGACTAAGCATGGTCAATAGAGTTATATCCTACATTATTTTATCCTTTTTCGGGTTTGAGAGACTAAATTTACGAAAAATAACACTACAAAGTTTACTTATGTTTTTATTTTGACTCCCTAAAACTGAAAAACACTGAGTTAATTCTATGTTGGACTCGTTAAAACTAAAAAATACATGACCTGTCGATTACAACATGACCGAACCACTCCTTCTTAGGGTTTGTAAAAAATACTGAGATGGACTCGTCCGAAGGATGTGCTTATACGACAAGTAAATCTTATCCTCCTCAAGCTTGAAAAAAATAAAGAGGTACTTTCCAGTAATGGTGGGGTAAAAAGTGAGAAAAAGAATCAATTTTTGTTCTTGTTTTAAAAAGCAACACGTCGCTCTTGAACACGATACTTTGTCGCACTTGTGTCTGGGTTGGGTAATAATTTTTTCTTACAATTAATCAAACCACATTGAAAGTATTTAGCTGGTTTTGGGTATTATATTTAAGTCAAATGATGCCAAACCATTTACAGTGTCATTATGTGTTCAAGAGAAAGTTAAATTTTAAATTTACCATTCATTGCAAACATTTGTCTCCATTCGCATTGACCATCCCTGAGTTAGTACTTGCAAAAAAAAATTATTCAAAAATTGATCTAATGGTTTCATGTCATAGGCTTTCCTGGGATGAATCAATTTATATCAACATCAAATCATTATCTAGAAATTTGATTTAGAATCCTATCAGTACCTTGGAATCTGCATGGCCTAATGGCTGGTTTCTCACCTTCAATGACATGTTCTCATCATTGACCTTCGATCGAATGATTCTATGAGTGTTTGAATACAAATCATTAATTCACACATCATAGATTGTGTTGAATTAATTTGAGAACCATTTTCATTATTGGTGGTTTCTCTCACACTTGTTAACAGTTCTCATCATTGACCGGTAGTCAAGTGGTTTCTACCATGTTCGACTTCGACACATTCAATCGCATGGATAGATTCGTAGTAGTTCGAGAAGTGGAAATGAAGACCCTGGATCTAGTTTCCACCATCTAGGCTGCGAGGAGTTATATATTAATGATACATTAGACTTGTTTATGACAAATGATTGCGCCCATACTATTTATAATTTTGATGTAATACTATAATAATATATGTACCATAGAATTTAGTTAGATTTGCTCTGAGTATGGTAATTCCTACCTCAGTGATGATATATATATTTGTATTGAATGTTTTTATAGGTTTTTGACTTGTGTCTCCAATCCAATCCTTGGAATGATAAAGCGCTTCACTCTTTTGAAAAACTTTCTCAGACTTCACACTTTAAGGGGAAATATGTTACAAGTCATTTTGTCACCATGTCATTTGACTGTCATTATGGGTCTATCACCATCTGTATCATGTTCCCTTAGAGGTCAACAATACTCATGTTCCTAAACCAAGTCTTGGAATTTGGAGACAATATCTTTAAAACCTTTAAAATATTACCTGCATGCTTTTTGTGACCATTACCTGTGCATGCGCTGATACTTCTTCTATTAGCCGTGACAATCTCCACTCTGTTTTCCACTAAAACCTGCGCACCCCCGTAAAAAGAAAGTAAACATAAAAATGTAACTTCTAGAAGCCTACTTGGTCAAATATTCTCCCAACTGGAAGTCTCTAGAGTCACACCAATTTGAGCTTTTTCCCTGTACTCATGGAGATTATCCCTTGGCCAAAGGAACCCAAATCTCTTAATGGGAGGAACTCATCCCTCTCTTAATGGATTTGAAACTACCTCAATCTCTCTATAATTGAGCTGAAGTTTCAGGTTGAAGGGTAGATTCTAAGCTAGAGAGAGTTCATAGAGTTCATAATATTATGAATTAGTAAGTTGTCGTTTGCACATTGAAGATCACACCTTTGTGCATATGAATTCATGCTGGTCATTATGGAAGGGAAGGCTTATCAAAACGAGGGAAATGATTGCGCAGACACACGGGAGAAATCTATACAACATCAAGGCTCAGGTTGTAAGATTACTCTTTTTAATTTTTGATAATACATATGGATCTCTTTTTCTCATTGTCTTGTTTCTGAATTCATGGAAATGATGTCAATACTTGGACTCCTTGATCACTAATTTTAACTAGTATTTATGATTATTATATACTATAGGTGCTTTGATCCTTTGCATTATTTTTTCTTGCAGATTCTTCTCAGCATTGAAGAATTTATTTGGAGCGAAAGGCAAAAGGCTACATCAAATGTCTCGGTTGAAAGGTAGGAGCATAACATCCTTATTTCAAATTTGTAATAATCTAAAATACAAATTGTTTAGAGAAATAGGCATTCAATGGTTCTTTGTTTCTAGTTACCTGTTGGGGTACTAGGGTATCACTCTTGTACGAAAGAAGGATTAATCCAAAAAACACATACTTTCCCCGAGATACAAATAGCTCCCCATATCTTTTCTTTATGTCCAAACAAAGGAAATAATGCAAGAGCCCCATGTCCTTCATCTCAAATTATCTTGCAATATCCTCTTTTCAAGAAGTTATGATTTTCTCATCCCCTGTCAAAATTAGATCATCTACATAAAGTACAATGATCAAAAGCTTACCAACAACCACAATATGATATAGGTTTGCATCCACTTCACTCTTTGTGAAGCCCAACCCGATTAAATAGGTGTTGATCCTAGTGTACCAAGCATGAGGTTCATGCTTCAGTCCATACAATGCTCTCTTGAGTCTGCACACATGCAACTCCATGTCTAAGGTATCACAACCTTCTTGTTGCTCAATGTACACTTCTTCCTCAATAAATCCATTGAGAAAAGTTGTCTTTACATCCATATGATGTATCTACCATGCCATCCATGCTAAGAGTGCAAGGATGGATATAGTCGATGAGTACCTTGCAACTGGTGCAAAAGTCTCCTCATAGTCAATCCCCTCTACCTCTGAGAACCCTCTGGCCACAAATCTAGCCTTATGTTTCTCCACACTCCCATATGCTACTTGCTTCACCTTATAAATCCACCTGGATCCAATCACTGACTTACCCACTGGTCTTGGGACAATTTCCAATGCATTGTTTCTGATAATCGAGTCATAATCCTCAACCATGGCATCAACCCATACCGAATGATGCACTGCTTCCTCGAAAGAGGATGGTTCTGTCATAATAATTTCGCTCATAAGAGCCATGTATCCAGTATACCTGTCTGGGGACCTTCTCTACCTGTGCTATGATTTAGATGCACCTAAAATCTCTGTCGCATCTAGCATCATTCTTTCAGCCTCTTTGGTGCGCTTTCAATCACTTCTGGTGGATGGCTCTGCATGAGTGGTTTCTTCCACTCTTTGATCCTTTGCTTGTGGCTACTCCACGTCCTGAGGTTCATCCTTTGTAACTAAGAGTTCCTTTGCTACATGGAAGTCAAGCTCCCTCTCAAGTGACAATCACATGGCCTTTGCTTCATCAAATTTCACATCTCTTCTGACAACTGTCATCCTATGTGTTGGAAAATACACCCAATAATTATGGGGAGCATCTATGTACCCCACAAATATCCCAACCTCTCATGTTGGTTCTAGCTTCTTCCTGGAATATTTGGTCACATAGAAATATACATATGAGCCAAAAATTTTAAAATATGAAACATCTGGTTTCTTACATGAAAAAGCCTCCTCTGGTGTACTCATGCCAAGTATCCGATGAGGACTACGGTTCTGCACAAATACAGTTGTCTTGCATGCCCCTGCCCACAGATGCAATGGTAGGCCTTGATCATGTAACATAGCTTGTGTTTCTCCCACAATTGTTCTATTCTCTCTTTCTGTAACCCCATTATATTGTGGGTTATGAGGTGCATTCAATTCTCTCTGAATTCCTTCTATGGCGCAAAAGTTCTTGAATTCATTAGAGATATACTCACCACCATTGTTGCTCCTCAGAGCCTTCACCTTCTTCACTATTTCTTTCTCTACCATTGATTTGAACTCACAAAACTTGGAGAACGTCTAATATTTATTATACGTGAATAAAATCCAACACTTTATAGCAAAAAAATAAAAAAAAGCACATAATACCTATGATTTTCCGTGGAAGTTGTTGAGAACGGTCCACACATGTCTGAGTGAACCCTCTCAAGGATTTCCTCTGATCAGATTTCCTTATCATGAAAAGTTTTCTTTGTATACTTACCCATAGTACAACCTTTTCATGTGTCTCTCCGCGCAAGTGTACCTTTGGAAGCCTTGTAGAAATCCACTGCATGATTATCAAAGCACTGTGGTGTAGATGACCCAACCTCCTGTGCCATAACTCACCGATATCCTGACTTACCACCTCATATTATTTACTACTCAATGTTTCACAACCATATACATCAAGTTTGTAGAGGTTATTCACACGAACCCAAATATTCTTTACATGTCTCGTGTCTTTGTGACTAAGGAACACATTTCCTTCATTTAAAACCACATCATATCCATGATCCTCCAACATAGCAACTGAAACCAAATTATTTTTCAAACCCAGGACATGCATGACATATTTTAATATGAGGGGTTTAACTGACTCTCTATGGAAAGTAACTGTACCAATCCTGGTAGTGCTATACCTCCTGTCATCACCCATCTTGATGTGCATCTTAAGGTCCTTCTCCTCCAAGCTACTAAATAATTTTTTGTTTATATTCATGTGGAAAGATGCTCCACTATCCAAGTATGACATAGATCCATTCATAGTTGACACCATGCATGCGATGAGAGAGAATTCGAACTCAAACTATGAGGCCAAAGCTTCACCCGATGTAACTCCCAGAGCCTTGTTGTTGATGTTCTTATTTTGTGGAAAATTTGTGGCATAGTGTCCATGATCATGACAGTTGAAAATTTTCACCTTTTACATGTCCCATTTCTTTCCTTATTTGCCAGTCTCAGATTTGGATTGGGAATTCTTATTCCCTTTCCCTTTCTTTGCCTTTCCAGCTAAGGCATGATTTTCCTCATCATCAGTCTTGGATGAGGATCCATCCATGGTAATCCGCTGAAATTATTCTTGTACCAAATCTGAACATAGTCACTCCCACTTTGGTAACTGCTCCCCCCCATTCACAGAGTCTTGGTAACTATGCCAACTCTTAGGAAGGCCTAGAATTGCTAGGCTCACCAAGTCATCATCAACCATAGTAATCCCAACACTTCCAAGTTCATCTCGAAATTGAGTGAACTTTTTCAAGTATTTCTGGATTGTGTTTCCCTTCTCCATTTTGATTTTCCTGAGCTTGTCCTCGAGTGCCAATTTCTTGTAGTCATTGCTGCTTTGAACCAAATCTATCAAGGCTTTCCACATAGCATATGGAGTTTCATTTCCATGGAGAGTTGAGACAATAAGATCTCGAAATCCCTTTAATAATATCCTCCTCACCTTTGCAACATTCTTCTTCCATGGTTCATGCTGCGCAATATATGTTAGAGTGGGCTCAAGAATATCAACGTCAATGAATCTGTTTATTCCATTGTCCTCCAATACTGCCTCCATCCTGTCCTTCCATGCAATATAGTTCAAATTTCGCTTGAGTGCATATTCGAGTCTCAAGCCAGTGAAAGACATCTTGGTTAGCTGCTAGGTACCAAAGAATGAATTTTCAAATTTGAATATTGTTCAATACAAAATCAAATTCTTCTCTTCTATTGTGATTCCTAGCACTTTGATACCATGTAGAAATTTATAGAAGCTCTGATACCATTTTGAAATTATATCAATGGATTCAATCTGTTCTTGCGATGTACTAAAACAAGATACTCAATCCTTCTACAATATTTGTGGAATACAAAACATGATCACTCAATCACATGCAAGTAAGAGAAAGAAGTAAATAAATCACACAACACAAGATGTTCTTGGGGAAAGCAATTTCTAAAAATCCCTCTCTCTGTAAATTGTATAAAGTCGAGGAATCATGAAACAATACAATGCTTTTTTGCTCACAAGAATCTCCCGCACTCTACCAATTGTATCACACTGATCTAGGAAAAATTGGACGAACACAGAGCCAATTCTCAGCCTTCCTTAAGCTTGCTTTTCTCATGCAATTACTAAATAAATAGGTCCCTGTTAAATAGGAAACTCATCCTTCCTTTATTGCGCAATCCATCATGGCCTCCTCATGAATTTATAATTGCACCCGAGAAAATTTATATAAACACAACTGATATTTATGTTTCGTTTAACCTCTGTCTCAACTAGGTCTTCCTTAGAACTGACATGAATGTAGCTATTAATAGCGAATTATTAGTTATTTTATTGATCACTACTTGTGAATTAAATCTAATTTAATTCACTAGACCACTCACTATCTCATGACTCAGTTAGAACTAGTTAAAATGATTTTAACTCAATTAATTGAGTTAATTTATTCACAGTTGCACCCCACTAGTGAATTAACTGCAACTAGACCCCAAAAATAGTAGGATCACTCTACATGCCTCATCTAAGACCCTCAACTCAAATTTCTTGAGATAACTGAGTCATCATGACTTAGTTAAATGATACAAGTTGTTATGAGAGGAAATTACAATTAATTTTCCAATTTATTTAAAGGAAAAATAAATTAGATGCCCCACATTCCTCAGGAGTGTGCCTCAGAAATGCCCCACATTCCTCAGGAGTGTGCATCAGAAACGCCTCACTAGTGTGCATCAGAATTTCCTCACCAATGTTCATCAAAAATTCCTCACCATTGTGCATTTTCTTTTTGAATTTAAACACTGCACCGCTACTAACCCGCAATTTTCACATTTTTCAAAACATGTGTCTAGCACTGGCAGTGGGACCTTTGACATGAAAATCTGCACTGTTCCTCTTCAGGTAGTTTTCCCAAAAATGGAGGAGAAGATTCCCTTACTAGAAGCCTCGAGAATGGCGATGTGGTTTCAGGTTGTTGATGATAGGAACAAGACCTCCCTTTCATGGCCATGGATCCTCTTTCCATGGATATTTCCCTTAAGATGTGAAACTCCTCCCACCTTTTATGGATCCTCAACTTCCTCTCCTTCCCTATAAATGAAACCCCTACCATCCACTAATGGTTGGTTGCCATGCTAAGAGCTGAAGCATGCCCAATAGCTACCCATATGTGAAGGAGGAAGTTGTTTGAAGAGTTGAGGTGAGGAATTGGAGTCTCACCTGAAGGAGGCATCCAACATCAATGCTTCTGGTTGTATTGCTCCCTTTATCATTATTTTAATAATACATTATGTGTTTCCTTTCCATAAATTTCTCTATTATTTCATGTTTATTGAAGTGCTCCTTGATCTGCTACATATATTATAATAGAGATTGTTATGCTTTATATCCATTTGTTGTCTCCACTAGTTCTTCCTTTCAGGAATTTTTTTCATCGACGAAGAGGAGATCATGAGCGTGGAAGTGAAAGAAGCAAGGCTAACACTAAAGGAAAACATTAACATCGAAAAGAGGTAGGACATCTATCCTCCTTTGTGTTTTTTTAGCATAAGTTAGGAAAGGTTTCATATTTATGTCTCATCTATTGCTAGATCCTCCCATTAGGACTAGAGGGATTTCTTATGTCTGTAGAATGGATTTCCTACATAGGAAAATGGCCAACCTACTGTTGGTATATATAACCCAGGTGGAAAGTTAGTTTCATCTGTGTCAACTTCTGTCATGGGGGCACCTTTGCAAGGTCCTCAAGTAGCCTCGACTCAACAACCATATGTTCAACAACCTCAGATCCCACTATTGGGTATTTCGACCAATCCGCAGGCAGGTCCCCAAATGAAATATGGTTATAATCCTTCATTGGGGAAATATGGGATGTATCCTATTAGACCTGGTAATCCTTACCAAAAATCCCAACAAGGTCCTTACCAATAGTTACAGCAGGGACCTTACCCTCAGTTGTGACATGGACCTTACCAAAAACCTGAATAAGGACATTACCTGTAGCAGCAAGGACCTTACTGGCGGAAACAACTACAACAAGGACCTTATCAAAAAACATGGCCACTTCAAGGACCTTACCAACAAACACCCCTCCAACAACAGTATGGGAAATTTGGCCCTTACCAGTCTGCGTCGGGTTCATTTCAATCTCATTATGGTCAAAACCCACCCTAATGGGGGTAGAACCAATTCCAACAAGGTTGGAATACCAAATTTTGTGCATACCAGAGACCCTATACCCCATATAATCGTCAAATTCCATTTTTGGAAATGTTAGAATTGTCAGATGTGTCACGACTCACAAATGACCCGATACTAGACTCACCATATTGGCCTATGGTACCAACGAAAACACCTGGCGATTGTCCCAAGTTTGAAGAAAAGTATGGAGAAGACCCTTGAGTGCATGTTATGACTTACCACCTTTGGTGTTCCTCTAACTCTTGGATCGATGATTCAATATGATTGCGTATTTTCTAGTGCACTTAAATGGGGGCTATTTCTAACTGGTATATTGAGCTCCCTTGAGGTAATTTCCAATATTTTAATTGTTTGGCCATGGATTCCTCACTAATTACCAATTTCCTGTCCGGTATGAGACTAGAACCCATCTCTTAACATCTTTGTAGCATACGTCCTTGACTCATATCTCCAATCATATCCATGAATGGAGACGCAAGCGTCGTCTCATAATATTTCACATCCTGGATCAGCTTTTGACTGAATGGTTTACCAAATAATTCATCCATCCTATCGCTAAAGACATAGCCATGGGTGAATGTGTGACTGAAGAACAAGCCATCGTCTATGCTTAGTGTTTGGATTTAGTTTGTTCAAAATCTAGCACACTTTATGAATTGCTACCCTACGCCCCACGACCTTCAATTGGTCCTACGTATTCTAGGCCTACATATTTAACACCCATTGATGGTGCTATTGGATCCATGACTCAGCCATCTAGTAGTAAGAAATATACAAATTCCGAATCCACTCTAGCTACTGCAACCCCTGATGTTGAAAACAACTAAAATAATCCTGGTAAAACCTCAGAGGTAAATGATTTCTAGTCTACCACAACAAATAAATCCTCGAAAGGTAAAAAGAAGGGTAAAGGGAAAGATAAGCAAGATACCCTGAAGAAGGAATCCCTAAGACTTCTACTAACGATTCATAAAAAATAAAGCCTAAATATCCTTGCCTTATTTGTGATGAATATCATTACACTAAGGATTCCCCCCGTCATGCCAAAGTAAGTCATCTTCTGAAAGGCACCCCAGGGATGCCAGCTGTGCTAAAGAAAAATTTCCCATCTTAGCAGACGAAATTGGTAGACCAATCTCAAGGTCAAACCTGTGAAAGCTCCCAAGTGTTCATGAGTGGTACAGAATCTATTCATGTATCCATTAGATTAAAAGATTATCCGACTCTTGAAAAATCGATGATCGAGAAAAATGCCACTCATATACCCTCTTCCTCCATTCCAACTAATTCTGGTCCTCTCCATATCGAGAAACCTAGCACTAATTCCATAATCCAACTACCCCCCAAATGTGTTCTTTGGAAATCATCTATAATCTGAATGGGCAAGCTTCCCAACACTACAATATTATAGAATATTTATCTCAAGCACCCTCAACGATGTCGGCCTTGGAAGTCCTTCAAACATGTCCATCACAGAAGAAGGATTTTCTATCCTCTATTGGAGGAAATGATCCCATAGATTCCAGCTTGATCACTTTTGATATTGAAAACCATGTTCCTCACCTACCACCTCAAATTTCTTTTTTCATACAAGTTGTCATTATGGGAAAGACTATTCATAGGACTGTTGTCGATGAAGGAGCCTCCACATGCATTATGTCCATCTCTTGTTGGAAAGCCCTTGGATCTCCCCATCTCAACCAATACCCCAATACCTTAGAAGCTTTCGATGGTAGATATTTCCATCCATATGGTATTCTCAATGCCTTACCTATCCATTTAGAAGGTAAAACTGTCAATATGGAGGTATAATTTGGTGATGAAAATCTCAATTATAAAATTCTACTTGGAGGTAGATGGAATCAAGAAATGGTTTGTGTGGTTTATACTCTATTTAACGTACTTCATTCCCCCCATAAAGGGAATATTGTCACAGTAGATCAACTAGCCTTGTTTTTCCCTGACTCTTCAACTGGTAATGTACCTTAAATTGGGAAATCCACCATACCTTATGAGAGTGTTGGAGTGGGTCTTTTTAAAGACTCTTCCTTAATGGAAAATTTTTCCCTGCCTCCTCCCACTAATGTTGCTTCAATTAATATGATCATGTCTCATCATGACCCTTGGATCATACCCAACCCTGATTAGATTGACTAATTTAGCGACGCCATGCCACTCAAACCCATTAAACAAGCTTATCAAGCTATCCTTTTGGCTTCTACAGTTGCATCTGAAATCAATGACTGATTGAGTATGGTCCTAGACTCGTATTCATAATCCTATTTTATTGGTTCTTTGGATTTTTATGATCCTTTGAATGATACTTTTTTCAACTTAAAAAAGCATCACTGAAGTCATGTCTCTTGAAGAAATTCCATGGCATGATATCCATCATTGTTCATCTTTTCTTCCTAGCCTTAGAGCGATTTATACTTATCTGGATTCTCTATTTTCCCTTGCAAGGATTTCTCCCCTTTAGAATCCAATTCAATTCCATGATGTGTTTTCTGAAGGAAATATGGGAAATATCTTGATGACTATGCTCAGAGACATCTTCGTGAAACCGGGGATAGTCGAAAACATTCACATAGTTGCATCTTGTTCTCCTGATGAGATTAAGACTTATTCGGCCCTTTTCAAATAATTTCATGATGTCTTCACTTGGACCTACAAGGAAATTCCTAGTATTGATCCAAGCATTGTAGTGCATGAGATCCCAACCTACTCGAATGCAAAACTTTTTCTACAACGTCTTCGTCCGGTGCACCCTAGGAAGGAAGCTATTATTAAAGGAAAAGTTGAGAAACTTCTTAAGGGTGGCTTCATTTATCCCATACCAATGACAAATTGAGTTTCCAATATTTTTCAAGTTACCCAAAACTAGGGAACTATACGTGGCTGTGTCGATTATCGAGATATTAATCGAGCTTATCCTAAGCACAATTACCCTACTCCTTTTATTGACCAGATCATTGATGAATGTTTCGAAAGAAAAATATTTTATTTTATGGATGGATTTTCTGGATATAATCAGATTAACATTCTTCTTTCCGATCAACATAAAACTGGCTTTATCTATCCTTGGGGGACTTTTTATTATAAAAAAAATCTCGTTTGGAATTAAAAATGTTGGTGAAACCTTCCAACGAGCCATGTCTTATGCATTTTGCAATATCAAAAATACCATTCAGAGATATCTTGATGATTTACCTACACATTCTGCTAAACGTCAAGATCATCTGGCTCACCTTCAGGCGAATTTTATTTGCCGTCAACACTATAATATCTGGTTAAATCCTCATAAATGTGTCTTTTGCATTGAATATGGTCACCTCTTAGGGTTCGTAATGTCCAAAGAAGAAATCTGAATTGATCCTCGTAAGGTGGAGGCAATTGTAAATTTACCCCCTCCATCTTCTTTACATCAACTCTAGAGTTTTTAACAGAAGGAAAAATTTCTTCACCGGTTCATTCCCAACTATGCAAAGCTTGCCAAGGGTTTTACTCACCTTTTGAAGCAAGGGGTCCCATTCATTTGGGACAATGTTTCCCAAAAATCCTTCGATGCATTGAAGACTACACTTATCAACACACCTTTCTTGCATCCCACGAATTATCATCACGAATTATTTCCTATAATTGGCCGCCACTAACAGTACCATTATCATTGTTACACAGTAATTTGTCACCGTGCTAATTTTCCCATCCAAAATCTTGAAATACCATGTGAAAAATCCTGTGCAATGTTTCCATCATCAAGAAATATGCTAACACATCCCCTTTCATATCCAAAGAAGACTTCATTGAAATATTACTGAAGAAACTTGGTAAAATTCCTAGTTTCCTGGGTCAATGCACTTCCTAGTGCCATGACCACGCTAATGTCCTTATCCCCAATTTGGCCAAGCGCTATAAGCACCCTAATTTCTTAGAAAACTGCGTTGATCCCCTTTCTGGAAGTGCTTCCTCAAATGGAGGAGAAGCTTCGACCTCTAGAATCTCAAGGCCAACAAGTTGGTTTTTGAACAAAGATGATAAGGTCGAGCTCTCTCATTTTAGAGCCTTGATCTCATCCATGGGGGGTCATCCCTTAGAAATTGGACCTTCCTCCTCCTTCCATGGGCTCCCAACCTCCTTCTCCTTGCTATAAATTCACATCCCCTCATTCCCCCAAGTTTAGATCTTGGTTGATCATTTTCAAACTTGTCTGAACTCTCATCCCTTTGCATGCTTGCATTATGATTAAGCCTAAGTGCACGGGAGAAGGAATGATTTTGAGCTGGGTGAAGGACTCAGATTTTCACCTAAGGATGCCTCCAACACCAAGGCCTACTTGTAATATATCATTTTGTAATTTATCAATAATAACATCTGATTCTTGCTTTCTATATTTTTCCATATGATTATGCAAATATTCTGGTACTCCTTGATCTGCTAGATCGCTAGGGTTTACTTTTATTATATATTGTATCACATTTTCTGTTGTCTCCTAATCATCCACAGGTATTCACGTGCCATCAATAGAAGGAAGTGGGCCTACAAGGATCATGGATAGAGGTCACCATCAACGGATCCAAGGACAATGATTGGAAAAAGGTATTTATGTATCTTTCCTCTATTCATTGTAAGAATTAGTTAAGAAAGCTTATGTTAGAAAGAATCTCGTGTTGCTAGAACCACTCTAGGGCTAGAGAGATCACCTCTGTCCAAAGAGGGGATTTATCTGGACATCAAAATCGGTGACTCCACTAGGGAGATTTATCCTTTTAATTCCTCCTTCCTCGAACTGATCTTGGATCAGTTTATCCAATTTTTGAAATTAAAATCATCTTAGGTCTCTGTCAGCTTGTGTAGAGGTTGTTTGTCACATCACTATGTCACGTTTGGTGTATGTGTGAGAGACTCTTTTTATTTTTCCCCGTTTTTAGTGACCAACACCCTTTCTGTCCCCATAGTAGCGCTAGCAGCACTGTTCTATATAGTACAGCCATGCTGATTGGCCTTTCAACACCCTTCTTTTTAGCACGGAAGCGCTAATCTCAAGCTTGGGAAAATTTGAGTTTCCCTTCTAATTATCCAGTGTGTCCTAGCCCTTGAAGGAGTTAGTGAGATCTCAGTGATCTCCTTTCCGCGTGTTTGACTTATCTATCTTCTCTGAGCGAGTCTCTTTCGTCTCTTTGAGTTGTTGTAAGCTTGGGATTTTTTTTTCCATCTCAAACACTCATTGTCGCATTTTTCTTGTCTTGTTTCAACAAAAGTTGGTGTATGTTTTGGTCATCTCTGCATTTCTGACTGTTTCCCTTCAATTTAGTGTCAAGCACAATATTACAGTTTGTTTGGCACGCAAGTCTAGAAGAGTGTGTTCTGTCTAAATTCAAAAGAAATTGCAAGTGATTTTTTTTTCATTTATTTGTTTATTTAGATCACCTTCATCATTTTAAAAAGAGTGAAAAACATTTCATTAGTGCATTCTTAAAGCAATTTTTGTTCGGTTCGATTGAAGGAAAAGTAAAGGGATTTTTAATTTAATCCTTTATTCATTTGTTTTGCTTTAGATTACATTGAAAGTGAATATATATATATATATATATATATATATATATATATTTTTTTTTCTTGCATATTAGTGAAAGGAAAGGCATTTTCATTTTCAATAAGTTTCATTGGTTGGGAAAGTGAATTCAATTGGAAAATCATTGCACTTTCGTAACTCTGAACTAGTTTGGGGGAATTATTGTTGCTACATTGAGTGTATTCTTATTTGTCTCTCTTAGAAGTAGTTTAGAATTTATCGAAATTGAAAGCTAATTTTCTTGCTTTTAGTCTACATCATAAGGATTCATATGGCATTCGTTTTGAGCCTTGAAACTGAAACTTTAATCAAGATCAACTTAAAATAAAACCCAATTTACCTTAATGAGCATTGGAATTAATGAGAATATTTAGTGGTCTAGGCTAGAGACGTGTTCTAGTGTCATTAAATGTAGGAGTTGTTGCTAATAGGTTGCGTTACAACCCAGGGGTGATATCCCGTCCCACGTATGGAAGTATATTGATGCATGATAAATATATTTGGGGTGCTCTCATCAAACGGTTATTAATTAGACATCACTACTATGGACTGGACTCCCACGTACCGTCGCGTATATTTGGGGAGACACCACTAGGTTGCAAGCCTACCATAGGTAACCGAGTCGGCCGCCTTGTAGACGTGATACACCAAACATATCATTCAGGGAGACTGGCTGCTGTACGTTAGTTCCTTGGTCATTTCTCTTTCATTTGATCACCAAGGTGTATATTGCAGTTCACGGGTACTTGGTAAACCTTTATGACTAGCACACCCTTTTTATTTATTTATTTATTTTTAATTCTAAAAGTAACTGCCCACTAAAACATCTCACCCGTGCAATTCTCCAGCATTTATTGCTTGGTAAGTTGTGATTTTTCTCACCTCTTTCCTTTTCAATCTTCTTATTGAAGGTCATCGTGGCTGAATCATCGAATTCTCCCACTCCATCCTTTTGTTACACCATTTTTTGGTCATCTAACCTATTATCATTAGATGGACCCAAGTACACCATGTAAGACCAATTTTACCCTAATTAAAATTGCCTTCACTATGTTAAATAACTTAATAAACCACATTTATTAGGTTGTTTATGGTCTAAACAGGAAACCCCAAAAGGAAATATTAAACAAACCTATATTTGTTTGATTTTCCTCATGGAATAATTAATTAAACCATAATTTAACTATTATTCCCAGTCATGTTTAACCCAAAAAAAAAGAAATTAATTAGATATACCTTTATTTATCTTATTATTTTCCAGGAATAATTATTTAAATCTTATTTAGATAATATTCCTTGTTAAATATGACCAAATCACCCACAAATAATTAAATAAATCATTATTTATTTGATTATCTTTTAACCGCTTCCTTAAAAAGATAAATAAATCATTTATTTATTTATTTTTGACAAATCAAGGGATTTGACCCAAGTCAAATATCTTTTCCCTCCAACAAATATAATAAAATATTCCATAAAAAGTGGATCTAGATCTGGTTAACCCATGCACCAAGATCTAGAATGACCCAATATTTTGTTATAAATAGGAGGGTTTTTCCTACCATTCTTCACCTTTTGTTGCCTATTAGATCACTCCGGATCTATACACTTGGTCACCATTTTCTGCCATTTGCTGTGTGAGCTCCCTTTGAGTTCCATTCTTTGTGTGGGTTTTCTACACCAACAAGAGAGAGAAATCTTAGATCTGAAGTGCTGAGGACTTCCAAGAACCCATCCCACCGAGGAGAATTGGATACGCCTTCTTGTTTTCCTCCCAGGTGCCCGATTAATATAAAAATTCTTTCAAAAATTGTTCTTGTCTTGTCTATTGGTATATGGAGCAAACCCTTGTTTTTATTGCTTAATGTCTTTCCATGCATAGATCTGGTGTTTTGCAGCTCTTTTCTTGTCTAACTAACCGCAGATCTGAAGATATTGGCAGCCACTTTTGTTGTTAGGGCTATTAGTTATGCGTAGCTAAAGTGGTCCTTTTTCGTACACTTCGACAGAGGATTCATACTAACAAATGGCGACTCCACACGGGTTTTAAATTACGACCGCTGTCGTTTTTCATATTCCTGCATATCCAGCTACTTCAGACCCTAGGGTTTCTTTTCAGCTGTTTATTTTTCCTCTCTTTATGTTGTTTTTCTCACATAAAACCCTAAAACATTAAAATTTTTAACTTCCGTGTGTTTCTAGCCCTATTGCGCAGGTAAGCGACATCAGCCGCAGCTGAGACGACAACTTTTCCAAAAATCTACCGCCGAGACAACCGGAATGGGAGGTCGCACTTTTCAGCCCAAAAACTGCGACCTGGACCTCCAGGTCGCACTTTTCAGCCTCTTTTCTCCGACCTGCACTGAAAACAGGTCAGAACCTGTGACCTGCCAATTTTTCAGTGGTTTTTCTGCCATTTTTCTGGGTTTTGCTGAAGCTTCTGTCAGGGTTTTCCAGCCTCTGTCTTAGCCCGCTTTGACCTAGTTCTGATCTGTTTTTACTCATCTAAGTGGGAACCTAGCCTTCTAGGGCTTCAGTACCCTCCACTTTTTGTGGAAGAGTTTTAGCTGTTTCAGCCGTCTGTTTTTCAGAGTTTCAGCCTTCCCTTTTTCAGATCTGAAACCTCCTCCTCAAATCCCTTTAAATCAGCCTTTCTTCCTTTCAAATCACCTCTTGTCGTTTTGTTTGGACCTCTTTTTAGGACCTCCTCCCTGTCCTTTCCGCTTTTTGCTGATTTCCTCCCTTTTTCCAGCCACCTTGCCTCTGTCTCTTGGCTGTGATCTGCACCTCTTTTCAGCAGCTTTATCCTTTAGATCCCTGTCCCTCCCGACCTTAGATCTATTGGCCTCTTTTCAGTGTGTTTTGACTAGATTTTTTCCCCTTTTTTTAGACTAGTTTTGAGGGACCCGCCTTCTTTGGTTAGATAGATGCAATAGTAGCTGTTAATTTTCTGTTATTTCAGCATTATATACTGGTCTCTGCAGATTTATTTTCAGTTACACAACACACTTTTTCTTGCTCTCAAAACGAAAAGGGTTTTAAAAATTAAAATTAACGCACACCACACACTGACCCTAAGTGAAGAAGCGCCTGGTTAACACCGCCTGGCAAAGACTCTAAAATCAATTGTCACTGCACATTTTCTGCCCTTGACCTCACTTGATTCTGTCCCTTTTTGCCCTTGTCGGTTTCCTTCTTCCCGTCATCATTGCGCCCCTAAGGCGCCTTTCCCGGAGACTTCTTGGCCTTCACCCTCAGTTTCCGGTCGATCGACCTGCTCTGTCCCACCGTCGTCGAGACAATCCTCCTCCGAGTCCGCACTCTAACTCCTCTTCTGATTCATTGGGTTCTCCTTCTCCTCCTGGTTCTCCCCCTATCACCTTCACTATGTCTGGTCCAGGGCCTAATGCTAGCGACGCTCCAGGCCCTAATGCTGGAACTACTACTAGTGGAACTGCCACAGGAACTACCTCGGCCATACCCTTGCTGCCGTACATTGCAGGCCTCAGCCTCCCCGATTTCAATCAGTTGATCAATGACCCTATCTGCCACGATGTTGGTTGGCTTGCTATGCCAACCAAGCTCCCTTCCGACATCCCTAAGTTCGAAGGCCTTGCTGGAGAAGATCCAACCAATCATGTCCGATCTTTCCACATGTGGTGTTCCTCCAATTCCATTACCGATGACTCCATCCGTCTTCGTTTGTTCCAACGCACGCTTACCGACGAAGCTTCTAAATGGTATGTAGACCAAGCCACCTCTTCCCATACCACCTTTGCGACCATTGCCCAAGCCTTTTTATCTTACTTCCAGCTCCCTCTCTGATACGATACTGGTACGGAGCTTTTGACCTCTTTCAAGCAAACCTCTTCAACCCACCTTTCCGCTCATGTTCAGGAATGGTGATGAAGACGAAGCTTATGTCGAGCTCCCCCCTTCGAAGATCGGATCTATATGGACTGGCTCCTTCGCTCTCTCTTAGCTCCCATTTGCAAAGATGTCGCCTCCCATTTTTCTCAAACCGAAGAAGCCGCCCTCCAAATAGCCTTGAAATATGACCTGATCTATGCTCAGTCTGGTTATGTTTATACCATTCTTCCTGACCTCCCCAGGCCCAGCGGCGCTAATGCCCCGGGGGCATCTCATTCCGCCGACGGTATCGTTGGAGCCCTTTCCCATCCGTACGCTCAACCTCCTATGGGCTATGGTCTCCCTCAGGGAGGGGCCAACACCTCTATCACTCTTCCCCCTCCCGGTAGCATGTATCCAGGATACGGCATGCCTCCTCCTTTTTCCCAACCTCTTGCTTACCTCAATGTTGCCCAACCTAACCATTACCTTTATCCGCAGCCCGGTGCGCCAGCTCCTCCAACATATGCGCTTCCATTTCCCTTGTCTCCTCCAAACCCGCAACAGCACCTACAGCCCCCTCCAGGGCAAGTATTTGCACAGCAGGGCGCGACTAATCCCCCTTCTTCTCAAAGAAGGCAGAGAGGCAATCCAAATCAATTCTCCCCTGGTACTCGTGGACCCAATCCTCAAGGTGTTGACCCTAACACTGCTAACCAGCAACAGGGCACTCAGCCCAAGCCGGACAGGCTACTTCGCACAAATAAGATTTGTTCGTGTTGCGCTGTTTATGGTCATTACACCCACGATTGTCCCCTCTTGCCCCAGATGCGGCAAATGTGGGAGTCTCAAGCCACATTGCGCGGACAATACGCCTCCCCTCATGCTCCTCCTAATGTGGCCACTACCCAACCAGCTGTGTTTACTGATCCTTTCCCTCAGCAAGGATTCGTGGCTACCCAACCGCCTGACAGCTAGGTCGCCACTCCACCTTCCCTTTCTGGTTCCTCCGATTACCAGATCCTTATGATGAACTTTGATCCTTCCCCAACCGTCGACCTTCACCTTCAAACTCGGTCTCGCCAGTACCCCAAGCCTCCTGCTCAGTCTGCCCCTGAGCCTCCTTCTTGAGGTTCTACAGAGCCTCTTTCGACATCCAGTGGCCCCTTACATATCCCTCAACCCAAAGTTGAGGTTCATACCAAGATTCCTAAGGGACGATTACGTTGAAATGCTGCTTCTGGTCGAGCTGCTCATTCGTATAGCATATTAGATGATTTGGCGCAATCTCCTGCTGCCATTTCCACACTGGAACTCCTCCATTCGTGCCCTTCCCAAAAGAAGGCTCTACTATCTACCGTGGGTGCTATAGATCTTGCTGATGACCAGATGATTGTTTTCGACACCCATCAATTGGACCATCCTCCTCTCCCTGCTTCCGCACCTTCCAAATCCCAGTCAAAATCCGGAACGCCAACGTTGCCCGGTGTATAATTGATGAGGGGGCATCCACCTGTGTGATGTCCGCTTCGGTTTGGAAGAAACTTGGATCCCCTGAATTGGCCCCTTCCACGATCACCCTTCGAGTGTGGGACGGCCACGCCTCCCAGCCAATTGGCCTGTTTCGTAATTGTCCTATCACCCTCACCGGTAAGACTGTTTGCATTGACGTCGAAGTCATCGACGCCCCGCTAGACTACAACATTCTATTGGGGCGAAGCTACACCTATGCCATGTCTGCTGTCCCGTCCACGGTTTTTCGTAAGATGTCTTTCCCTCACAACGGAAAGATCGTCACCATCGACCAGTTGACTTACCATGAGCCACCGTATCAGACCTCCCTGGAGACGACTATCTCTTCTGTAGCCAATAAGCAAACCGTCGATTCCTTGACCAGTGTCTCCCCCGGCGTCTACAAAGATTCCTCCCTACTTAGAACTTTTCCTGGTCTCCCCCCTCCTCCTATCACTGATCCCAGCTTATCAAATGTTTTCATGATGCAATCATCTCAGGCTACCCTTAAGCGGCCTGCTTCGGCTAGTCAGGAACCTCAACCTCACCCTCCGCAACCCACTCCTAGCCATTCATCTCAGCCAGCCGGACCCCCTCCTTCTGGCCCTTCTCCTACAGCTGGTATCCCTGAACCCCTTTATCCTCCTGGATCAATTCCCCCAGGCCTTAACCATCTCGGAGCCATCCCTCCTGGTCATTACCTTGCTGGGAATATACCTTTCCTGGCTCCCCCTCCCGGAGTATATTCTGTCCCCGTCATGGCCACCCTCTCTCTCCCTAACCTGACCTTGGGCATACTGGTCTGGTACCTTGATCCTCTAGCCGCTACCCCTCCTGGTCACCCCAAACCCTACATGGCTTTGACACCGGTTCAATCGGTCCCCCTCGCTTCCTCCGTTCCTACTGTGCCCCCAGCACCTCCACAGGACCCTTCTCCTGTCATGACGGCTCCCGGGAAGAAAGGCAAAGCTCGCAAGGGGGCACCCAAAGACAAGACCACCACGACTGACCCGACCCCTCCTCTGCCCACAAAGCCTTGTGCCTTGTGTGATGTTGCCGGTCATGCCACCCATTCTTGTCCCGAGTTACCCCATATTCAGCCCATGGTTAAAGTCGCGTTCCCCGAGTCTACGGTCCCTGAAGCTTCCATTCCTTCTTCGTCTGTAACCAAGAACCCCAAGACTCTCCGCACCATCAAACCCTGTGCTTTGTGTGGTATTCATGGCCATTACTCCCACCATTGTCCTCATCTGACGCATTACCGGGCCTCTTTAGAGGTAGTCCGAGAGTATGAGGTTGAACAAAATCAATCCGCCTCTCCCATACTCGCGCAGTATGCTTCGGGCCAGCCTGAGGATCCCCCTGCTCCCATCGAAATTCTCCCCCCTGATGTTCAGATGATGGAGTCTACTACGACCATTCTTTACCTATCCTCCTCTGCGAGACACTTGGAGCCCAGTCTCCCTGCATCCTCCCCTGTTGTTTCGCCTGACCACCTCTTTTCTACCCATACACGAGATCACTCCACCCATATCTCTGTTGACCTCCACAGCTCGAGTCCTCACCATACTCCCGATAGCCCTCATATACCACCCTCTAGTTTGTATATGAGTCATAGTCATCCTGCTCCTTGCACTCCCTCCCGCAGTTGTCGCTCGATGTCTTCTGTACACTCACGTTGCCGTCATTGTCTCTCCTCCCCTCATTTGTTGTCTTGTAACACCATTCTGCAGGGCTCTCCGTCCACACCCTTTATCGGTTACGCCGATGGTGCAAGTCATTACTCCCAGAATCTAGCCTCGCCAGGTTGGGCCATCTTCACCCCCTTGCATGCCCTTGTTCTCTCCAACGGGGTCTGCATTGGTTCTGCCAGCAACAATCAGGCCGAATATGATGCAGTGCGTGGTCTCTTAGCCAATGCCCTCTTCCATCACATCTTCCATCTGCACGTTCGTTTGGATTCCCTACTTCTTGTCATGCAACTAAATGGTGTTTATCGTGTGCATAACCCTGTGCTGTTTAGACGCTATTTATGAGTGAAACTCTTGATACTTGCATTTGAAACCATAACTTTCAACCATGTACCTCGAGAACAGAATGACTATGTAGATAGTATTGTAAAACCATGTTCTAGATTGGCATTTATCACACGCATTTCATACAAGACAATAACATTTATAATCATTAAAAAATGATGCATATCCATAATATGTGTCGCAAAACATGTGTTTAGAGTCCATCTACTCTGATACATATGACATGCCCATAGCATGTTACAAAAAACTCAAAAATGGGGGCACCACCTGCCCCTACATACACACTAGGGGGCACCACCTGCCCCACACCTAATCACTATCTGGCGGATCTTGAGCCAATGGCTCTGCCCCTACAGCTTGTAGATCACGCATCCCCTGACCGGCCATCGCCATGTGCCACATGACACCTCGCCATTCCGAGGGTAGACCAATACATGGATCTATGTACTGGTCGTCTAAGTCCTGCCACCCGCGCTCTGATACTCCGGTCAACAAACTTTCGCATCTACGGAGGATGTCCTCCAGAAGAGCAGTCGCATCCTCATTATGCGCTCCTCTCGATCCACTCGAACCTGCAGCTCCAGATGCTGCCGGTCGTCCCATATATCCGGCCGGTTTTACCGGAGCTATATCTGCATACCAAAAGTACATGAATCAGTACCCTAGCTACTATTCAAAAACTTTAACATGCCCATACAAGAATAGCAATCTGTCACTTACCATCGGGCCCCCATACTCGACTAGGTGGAAGTGGCAGGTCCGGATCTCCACAATAACTCATCCCACTATAGGGATAGTCGTCTATGTATAACGGCATATGATCCCAATGGGCACAAAACTCAGGTCGAAACACTCACCTGACCGCCCCTCCTCCTCCTCTGCACAGTAGCCGCCCCCACCTGCGCATCCTGGGCTCTCTCGGGCCCCCATCTGGAAGCTATATACGAGGCTGCAAGGTCGGGATCTTCTCAAAGAAGAAGGCGCACAATAAAGTCCCATACGAGCAATCGTGGTTCACTTGCCGCTTGCAGAGTGACAACTGTCGTTTTAGCGAAACCAACATCATTTGGGCCCACCCATAGTAGGTCCCACTCAACACACTCTCCACAATCATCATCTTCCCCCCAGTGATGTGATGGAGCGCCTGGTTTCCCAGGATACGCAGCACAGCTGTGGCCACTGCACGGGTTTCTAGTCTCTCTATATCCCCGATCGGTATCCGAGTCCCCTTGACTTGGAGACCCGGTCGACAATGTCGCTCCACAAACTCCATGATATGCCGCCCCCGCGGTAATACTGGCTGCGTGTTTCCCACCATACCCAGTGGTGGGAGACCCGTCAGGAAATACACATCCTGGACTGTCAGTTCGATCCGGTGCCCCTGCACTACAAAGACCTCATGCTCTGGATCCCAGTAACTGATAATCCGGGCCAACAAAGGCTCTCCTTCTCTCATCAAAGGGTTCTCCAAAAACTTTAGAACCCCAAACCTGGCCAACACACGACGGACACCCTGATCTGCCTGGATCTCTGCTCGTAATGTACCCAGGTCTCTCTCTCTCCAGTTAACCCGTAAATCTGCCATACCTGCACAAAAACATCATCTTTGTCAGCATACAGATCGGGAATACCATCACCAAACACAAAAACCCAACTCTCAGCCATTAAACAGCACCAAAACCCCCTCATCTCCCAGGTCGCAGTTTTCTGCCCAATTCTGGGACAGGTCGCAGTTTTAGCCCTGAAACCTGCTTCCCAGGTCGCACTTTTTGGCCCAAAAAAGTGCGACCCAGCCGTAGAGATGAAGGAGGGTCTATTTCTAAGATTTTGGGCCCTAAACTGAACTTTCAATCCATCAAAATGAAAGAGTAAGGTTAGGCCTCTTACCTGCAACTGACGGATCTCGATTCCAATGGTCGGTTTGTCCGCTACGCTCGCCGCAAGATTTAGGGCCTTCTCTCCTCTCTACCTTCACCACAGCAACAATAGCAAATGAGTGAATTTGGAGGGAAAACTGCCTTATTAAAAGAGAACCCCTGTTTCTTCTTTCGACTGCTGCGACCATACCGTAGCCCCGTTTGACAAACCGTCTGCACCGTTGGAAAGCTCTCACCGAGCCCTCAAATGGGTATCTGTTAGTTTTTTGTGATTTGATACTTCACCAGGACACATTTTGTCCAAGAAGGGTCACTTCACCTCTCCTTAAAATCGAATTTCCTCACTTACGACACTTGTACTTGGGGCACCATTTTGCTTCCTTACTTGTCTTTGTTCGTGTCGATTTTCGTCATGAGTTACAATCTTGTACTCATTTTTTCATGGTCCCCCATTGGGCCTTTACTGTGTGGCAGCACCATCGAGTCGCCCTTGTTTAGAGCATCCAAGTTGAGTCATCATCGCATTCATGGAGTCTATCCCGAGTCCCTTTGTACCCCGCTATAGCCCTCCATCCTTCATTGCTTGGTCTCTCTCTTGTGTCGCACATTATGACCTTCAGTCCCACTATCCCCTATCCCTTATGATATTGTGTCAGTCGCTGCCATGTCATTCATGCCCTTTATGCTCTAACAAGGGAAGTCGTCCATTCGCCACTCAATCCTTTCCATTTCACTATCATCATCAGTGTCAGTCTGTCCGTCGCTCCACTATTTTCTCTCGTGCCTTAGTTGAGGGTATCTCATTGCCTCACCTATGGCGGACCTCCTTCTGTCGACATCAGCTCATTCATTCCAGAAGCCAGGTCTAGAGGGCGGTGTACCTTGGTTCCAGCTTCCCCTCTTGTTCGGTGCCTCGGATCAGGCAAAGGGATCTCTCATTTCCTTTTGACTTGATTGTTTCTCCACTCCAGCTCCTTTTAGCATGACCGAGATCCGTATACTTGATGGTTCAGTGATACAGCAACAGCTCTTGATGATTCCCAAGTGTGTGTGAGATGTCTCAACCCTCATGAGGGGTGGCCCTGCAGGTAGCCCCCCACATGCCCGGATGACCTCCTCCTTGCAGCCTTCGATGCAGCTCCAGATATTTGATGATGTTGGCCTTAGCCACTTGCAGTGCCTCTTTGATTTGCATGTATCAGTCAGATTTTGTGAGCCTTTCCCCATTTACAGGGGGCATTTGGGTTGTATTTGTATCTCATGTACTCAGATATTATTGTACAAGTCCTGGCTGTTATCCCAGGCACAACATGTATATGGGATTCCTCATTGTATTTTTATCTGGCTCATGATTATGCCGGCTGTACTTTATGGTTTGGTCCCTTGTTTACTGGACACACTATTCTTTTGTACTTTGTCTCGGCGGGCATAGGTATGCCTCCCCCGCCACCTTCAGCACAGGTACCCTCTCATAAAAAGAGACTTGTTGCACCTGCGAGTCTCGTCTCCTCAGGGTCTAGTTCTTCAGCACACTATCTACCTTTCATTTCTCTCTCTGACTTCCCTTTTGTTGTCCGGTGATTGAGTTCTTACAACGTACTTCGGTCATACGATTTGCTCTTGACACTCGCACGCTGGGGGGCAATCTGTTACACCATTTTTTGGTCATCTAACCTATTATCATTAGATGGACCCAAGTACACCATGTAAGACCAATTTTACCCTAAGTAAAATTGCCTTCACTATGATAAATAACTTAATAAACCACATTTATTAGGTTGTTTAGGGTCTAAACAGGAAACCCCAAAAGGAAATATTAAACAAACCTATATTTGTTCGATTTTCCTCATGGAATAATTAATTAAACCATAATTTAATTATTATTCCTAGTCATGTTTAACCCAAAACAAAGAAATTAATTAGATAAACCTTTATTTATCTTATTATTTTCCAGGAATAATTATTTAAATCTTATTTAGATAATATTCCTTGTTAAATATGACCAAATCACCCATAAATAATTAAATAAATCATTATTTATTTAATTATCCTTCAACCACTTCCTTAAAAAGATAAATAAATCATTTATTTATTTATTATTAACAAATAAAGGGATTTGACCCAAGTCAAATACCTTTTCCCTCCAACAAATATAATAAATATTCCATAAAAGGTGGATCTAGATTTGGTTAACATTATTTTAATCATGCACCAAGATCTAGAATGACCCAATATTTTGTTATAAATAGGAGGGTTTTTCCTACCATTCTTCACCTTTGTTGCCTATTAGATCACTCTGGATCTATACACTTGGTCATTTTTCCATCATTTGCTGTGTGAGCTCCCATTGAGCTCTATTCTCTGCATTGGGTTTTCTACACCAACAAGAGAGAGAAATCTTAGATCTGAAGTGCTGAGGACTTCCAAGAACCCATCCCACTGAGGAGAATTGGATACGCCTTCTTGTTTTCCTCCTAGGTGCCCAATTAATACAAAAATTCTTTCAAAAATTGTTCTTGTATTGTCTATTGGTATATGGAGCAAACCCTTGTTTTTACTGCTTAATGTCTTTCCATGCATAGATCTGGTTTTTTGCAGCTCTTTTCTTGTTCAACTAATCGCAAATCTGAAGATATTGGCAGCCACTTTTGTTGTTAGGGCTATTAGTTATGCGTAGCTAAAGTGGTCCTTTTTCATACACTTCGACAAAGGATTCATACTAACACCTTTGATAAATTTCAACATCATCCTCTCGAGGTCCCTCATTTTCTGGTTGGACCGCTCGAAGTGCAAGGTGAAGAGCTCAAAATTGTCATCAGTGTTCAACCCATATAATCTTGAGCACCTATTGATAATTCTCCTTGGACCACATTGGAAGAATCTGAGCCGAAAATACCCGAAAAAGCTGAAAAGTACTTGAACTTTCCTCTGAATCCGCTCTTTGATCCAATTGTAGTATCTATTGAGCAACCTTACAATGCTTTCGATAAGCCCATAATCCATTTTCGAGGTTCTTTACTAGCATCTCGATCTACCATTCGTCGGTAGTTTCCTGACAAAATGGCATCGAATGTTCATGATGTTCCATTCGTGAGTGCTCCTCAAAGCACTCTTTAGGAAACTTGTGGCTTGTATATCCCGGAAGCCTCTTTGTCGGTTCTTCCCTCTGAGGGAGAATTTTTTGGGTCCACACCACATGATTTAGGTAGCGGAACCGAAAACATTTCTAGTTATGTTGCGTCTATGCTCCTGCACGATTATACCTCTTAGGGAAACCTCATTCTAGAGCTTTAGTGGTACACCCTTATTCCCGGATCCCGTTTGGTCAACGAGTATTCCTCCGTCTTCCAGCCAATTCATTTCAAATGTGGTCACGGTGTCACAATATTTTGTTCAACCGATGGTCAGCATTTGTCAAATGAACATGTTTTTCGGATCTGCTATCCCGTTTTCTCCATCTACGATTACTGCAGTCACACCATTGTTTGGGAAATACACGGTTTCGTCTATTCTTGGGTGTCAGTCTAACCTTCTCTATGTACCTCCACTATTGGGTGGGTGGCACCTGATTTCTAGATCTATTATTGGTGTTATCACTAAATTGAAACTGATGGGCTGCTTCAAAATTCAACCTAGAGTAACTATTTCATACCACTTTTAGTTGGAACTCAGTCTTTCCAACCTGAGAGGGCTCTCTTAAGGTAATGTACGAGGATATTCAATAGACAATATTTGGAGACAAATATGGCTAACTCTGAATGTATTTTGAATTTTTTTATGTAGGTGAAGGATTTTAATAAGTAGCTACCATTTGGCATGGACTCAGAGGGAACTCAATTACATTAAAGCATCTAACATGGATGTTGAGGCATGTGTGTATTCTCACCATAACACAACTAGAATAGTAAAGCATATGTATACAAGAAATTGGAGCATGATTAAAACACGAATTCAAAGAGATTATACATAAAGCCAACTGCATAAAAATAAAATAGATAGGTAACACAAATCCATATGAGAACACATAATGAATCTCAGGTCTGATAGAAGTCTTCTGCAACTGTATATTACTATATTAAAAATATTACAATAGTAGTTGGTAACATGACATCAATCAACCCCTATCTAACTCTAAAACTCCTCTATTTATAAAGTGAGGACTCATACAAATTATTTTCCACCTTTCTAGATTCAAATTCCCAACTCAAAGACCTATTTGAAATAGGATTACATCACTTGGAGACTTCCTAGGGATATTTCTATTTGGCAGAGTTTGAATACAAAAAGGACTGTTCTTTCATTAAATAGATCAACAAAACCCTTTAATAACCCATATCAAATGCAACGAACTAATTTTATGAGTGTATTGGACTGTTGATGTGTCATTGTGCCACGTGGATGCTGAGATGGAACTCTTCCAAGTCAAATTTTACAATTTTTACATAAATATGGTTAGTGAAAATTCTGAACAATAGGCCTCAAAGATGAGTGCATAATTTCCAAACCCTGATGGATTTGCAAAAAATGAGAGAGGTTTTTGTAGATGGGCTTGTGATGAAGAAAAAAATCCTTCATATTTCCAAAATAAGTTTTCATTTGGTCATAAATTGAAGTTGAAGTTGATTGCTAAAACAATCATGTATAGGAAAGTTGAAGAGAGTTCGTAGCATTTTCCATTTGGAAATTTATGCAACCATTATGAATTCTCTGCTCATTGGAGGGTCTTCATTAGGCTAGAATACTTAAATACATGCATTTAACCACTCATCATATGATCAAATTTGGAAATTATAACATAAAATCATCTTCAGTGAGTTCATAGCGAAAACTCTGCTTTACGCTTAGAGTACGCTACAAACTTGCCTAATAAATCAGGAATTTGAAATTTCCACTTCTTTCTTCCAAAAATCTATCCAGAATTATGTGAAATGATGAGAGGGATCATTCTAAAACAAAATTGGCTCAAAACATGTCTTACCCTCCTCATGGAGCAACAGGTGGCTCATCCTCCATTAAAAATGGACCTTCTTTTATGAAAACTAGGGGTCAGAAATGAGCCCCTACATCCCGATCCTTGATAGATGTTACAAAAAGGGAGGAGGTTTTTGTAAATAAGATAGTTCTAAAGACAAATTTCTCTTGGGTATTTGAAAAACATCTCCATATTTCTAGAATCTTAATTTGAAAAACATGTCTAAAATAGGGAAAAAATGAACTCTAAAAATGGAGCCCATAGACATCTTCGAATATCCCAATTTGTAACACCTGTGAGAAACGTGAAAGAGTTTAATGTTCTTTGATCCATGTTTGACAATAAATTCTCTCATTTTTTTAGAACTCATCTCCGTTTAATCATAAACTAATCTTTAAGTTGACTTCTTAAACAGTAAAAAAACACAACAATCCACTTGTATCTTCTGGAAAAACCACATGCAGTCGGCATTGGTGAAGGTTTGTGAATAATTTGAATCCTCCATAAATAGTTTTAGGTCCATAGGATCATATCTAACTACTGAACCTCCTTTGTTGGTCTTCTTATGTGCAACCATATTCTTCAAAACAATGTTGCCCTGCTTGAACTCTTGACACCTGCAAAAAAAGTATATGACAGTAAGCTACTTGTTAACAAAGGTGGAAAATAACCTAAGACATTAGCTATACAAAAGCTAAAAGGGAAAAATGTTGGAAATGGATCAAGAAGCTCATAAGGATCAAAAAGTAAGTGATGTAGCTCGAATGGATGAAGGATAAATTAGGAAAGGAAAATGGGAGGGGAAAATATAATGATGGTGGTGTGATGATTGCCAAGCATGTAATACATCGAATAATGATTCATAACAGGTATGAACATAATAATTTTTTTTTTATCAAGCGATGGCGAGGGCAATGATTAGGGTTTGCTGTTCTGGGTTTCTTTGCAGCACCAAGATGGCCTCTCCCAAGCGCTCTGAAGAATGGTGGCTCCACACCGGACTGGAGGTTTTGGACCCCAACTGCAGGCTGCCCACTATCGACAAATCTCCACATTCTTGTAAAATTAGTTGTCTTGAGCTTCCTGTAGACTCAAGCCCATCTCACACCTGCTCTTGCCTGGGGTTTCGACTGGCCTCTGCAACTCATGAAACCAGCATGACCATCAAAGATAAAGTGGTTAGCACCCTTAATACAGCTCAGAAAGCTGATCTCCGCGCGTTCAAGAATCCGGTCACAAACAGAACTCTGCAAGGTCGCAAGATTTGGCACTGGTTTCTTCTTGGCACAGACACGGACGCTGTCGGTGTGGATGCGTTTCTTGCAAATGCTTCAGGCGGCTCTACAACCACCGCCCTTACAGTAGTCCTAAGGGTTTCATTTGAGGCCCATTTTTTGGGTTATGCTCCACCTCTCTAGGCTGCCGCCGACATTGTTGAAGGCAAAGAATCGAGGGTTTTCACTGGTGATTCAGCCGCATTAGAGACTGCCCAAGAAAATACATTTCTCCACAGAAAAGCAACAGTTAGCAGCTGGATAAGAGATGCTTCAGAATATGAGATCCAAGCAAGTGTGCCCTTAGAATCCACCTCTACTGCATGCCATAAGTAGATTTGATTCTTGGAGCAGCTAGATTTGCCAGCAGGAGTACCGGCATTTCAGATCCAAATCACTCTCCTCTCTAGCAAAACGTTGCTGCAATGGGTGCGTACAACAGATCTAGTGTAGGATCTTTCTCACAAAATCGAACTCTGGCTGGGGATTCTCGCCTCTTACCAGAGATTGTTGTATAAAGGTAAACAACTAGAGGACCCTTTTCCCCTCTCCTTTTACTGTATTCAAAAGGATGCGTCTATTGTATTTACCCTTCGTCTAAGAGGAGGGTCCTTTGGGCTGAACTCCTCTGCTCCTCCATTCTCTTACAAAGATGCAGTCCATAAAGATGCAGTCCATCCATAGTCCTCTTCAAAAGAAGCTCAACCAACTATGGCTCCCAAGCCATTTTTGGTGGATAAATTGGAGGAAATTCCTTCTATCGAATTCTCTCATCCTGCGCTTGCCAATCATTACCAGACATTTGCAGAAACCACAATCATATGCAGATTTAATGGCCTATGGCCTCACATAGCAGATCTATACCAATGGATCCAATCCAACTGGACTAATAAAAGAAATATCTACTTATGCTCGAAAGGCTTCTTCATTGTGGCTTTTGACTTAAATGAAGATTACCAGAAAGCCTTGATGGGAGGCCCTTGGTTTTGGGGCTCGGCTGGGCTTTTCCTCACCCCATGGTTTCCAGACTTCGACCCCTCTATAGCTGTCATCACCAAACTTCCCATTTGGGTCACCTTCCGGCGCATCTATGGCATTTATTATTTTTCTTAGGCATTGGAGACACCTTAGGTCGCTATCTCGCTATATATACCTCTAGAAGGGAGAAAGGACTCTACACCTACGGCAGATTATGTGTGGAAATAGACATCAGCAAAGGATTGCCGAATCAGATCAACCTCAAAATTGGGGGCTTCCATTGGACACAAACCTTGGACTACGAGAATACGGCCTTCTAATGTCGCCATTGTCATCAAACGAGACATCTCCAAAATGCATGCACTAAGTTCCTCGACAAAAAGAAGAATCTCAATCGCAAACCCAAATCCAAGAGCTGGAATCCCTATGTTCCTCCCCCCCCCATGGATGACACAGACTCCTCCAGCTTGGATGAGGAGGAAATTGAAGCAGATGGGGAGAATGTTGGGATTCCGATGGACGCTCCCTCAGCCAGTACTGTGGATCCCCCTACCCCTTCGATCTCTCAGAAACGCTCTCACGTGTCTTCTTCCTCCTACTATGATAAGGATATTCCACCCCCAACACAGAATAGTCTACAACTGGTCACAACCCAACCAAGTTCCAATGGCTAGGTCAAAGTAAGCAAGAAAAAATAGAAAACATGTCGTTTGGCAGTATCCACCCACACTGGGTAGATACCTTTGTCCAACTCTCGTTTTTCTGCTTTCCTGGTTCTCTTTTTGCTCATTCCTTGGTTGTTATTTAGGAGTGAGGTTGATAGCCTTTCACCTCTGGCTCCCATGCTTTTCAGCTTCGCTTGCGTGCAAGCTCTGATTGTACTATATGTTTTCTCTTAATAGAATTAACCTTATTCAGGCAAAAAAAAAAAAAAAAACATGTATGAACATAATGAAAAATTGACCCCTAACCACTGAAAATATGAAATCTCACCTATACCCTTACCGCTTGCAGAAAAAACATGAGTTCGTAGTGAATTCAGTTAGTGGGATGGCAGATTCGCTACAAAACTGTCAGGTGAGTCTGTAGCGAAACAACCTGTTTTGCACGGAAAACGTTGCAAACTCTGGTAAAATGTGCCAAAGGTCAAAATGACTTAATTAAACTCATGCATTTGTAGTTTTTAAATTTACCTATGAAAAGACCTTAATCACATGATTGATAATCACTAAAACCCTTTAGGAATATACACCAAACATGAAACTTTATCAATTTTCATGAATTTATTTGACCAAAACAACTTGACCTAACTCAAAATGACACTCCTAGCCAACATAATTGTTACTAATGATAACAATGGCTCCATTGGGGATGATGTGCCGCTATGGTGAAGAAAAGAACCGACAACTCCAATGCCTTATTGAAAACATAAAATATGACTTTGATGATGTTATCTCCAAGTATTTATGGCCTTCTCCTTTGGCTCAAACTTGTTGAAAACTGCAATCCAAGCTGAAAGTTAAATCCGTACACGATGAAAAGATGCTCGGAATACTTGAGATTATTCACACACACAACTACCTACCCTATACTGCTGAGTAACTGCTAAATTAGATGACACAAAAATTCTAGTGATGCCAATCAAGTAGTTTTTGAAATAAAAGGTCTGCTTGAATATGGTCTGACAAAATCGAAATTTGAAAATATAATGGCAACTGACAATGGATCTGTTTCTCACAATGAAGACATGGCTAAAAACTTAGGCTGAAAATTTTTTCCATATAGTCTGCTATAGGATCAATAAAGATATGATATTTTTGATGAATATTTTCAAAATATTGAGCAAATCAATCCTCATAGATGAACACTTCATACTTATTTCCATATCATCATATAATTTGAGCTGTGTGTCATCAAATCTATTTTTTAAAACAAAACATTTCTCCATCTTGATGTCAAAAGAAACTCATATTTTTTTTTTGCTAGAAAAAACTTTCAGCAGGCTGCATATGATCTTGAAAATGATAAGACTAATCTGAGCTTCAACATATTCAATATCGTTTTCAAGTTCACGAGCTAATTCATCTAAAAATTTGATCTTATTTTCGGGATTTCCTTTATATGACTTTAAATAAAAAGACTATGATGAAGAAAATTTCTCACAAACTTCTACATCAAAGCACCATCCTATGAATTCCTGAATGGAAATAGATCCTGCTACAAATTTTATCTTCTCCATCCATGTTTCCAAGAAAATAAGCCAAAAAACTGAAAATGATTTAATAGATCTAACACGTAACCTTTCCACCCAGCTTTTACACTTTCCTTGGATTGAATCATATAAAAGCCTAATAAATACATCTTCTCGTTTGACTCTAAGGAGCTTAGTAAAGTCATGGAACTTTGATACATGCTCTATATTCAGGCTTAAATCTTCTCCATCAAAATGAGGGCCGATACTTAAAAGATATGCATCCTTGGGAAAAATATTTGGAAATACATAAATTTTTGAAAAGTACACACATGCATACCTTGAAGAAATTGTAGCTACATCTAAGTATCTCATTTCCTAGTAGCGTTACCATGAAGCTTTGAATTTCTGAATTCTTCAAGAATGGAGTTGCCAAGGTAGAAGCACAATGTTCGAATTGTCTGATCTCCTGCTACCTTCAAGAGCTCAGTTCCTTTGACAAGAATCAACCAGGATGATATGACTTTCAGTCTCCTAGCAGGCACACCAAAATGTTATCACTAAATTGAAATGGATGGGTTGCTTCAACAATCAACCTATAGTAACTATTTCATACCACTTTTAGTTGGGACTTAGCCTTTCCAACCTGAGAGGGCTCTCTCAAGGTAAAGTATGATGATATTCAATAAACAATATGTGGAGACACAGATGACTAACCATGAATGTATTTTGAATCATTTTATGCAGGTGAAGGATGTTAATAAGTAGCTACCATTGGGCATGGAGTGAGAGGGAACTCAATTACATTAAAGCATGTAACATGGAAGCTGAGGCATGTGTGTATTGTCACCATAACATAACTAGAACAATAAACCATATGTATACAAGAAATTGGAGCATGATTAAAACATGAATTCTAAGTGATTATACATAAAGCCAACTACATAAAAATCAAATAGATAGGTAACACAAACACATATGAGAAAAAAAAATGAACCTTAGGTCTAATAGAAGTCTTCTGCAACTATATATTATTGTCTTGAAAATATTACAATAGTAGTTGGGAACATGACATCAATCAACCGCTCTCTAACTCTATAAATCCTCTATTTATAGAGTGAGGACTCATAAAAATTATTTTCCACCTTTCTAGCTTCACATTCCCACCTCAGAGACCTATTTCAAATAGGATTATATCACTTGGAGACTTCCTAGGGATATTTATGTTTGGCAGAGTTTGAATACAAAAAGGACTCTTATTTCATTAAATAGATCAATAAAACCCTTTAATAACCCTTATCAAATGCAAACAAATAATTTTATGAGTGTACTGGACTGCTTATGTGTCATTATGCCATGTGGATGCTGAGCTTGAACTTTTCAAAGTCAAATTTTACAATTTTTACATAAACGTGGTTAGTGAAAATTCTTAAAAATAGGCCTCAAAGATGAGTGCATAATTTCCAAACCCTGATGCCTTTGCAAAAAATGAGAGACATTTTTGTAGATGGGCTTGTGATGAAGAAAAAAGTCCTTCATATTTCCAAAATAAATTCTCATTTGGTCAAAAATTGAAGTTGAAGTTGACTTCTAAAACAATCATGTACAGGAAAGTTCAAGAGAGTTCGTAGCATTTTCCATTTGGAAATTTATGCAACCATTTTGACTTCTCTTCTCATTGGAGGGTTTTCATTAGGCTAAAATAATTAAATAAATGCCTTTACCCACTCCTCTTATGATACAATTTGGAAATTATAACATAAAATCATCTTCAATGAGTTCATAGCGAAAACTCGGCTTTAAGCCTAGAGTACGCTATGAACTTGCCTGATAAATACACAATTTGAATTTCCACTTCTTTCCTCCACAAACCTATCCAGAGCTATGTGAAATGGTGAGAGGGATAATTCAAAAACAAAATTGGCTCAAAACATGTCTTAACCTCCTCATGGAGTAGCAGGTGGCTCATCCTCCATTAAAAATGGACCTTCCTTTTTGAAAACTAGGGGTCTGAAATGAGTTCCTAGTTACAAAACATGAGGATGTTTTTGTAAATAAGATAGTTCTGAAGAAAAAAATCCCTTGGGTTTTTGAAAACCATCTCTAGATGTCAGGACTATGCATTTTAAAAACCTGTCTAAAATAGGGAAAAAATGAACTCTAAAAATAGAGCCCAAAGACATATTTGAAACTCCCAATTTGTATCACCTGTGAGAAATGTGAAAGAGGTTAATGTTCTTTGATCCATATTTTGACAATAAAATCTTTCATTCTTTTAGAAATCATCTCCGTTTACCCATAAAATACTCTCAAAGTTGACTTCTTAAACAATAAAAAAACACAACAATCTCCTTGTATCTTCTGGTAGAAACACATGCAACTAGCATTGGTGAAGGCTTGTGCAAAACTTGGATCCTCCATAACTAGTTTCAGGTCCATAGGCTCATATATAAATACAAAAGAGCCTTTGTTGGTCTTCTTATGTGCAGCCATATTCTTCAAACTAACACTGCCCTTCTTGAACTCTTGACACATGCAAAAAATGTATATGACAACAAGCTGCTTGTTGATAAAGGTGGAAACTAACCTAAGACAACATCTAGACAAAAGCTAAAAGAGAAAAATGTTGGAAATGGATCAAGAAGCTCACAAGGATCGAAAATTAATTGGTTTAGCTTGAATGGATGAAGGATAAATTAGGAAAGGAAAGTGGGAGGGGAAAATGGAATGACGGTGGTGTGATGATTGCCAAGCATGTAATACATCGAATATGAGTCATAACAAATATGCACATGATGTAAAACTGACCCCTAACCACTGAAAAGATGACAACTCACCGATCCCCTTACCTCTTGCATAAAAACACGAGTTCATAGCGAATTCAGTTAGTGGGATGACATATGCTCTATAGAATTGTTAGGCGAGTCCATAGCGAAAACAAATTGTTTTGCACAAAAAACACTGTGGACTCAGGTAAAATGTGCCAAGTGTAAAAAAAGAATTAATTAACCTCATGTATCTAGATTTTTGAATTTTACCTATCAAAATACCTTAGTTACATGACTGATAACCACTAAAACCCTTTAGGGCTATACACCAAACATGAAATTTTATCAATTTTCTTGAATTTATTTGACCAAAACAACTTGACCTAACTCAAAATGACACTCCTAACTAACCTAATTTTTATTTATGATAAAACATGGGGCGAGTTAGCCTCATGTTCAATATTTCCAGGTTCAACAACCTTTTCAAAGGTTGAACATACAATATCAGCAGTATGTCCAACATTCCTAGCCTTCGATTAGTGCTGTTGTGACTTATCCTCAGTTTAGTTCTTACACCCAAGCTAGTCTGAATATCCTTCTGGGTCAATCTTGTCCTTTCCATCATCAGTCTGGTACTCAACACTAGCTTTTTCCTCAAGGTTAGTTCCATCAACCCCAGACTGGGCCTCAACCTGGTGCTCCATATCAAAAAATTCCTCAGTACCATCAGGCTCAGCCAGGACCTCAAGCTAGAACCTATGTTCAACAAGGACCACATGTTGGACCTCATGTTTAGTAGGGACCACAGGATGAACCTCATGTTCAGTAGTGACCGCAGGCTGGAACTTACTTTCAATAGGGGCTGAAAAATGGACCTTATGTTCAATAGGAACCTTATCCTAGACCCCATGTCCAACAAGGTCCACAACCTCAGTTCTCACAGGGGCCATATCAGCAACCCCAGGCAAGTCCCTATCAACAATATTTGCAGCAACGTTCTTACCAGCAATGTGGGAAATATGCATATCTGGGGAAGAATCCTTATCAATCAAGTTGGATCCCCTGACCTTTCTCTCCTCATCATCCTTATTTACCATTCTTGGCCATGTTGGAATTATTGGACGTGTCAAAGCTCACAAATGACCCCATCTAGCATCAACTACATTGGCCATCGATTCCAAGTAAGATTCCTAGAGATTTTCCTAAGTTCAGAGGAAAATATAGGGAAGACCCCCAAACCCATGTTATGACATACCATTTGTGGTGTTCCTCTAATTATTGGGTAGAATATTCCATTCATCTTCATCTTTCCAACGCACTTTGACTGGTGCTATGACCAAAAGGTACAATGAGCTCCCGTGAGGAATTTTCTTTGATTTCAATTCCTTGTCTATGGCCTTCCTCATTCACTTCCAACTGCTTGTCCGGTATGAAACTGGTACCCATTTTCTCACTTTGTTGAATAATTTGACTTCTACGCATATTTGGAATCACATCCATGAATGGCGGTGTCATCGTTGCCTCATCAAATTTGAGATCCATGATCAGCTGTTGACCGAATGGTTCACAAAATCATTCGTTCGCAAAATTGCAAAAGATCTTGAAATGGGAGGGTGTGTCGCGGAAGAGGAGGTCATCTATAGAGCTCAATACCTCGACTAGGTTTATTCCCAGTCCAGGACTTTATATGAGTTATTACCTCATGCGCCTCATCCTTTGACTAATCCTTCATCATCTCAGTCTCCTGTTACGCCTCCGGTCGATGGTGTTATTGGGACAGTGGCTCATACTGATAGTAGTGTGCCAAAGGATTCTTTGAAGTCCAAATCCACTGTTTCCATTACACCCCCTCATTCTTAGAATCATAATAATCCTGATAAAACCTTAGAGGTAAATGCTATTCAGTCTATCGTAGCAGACAAACCCTCGAAGGGTAAGAAAAAGGGTAAAGACAAGTCTAAATCCGAAAACCCTAAACAGGATTAAAATTAGTCATATGTTGGGGATTATTCATCACGTAAGCCCAAATATCCTTGTCTAATATGTGATGAAGATCATTACACCAAGGATTTTCGTCAGTGTGCCAAAGTTTACTGTCTTCTGAAGCGCGCACCCGGGACTTCATAAGTTTTCAAAGAACTGTTCCCTTACCAACAGATGCAAATGGTAGACCAGGCTCAATCATCTGGTAGCTCTCAGGTGTTCATGGATGGAATTCAATCCATTTCCATCACCACGAGAATGAAATGTTATCCTAATCCATCCAAGTATCCTGTGGAACTGGAAGTCCCATATCACTCTTCCTCTTCCACAACTCCTACCTCTGGTCCTCTCTAGATTGAGAGACTGAGTAGTGACTCCATTATCCGACTACCCCTAAAAGGTGTTCTTTAGAAATCATCTTACAATCTGAATGAGAGAGAAATACACCACTAAAATATTGTAGAAGATCTAGCTCAAGCGCCTTCGGCGATGTCTGCTTTGGAGGTCCTTCAGTCATGCCCATCACAATGAAAGGCACTACTCACTGCCATTGGAGGGATTGATCATTCACATTCTAATCTGATCATTTTTGATCTCGATAATTTCATTCCTCACCTCCCATCTTAGGTAGATTTTCTGATTCAAGTTACCACTATGGGAAATATTATTCATCAGACTGTTGTTGATGAAGGCGCTTCAACCTGCATCATGTTCGTTGCATGCTAGAAAGCCATCTACTCTCCCCCATTGAGTCAGTCCTCGAATAACTAGAAGATTTCGATGGTCGAGGTTCTCGGCCATATGGAATTCTCAAGGCATTTCCCATCCTGTTGGACAGGAAAAAAATGAACATGTATGTTCAGGTGGTAGACGCCAACTTGAACTATAATCTTCTTCTTGGATGTAGTTGGACAAAGGCTATGGTTTGTGTGGTCTCCACCCTCTTTAGTCCCCTCAGTTTCCCTCATAAAGGGAAGATAGTGACTATGGATCAATTGGATTTATTCCCCTATAAGTCTTCACTAGTCAACATTATATATGTTGGGAAGGCCACTACTCCTTATGAGAACATTAGGCCGGGTCTTTTCAAAGACTCGTATCTTATGGGAAATTTTTCCACTTCTTCCTCTGAATTTCACCTCCGTTAATATGATTTCGTCTGGTCATGATCCATGGATTTTTCCCAATCCCCAATAGATCGAGAGTTTTGGTGACGCTATGCCTCTTAGCATAGCTGAGTAGATGTATCAAGATATTCTCACTGCTTTCGAGGTTGCATCCGAGACCAATACTAATTTCGTTTCTTCCCTAGACACTTATGCACAATCTCCCTGGTTTGGTTCTTGGGACTCTGATGATCCCTTGAATGAGACTTTCTGCACTAAGGAGAGTATCGTGGAGGTTATGGCTCTCAAAGAAACTCCATGTGATGATGGACATCATCATTCCTCATTTCTCCCAATCCCAGGTGACATCTTTGCCTGTCTAGGATCCCATGCTTTTCTGATACTGACTCACCCACTTTAGGATCCAACTTTGATCCATGAAGAACTATCTGAGGGAAACGTGGGAAACATCACTCTGACCATTCTGATCGACATCTATGTTAAACTAGGGATTCTCGAGAATTCCATATCGGTGCGCCTTGTTCTCCCGATGAGATCAATATCTATAAGGAAATTTTTCAGGAGTTCTGTGATGTCTTTGCATGGTCCTATGAAGAAATGTCTGACATTGATCCAAGTATTGTGGTGCATGAGATTCCCACCTATCCGGAGTCGAAGCCCATCTGCCAACGAATTTCTCCTGTGCCCCCGAGAAAGGTTGCCACTATAAAGGGTGAAGTTGAAAAACTTCTTAAGGTTGGGTTTATCTACTCCATACCATGAATAGATTGGGTCTCCAATATTATTCCTATGAATAAGAAGAAGGGGACCATTAGGGTTTGTGTTTATTACCGTGATATCAATTGAGCTTCTCCTAAGGACAAATACCCCACTCTGTTTATCGATTAGATCATTGATGAATGTGTTGGGAGTGAGATATTTTCCTTTATGGACAATTTCTCTCGCTACAACCAGATTAACATCACTCCTGCTAATCAACACAAAATTGCTTGTATCTGTCCATGGGGAACTTTTGCCTATAAGAAGCTCCCTTTCGGCCAGAATAATTCCAGAGAAATTTTTTAGTGAGCTATGTATTATGCATTCCATGACATCAAGCACATAATTCAGCCATATCTTGACGACCTTCCTGCTCATTCCGCAAAACACCAAGATCATCCAGAGCACCTTAGAGCTATCTTCCTATGCTGTCGACACTATAATATTAGGTTGAATCCTCATAAGTGTGTCTTCTGCATCGAATGTGGCTGACTCCTAAGATTCATGGTGTCTAAAGAAGGCATCTGCATCGATCCTCTCAAAGTCAAGGAAATTGTCAACTTGCCTCCTCCTTTTGTTCATCAACTGCAAAGTTTGCAGGGGAAAGCTAATTTCCTTATTTTATTTGTACTAAATTATGCTGAGCTTCCAAAGGATTTACAAGCTTATTGAAAACGGAATCCCATTCTTATGGGATGAAATTTCTTAGATCTCTTTCGATGCAGTGAAGCGAGCCCTCATCACGACTCCGTTGCTGAATCCTCCCAATTATCACCTTGACTATTTCTTGTATTTGGTCGTCGCCGACAACACTACTGGAGTGGTGTTGGGTCAGAACGATGACGATGATCAGGAACATGTAGTATACTAATTCGTGTGTAATCTCTTAGATACTGAGACCTAGTATGCTCATGTAGAGAAACTTTCACTGGCTACTATTCATGCCATTCAATGTTTTTGTAACTACATTCTCCTGCAGAAAACCTTAGTGATTTCTGATTGAAACCCCATGAATTTCTTTATCACACGTCAGTTAATTGGGGGAAAATATTCCAAATTGATTCTTATCA
Organism: Pinus albicaulis; assembly: GCA_034641835.2. NCBI lineage: Eukaryota > Viridiplantae > Streptophyta > Pinopsida > Pinales > Pinaceae > Pinus > Pinus albicaulis. The sequence goes on from CM076582.1 coordinate 713,094,504, forward strand.
TTCAAGAGTTTGAATTAGAATTCACTGCTGCTAAGTTGAAGAAATCATTGTTCTTTGCCGAGTTGATCTGTGATCTTCCTACCACGGATGATCCCACTCCTATCGATGGGTCCATCCCCGATGAGACTCTTTTTTATCATTATTACTCATGATACATGGTATGGGGACATCATCATGTATCTCTAGACCTATATTTATCAGCCAGAGATATCACACTCTGAGCGAATAAGGATTCGCTACCAGTCCCAACCATATCGCATCGTTGGGGATTACCTCTATCGCACTGGTGTTGACTCTGTCCTTTACCCTTGTATAAATCTCGAGGAAGCTAAGAAAGCTCTAAATGAATGCTACTATGGGGCTTGTGGTGGTCACATGTCTGGTTACGCTACCACTCAAAATATCTTTCGTGCAGGTTATTTATGGCTGTCTATTTTTAAAGATCGCATCACTGAAATTGCATGATTACCAGATTTACTCTTGAAAAGAGCACGCCCCACCCTCACCTTTGCACCCAGTTGTGACTGTCAGTACTTTTTCGAAATGGGGCATTGATTTTATGACCTGTAACCCTCGTTTGGCCAGGGGCATGGCTATATCATCGTTTCCATTGACTATTTCACTAAATGGGTCAAGGCAATGCCTACATATGATAATGAAGGTCTCACTATGACGTGATTCGTATTAAATAATGTCATAACCCGGTTTGGTGTCCCAAAAGTGATTTTCACTGATCATGGCACTCATTTTTTCAATCATATCATGAAAAGGCTCTCTGCTCAGCTGGGGTTATGTCATGATAACTCCACCGCTTATTATCCACAGGCAAATGGACATGTTGAAGCTATGAACAAAGTTTTGGTGACCATGCTTCAATGCACCATTGGGAAGCACAAGAGAGACTGGCACCTCATGATTTTCTCCGCTCTGTGGGCACACCGAAACTCTGCTAATACCGCCACTGGATTCACACCATTCCAATTGGTGTATGGTCTAGAGGCCACACTCCCGATCGAGTGTGAGATTCCTTCTCTGAAGCTTGCCATCGAACTACTTCCTGGTACTTCACCAGAAGAGGAACATCTGTTGTACCTCGAGCATCTCGACGAGACCATAAGGGTTTTTTATTTAGTTCTTGAAGTGTAGAAACAACAAGTTAAGGTGCAATATGAAAAATCTATCACACCTCATGTTTGCTCTGAAGGTGAATTGGTCCTGCTTTATAACAAGGCCCATGATAAGTTGGGAGTTGAAAACCTCAAGCTAATGTGGCATGGCCCCTATATCATTCAACATGTTTTGGAATGTGGAGCCTATGAGATAGCTGACTATGAAGGCAATCCTTTGGCTGAGCCCTGAAATGGGCTCTATATGAAAAAATATTACACTTAATCTTAAGTGTGATAAATTTTTACATTAGTGTGTTATTCATTAGTGTGCTTTGAGTCGATTTTTTATGTGATTGTTTGCCTTGCAGACATGTTTCCTCTGCTTACATTATGTTACAATTGGATTGCAGATGTCTTCGGATTACTACATTGGTTTCACTGATGGAGCTTCTCGTAGCACACAAAACTTGTCTTCCGCAACATGGCTCCTAGGCTTTTGCCTCTCTAGTGATACAATGCAGTATCGTGCACATAGGGAGAACTCAAATGGAATATATGTCTACCTTCCCACTCTCTATCTTCCATGCCCCAATACAGTATCTTTGGATAAGCATGATCATGCTCTCACCCCCTGGGAAAGCTCTAGAGAGTTGGATTCTCTCTCCTCACTTGGATAATCTGGTGATAAAAAATATGTCCATGACATCTAGCTCAAGTTCTTAGTCCTCGACGATGAACAACTGTTAGTCCACATCCCAGATACTGATCAAGTACTGGTGAAGCTCCAGTTTAGTTCTCAAGCCATATGTTTGAAAGAATTTCGACAATTCGTAGTTGCACAAAGTATTGATGCAATCTTGGTCCTGCAAGGCTTGGTGGTCTTCCACCTCATGGCCTTGTTCTTTCCATTTGACCGGCATATTATTTGAAAGCACCTGCAAAACATGTCTAATTGGTCTTTTAGGAGAATTCATGGAAGAATTTTTTCAAATTAACGATGGATTTGGAAGACTTATCATTTTAAAATATTCCCCATGGCCAGTGCGTCTGTCCGAAATGATTAAGCATTGGTGGCGTGTTGCCCTAACGGGTTGAGCGCGACCAATGTGACCCTGATAGATCGAAATCGTGCTGGTCATAGGTGATTTTAAACTTTGAAATATCTTCCCTAAACTAACTAATTCTGAAAAATAAATGCTAAATTTATAGAATGAAAATGAAAATGAGGTTCAAAGCTCTTACTCAGCAGAGACGAATCGACGAATGGTGTCCTGGATCGGCTGCACCACTGATTTGAAATTTAGATAGAAAATGGAAAAAATGCTCTTATAAAAATGGAAAGGTGAAAATAATTTTATTTTTTGTTCTATTTATACATTTTTGTAAATTTTCGCCAATATTTTATTATTTTTCCTCGATATCTGTGATGTTTTTTTGTTTATGTGTAGTATAGGACTTTCACACTACTGATGATCGTTTCCGATGAAAACGATTTGAATTTTATCTGTTTTTCGGGTTTGTTAAATGTTTACGAAAAAGGAACCCCCCTGGAGTCAACTTTCAACTCTTTTCTGACTCGAAAAATGAAAATATTGTCGAGTACTTGTCATTTCGAACTCGTTAAAATGAATGAATTGACGTAATATCAGTATACGTTTACCCCTTTTTCGGGCTGAGATTTAATATTTATGAAAAATGAATATCTTGATCGAACATGGTCAAGAGGTTCTCTCGAACATAGTTTTCTACCTTTTCGGAATTGAGAGATGACTTGCGAAAAGGGACATGGTGGAGTTTCCTTTTTGTTTTTTTTCAAACTCCTTAAACATGAAAATTTTTCGAATTAACCTTTCATTGGACTCTTTAAAGATTAAATGACGAAAGACTTGTCACCATGACGAGACCAAGTTCCTCCTTCCTAGTGCTCGTTAAGATTACTAGGATGGATTCATTCGAAGAATGCACTTACATACTTAGCATATGCTATCCTCTTCATGCTCGCTATAAAAAAAAAAGAGGTACCCATTAGAAATAATGGGGGAAACTTGAAAGTGAACATCATATGTGTATTTTGGGTAGCTTTTCACTCTTGAACATGGCACTCATCTGCAATTCATGTTGGGTTGGGGATATCCTACATTCATCACTTTGCCTCCATGGGTTTGTGAAATCCGTTTTCCTCTTGTCTGATTACCAATTTTTTCAACATGACCTTTGATCCTATTTGAGCCAAATGCTTCCACCCTTCAAAGTCGTGTCACCAATATGTGTAAGAGAAGTCCTTTTTGTCAAACACCTTGTGCATTTTTGACCTCCTCTGTTACAATCCCGAATCACTCCTATCATCTTAAGATATATTTTGTTTTGTGTCGATGATGTGGGAATCATTATGGCCCTCCTTCGATGAACCATTTTCTGTCAACTTCAAATAATTATTTGAGAAAGTGGTTTAGAGACTTCTTTCAGTACCTTGGAGCTTGCATGCCTCAATGGCAAGTACTTTGTGTTCGACGATAGGTTCACATCATTGGCCTTCGATCGAATGATTTTGCAAGTGTTCGACTTCAACACATCCATTCACACTTGTAGATTATGTTGTTGGACCTTGAGGTCCATCGTCATTATTGGTGGTCTCTCTCGTGCCTGTGAACACCAAAAAAATTTATTCACATGGCTAGAATTATACATTTGGTTGATTGAGATCGAAGTGAAGACTCTGGGTCACTTCTGATTTTTGGTCCAGGATGCGTGGATTTATTAAGTATTCATGATTTTATACATGATCCTATCTATACGTATCGCTGTGTCCATACCTCGGATCCATTTCTATGATATCTTTTAGATGGATGGATGCGACCATACCATGGGTTCATGTGTAATTTGGTGCCTAGTGCGACATTTTGTGTTTAGGAATATTTATACCAGAGATCTCCTATATTGTAAATGTTTTATTTGGCAGGTTTTTTGAAGGTGGTTTGCATTCTTTTCCTTGGTTCATAAACCATTTCAGCCATCACTCCCTGTTCTGCCTTCATGCTTTAGGGGTCATCTGTTACACAATAATTTTTCACGATGCTCATCTTCCCATCCCTGACGCTAAAATTCCCTGGATAAATCCTATGAAATTTTTACATCATCAAGAAATATGCTAACATATCCTGTTGAAGATCCAAAGAAGAATTCCTTGAAATATAACTGAAGAAATTTGGTCAAATTTCTAGTTTTCTGGGTCAGCACCCTTCTCGGTGGCATGATTGCGTTGATGTCCTTATCCCAGTTCTGGCCCAATGCTGTCAGCACCCTAATTTATAGTAAAACCATGTCGATCCCCTTTTTGGCAGTGCTTCCTCAAATGGAACAGAAGCTTCGACCTCTAGATGCTCAAGGGTGGCGAGTTGGTTGTTCAACAAAGATGATAAGATTGTGCTCTCTCATTTTAGATCCTCGATCTCATCCATGGGGGGTAATCCCTTAGAAAGTGGACCTTCCTCCTCCTTTCATGGTCTCCCAACATCCTTCTCCTTGCTATAAATTCACATCCCTCATTCCCCCAAGTTTAGAGCTTGGTTGATCATTGTCAGACTCATCTAAAATATAATCCCTTTGCATGCTTGCATCGTGATTAAGCCTAAGTGCACAGGATAAGGAATGATTTTGAGTTGGATAAAGGAATCATATTTTCACCAAAGGACGCCTAAAACATCAAGGCCTGGTTGCAAGCTCTCCTTTTGCAATTTATCAATAATAACATCTGATGTTTGCTTTCTATATTTGTCCATATGATTAAGCAAATATTCTGGTACTCCTTGATCTTCTAGATAGCTAGTGTTTAGGTTTATTATATATTGTATCACATTTTTTGTTGTCTCCTGATCATCCACAGGTATTCAGGCGCCATTAGTAGCAGGAAGTAGGCCTACAAGGATCGTGGATCGAGGTCACCATCAATGGATCCAAGGATAGCGATTGGAAAAAGGTATTTATGTCTCTTTCCTCTTTGCATTGTAAGCAGTAGTTAAGAAACCTTATGTTAGAAATAATCTCGTGGTTCTAGACCCACTCTAGGGATAGAGAGATCGCCTCTATCCACAAAGGGGATTTATCTTAACAAAAAGCATAGTGATGGTTCAATAACATGATACCCGTGATGAACATGTGGTATACTACCTGAGCCGTAATCTCTTTGATACTGAGATGGTATGCCCATGAGGAGAAATTGGATTTGGTAGAAATCCATATTGTCTAAACATTTTCGTCGTTATATCCTTCTATGAAAAACCACATTGACATCTGACTGTAACCCCATGAATTATATTATGACTCATCAGTTTCTTGGCGGGAACTACTCCAAATGGATTTCCATCCTATAGGAGTTTGACTTAGAATTATCTAAAGCTAAGTCAAAGAAGTCACTGGTTTTCGCTGAATTAATTTGTGAACTTTCGGTTGCAAACAATGCTATTGCATCTAACGAACTAGTTCCTGATGAATCACTCTTCCTCATTAGCACTCTCGACCCTTGGTATGGATACATAATCATTTATCTCCAAAACCAAACATTTAGACGAGAGTTATAGTGCTATGAGAAATTTAGAATCTGGTACCAATCCCAGCCATATCATATTATTGGGGATACCTTGTACCATAATGGTGTGGATTCGATCCTTTTTTGGTGATTGATCCATGAGGAAGCTGAGAAATATTTGAATGAATGCCACTCTGGAGCCTGTGGTGTTTATGTGTCAATATATGCTACAACTCAGCAGATCCTTCTTGACGGTTATTTCTGGCGCTCAATCTTCGAAGATTGCATTCTTGCAGTCCCGAAATTTCATGCTTGTCAGATATATAACCAAAAACAATGATCCCCACCCACTCTCTTACACCCAGATATTATCGTTGGACCATTTTCCAAATGAGGCATTGATTTCATGATATGTAACCCTCCCTTGGACGAGGGGAAGTGGTACATCATTGTTGCTATGGAATAATTAACTAAATGGGTCGAGGCGACGCCTAAATATAATGTTGATGATGAAACTATTGTTCAAATCCTTTTCAACCATGTTATATCTTGGTTTGGTGTTCCTCAAGCCATATTCATCGACCATGGCTCCCATTTCTAGAACTATATGATGACAAACTTACTTCTCAATTGCTGCTATATCATGATAGGTCAACTCCTTATTACCCATAAGGTAAGGGCCAAGTTGAAGCATTCAACAAAGTTTTAGTCACTATGCTTCAACGAACGGTTGGGATACACAAAAGAAACTGGAATCTTATGATTTTTTGGCTTTATGGGCATACTGAACTACTGCCAAGACAATAATCGAATTTACACATTTTCAATTGGTGTATGGTATGAAAGCTACTCTTTCGATTGAGTGTGAGATTCCATCACTAAAACTATATGTTGCACTTCTTCTCAGTACTTCACCCGAGGAAGAATGATTTCTTTACCTGGGATGTATTGATGAGACTTGCAACATTGATGCACTAGTAACTGAGACTCAAAAAATATGAGTTGAAGCTTAATATGACAAAATCACAACCCCTCATACATATGCATAATTTGACTTAGTATTGTTGTATGATCAACCTAACGAAAAATTAGGTGCTGGAAAATTTGAACCCATGTGGCATGGACCCTATATTGTTAAACGTGTATTACAAAATGGTGCATATGAGTTGGTTGATTATGATTGAAATCAACTGTCTGAGCCCTGCATTTTTCTCTACCTTAAGAAGTATTATGCTTGATTTTGCATGGATACTATGTACATTAGTGTGTGTTTCATTATTCTGCATTATTTTGGTGTGATTGTTTGCGTGTTTGCAAACATGTTTTCCCTTTCTTACCGCGCATTCTGCTTTGTTTGCAGATGTCAACAAACCCTCTTCCTTATGTCAGTTTCAATGATGGTGCTTGTCGTAGTACACATAATCTATCTTATGTTGCGTGGGCACTCTTTGCTCCCAATAATGAGTTAGTGATTTTACAAGGTATATGTTTAGGAAATACAACTAACAATATATTTTAATATATTGCAACCATCAAATTATTATCAAAAGTTATTTCTCTTGGTATTAGGGTGTTAGTTGTTAAACTTGATTCACGACTTGTTGTATTGCAATTAAACATACACTATTCTATCAAAAATCCTCAAATTTTAAGAATGTATTTGTGTGTTCATCTCTTGGAGAGAAATTTTGATTACATAACTTATCAACACATTCTGAGACCTCTAAATACATTGACAAACATATTGGAAAATGATGTTTTATATAGGCATTTGCAACACATGTAAAAATAAAAACAATGATATAATAGGAACATTAAGATACATCAGGAGAAACATGTATATATATATATATATGTATGTATATATGTATGTATGTATGTATGTATGTATGTATGTATGTATGTATTGTTTGCAAAATGTTTATTACATCAAAATCAAAATATGTGTTTTGAGACACATGGCTCATCAAGCCTACATAAACACAAAAATGAAGACCAAGGACATGTCTATCCATTGACATGGTTCTCATGATAACATGTGACAACTCTAACAACTCAGCCCAACAACTGACATAGTCTAGCTGACACTCCCATGGTGTGCCTCTGGTAACAGAGTGGTACGTCATCAATAGTCTCGTATTCTGGAATTCCTATAGTTAAGGCATCCAGGTTATGCTCCAACTTTACCATAGGGTCAACCCCCTTGCTATATGATCCATCCTCAAGCTGAAATGCCACCCTCCTAGCTATTGGAGAAACCCCTGGAGGTCTCTCTGATCCAACATCTACAAATATCATAAGTTTTAATCTCAATTCACATAACCAAAAAAACAAAAAAATCGAAAAAAAAAAAAAGTTCTTTACCTGAGTCATTTCACCATTTCCCTGGTGGAAGTGGGAGATTAGGATATCTTGTGAATTCTATCCCTGCATAGGCCAAATATCTACCATGATCAACTACTACCGGAGCCATACAAAGAATGTAGGTGGGAATTTCATCGGTTGGCCACCTCCATGACAAGGCATTAACTCTACCACCGTGATAACGTGGCTCCTTGGGTCCGTGAATTTCCACCTCCACCCACTGATATCTGAAAAATGGTACATGTTCTAGGAAGAATGCAACCAGAATCGATACATAGCCAATTGCTTCAACTTCCCTACCTTGCATTTGGTGAGTTGGTATTTCATATTGGATAGTAGCCCCTCACTCTAGTTGAATATGGTAGGGTTTAGGAATTCTAATGCATACTGAAGGTGACAATTTCTCACCTCATGGAGATATTTTACTCCAGCCACACAAGCTATGGTAAATATAATTGTTTTCAACAGAAGCTCCCTGACATCCTTTATGTCATTTTTTCCCTCTTTTGGTCTTGCAAGAACCATGGGCACAATGCCTAGCAATCAACATATCCGTGCTCTCTCCTCCTGCACAAGCACCTACCAATTTAAATCGTTGTCCCCTTTTGGACAACCTAGTAATGAAGTATATGTCAAATACTTCTATTTCCAACCCCTGGTCCCCTATCATGAACATTTGGTAGTACAAATCCCACCATCTAATCAAGTGTTGCAGTAAATGTACCCGAGCTATGATCCCAGGGGTATGAAATGACTTGAGAAATCCAAAATCACGGAGAGCCCTTATGTAATGAGGGTTTTGGGCTGCCTTGTGGTCTTCTATTTCATGACCTCTTTCCTACCAATCAATGGCCATTTTTCTCCAGAAAAATACCTGCAAAACATCATCAAAAAATATTAATTAGCCTTCATGGAGGAAAATTTGGAAATCAATGGGTATTTTTTCATATTTATTGAAAACAATTATGAATCATCACCAACACAACTGTTTATGAATTTTTCCACGTTGTTATCACGCTGGTCCTTTGGAGCTCAGGGCAAACATCGCAGTCCCGATGGGTAAATCCCTCGCTAATCACCCACGAGCACTATTTTCTTCAACCTCCCCTAGAAACCTACTCTATGGGTGAAAGAACTTAAAAATACCATTGAAATTCGGAGAAAGGATAGAAATATAACCTAAGATTGATTGCTTGTCGAATGGTGCCAAGTTTGATCACACTCCTCGCCTGAAGATCGGGGTAATTTTGGGTAAACATGCTCTCCAAATTAACAAGTTACAAATGATACTTTTATTTTTACTTTTTGTGTTTATATAGACTTTTTAAAGTATTTTTACCATTTAAAATGTATTTTTACCTATATTATTATATTTTTCTACATCTGGGTAACGTTTGTTCACATGTGCAGCAACAAGTGGTTTCAAATTGGCGACAATAATTGATTTTAGATGAATTATCGAGTATTTTTTTAGCACTTTTTTCGGTCATGAATAATAAATGAAAAATAAACCCCCTGGAGTCATCATTAAGCTCTTTTTTGACTCTCAAAAAATGAAAATATTGCTGAGCACTTGTCCTTTCGAGCTCATAAAAGTAAATGAATCGAAGTCTACGTAGTATAATTTTTATCCTTTTCCGGGTTGAGATAGACTATTTATGAAAAGGCATACCTTTGTCAAAAATTACTAAGAGGTTCTATGGGCTATTGTTTTCTACCTTTTTGGATTCAAGGGACTATTTATGAAACATGACATTTAGAGTTTTATTTTCCACTTCTTTTTCAAACTCCCTAAACATGAAAAATATGTCGAGTTACCCCTCCGTCAGACTCGTAAAAATTAAATGACGAAGGACTTGACACCATGAAGAGACTGAGTTACTCCTTCCTAGGGCTCGTTAAAATTACTAGGATGGATTCATCCAAAGGGTGAAATTACACGCTAAGCATATGGTATCCTCTTCAAGCTTGTGATAAAAAATAAAGATGTACTCACTAGAAATAGTGGGAGAAAATGTAAGAAAACACATATCCTATATTTTGTCTGAAATGCAACATGTCACTCTTAAACATGACACTTATTTGTATCTCGTGTCGGATTTGGGATATCCTCACTTCATCACTTGCCTTCACAGGTTTGGGAAATCCATTTTCATCTCATTCAACTATATCTTATTGTCATCATGACCTCTGATCATATTTTGAGTCAAATGTTGCCAAATTCCGGAGTCGTGTTGCCGATATGTTCAAGATAAGTCTTTGTCTACAAATTAAAATCACTTATACCTTGTTTTACCTTCTATGCATCAATCCTGAATCACTCTTATCAACATTTTAAATCATATATTTCATGTCGATGATGTGGAAAAAACTATGGCCTTCCTTAGATGAATCACTTCCTGTTGACTCCAACTCATTATCCAGGAAGATGATCTAGAAATTCCCTTTCAGTACCTTGGAGATTGCATGCCTCAATGGCAGGTTATTCACATTCGATGATTGCTTCACATCATTGGCCTTTGATCAAATGATTCTGTGAGTGTTCGAATTCAGCTCCATTATTCACACTCGTAGATTGTGTTGTTGTAACTTGAGAACCATCGTCATCATTAGTGGTTTCTCTTGTGCCAGTTAAAAATTTACATCATTGAACTGAAACTAGGTATTTTCTACCATGTTTGACTTCAACACATCTATTCACATGGTTAGATTTTTACTTTGGATGGGTCGAGATAGAGGCGAAGAACCTAGGTTTCCTTTGATAAATCCAAGTTGCGTGGAGTTATTCATGATTGTGCACATGATCCTTTCTAGTCTCATGGATGTTCCCATGCCGTGGATTCATGTCTTCATATATTCATGATACTTTTAAGTCAGATGGTTGTGTCCATGTAGTGGATCCGTGTATTTTTATATTCCTGCTCAGAGATGTAATGCTAGGCATACTTACATCAAAGATTTCATATATATTGTATCATGTTTGATTTGTAGGTCTCCTGATGGTGATTATCTGAAGTCCTTGTTTTTACTTGTAAATCAGTTCATCCATCACTTCCTGTTCAAACTTCATGCTTTAGATGGAATTTGTTATACAATATTTTGTCACACTCCACTTTGCGTTGTCATGCCACCAGTGTTGAAAAATATGTTCTCCATCAAACATTCCTAGAACATTCCCGAAGAAGTGAAAGAATACTTGATTTAAAAAGATTCTGGAAAGCTTTTCAAAACCCTATTTTACAAGTCCAATGTGCTCTGAACCACTACTGACCCGTGTTTGTCACATTTTTCAAAACACGTGTCTAGCACTGGAAATGCGACATTTGACAAGAAAATCTGCACTAGTCCTCTTCAGGCAGTTTTCCAAAAAAATGGAGTAGAAGCTTCCATTAATAGAGGCCTCAAGAATGATGACATGGTTTTAGGTTGTTGATGATAGGAGTGAGACCTCCCTTTCATGGCCATGGATCCTTTTTCCATGGATATTTCCCTTAAAATGTGAAACTCCTTCCACCTTTTATGGATTCTCAACTCCTTCTCCTTCCCTATAAATGAAACCAATACCATCCACTAATGGTTGGTTTCCATCCTATGAGCTAAAGAAAGCCCAATTGATGCTCATCTGTGAAGGAGGAAATTGTTTGAAGAGTCGAGGCTAGGACTTGGAGTCTCACCTAAAGGAGGCATCCAAAATCAAGGGTTCTACTTGTATTTCTCCCTTTATCATTATATTAATAATACATTTTATGTTTCCTTTCCATAAATTTGTCTATTTTTACATGTCTATTGTAGTTCTCCTTGATATTATACATAGCTTATACTAGAGATTGTTAGGCTTTGTATCCATTTGTTGCTTCCACTTGTTCTCCCTTGCAGGAATTTGTATTCATCGACAAAGTGGATATCGTGAGTGTGGAAGCGAAAGAAGTAAGGCTGACACCGAAGGAAATCATTAGCATCGGAAAGAGGTAGGAAATCTATCCTATTCATGTTTTTCTAGCATTAGTTAGGAAAGGTTGCATATATTTTTATCATTTGTTGCTAGATCCTCCCATTAGGGCTAGAGGGATCACTTATGTCTGCAGGAGGGATTGCCTACGCAACAGAGTATCGTACTTCTTCTTTACAAAAAAACCTGGTGCACCCCAAGGAGACACACTTGGCCTTATGTATCCATTATAAAGCATATATTTAAGCTACAAATGTAATTCCGCCAATTCCAGAGTACTAATCCTGTATAGTTCCTTATATCCTGCTGCTGTGCATGGTACCAACTCAATAGAGAAATACACCTCTCTATGAGGAGGCAACTTTGGAATCTATGCAGGAAACACATACTTATATTTCTATAAGACACGATATTTCCTCAAGATTTCATCATCCTCAACATCCTTCCCTTTGTCACTCGAAACATGAACTACAAATAATACACACCCTTTCTTGTAGTTGCGCTTAGCCTGCATAACTGTAACCATTCTTAAAGATGTAGGCTTCTTCTTTCCTTGAAAGATTCTCTTTTCTCCATCATCATCTAGGAACTCAATGGGCTTCTCATAAAATTATACCTTGGTCCTGTGAGTAAAAAACCAATCCATGCCCAAAATCATTTTACATGCTCCAAAAGGAAGCAAATTTAGGTGTGTTGTTGTATGCATACCATTAAGATCAAATGCACATGATATCAAACAATGATGCACTCTCCTTTTGGTCCCCGTATCCAACTACACCAACCAATATTCTACATGAACTTATTTATTCAAACGACATTGATCCCCCAGGTCAGGACTAACATAACTATAATTAGATCTAGGATTAGTCAAAATGGAAACAACTTGATCATGAAGATTACCTTCCATCTTAATAGTTAATTCATAATGGTATGTCTACCTATCATCAAGTGCTGCATAGATCCGTGGAATGCTATAACCAACATACCCAACTGCACGTGCCTCTTGAGCACTATATATATGTGTCCTTTCACACTGGTACGATGGAAAATCCTTCTTGTGATGGTATTTACCATAAATCCAACATTTCAATGGTTTCTCTCCATTGCCTTTATTTTTCTACTCTCCAGGCTAATACCCATGCCATTTCTTAGTTGCATTAAACTTCTTATGAGGGGCTTCATTTTGTTTCTCACCTGAATACTAATATCTTCCACACTGCTTATGCCATTTTCCATTAGTATTATCATTACCCTTCTAGTCACGCTTGAACTCAACCTTGTGCTTTGATTTCTCATAACAATGCTGCAAATTACTAATAGCTTCCTCTAATGACAAAGGCTAATCAAACTCAATCTGATATTTAAATGGAAATAGAAATCCATTGATGAACCTTTGGATTGTTTCTTTCTCATCCTTGAGATAGGGCACATATCTCAATAACTCTAGAAATTTGGTTGTATACTCTTCCTCTACCATGGAACCCATCTTGAGCTCATAAAAATCCTTGGCCTTTCCATCACAATATCTCTCAGATAGGTACTTCTTCCTGAAGAGTATTTCAAACTCACCCCACGTCATCTTCTCTTCTCTCATGCCTCCGAAATTATTATTTTATTCCCACCTGATATTTTCTTTTCCTTTGATACTGAAGGTAGCTATATTGGATTGAAGGTAGTTTCAATCCCAATTCTTCACCCTTGTGAGCATCACCCGATGCAATGAGTGCTAAGTGAACTATTCAAAAATCATGAGAAATTAGTCAGTTATGAGTACCTCTCATGGAAATGGTCATAGATGAATGACTTACTTAACACAGTTCAATCACAAAAAAAAATATATAATATAATGCACTGTGGAAACCCCTCATACTTAAAATAATCATGTAATATATGAACAAGATCCATAACATGAACACACCATTTAACCATGCCTATAACTAATATTTAACTATAATGGAGGCATGACAAACCAGTCATAAAATCAAAAAAATAAGCAATACATGTGCTCATTGATCTCAATAAGAAATAACACTTAATAATATACACATAAATCTAACCAAGTCAATGAATTCCAAGCACCACCCAACCATATATTAGGCTGAAAAAAAATCTCTCTATCAGCCAATCACCCTCATGCCATATTCCAAGTATGAATGTGGGATCTCAAGGGATAAACCAAAACAAAACCATCCATGGAATCAAGAGGCTAAACCACCTCAACCCTCAACCACAATGATTTCACCTAAATTGGTCCAAAAATCACCAAACCAACACAAGCTTGGATGCCTCAGAATATCTTCACCCTACCTAGAGAAATTTTCCTGTCTCCACCCACCTGTCAAGCTCTTCAGATAGAAAACCATCTCCACCCCCAACCCTTGGGATCTTCTTTAGACCACGTCAACCGAATAAAAAATATTTTGGCAATCCAAATCTCAACCAAGGATGAACCCCACCACACCATGGCTATCGAGAAAATGGTAAGGTAAGACTATAAAGTTTGTCAACCTAGAAAAATCCCATGCTAACGACATCAAAGAATTCATGTAGACTAAATGGATTCACCATGCATTCAAATCCCAGCAAGGATATGACACATGCAACCTGATACCTGCAAAATATTCCTGCTATAGCTACTCTTCCACTCTTCTCCTTATGCTTCCTTGATTTCATTTGCTTTCTTTATTTTTGTGTCCAAGTTCTCTCCCTCTCCTCTTAGATTTTGAATTCTGAAATTGATCAAAAGTTGTCAATTCTTTCTCATATGGATTTTAATCATTGATTTCTGATGTATTTTCATTTCCTTTTCCTATTTTCTTTCTTTTTACTTTATTTTTTCTCTAATATCCTTTGCATTCATATCCCTTTCCCTTCATCTTCCTTTTTTCCTTTTTTTCCTTTAATTAATTTCCATTTATTTCCATTTGCCTTTTTCCAATTCCAATGCCAATTTCCATGGCCATTAATTAACCACAAGTGACCCCCAATGTGATGTTTGTCCCCTCCATTCAACTTGGAATGTGTCCCATGACCTTGGTATTATTTTTTCCTTTCTAATGTCCTTCCATTTACCTGGAAAATCAACCGGGGCTATTGCATAAATATGATATTATTGTTTGACTTAGGGTATTCATAGGAATAAAGCCAATAAAGGAAAGAAAAACACAAACGAGATAGAAATGGCTATTTTTAGGGTTTTCTCTAACGTTTGTGGTACAGGTTCATGTAGAGCTTGATCATGTTAGGAATGTAACCAATGGGTTGAAGAGAGGGGCATGGAGACTAGGTATGGGAACAATTGAGGGTTTGGTGTGATTGAAAGAAGGATCTCAACCAAGTTAATTTGCATAGGGTAGCAAATTGTGACTCTTTAACATTGGAAGGTGAGGATAACATCAAACTTAGAGCATGCACTTCAAAGGTCAAGTTAGCAAGATTGGAGAAAGGATTGATTAGGGCATACAATATTGAATATGAAAGAACTTAATGGGATCGATTCAATGATGTGATAATTAGGGTTCAATTTTGAGTGATTGATATAGTATTTTGCTAAGAAATGATAATTACTAATAACCAATAATTGATCTCGAAGGGCCAATAAGAATGTCGTAAAATTCATTTTTTCATATATAGTTAATATCAATTTGTGAATCCACAACTTCATTGAAATTGGTGGTATGTTTCTGTGTAGTGCAGTGATGGCCATTAAAGGGTTTTATACATTACAACTTGATTGCGCGATGAAAAGGGAAATCCAATGAGATTTTAACTTCGAGAATATGTTATAGTAATTTATGCATTGTAAAAGTGTAATTTGAGGTTACAATCTCTAATAATAACTTGAGAAATTTATAAATATGTAATAATTTATTGTAGGCCGGAAACAATTATCATTGTATTATGGCCGTTTTTAGTTGATCATGTGTTACTATGGTTTTCCATTTTTCATGGTTGAGCGCAGTTAACTATGTTTTTCAATGGTGTTAGAAATACTAAGAGACAAGGGGTGAATTAGTATTTCGTGCTAAATAACATTTTGCCAAGTCTTTTCTTTTCCTTACAAATCATCAATTGTACCAATGATTAATGAATATAATTTATGTAAAAATTCTCATATAAGAGAAACCATTATCGATATTGATACAAATCAACACATAATCATTAGAAAACACATGAGAACACCATCAAACACACAGACACCAGATATTAGGTGGAAAACCCAATTGGGAAAAACTGTCACTGCTGTTGTCTTTGCCTTTTTTATTATTAATATTAAAATTTGTATTTAACATCTTACACTAGTCGAACACCAATGTGAAGGCTCCTACTTGTTGAAGGCCACACCACCTCCAATCATTTCTCCAGCTACTACTGGAAGGAATCCACCACTCCATAATCAAGTGCTTTGGCCACCAATAAAAGGAAGCTACCATTAACAAGTTCTTTAGATACCACTGAAAGGATGCCGCCACTCCCTTATTGAAGGGTCCAACCCTCACACACTTTTGAACCTCGTTTCAGAATGTTTCATACTAGATCCACCTACAACAAACTCAAATACAATAGGCCACGTTTCATTCAATTTTAAAAATGTGCCCATTTATACTTTGTCACTCAATAAATAATTTCAACTGAATGCAAAGCCTATGTATTATTCAATCTTCTCACCAATATTGCTCATACAATTGTCAAGACAATCAACAAAAAAAACACATTAATCAACAAACATCTCTCTGCGATACAATGAAGAAATATTTCCTCAATACATCGTTGCGTACAAGTCACAAAAACTCATCCATTCATCATACTAGAAACATATACCATATCTAGCATTATCTAACATGAAATCCCACTACTCAAATAATTCACTGGCCACTCTTCAATAATACCAAGTGAAAGTACTCTCAACAACATACCTATAACATATCCATTCCATAAACATTTAGAAACATTCCCATCAAATACCACCTAATATATACTCAAAAAATCAACTTATGACATTAAGATGATTAGCCTTACATTTTCTCACCCAACAACAACATACAATGACTCATACATATATGCATAAAATTATTTCTCAAACCAAAGAATTCAGTTAAGCATCAATATTCTGCCCATAAATCAATACACAATCATCCGACTATTTATATATATAAGTTTTCTCATGTAAAACACAACAAATAATAATTTGAACTTGAATCCAATCATACTCAGAATCAATCAAATTCTTTCATACTTTGACCTTTATGAATTCCTTGTATAGTTACAAAAATAGAGTTGTGCCTCAGACTATGATGCATACTATCCTCTTGCTTCAGATATGGAATGTGACAACTTTAATGCACTGTTGATTTTACACATCATTTTTTCACCATGACATTTTACTATCATTCTGGGTCTATCACCATCCATATTATGCTCCCTTAGAGGTAAAAAATACTCATGTTCCTGAAACAAGTCTTGAAAACTGGAGAAAATATCTTAAAAAACTTTAAAATATTACATGCGCACTTTTTGTAACCATTACCTACGCATGCGCTGATACTTCTTCTATTAGCCACGATTACCACTGCTCTGTTCACCACTAAAACCTGCACACCCTCATAAAAAGGAAGTAAACATGAAAAGGTAACTTCTAGAAGCCTATTTGGTTGAATATTCTTCCAACTGGAAGTGTCTAGAGTCACGCCAGTTCGAGCTATATCTCTTTAATCATGGAGCTTATCCCTTGGCTAAAGGAACTCTCATCCCTTCATTGGAGGATCTCATCCCTTTATTCATGGATCTGAAACTTCCTCAATCACTCTATAAATTGAGCTGAAGTTTCAGGTTTGAGGGTACTAGTGGTATTGGTAGATACTTGTGTGGAGAGAGTTCATAAGAGTTCATAGATTCTGAACTAGCAAGTTGTTGGTTGTACATTGAAGATCACACCTTTGTGCACAATATTTCATGTTGGTCATTCTAGAGTGGAAGGCTTGTCAAATAGAGGAAAATGATTGCGCAGACACACGGGAGAAATTTGTATAACATGAAGGCTCAGGTTGTAAGATTGCTCTTTTTTATTTATGATAATATATATGGTTCTATTTTTCTCATTTTATTGTTTTTGAATTCATGGAAATGATGTGAATACTTGGAATCCTTGATCACTAAGTTGAAATAGTATTTATTATTATTATATATTCCAGGTGCTTTGATCCTTTGCATTGTTTGTGATTGTAGGTTCTTCTCAGCATTGAAGGATTTCTTTGGATCAAAAGGAAAAAGGCTACATCAAACGTCTCGATTGAAAGGCAGGAGCATAACCTCCTTATTTCCGAGTTATAATAATCTAAAATGCAAATAGTTTAGAGAAAGAGGCATTCAAATGTTTGTTTTTTTCTAGTTACTTATTGGGGTACTAGGGAGATCGCTCTTACATTCATATAACGATTAAATAAATTTTCGAATCATGAACAAGATCCATAACATGAACACACCATTTAAACATGCTTATAAATAAAATTTAACCATAATTGAGGCATGAAAAACTAGTCATAAAATCAACACAATAACCAATACATGTGCTCATTAATCTCAATAAGAAATAACACTTAATAACATACACTTAAATCTAACCAAGTCAATGAATTCCAAGCACCACCCAACCATATATTAGGCTGGACCAAATCTCTCTATCAGCCAATCACCCTCGTGCCATATTCCAAGTATGAATGTAGGATCTCATGGGATAAACCAAAACAAAACCATCCATGACATCTAGAGGTTAAACCACCTCAACCCTCAACCATAGTGATTTCAGCTGAATTGGTCCAAAAATCACCAAACCAACACAAGCTTGGATGCCTCAAAATATATTCACCATACCTAGAGAAATTTTCCTGTCTCCACCCACATGTCAAGGGCTTCACAGAGAAAACCATCTCCACCCCCAACCCTTGGGATCTTCTTGAGACCACCTCACCCGAATAAAAAAAATATTTTGGAAATCCAAATCTCAACCAAGGATGAACCCCATCACACCATGGCTATCCAGAAAATGGTAAGGGAAGACTGTAACAACTGTCAATCTATGAAAATACCATGCTAACAACATCAAAGAATTCATGTCGACCAAATGGATTCACCATGCATTCAAATCCCATCAAGGATATCACACATGCAACTTGTTACCTGCAGAATATTCTTGTTATAGCTACTCTTCCACTCTTCTCCTTACGCTCCCTTGCTTTCGTTTTCTTGATTTATTTTTGTGTCTAAGTTCTGTCCCTCTTCTCTTAGAGTTTGAATTCTGAAATTGATCAAAAGTTGTCAATTCTTTCTCATATGCCTTTTTGTCATCGATTTATGATGTATTTTCCTTTCCTTTTCCTCTTTTCTTTCATTTTCCTTTATTTTCTCTCTAACTTCCTTTGCACTCATATTCATGTCCCTTCATTTTACTTTTTTCCTTTTTTCCTTGAATTAATTTCCATTTTCATTTTTCCTATTCCAATGCCAATTTCCATGGCCATTAATTAACCACAAGTGACCCCCAATGTGATGTTTTTCCCCTCCATTCAACTTGGAATATGTGTCCCATGACGTTGGTATTATTTTTTCCTTTATAATGTCCTTCCATTTACCTGGAAAATCAACTCGAGGCTATTGCAATAAATATGATATTATTGTTTGACTTAGGGTATTCGTAGTAATCAAACCAATAAAGGAAATAAAACACAAATGAGATAGAAATTGCTATTTTTAGGGTTTTCTCTAATGTTTGGGGTATAGGTTCATGTAGAGCTTGAGCATGTTAGGAATGTAAACAATGGCTTGAGGAGAGGGGAATGGAGACTACGTATGGGAACAATTAAGGTTTTGGTGTGATTGAAAGAAGGATCTGAACCAAGTTCATCACCATAGGGTATCCAGCTTGACTCTCTAACATTGGAAGGTGAGGATAACATAAAAATTAGAGCATGCAATTCAAAGGTCAAGTTAGCAATATTGGAGAAATGATCGATTAGGGCATACAATCTGAACATGCAAGAAATTATTAGGATTGATTCAATGATATGGGAATTAGGGTTCATTTGTGAGTGATTGATATAGTATTTTTCTAAGAAATGATAATTACTAATAACTAATAATTGATCTCGAAGGGCCAATAAGAATGTCGTAAAATTCATATTTTGATATATAGTTAATATCAATATGTGAATCCAAAACTTCATTGAATTTGGTGGTATGTTTCTGTGTAGTGCAGTGATGGCCATTAAAGGGTTTTATATATTACAAATTGATTGCATGATGCAAAGGAAACTCCAATGAGATTTTAACTTCGACAATATGCTATAGTAATTTAAGCAATGTAAAAGTGTAATTTGAGGTTACACTCTCTCATAATAACTTGGGAAATTTAGAAATATGTAATTTTTAATGTAGGCCAGAAAAAATTATCATTGTATTGTGCCCGTGTGTAGTTGATCATGTGTATCTATGGCTTTCCATTTTTCATGGTTGATCGCAGTTAACTATGTTTGTCAATGGTGTTAGAAATACTAAGAGGCAAGGGGTGAATTAGTATTTCGTGCTAAATAACATTTTTCCAAGTCTTTTCTTTTCTTTACAAATCATCAATTGTACCAATTATTAATGAGTATAATTTATGTAAAATTTCTCATATAAGAGAAACCATTATCGATCTTGATACAAATCAACACGTAATCATTATAAAACACATGAGAACACCATAAAACACACAAACACCAGATATTAGGTGGAAAAACCATCACTGATGTTATCTTTGCCTTTTTTCTTATTAATATTAATATTTGTATTTTACATCTTACACTAGGCGAACACCAGTGTGTGGGCTCCTACTTGTTGAAGGCCGCACCACCTCCAATAATTTCTCCAGCTACTACAGGAAGGAACCCACGACTCCATAATCAAGTTATTTGGCCACCAATAAAAGGAAGCTACCCTCCCTTAACAAGTTCTTCAGATACCACTGAAAGGAAGCCGTCACTCCCTTATTGAAGGCTCCAACCCTCAGAATATTTTGGACTTCATTTCAGAATGTTTCATACTAGTTCCACCTGTAACAAACTCAAATACAATAGGCCATGTTTCATTCAATTTTAAAACTGGGCCCACTTATACTTTACCACTCAATAAAAAAATTCGACTGAATACAAAACCTATGTATTAGTCAATCTTCTCACCAATACTGCTCATACACTTGTTAATACAATAAAAAAAAAGTACATTAATCGACAAACATCTCTCTGTGATACAATTAGTAAATATTTCCTCAATACATCACTGCGTACAAGTCACAAAAAATCATCCATTCATCATACTAGCAACATATACCATATCTAGAATTATCTAACATGCAATCCCACTACTCAAATAATTCACTGGCCACTCTTCAATAACACCAAGTGCAAATCCTCTTGGAAACATAATTATGACATATCCACTCAATAAACATTTAGAAACATTCCCCTCAAATACCACCTAATATATACTCAACAAATCAACTTATGACATTAAGATGATTAGCCTTACATTGTCTCACCCAACAACAACATACAATGACTCATACATATATGCATAAAATTATTTCCCAAACCAAAGAATTGAGGCAAGCATCAATATTCCGTCCATAAATCAATACACAATCATCTGAATATTTATATATATAAGTTTTCTCATGTAAAACACAACAAATAAGAATTTGAACTTGAATACAATCGTACTCATAATCAATCAACTTCTTTCGGAATTTGACCTTTATGCAATCCTTGTATAGTTACAAAAATAGAGTTGTGCCTCTGACTATGATGCATACTATCCCTTTGCTTTAGATATGGAATGTGACAACTTCAACACATTGCTTATTTTACACGCATTTTGTCACCATGACATTTGACTGTCATTATGGGTCTATCACAATCCATATTATGCTCCCTTAGAGGTAAAAAATACTCATGTTCCTGAAACAAGTCTTGGAAACTGGAGAAAATCTCTTAAAAAACTTTAAAAGATTACCTCCGTGCTTTTTGTGACCATTACCTGCACATGCGATGATACTTCTTATATTAGCTGCAGGGATCACTGCTCTGTTCACCACTAAAACCTGCACACCCCCGTAAAAAGGAAGTAAACATGAAAATGTAACTTCTAGAAGCCTAGTTGGTTGAATATTCTCCCAACTAGAAGCCTCTAGAGTCGCACCAGTTCGAGCTATATCCCTTTACTCATGGAGATTATCCCTTGGCTAAAGGAACTCACATCCCTTCATTGGAGGATCTCATCCCTTTCTTCATGGATATGAAACTTCCTCAATCACTCTATAAATTGAGTTGAAGTTTCAGGTTTGAGGATACTGGTAGATACTGATTTGAGTAGATACTTGTGTGGAGAGAGTTCATAAGAGTTCATAGATTCTGAACTAGCAAGTTGTTGGTTGTACATTGAAGATCACACCTTTGTGCATAAGACTTCATGCTGGTCATTCTAGAGAGGAAGGCTTGTCAAACCAAGGAAAACAATTGCGTAGACACACGGGATAAATCTATACAACATCAAGGCTCAGGTTGTAAGATTTCTCTTTTTGAGTTCTGATAATACATATGGATCTATTTTTCTCATTGTCTTGTTTCTGAATTCATGGAAATGATGTCAATACTTGGAATCCTTGATCACTAAGTTAAACTAGTATTTATGATTATTATATACTGCAACTGCTTTGATCCTTTACATTGTTTGTGATTGTAGGTTCTTCTCAGCATTGAAGGATTTATTTGGAGTGAAAGGAAAAAGGCTACATCAAATGTCTCAATTTAAAGGTAGGAGCATGACCTCCTTATTTCCAATTTATAATAATCTAAAATGAAAATATTTTAAAGAAAGAGGCATTCAAATGTTTGTTTGTTTCTAGTTAGATGTTGGGTTACTAGGGAGATCGCTCTTGTCTACAAGACGGATTAATCCACAAAACAACTGCATATCACACTTCATCCCAATATTGATTAGATACATCAACACGTTCATATACAACAATTATAGATCATAATATTTGAAGGAAATTATCTATTAATTTCACAACAAATGATTAATTTTGAATATGATCTCAGTCTACTGTAGGTGCATACATAATTTTCAATTTCTCACTCAATAAGTGGGTAATATCAATTCAACACTGGAGAAAATAACCATGATATCATACTTTTGGTCATACACAGATGGACAGACTTGGTCGCATAGATCACTAAATTGGTCCCACTCATACTTTTTTCTATTGCAACATATAACACTGTGACAAAGAGGCATACATGCATAATAAAATTTTTGATGCGTAGAAAATCTGAATCCTTAGATTTTTCCAAGATCAATATTGGTATAATAACCTCAAGAATATATTCACATCCTCACATCCACATGCATTAGATATGAACCCTTCACTTGTGCATTGGATGGGAAAAAAATTCCACAAACTTGGGTTTCCACTAAACTGCAAAGTACCTATTCCATAACAAAAAAATTCAAACAAACCAAAAAAATATGTGTTTGTGCCAGTGTATACAAAACCAGGGATAATTTTAAGGATGGAAAATTATCTTGAAGTTTAAAAAATTGGCTAATCTCACTAGTCCCTAATATGCAAACTATAAAATGTTTATTTATGTATTTGTAAAATTATTCAAATTTATAATGATATTATATAAATTGTCTATATAATGTTGGCGAATTTTAACGTAAAATAATTTTATACTATAAAATTTGGGCGAATCAGTTTTATAAAAAAATGGAAATTGGCGAATCTTATTTTTGGAAAAACCATCGAAAATTAGCCCACCTGTGAATATTAGCCCCTAAAATTTTCCATGTACAAAATAATTCAAACAAACCAAAAAAATACGTGTTTGTTCTAGTGTATAGAAAACAATCAATCCTCAAACACACTAAAAATGCCCGATCACACTCTATATTTATAGCTTCAGAATATTGACTAAATCCTGTTGGCCCCATGATTACCATGGGCAAGAGCCAGTTGTAAAATTTTATGGATTTCCAAGCCGAACTTCGAATGCGTTCAAACCAATATTCATGAATCAAAATCAATCAATGTGTTAATTTCCTTGGACCAAATCATTCCATGAGAAATATTGTTTAACCATGGTGGCCCATAATGGGCTCGACCTCTTGGACAAAAACCAAATTTCAATAACTGAATTGATCATTTGTCCAAATCAGTTCTATTGATGGCATAATTAATTAGTTAATGCGTTCACATGCTCAATCATGAAAAATTCAAACTTTAATTATTGGTGACCAGTTCCAAAAAATACCCAATCAAACTTTCACATTCATACGCTGGGAAAATTCCTTTGTTTGAGCATGTAGTAATATGCATTTTCACCGAAAATAGAAGACATAAACTTTCCATCCCTTATCAAGTATGTTGACATCAATTGATCCAGGAGGATCTTGCACAGTCCACGATCGACAAGGAAGTCCAGAATCATCTTTAGTTCTTCAATGATCTGGATGAGAGTCTTTAGTCGTGGTGCAAGTTACTTTATGGTTATATGTCCTTATGTGGTTAAATGGTGTGGAAATGTCATTATGTGGTGAAAGCAATGTTAAACGATATGTATCAAAGTTTTAAACTATAGCCCTAAACCTATGCTAAGGTGAAAAGAATACATGGTGGAGACCTAAGCACATAAACTTATGGTGGAAAACCCTATGGTCAAAACCTATGCTAAGACCTAAGCGCATAAACCTAAAGTTCTAAACATAGCGCATACAAACCTATGGTTTTGGTGTTGGACTATGTTATAACCCATATATTAAAAACAGTCTAACCACATCGGAGTTGACCGTGCGGGCGAAGTTAAGTTGCAGACAACATGTGAACATCAGTTTGAACACCACACAGTTTGGAGCTGACCACCGGAAGACCGCAACCATTGGAGGTTTGTGTTTTCACATGGATGGGGTTGGCCGCCAGCAAGACTGGAATTGTCAGACCTAACCTGCAAGGTGGCATCTAGAGTATTGATTTCAGAGACCTGTCACATGCAGTTGTTCACCGCTGCACTGTTTAGCCAGACCGTCAGGGTATTGGTGTTATCCAAAGACTATTTTGGGTTTTGAAATTAAATATGCGCTATGTTATTTTAACCACCATGGAACCTTTTTCTAGGTGGTCTAACGCTATTGCACCAAGAACCTTCATTTCATTAAATGTAAAACCACTTGCCATGAATAGGCCCAAGAAGTCTAGAGTGAAACTATAAATTACACCATTTCTCATGATGAGAAAGGAGGAGTGTTTTTGAAGGCTTGAATTCATAATTTTGTAAGAGAGAGGCAGTTTTATTTTAGGTGTATCTTGGTCGTCCGAAGGTAGAATTGGGCACCCAAATAGGCGTTGGAAAGCTAGGAGGGAGGAATTTTTGTTGACAAAGACCAGAGGTGCCTATGAGCACATTCAGTCTGGTGAATTTATGTGTAAATACTTCCTTGGATCATTCCTTAATGAAACAAACGCCCATTTGAAAGCGGACCCGAAGACGTAGTTCACCATGGACGAAATCCGTAATCAATGTTTGTTGTCTTCTATTTCTTTTCTTTGCTGCAAATTCATGTTTAATTGTGCTTCTTAATTTCTGGATTAAGTCATAAAATCAATTGATTTCCTTCAGTTTTCCACACCAAGTGATCAAGTTAACAATCAATTCACTTTGGCAAATATTCAAGTCCTATTTCAGATCTATTTTAGATCATCAATTCCAACATGAATGACACCATGCTGCCAACATATGGTTGAATATTATTAGATCTATTTGAGCATACTTAACCATGTTTGACAATGATAAACATGGTTTATTATGCCCGACCATGTTACTTTCCATGTTGAACATGGTTGGCCAAGGTAAACATATTTCACTATGATTACCTATGGCTAACTATCATTGACCATGTTCACTATAGCTAATTATGGTTGGCTTGCTCACTAATTATGTCACATCAAAACATTAAATTTGGTTAATTTTTTTGGATCTCTAGCTTCTTCCATGTTTATGTGGAATCACAATGTGAATAAAGGGTTATGTCAAATTGATTTTGGTTAACTTTAGTGGCCCATCGTTATATATGGTTGATTATGTTTGACTTTGGTTGACCATGATTGATTATAGTTGAATATGTTTGACTATGGTTGAGCACGAGGAACCATAATTAACCATGTTTGACTATGATTGATTTTTTTTAGATATGGTTGACAATGGTTTGCTATGTTTGACCATGGTTGGGTTTGGTTAGCCATAGTTGACTAGGTCAACCATAATTATGTGATTCACCGTTGTTGACAATGGATATCAACGTTTAGCCATGAATTACTATGGTTGACCATGTTTGACTATGGTTAACGATGGTAGAATATTTTAGACCATGCTTAACCATTGCTAACTATGTTTGACCATGGTTGATTATGGTTGACAATGTTTGACTCTTATTAACCATCATTAACCATGTTTAATGATGGTTAATGATGGATTGATCATTATTGTCTATATTTTAAATCATGTTTAACCACCCTTGACTATGTTGGACCATGGTTGATTATTTTTGACAATGTTCAATTGTGATTAACCATGTATAATGATGGTTTGATCATGGTAATTTATGTTTTACCGCTGTTAACTATGGTTGTTGATGTGGGGCTAGTGGCTAACCCAACCATCCCATAAGGTTAATACTAACCTCGCCCTTACCTAGGAAAATACTCACAATCGGTTGATTTAAATTAAGCATCCATGGGTTAAATCCCCTCTTATTTAATTCTCAAAAGAATCTATAAAGGTTTCTAAACATTTGATTAAAAACCCAACAATAATAGCTTCATATGCAGAAGTTGTCCCTTTTCATGATATTGTGATTATAAACCATAATTAAAAAAAACCCATTCATTTAACTTCTGACTATAAAAAACCAAATTTGGATAAATATATCAAAGTCCCAACATGTATTAACCTTGGCCCACAATACTTCGCATATCATTGCGGAATTTCATTAACCTCAACATAAGCCTTAAAATATTTATAACTAACCATTCTACTAATTCAAGGCATTGCACATCTATCGAGGCTCACTTGTATGTCAAATCCCATATGGCCCACACTTTATCTCCACGTAGAACCTATAACACCAACCAATATTATATCCGTACTTCATTCTTTGCCATCAGATTGACTTTGTTTCCGATCGGACGGTGTTCGCATTCCAACCCTCTACAACTTACGCGAACGATACCTGTGCGATAAAAGTGGTTTTGGACATCCACGTGTCGCTTGCGGAGGCATATCGCGTTCGATCCAACAATTACCACTTACCATTCTTTTCCTATGCAAAAACCATTAGTGGTTTTAAAAACTACCTTCATTGTTCCATCTTTGCTATTGATTCATGGTTCCAAAACCTGCTTCACAGTTCTGATTCGCCTTTCACACCAAACGAACGATCACATGAGTCAAACCCTCTGCACATATATACATAGATTTTATTAGACCTTTACTTTATGATCGTTTATGTGGTTCAACCAAATCCACAAGAAATGGGTTATCCGCAGATTTTGTATGCAATAGTTTGATCATCTGTTATCACTTATAATCAATCAACAAGCGGCAACAATAATCCATATTCCAACATAGTAATTACACAGAATATTCCAAATATTTCTCAGATTCACAGTAAATAAACCATAAGGTCATACAGATACACGAATTGTACAATTCCACGCTGTTTTTGGTATTTTCCATAAAATATTTACAAGCGAAAATACATTCGGTTTGACTACTATCAAAAACTCCTCTATGAGACCTAGCTATTGGTTTTGGACCATCAGCTCTCCCTCTATCTAACCTCTCGCTTTCTATAAACCCTAACTCTTGCACTCTTCTACCACTCTCTTTCTTCCATCACATTCTTCATTCATTCATCACACTCTTACTCTTCTCAAATCTCTCTCTGTTGGTTTTTTTAATGTTTCAAAAGCTTACAATTTATAAAAGAAAAGGATTCATGAACCAATTTAGTTCAAATCCAAAAATCTCTCACTATCTCCTAGATTATCTCTTCAACTCCTCTCTTTATTGAATAGAATCCTAGATTATATTTTTTTAAATCCCTCAAATCCTCACTATTCTTAGGATTCCTTACTCATCCCTAAGATTTTACAACTCACAAGATATTCTCCATAAATCAATTTACAACTTAAATTTCCTCATACTCAACTAAAATTAGAAAAGTAAATAAAATGATTAAGGGAACCCACTCCCTTTAGTAAATGAGAAATAAGACTCATGGGTCTTGTAAGTTTCGAAGAATGCTCTTGCATCAATTGCCCATCTTTGACTAGGCTGATTATGATTAATTGTGTTTCACTATGGTTGACCATTTATGATGATGGTTGATCATGTTTGATTGTGGTTGAATTGCTACATTCCTTGATGGATATGTCACATCACAACATCTAACAAGGGTTGACCATATTTGGCTATGGTTAGTGATGGTTTTCCATGCTCTTATATAGTTCATAGTGTTTGATTATGATAACAATGGTCATCCATGTATGCCCATGTTCATTGTGGCTAAACATGGTTGAGTTTGATTAAGAATGGTTGCCTATGGTTGAATAATGTTAATTATAATAGATGGCATAAATATGATTTGACCATGAATAACCATAATTAATAAGGTTTTAAACCCTTTCTCTATTGTGCTTTTAATTTTCTTCTTTTGGAATGATATCTTTCATCCACCTAAACTTTCATATTTTAGAAAAAAAATGGAACACCTATTAGAAATTAGAGAGAGCAGCCATTGAACAGGATTCACACACAAATAATTAATTTCTATATTATAATCAAATGAATATATCACAAATTTTATAGTGCTGTTGAGATCCAACTAATTCCACTCTTGGAAGGAGAAGTTGAGAGAATCTCTCAACATCCTCCAACAAACCAAACCAATCCCTAATCTGTAGTATGCATCATAAATGAGGCATTATCTCAAACACCCCCCCTTAATGCCTACATTACAGAAATGGAGAACACACTAATTTTATACAAACATTTGTCTGCCCTGGTCTTCATTAACATTTGTACCCACTTTGAGATCTCATAGACAACGCTCTTTTCTCCACCATTTTTGAGCTACCATTCAACCCATTTAAATACATTTGTTTCTGACCAGCAATGTTGAATTTGTAAGATCAAATATTCTTGACACCCCCGAAGAAGAGTCTCGACACTGAACTATCCTATTGAAATATTTCCATCTGTGAAATAACCCCGAAGAATAAATTTCAACAGTCTCTAGGAAAATATTCTAGGTACAAAATATGATCAGCGATCAATCCTACAAAGTGACCTTTACACACAAGGATCTCATTGTATAACCTGTAACCGATGCTCTTGAATCCCGAAGCACAACAAGATCCATCAGCATATAACAAATTCACACAATCAAATTAGCCAATTGTTCTCTCGGCACCGAAGAATGTCGAGAACGACTAATTTAAATAATGCTAATTTGTTCAATAATTGGTTCTGCACTACACAAATCTCACAAAAAAAAATTCATAATTCTACATATTAACAAGCTACACACTCCACCAACACAATTCTTCTTCGCCTATAAACCGACTCGAGACGAACTCGTCTACCCATTGCTCACGCAATGAACTTCATCCAACAACAAATTAATGGATTTAAACTACACCTATGCCATCACACTTTCAAAGTTCGGCAACAGGCAGTACCATATCTGAGCCACCCTTGAAATGAAATGCAAATTCAGGCCACACAATATTCTTTACACCAGACACATTGTAACATAGTCCCATGCCAGTGCTAGCTTCAACATCACCAGCTCTTGTGTATCCAATCTGAGAAGCAAACTCACCTTCAATTTGGTTGAAGATTTCTTCGTTTAAGACAGTGAATGTAGTACCTGAATCTATTATGGCTCCTCCATTGCCTTGGCTGTCGAATTCCAATAAATTAGAAGGCAACTTCAAGAGTTTTCCCCCAATACTGAACCCTCTGAGACCAATGTAATAATATACGCCATATTGAGAAGAAAGAGGTGCTCTGGAATTGATTAAAAATGGCGTGTAATTCAAAGGGATATCACTAGGGAGCGCATTATCACCGAGAACCATGAGGCTTTTCTTGTCTTCTTCGTCAAGTCTGTGGCTCTGAAGGTAATACGCAAATTTATCTTTGCCAATGTGTTCTCTCAGTTGGGAAGGCATAGACAGAGCTCCTCTGCCAAATCTTGCAATACCAGAAGGTTGCTCGGATGAAACTATTGAACATCCCACTGCAAAATTGGTTATTGCTCGTGCCCCTTCTCCGTTTTCGAATGGTAAATTCAAGGTATCTATCAGGAGAAGCCCTACGGTGCTTCCCATGCCATACAGAATCCCATAGGGCGGACAAGTATGAGAGCAGTTTGTGAGGCTTACTGCGCAATTCCCACACAAGAGTTCCGAGTTGTTCCCGAAAAGGACTCCGCATATTGGATTTGCACAGGTTACAAAGTGAAAAGAGGACGACATCCTCGGAAGGAAAACCCCATTGGAGGCGTTGTCTATAGGGCAGTTGTTGCAACTATAATTTCTGGTGCAGGGCACCCACACTAGATCACTAGCCGTGTCCATGATCAGCAACAGATCCTACACTATGCTACTCTCCTACACCATACTCAATCTCACATTTGCCTGGCCATCCCGTGAGGAATTTAAGCCAGTAGAGGCTCTGATACCATATTAGAAATTAGAGAGAGCAGCCATTGAACAGGATTCACACACAAATAATTAATTTCTATATTATAATCAAATGAATATATCACAATTTTTATAGTGCTGCTGAGATCCAACTAATTCCACTCTTGGAGGGAGAAGTTGAGAGAATCTCTCAACATCCTCCAACAAACCAAACCAATCCCTAATCTGTAGTATGCATCATAAATGAGGCATTATCTCAAACAACACCAAAAAATAACAAGTATGCTCTTGTGGGGATAAGGAAAATGATTTTTGGGGCTAAATATTTGACTGAGTGAATGAATAAATCTAAATTGTATGCTTATGTTATGTAAGATGTGGATTTCCCTATTGAAACCACCGTTGTTGATTGCTAATTTATGGATGGTGGATGCAAGGACTATCTAATTGGACTCTACTTGAAAAGACAATCTCTTAAACCTAATAAAACCATAAAAAACAAAAACTTTAATTAGACACAATGCATATTGCACTTAAAACACATTTGGTTGCAACATATTACATTGCTTCAAACATTCCTTTGTCATGACATATCACATAATGCCAAAATTTATTTCTAACATAATTTGACTATTAATTTTTTTTCAATTAAATAAAATTAAATAAAATGAATACCTGACCACTTGATCAACTTTAAAAATAAAATAAAATAAAAAGAAAGACAATTTTACCCCAATATCTAGATAATAAGAAAATAATATTTTAGAAATAATAACAATAAATAAAAAACTTATGATAGCAATCCCACTATATATATATATATAAAAGCATCACTAATGTTCAAAGTCTACAATCGTATGTATTTGGAGACACTCCATTGCGTACTCACCCAAGGTGTATTCTCAAAATTGGAAAACACTTAAAAATTTATTGTTGGCTCCATTTACGAGAAACCAAGAAGGATTTCCCTCCAACACGTGTTTTATATATATATATAGTTTTACTTACAAATTTCTTACTATATGTTTACTATAAATGAAATTTATAGTTAAAAACTTACTTATTATATATTTCTTAATAAATGATGAAATTTATTATATAATATGTGGAGATTTAATAAAA
Source organism: Pinus albicaulis (assembly GCA_034641835.2). Lineage (NCBI taxonomy): Eukaryota > Viridiplantae > Streptophyta > Pinopsida > Pinales > Pinaceae > Pinus > Pinus albicaulis. Next base: position 713,126,372 of record CM076582.1, read on the forward strand.
TTAAGATACAATTTAATCAACAAAGTTAAACATACATATATATATATATATAACTTTACTATATAATCTGTAATTTTTTGTTGGGATAAAATAACTTCATAAATAAAGTTTAATCTATACCATTATGGGTAAATTTTAGTGATGTGTATTTTTGAACGGAGTTGTCTATTCGGGCAATGAAATAGCCTGGACGACAGCTTTTTGTCAGAATCTGGGCAACTAAAATTCAAGAAGTCAGGAATTTTGAGTGTTTGGAATCCATTTTTGATAGTGAAAATAGATTCAGCACTGCCAAAAACCTTTAGGGCACTCAAAATACTAAAATTTAACAACTGTAAACATGATTCTCATAAAATCTTTGTCGGATTTTTTAAAAATCTTTGCCAGATTCTAGGCCAAAACGTTGCTTGGTAAGACTACAGCTTTTTGAACTGTCCTTTGTATGTTATTTTTGCGAAAGTATCCCCACAAAGGATGTTACACAAGATGGATGGTAAATTAACTAAAACGTGTCTCAACTTTTCATCCATGCATTTGTCTTGGGGAAAGTTAGGCCACGAAAAGTAAAAGCGGCAGTGGAGCTCATGTTAATCCATACATAATCATGATGATTTATACATTTGCATTTGGATTTGTCTTTGGGAAAGCTAGGCCACGAAAAGTAAAAGTGGTAGTGGAGCTCATGTTAATCCATACATAATCATGATGATTTATACATTTGCAATTGTTATGCACATATATGTTATTGCTCACTCTACTTTCACATCTTTAATAGGGCATAAGTGTTTTAGATGGGATTGAAGTGAAGGAATCTTCGAAGTTAATAATACAATTTAGGTTTTCTCTATTCTATGTTCTAATGTTGGACATTTATTAAGTTTAAAATTGTGCTTTATGTAGTGGGTTTGAGTGTCATATTTGTAGTGGGGATAGTGGGTAGTTGCGAAAGAACTATTATTAAAGTTAAATAACAACATATTTCTAAACTTGAATTACTTAATAATGGACGATTTCACGAAGGTGTAGGGGATGCTTTTGGGTTGGAATTGGGATAAAGCATCATCATGGAATGGGATGTGGAGTTCTAGGTGGTGGAGGAGAATATGTCTAAATTTCAAGTCACGTGAAAGGAGAATTTCACATTTATTCTTCATCATATTTCATGAGAGTTAGATATGAAGGAAAATAAAAACATAAAATTTCACCAATATTAGAGATAGAATTGTGAATTTGGACATTACAATAAGATGGGTACTAGATTAAATATACACTAAAATATAAAACCATTCAAATGTCGATGTTTTCAAAACTATGCAAATCGCTGACTTTGATTGACGATTTCCATAGAATTACAACCTTCAAAAGTTTATGGTAAACCTTCCATCTAGAAGTGGGAGTATTTTTCTCATTATTCATGTTTTAGTTCATGTATATGCTCTAGAAATGTGATATCATATTTATCATGGAAGGAGTCTAGTGTTCCCTATTGAAGCTTCTATTGGTGTTCTCTCCTCCTATAATTGCATAATGTTGTAGATGGGAATTATATGTGGATCAAACATATGTGTAGTTGAAACCCATGTAATTTTGATGGTTTCTCATTTCAATTGAATTTTTATAAGTTTAGCTTCTAGTTCCTTGCTAATATTCTCTCTGGCTCCACTCACTGCAACTATTGTTTTTTGCAGCACTCGTTGTGCTTAAGACAACTTGGTTGCACGACAAAAAACCTCACCTTGGGTATTGCCTTCCCTGGTCTAATCTTGTTTTTTTTCTTTTCCACATCCAAATTGGGGAAAGATGTTGCACGATTATGGATGATATCAGGACTTGAAATCGTCAAGACCTATTTTTTGTGTGCATTACTTAAATATTCTTTAAAATTAATTGTATAGTTGAGGTTCTCCGTGTTATAGAGATGAAGTTGAAATTTGTGCTTTTTGTAGTGGGTTTGAGTGTCATATTTGTAGTGGGAGAAGTGGGCAATGAAAATAGAACAATTACTAAATTTGAACAATAACATATTTCCAAACCTGAATTATGCAACAATTAAGAGTTTCATAGAGGTGTAGTGTGAGAATTTAGGGGTGGAATTGGGAGAAAGCATCATTATAGAATGGGATTTGATAGAGCTCTAGGTGAAGGAGGTGAAGATGTTTAAATTTCAAATATTATGAAAGGAAATTTTGACATATATTATTAATCATCATTTATGAGAGTTAGGTATGAATGAAAATAAAAAACATAGAATCTCACCATCGCAAGAGGTAGAATTGTGTATTTAGTTATTATAATAATAGGTTTACAATGTTAAAGATATACTAAAACTATGAAACCATTCAAATTCCACCCTTCTCAAAACCGTGCAAGTAACTGACCCTAATTGAAGAATTTTGTGGTATTATAACCCTAGCAAGATTTTCAACAACTTTCCATGAAGTGGGATTATTATTCTAATTATTCATGTTGGATCCAATAAATATTATCTTGGAATGTGACATAATATTTAAAATGGAAGGATTTTGGTATTACCTATTGAAACTACTATTAATGCTCTCTCCTCTTGTCATTGCACATTTCCACAAATGCGGATTCTTAGTGGACAAAATGTATGCTTGACTAGGATGCTCATAATTTTGCTAGTTTCTCATTCTTGATTGAATTTTTGTAAGCTATACTTCCAATTCCTTGTACATATCGTCTTTGGTTCCCCTCACTGTAACTTTAGTTTTCTGGAAAAAACATTTTCACTTGAGATAACTTGGAATGGTCAGTTGAAGACCTCACCTTAGGTGATACCTTCCCTACTCATCCGGTTTTTCTACCTTTCCACCTCCAAATTGAGAAAAGTTGTTGGAAAAGCATGGATAACATCACGTTTTGAAATGGACAAGACCCGTTGTTTTGTGTGCATTAGTTGTTGTGAAACTAGATCTCTATCTAAGGGTGAACTAAATCCAATAACGTCCATGCTAAAGTTTTTGGTATATAGAAAATGTAAATCGAAAAGAAATTCCCTTTATTTGTTTGCATAAAGGTCCCTCTTACACAATAATTTGTCACCCCACTCACTTCCCATCCCTGATCCTAGAGTGCCCTAAGATGACGACTGTGCAGTATATCCACCATGGAAAATAAATCAAGATATCCCTTTAAGATGAACATAAAGCTACCTTGAAGATTTTTTTGTAGAAGCTCATCTTAAAACCTCAATTTCTGGGTCAAATCTCTTTGCCAATTGCCTACCCATGCTGATGGCATGTTGGAACTCTTTGACCTAGATCCGCTAACGCGCTTTTGATGGGAAAAATTGGGTTTAACCTCTTTTGGCAGTGTTTCCTCAAATGGAGAAGAATATTTGTGCACTAAAAGCCTCCAAAAAAATGAGCTCGATATGGTTCGATGTATATATGCTCGAGCTCCCTCATTTGGAGATATTGATCTTATCATTAGGGAATTTTACCTTGAGAACTGTGCCTTCCTCCTTCTTTTATGGATCCCTAACTCCTTCTCCCTACCTATAAATTGAATCTCATCCTTCCACTACTGGTTGGTCTTTCCTGATCATTAATCCTTTGCATCCATATACTGTGATTATGATTAGTTTTCCACTTGGGAGAAGGATTACTTGAAGAGCCTTAGTTTGGACTTGGAGATCACCAAAGGGATGTCTCCAACATCAAGACCACGATTATATGCTTCCTCTTTTCTATAATTAATAATACAACTGATGTTTCACTTTCCATATTTGTCTAAATATCTATGCAAGTAGCCTAATGCTCTTGATTTATTAGGTAGTTTCTATTCGATGTATGCTATGAATCTTGTCACATTTCTTGTTGATATCTCTTGATCACAGGTATTCGAATGCCACAAGCAACGAGGAGTGAGCCTAAAGGATTTTGAAATCAAGGTCTTCACAAAAGGACTAGATGATAACATCAAGAAGAGGTAGGTTCTTCTTCTTCTTCTTCTTCTTCTTCCACTTTGAATACAAACTAGGAATGGGTTCATTAGTTAGTCTTGTGCATTGCTAGACCCACTCTAGGGCTAGAGAGATTACCTCTGTCCATAGAGGGGGTTGTATTCACAACAAAATTGGTGACTCCACTGGGATCTAGCTCAAGCGCCTTCGACGATGTCGACCTTGGAATTCATTAAGTCGTGCCCATATCGATGAAAGGCACTATTATATGCTATCAAAGGGATTGATCAGATGGATTCAAGTCCTATTACTTTCAATCTCGAGAATCATGTTCCTAGGCTCTCATCGCAAGTGGATTTTCTTATCCAAGTCATTGTGATGTGTAAAACCATTCATCGGATTTTTATTGATGAAGGTGCTTCTACCTGCATCGTGTCTATTGCATGTTGGAAATCCATTGACTCTCCTCCATTAAGTCAGTCCCCTAACACTCTGGAAGCTTTTGAAAATAGAGGTTCTTAGCCATATGGTATTCTAAAAACCTTGCCAATTCAGTTGGAGGGTAAAACGATGAACATGGAAGTAGAGGTGGTGGATGGAAACCTCAATTATAACCTTCTGCTTAGACGTAGTTGGACTCATGCGATGATTTGCGTGGTCTCCACCCTTTTCCATGTTCTTCACTTTCCTCATAAGGGGAATATTGTCATTGTTGATCAACTTGATTTCTTTTCCCCAGATTATTCAACTGGAAATGTTACGTACGTTGGGAATACCTCTTTTCCTTATGAGAACGTTGGGCCGAGTCTTTTTAAGGAATTGTCCATGATGGAAATTTTTCAGATCCCGCCTCCTAATGTCGCCTATGTTGACATGATATCATCTGGTCACGATCCATGGATTTTTCCTAGTCCTAGCCAAGTTGAAATTTTTGGTGACATTATATCCCTTAGCCTCACAGAACCAATGTATGAAAGAATTCTTCTAGCTTATGTGGCTGCTTCTGAAACCAATGATAACCTAGTTTCATCTTTAGACACGTATTCACAGTCTTCCTAGTTTGGTTCTTGGGATTCATATGATCCCTTGAATGAGATATTTCCCACTGATGAGAGTATCATGGAAATTATGTGTCTTGAAGAACCCCTTGGGATGATGGTCACCATCATTCCTCGTTTCTCCCAAGCCTGGGTGAAATATCTACTTGTCTGGAAACCTGTGTTTCATCTAAATTGAGTGGCCTGCTTCAACATCCTATTTTGGTTCATGAAGTGTTTTCCAAAGGAAACATGGGTAACATATTTGCCACCATTCCAATCGATATTTCCATTAAACAAGGGGTTGTCGAGAATATCCATATCGTTGCATCTTTTTCTCCCGATGAGGTCAAGATTTACACGGCTCTCTTTAAAGAATTCTGCGATGTCTTCACATGGTCTTATGAAGAAGTACCTGGCATAGAACCTAGTATTGTGGTGCACAAAATTTCTACACATCTGGACTCAAATACTTTTCATCAACAACTTTGTCCTATGCACCCAAGAAAGGAAGCTTCCATTAAGGGAGAGCTCAAAAAAATTCTCAAAGTTGGTTTCATCTATCCTAGACTATTGATAGATTGGGTCTCTAGTATTGTTCCTGTTACCAAAAATCAGGGGACCATTCGAGTTTGTGTTGATTACCGTGATATAAATCGTGATTTTACTGAAGGAAACTATCCCACTCCTTTTATAGATCAAATTATTGATGAATGTGCTGGGAGTGAGATTTTCTCTTTTATGGATGGTTTTTCTGGCTACAACCAGGTCAATATAATTCTTTTTGATCAACATAAAACTGCCTTTATCTATCCTTGGGGAAAATTTGCCTATAAGAATTTTCCTTTTGGTTTGAAAAATTCCGGGGCTAACTTCTAAAGAGCTAAGTCCTATGCTTTTCATGATATTAAGCACATATTTCAGCCATATCTTGATGACCTTCCATCTCATTCCGCGAAATGTAAAGACCACCCCAAACATATTAGAGCAATCTTCCTTTGCTACCGACACTATAACATATGGTTCAATCCTCGTAAATGTGTCTTTTGTGTTGAATCAGGTTGTCTCTTAGGTTTTGTGGTTTCTAAAGAAGGCATCCAAATTGATCCTCTTGAAGTTGAGGCAATCATCAATATGCCTCCTCCCTCCTCATTGTACCAGCTGCAAAGCTTGCAGGGGAAAGCTAATGTTCTTCGTTGATTCATCCTGAATTATGCTGAGCTTGGTAAAGGATTTACTCGTGCATTGAAAAAGGGAGCCCCATTCTTTTGGGATGAGATTTCTCAGAATTATTTTGATGCTTTGAAGAAAGCCCTTTTCAGTGCTCCTTTATTGCATCCTCCTGATTATCATTGCGATTATTCCATCTATCTAGCAGCCACAGACAACACTATTGGTATGATTCTGGCTCGGGATGATGATGATGGTCATGAACATATTTTTTGCTACTTGAGCCGAAATATCTTTGATGCTGAGGCTCGCTATGCTCACGTAGACAAAATGGTGTTTGATGTTGTTGATGCTGTTCAGTGCTTCAGCCATTGTATTCTCCTACGTAAGACCATTGTGATTTCCTAATGTAACCCCATGAATTAAATTCTTACTATTCAATTACTTTGGGGTAAAAACTCCAAAAGGATTGTCATTTCCCAGGAGTTTGACTTAGAGTTTTCTATGACTAAGTCTAATAAATCACTTGTCTTTGTTGAATTAATATGTAATCTTCTAGTTGCAGTTGATCCTACCCCTTTTGTTGAATCAATTCTTGATGAATTTTTATTTATCATTATCACTCTCAATACTTGGTATGGAGATGTCATTGTTTATCTCCAGACCCAACCGTTTCGACCAGAGCTATTTCACTTTGAGAGACGAAAGATTCATTACCAATATCAACCATACCGCATCATTGGAGATACTTTGTATCATACTAGTGTCGATTCTGTCCTCCGTCGATGGTTAAATATTGAGGATGCTGAGAAAGTCCTTAATGATTGCCACTCTGGGGTCTGTGGTGGTCATATTTCTATTCTGCTACAGCTCAAAAAATCCTTCAAGCAGGGTATTTTGGCCATCTATTTTCAAATATTGTATTATTTCCATCCACAAATTTCATGATTACCAAATTTATTCTCGCAAAGAACGCGCCCCATTCGCTCCCTTTCACCCAGTTGTGATCGCCGGGCCATTTTCCCAATGGGGCATTGATTTCATGACATGTAACCATCGCTCAGCCGGGGGGCATGGTTATATTATCATCGTCATCGATTATTTTACAAAATGGGCCTAGGCAATGCCTACATATGATAATGAAGGTATACCTACAGTGTAATTTATTTTCAATCACGTTATAGCTCTGTTCAGTATCCCGAAAGCCATTGTTACGGACCATGGCTCCTACTTTCACAATCATATGATAACAGATCTTACTACTCAATTGGAGCTGCAATACGATAGCTCCACTCCATATTATCCACAGGCCAATGGCCAAGTTGAAGCCGTCAACAAATTTGTGGTAATGATGCTTCAACAAACCATTGGGAGACATAGAAGAGATTGGAACCTCATACTTTTCTTGGCTCTGTGGGCTTGTGTATGGTATGGAAGCTACAGTCCCAATTGAGTGTGAAATCCATTCTTTGAAGCTAGCTATCGAATTTCTTCCTGGTACTTCGCCAAAAGAGGAACATTATCTTTATCTAAAGCGTATCGACGAGACTCAACAAATCACTGCTTCAACCATTGAAGCACAAAATAAATGGGTTAAAGCTCAGTACGATAATTCTGTACATCCTCGCGTTTTCTCTGAAGGTGACTTGGTCCTGCTTTATGATCAAGCCCATGACAAATTAGGGGTCGAGAAGCTTGAGCTAATGTGGAATGGGCCTTACATTGTTCAACGTGTATTAGAGAGAGGCGCCTATGAGCTAGTCGATTATGAGGGTGACCAGTTGGTTGAGCCCCAGAACGAGATCTATCTCAATAATTACTATGATTGATTTCAATTAAAGTACTTTCTACATTAGTGTGTGATTAATTATTGTGCTTTCATATTTTTTAGTGTGATTTTTTGCTTTGCAGACATGTTTCCTCTGCTTACCTTGTGTTCCACTTGGTTTATACATGGCATCGAACCATTATGCTGGTTTTGCTGATGGTGCTTGCCATAGCACACAGAACTTATCTTCTGCAACATGGGAACTTTTTTCCCCTGATAGCGAGTTGGTTAATCTAGAAGGTATTTTTTTGGGTCAAACAACTAAGAATATTGTTGAATATAGTGCGGTCATCGAGCTATTATCAGATGCAATATCATCGGTATTAGATACTTGGTTTTCAAGCTAGACTCACAACTCATTGTGTTACAATTAAATGGTCATTACTCATTGAGAAACCCTCAGATTTGGTGCGTGTACTTACGTGTTCGATTACTAGAAATAATTTTTATTATATTACATATCAACTCATTCCACAAAATTTTAATATATTAACAAATACATTGGAAATTTATGTATTAGATCGACATTTGCATCATATGTAAAAAACCAAACACATGATTATGATATAAGAACACTTAGTGACAGTAGACACACACACACACACACACACACACACACACACACACACACACATATGTATATATATCTATTCTGTAAAATTTTGTTACATCAAAATATCAAAAAATATGTGTTTCGTGACACAATGGCTCCTCAAGCCTACATCAGTGAAGTAAAGTAAAACTAAAGGTAACCATACGCTCACATGGTTCTCATGATAGAAATTGACAACTTGGATGACTTGAGATAGTAACCGGCGAAGTCTGCATGAGACTCCTATAGTATGCCTCTGATAGCGTAGAAATATGCCATAAAAAGTTGCATACTCTAGAATGCCTCTAGTCAGGCCCTCCAGGTCGTGCTCAACCTCCACAATTGGGTTTGGTCCCTCCTCGTAAGGAGCATCCTTAGTCTATCATGCTACCCTCCTCACAATTAGAGACATCCTTGCTGGCCTCTCTGGGCCAACATATGAAAAATAATCATAATTTTAAATCTCAGAACACCTCACCAGGTCGAAATCCAATCTCAAATGGATCAAAAATGCAAGAGATGAGTCATTTCCTAGTTTCTAGGGAGGTTAGAAACCATTCTCTGAAATTTAGCTACATGCTAGGAGTATTTTTCCCTTACATTAATTACACATTCCATCATACAAGGAAGAAAAAAACAACCTAATAACTCTAATGAAAACTCATAGCCTCGAATTTGTGACCATTTGTGAGCTTGATGCTTGTACTGAAGGAATCCAACGCTAATCTGTGACAATTCTAACTGAAGAATTTAAAAACAAAATGCAGAAGCATAATAGAACTTTTGAGGCACTTTAGGAAGTCAAAATTCACTTTTGAAACAAACGGTCAACTAGACCTGTGTGTCTAGTTTCCAGAACATTTTGATTTTTTCAAAATGGACCACAGGAAGGCCTACAAAAATCCATTCTCCTAGGGTCACTCAAAAGCGTAGCAGAGGGTCCAAAAATGAGGCAAAAACATGAAAATAGATGTTTTTTTAGCTTTTTCTCCCAAATTGCAGCTTGTCATGCCAAGAGAGTTACTGATCTATGATGTAATAATCAAAATACATCCACCCATGTAAATAAATCACCATTTGGCTGCCTCCAAATAAAAAATTCATAAATGTTCGTTGCCCTTTTGCAATGAGAAATTTCCAGAATTCTCCCACAAATCATGAAAAATACCAAAATTTCTCCAAATAAAAGGGTAAAGAGAGTAGAAGCCCTACATAAAAAAAAAGAAGATAAGCCAACCTATGTTGAAAAAGAAGAAGGAATGGACTAGTAAGTAGATAAGCTGCATAGACATATATTAATTAAACTAGTAATAAAAGAGATTTCACTGTCAAAAATCCATACAAAGATATATAGAAGTAATATACAACCATACATACCATACAACCATATATAAAAGCTATTTAGGAAAAATATGTTTCCAATACAACTATACATAGAAGCGATATATGAAAAATATGTTTCCAATACATAGTAGAATATGTAAGGTGTGTGGTTGAGCCAATAATACCTAGGTAGGGATCACTTTACAACCAAACATAGAAGAGATATAGGAAAAATATGTTTGCAATACATAACAAGATATGTAAGGTGTGTGGCTGATACATAAATACCTAGGTAGGATTCACTTTACAATTTGGTAAGGTGTGTGGTCAATCCATGAATACTTAGGTAGAGTTCTCTTTACAAATATATATATATATATATATATATATATATATATATATATATATATATATATATATATATATATATATAAATATAACAAACAATACCCTTATAGTGTTTATATCAGAAATCCTCAAAATCTCCCATTAGTATTTCTTAAAGTTTAGGATTTCATTATCGAAAGGTAAACTATGAAGGAAATTTATTCAAAGAATTCAAGAAAGGAAGGAAATTTATTCGAAAAATTCAGGAAGCAAAAGGAACAAACTCAAATATATTTTTATATCTATATATAAATGTAATTCGAACATAAGTATAAAACCCTTGAAACCAATGAAAGCGATTGTAACTTTTCAAATTGTAGAGGAGAAATTAACACATAGAGGCTTTAATAATCATCATTTACTTTGGTGGTTAAGCTTGTTGAGCTATCCTACTTCCCTGATGTGTGACTATTTCCTAACTAATCGAATAACGAAATGAAAGAACCATGCATCAATGGTATGCCACAAGAATTTATCTGCAAATCCCGAATTTCATGGATAAATTTAGAAACATGAATATATATAAGAATAATATATCTCGAACAAGTAGCAAATACAAAGAAGAAAATGAAAACATTGTTTTAAATCACAAATCTCGTAACAATTTACAGACTTTTACATTTTGAATGATTGGAAGAAGAAGACCACTTGAACGTATGAATATGAATCAATGTTTTGATAACACTAGAAGTCATATGGCTATCTAATAATAACATAATTTACACACCATATAGTACAAAGATAAATATTAATGAAAATGAGTTGCAGAGCCGTAAAACCCCGACGACACCCAAACGAAATGAAAGAGTAACAAGTGAAAATGACACAATAACCCCTATTAGATCTATCCCGGTAAGTCGTTGATTGTGTACGATTAGATCCCTATCGTTTAACACCTATCCCCAAATTTCCATATCGATGAAACACATGTAATAACAATATGTTGCCATATTTACGAAGCTTTTTGTATGAATAAATAAATAAATAATATTTTAACGTCCACAAGATTAAAAATAATCAAAATACATATACCACATTAATGTCAGTTTCAAAGATTAATAAAACTAAACACATCGCATGAGTAAATAAAAAAGTTGTTGCATAGTATAATGCATAAGGTTACATATGTGGAACATTTTCAAAGTATAATATGATTTTAAATATGCGATAAGCGATAACAAAGCGACCTTGGAGTCAATCAAATTCATATGTACACAAGTGGCTCGAATAAGCAGTTAACCTATATGTATGAAACCGTTTCAAATATGCATATGAGAGTCACAAACGTTTAAACCCTTTTGACTATGAAATTAATAAACCAATGTAATTTATGATGAGTAAAATGAAAAAAAGGAAGGAAAGAATGAATGAATGAATGGTTTGTTTTTTTTTTGGCACAACTCAAGACTTTGACTTTACCAATTAACACTCGGTAAAAAATAAATATCCTTAATTAAACTACATAAAATATAAAATATGATTTATCACATATACGATAAAGCTCATACTACAAAACCTTATGTTATATATTACATATTACACTTCTTATAAAACATTTTACTATGCATTTTTTTAAACATATTACACTTCTCATAAAACATTGTATTTTTTTAATAAATATTTAATTCAAATGATATATATTATCTGGTTTTATACGTTACGTATTGCACTTCTTATAAAACATTGCACTATGCATTTTTTTTTTTTTAACATATTACACTTCTTATAAAACATTTCACGGTTTTTTTAATATAATATTTAATTCAAATGTTACATATCATTTCGTTTTAATGTAATTGTTTAATTATGTTATATTATTTTTTTATATTATGAATTATGTTTTATGTTTAATATAAATTGAATTACTTATTATTATTTTTTTATATTGAAAGGCGTTGTGTATGAATATATTAAATAACATTTATTTATATATTAGATAGTACTTCAATGAATTCTAATTATTTTTATTTTTATATTGAAAGACGTTGTGTATGAATATATTAAATAAAATTTATTTATATATCAGATAGTATTTCAATGAATTCTAATTGTAGAAAAGAATAAATAATTTAATTTTAATTAAGTAAATATTAAATTATAAATTAATATTTTATTTTAAGTTTTGAACGGGTGAAGAATAAATAATAAAGATATAAATTGTTTAAGGATAATGAGTATTATATATATTATAGTTATGCAGATTTTAGAATTAGTTGTAAATATATTTCTTTATAAAATGATTAACTCATAATATTTTATTATATTTTTTGAAAAATTGTTTTAGGTACAAAATTGTATCTACTATTTCTTTTATTACTTTACTTCTCATATAAATCTTTCTCTTTTTTTAAAACCTATTACATTTTCTTTATAAAATATTTCGTTTTTTTAATATAATATTTATTTCAAATGTTATATATATATTTTTTAATATAATATTTAATTCAAATGTTATATATTATCTGGTTTTATTGTAATTGTTCAATTATATTATATTATTTTTTATATTATGAATTATGTTTTAGGTTTAATATAACATGAATTATGTTTTATTATAAAGATCTAGCAACTAAAAGAAAATTAAGATATTAAGATAAGGAGATGACATCAACCTCACTCTAGAAGATCAAAAGTATCTATCTGTTTTAACTAGTTCAAAGAAGAAAATTAATATAGCCAAGATTAAAATGAACTCTCATGAGCTCCATAGTGAAACAGGTGGTTGGACAGTTCCTAAAACACCATGGATGGAAAGGATCTGCCATCTCTGTGAGAATATGAACATCGAGGATGAAAATCACTTTCTCTTATAGTGGCCCGCGTGCAACCACATCAGAGCTCAATTTCATAATCTTTGTTGCAATACTGACCTTCCTAGCCTTTTAAGATGTCAAAATTATAGTGAGCTCGGGAGGCTTCTCTCCAAGCTTTTTGAGTATAGGAATAAAATCTTAAATCAAACTAAATAACTCTTTTCTTTAGGTCTGATAGACCAAAGATTGGTCTCAGTGAACGTTAACCACCACCATCATCATCATCATTAATTATTATTATATTGAAATGTGTTGTGTATAAATATATTAAATAATAATTATATATATATATATATATGATAGTATTTTAATTATATATTATTATATGATATTTAATTGTATAAAAAAATTAGTAATTCAATTTTAATTAAATAAATAAACAATTATAAATTAATATTTTATTTCAAGTTTTGAATGGTGGAAAGATAAACAATAAAAATATTTATTGTTTAAAGATAATGACTATTTTTATAATTATAACTATAAAATATATATAGATTTCAATGTAAAAGGTAAGTTGTAAATATACTTTTCTCACAAAATAATTAACTCATAATATTTTATTATATCTTTTAGAAAAACTGTTTTAGGTATACTATAACCAGAGTGTATCTACCATTTCTTTTATCACCATTCTTCTCATAGAAATTTTTATGCAAGTTATCCCATCTATTCACGCTATTAGTTGGTAAGGATATGAATCATTTATAGGAATTATCTTCAAGGGAAATTGAAAACAACCTTATTTGTACATCCAAATATCCATTGGAAAACTTATTACACATGGATTTAAACTTCCTCACATGATCAATTGTAGACACAATAATGTTTCCTTGAAAAATAGGAAACTTCTCTATGACTTTCTTAGAATGTCATGAAATAAAATCTAGAATGTTGGTGAAGTTGAAAGGTAATGCTAGAAAAATTGACTTTTCCTGCAAGATCGCCTTCTCATAATTATTTTAGCACCATAGTGCTCAATGCCTCAAGCATATTCCCAAGAATAAATCTTTTACTTAATACCTAAAAAATAATCACACAAACAAAGATTTAACCTCCTCTTACTAATTTAACCTCCTCTTATGAATTTCATAAGAAATTCACCCTCCCAATCTTGTAAGGTTATTTCACATAGAAACCACAAATTCGAATTCTTACACCAAATTCAACTTCTCCCTCTTTTCAATAGAGATTATTTTCTTCCTGTCTTGCATAGAATTACTATGCATATAATTATTTTCCTCACTTAATTGTCTCGAATCTTCTATAAGATTTAAGTTTCTCATATAAAAAATTCATTCTAATCTATCATGGATTTTGATAGACACATACAAACTAGAATTTATCAATTGAATATATAGAAAGAAAATATCAAATAACATGAAATTCCAATTCATTCATTCAATCTTGTACATGAAATTTTACTCACGAACTCTCTTCCTCTCTATGGATTGGTTCTACGTTCATTTGGCCATTATCTTGTCCCTTAGGCGTACATTAATTAAATACAACTTTAGAAGAAAAGTATATTTTCTTAGATCCATAAATCACTCCATGATTTATTCCCTAAAGATCTCATGATTTATTGCCTAAATATTTCATGCAATTCAAGGTAAATTTTATTTTTTCTTATGGATAAAATCTCACCTGTATATACGTTTTTCTAAAACTATTATAAAACTCATAAAATATATCAACTTGTTACATAGAAGAATATAAATTCTTCTGGAAAGTCAAGACCTCTTGGTGAAGCTTTGTTACATTAAAAAATTAATGTCTTGGAAGCTCTAATGCTCCTGCATCAAAAGGCCTCTCTAATTATGAACTCCAATATACATTGTTACTTGTTCAACCTATGAATGTGAGCCATTAAAGTGTCTCGAGAGATAGGGGGGTCAAGTTAGCTTTCCAAAGTAGTTTTCTTGATGTTCTTAATGAGTTGGTGGATAAATATTTTAGGCTCTTGGATCAAGGGAACAATGCCTTTGGAGGATATTCTCGTGGAACACTTCTAAGGCATGGGTTTAAGTAGCTGGGTTGCGAGATGAAGTTGTGAGGTTCATCAAAGGAAAAATATACATGGGAAAAAGGCTTTTTCCTAAAAACGCTACCAAAATATTGTAGCTTGTATTTTCGATGAAGGGAAAGTCTAATCCTATTAGTAGAGCCTAAAGGAAACTAGTAGGCAAGCCACACAATGCCATATATGTGAACTTGCATCTCTATTTAAATTCAAAAAATTCTAAACCTCAAGAAATAATCCATAAAGTCAAACTTAAACCAGGCAGTTTGGAAAGCTATAAAATGTTATGAGATTTGATTCAACAAAAACAATAAATTAATTACTATACATACGCTCATAAATTAGCTTAAAACCCAATAAATAGTTAGAAATAATTAATTCCTACTTGTCTATGGTTGTAATTCTCCATTTGAGGAGTTTGTTCCTACATAATAGGGATTAGCTAGAATATAGTTTCTCCTAGTTTAGTGTGTGGTTGAGAGAATCTCTCAACCACATTATTGTACGTCCAAGATAGCATTCCTATCTTGAGACTTTTTCTTGTATAAATATGTGTGTAATTTATGATTCATAATATAGAATTTGTTTAGAGTTTGCTGTGTGCTATTTTATCTTGGTATCGGAGCTTCAGAGCCCGTAAGGGCCTCTGGCCCTTCCTGGGCATAGAGAAATAAATTACTGCGTTTGTATAGCTTTATTAAATTTTTTGTTTGTCCATCAGATAGCAGTTCTAGTGCTGCGTAGGACTGAGCCTGGAGTGCTGTTGGTAAAAGCTCTAGAACGCTGTGACAGAGATCGCATGGATTAGTGACTACGAGCTGTGGATCCGAGAGGAATGCGTGTGGATTGAAGATCTGAGTGTGCAGATCGCTGGAGGTCGTTCGACATGACGATGAATAACCATTTGGCAAAGCAATAATAAATGTTGAACACTTGGCCGCATGATGTTCTTTCAAGATCGCATGATGTTACCAGACTGGGCTTAACTAGATCAGTTGGAGGTGTGTTGGCCCTCGCTTTCTCGCGGGAGCTCAGCCCGGTTGTTACAGCTATCATCATTACAGGCCGTGTTGGCAGTGCGTTTGCTGCAGAGTTGGGAACTATGCAAAGAAATGCATACATCGGAAAGCTTTTTGCAGAGCGGCCGGTCATCAATAGGCTCAATTTTCATCAGTGCGATTACGTTTGATGGCTTGGCCAATTTCATGAAGGTGGCGGCATGCTCACAACAATAAGACTGCTATTTACTTCGGCAACAAATTATGATCACGAAGAATTTGTCGAGATTTTTATAAACATCTTACTGGAGATTTGTGAAGAAAGGGATGTTGGAGTCTGGAACAAAAACATTGCCTTTTGCGACTGCATGAAGGAGACGTTGCGGCCCACGTGGAAAGAGTCTCGCCTCGCTTGAATGATTTCCAGCAGCTTGAGAAGGCACAAGCAGCGGATATTGAAGTGCCAGGAGCTTAATAGAGAAGGGATGGTGTGGTTCATAAGAATGTGGTGGTTTTCGTTTGTTGTGTTTTTTTTATTGTCATTGTTTTTCCCTTCGCAGCAGTCATGGTCTTCGGTGGAGGCGATTCAGTCATCTCCACTCGATTTCCAGCGGAATGGAGAGGGTTGATCGATGAGAAATTGAAGTTTCTGAGTGCTGCAAACTTCCATAATGTTGGCGTTAAAGAACGATATCAGCCATCACACGGGCGGGAAGGTTAGCAGATGAAGCTGAAGGCGTCATTGTCCGAGCCTGCTCCCATTGGGAGTCTTCTCTGCCTGCGTCCAAGGCTTAGCTGAAGGAGAAGCTCGTGAAGCTGTATGAGGTTAGAGATCCGCAGACAATATTTGTGTTTGGGTTAAGAACACAATTCAGAGGTGGAAAATCGTCAGGGTTTGGCTTTGATTTGTGACAGCTTGAAGCACGCTAGACAATCTTTGCTTTAATGTTTGCATTATAGATCGTGTGTATCTGATATGATTTGGAAGCAGAATGGTGGTCGATTGCCCAAGGAACGCGGCGCCATGTCTTCTAGGAGCTGTTCGTTGTGTGGCCTTAATGGCCACAATTCCCGTACCTGTGTGGGAAATGGCGTGATGCTCTTTGGGGTTCGTCTGACGGATGGACCAATGAGAGAGTGTGAGTATGAGCAATTTGTCAAATTTGTCTCAATATGAGCACTTGGATCCGGCTGAGGTTGCCGCCGAAGGTTTTGATGGTTATGTCTCGGATGACCTCGTTCATTCATCTAGCAATGTATGTGAGAGGGAGAGGGGAGTGCCCTGGACAGAGGAAGAACACCGGATGTTTCTTGTCGGCTTTCCGAGAGTCGGTAAGGCGGATTGGTGCAGCATCTCCAGAAACTTTGTAAAGACTAGAACACCGACTCAGGTTGCTAGCCATGCGCAGAAGTATTTCTTACGGCAGAGTAACATGAATAGGAGACTCCGTCGATCGAGTTTGTTTGACATCACAACTGATACGTTTTTTGAGCATTCCATTTGAATCAGAGAACCTCGTCCTAGGAACCGGAAATACCCCTTCAATTACAAGCCAGAAGAAGAAAATGGTTGCTGGAAAAGCGTCCTCCGAGAAGATGGATTTCTCCGGTGGCACGCAGACACCAGAGATGGAGAGGAGTAAACTTGTGTTCTTTGATAGGAAGAAGCAGTTTGAGTTGGAGGATCTGCTAAGGGCGTCTGTCGAGATGTTGGGGAAGGGGAGTTCTGGGACTGTCGTTCTTAATGATGGCTGTGTTGTTGCTGTCAAGAAATTATCATGAGTTGTGTTGTTCAGTAATTGTGTGTGTTTTAGCGATTTCTATTATGGTATCGCAAATATTATTGGCATAATATTTGTGTGTTATGTATGTCTTGATGAGCCAAGTGGGAGTTGAGCGAATGTGTTACTGTTTTGGAGATTGGACGGCCGACAGTCCACTCCTACTCCGCAGTAGATGGTGAAGGAAGATACTTGGCTGTGTCAAAGGCAGGGAAACGATGGCAGTTACCTTGATGGCGGTGGAAGCTAGGCATAAATCTGGCATTTCGTAGAACGAGCAATGTTCCAGACTCTAAATAGTTGCTGTTATGGTTGGGAAATAATCATCTTCGGGCAGAGACAAAGAAATTAATGTAAAGAGTTTATGTTTTTTATTTAGTTTCTTGGAATCATGTTTAAATATTATTGAGCCTTATTGAGCCTAGCTAACTCAATGTAGGCAAAGTTATTTTGTTAGAATTTGCAACTTTAACGAAGGACAGGTTAAGCATGGAGTTCCAAGAAGTTATTTGAATAGACAAAGATGCCCAAGATGTGAACAATGAACAGATGAGGTAAAGGAGCAGCGACAACGTTTATGGTGGACAACAAAGTAAATGTTTGTTTAAGTTAGTGTGATTTGTGGAATAAACTCCCTAGCATGTTATAAGCAAGTCGAGTTGTTGTAATGGTCATTGTATGTACCCAGAAACTCCAAAATGTTGAAGTATGAAATGTAAGCCTTTTAAAGGTATTTGAAAGTTTGTGGTGATCTTAAAACCACTTTGTGATGGTTTATGGTGAGCCTGAAACCATCTTTTGTCACTGTAAAGTGATGGTTGGTGGTGAGCCAGAAACCATCTATAGAGCCTTTGTGGCTGGTTGCCTTTGTGGCTTGAGGTGTCTTTGTGGCCGCATGTGCACGAGTGGCCGCGTGTACATGAGAGCTGTGTGCTCAGCAGAGCTTTGTGCTCAATCGAGCAGGTGGACTGCAGTAACACCTGGCTCACAGTCTCAGATGATTCATTGATCTCTGAGAAGAAGGGGGTTGGTGTGCTTTCTTAGCTGACAATTGTGCTGAGAAGCGCAATTGGCGCAACTGTTCAGTACATACTCGTGCCAACGTGCCAAATCACGGGAATGACGTGGAAGCACGGATTTTTTATTCAGGAAGACACCAACTCAACTTCATGGGGATCCGCGGGAAGCCTCATCTTCGTTTGATGATTTGCGGAGAAGCAGATCGGAGAAGTTGCGGATCTATCTGGGAGAGGTAGATTGGAAGATCCGCGGGAAGCCTCAACTTCGCTGGACGATTTGCGAGAGGAGCAGATCGGAGAAGTTGCGGATCTGTCCGAGAGAGGCAGTGTGTTTTTGGAGGTTCTGCACATGCAATTCGCCTGATGGTGGTGGATTTGTCGGTACATATATGCAGTAATAATGGTCGATAGAATCATGTATGCGAAGGACATCCTACAGGACTAGCAGTTGCAGCGGTTGGTACCCATGCATTCCGGTGGATGGTTGCTCTTTTATATGGACGTCGACATATTCTTTGTTATGTTTGACCACAACCAGACTTTGTGAAGCACTATCATGACAAGTAGTCATTAAGGGGGGGAGTTAGAAATAATTAATTCCTACTTGTCTATGGTTGTAATTCTCTATTTGAGGAGTTTGTTCCTACATAATAGGAATTAGCTAGAATATAGTTTCTCCTAGTTTAGTGTGTGGTTGAGAGAATCTCTCAACCACATTACTGTACGTCCAAGATAGCATTCCTATCTTAAGACTTTTGCTTGTATAAATATGTGTGTAATTTCTGATTCATAATATAGAATTTGTTTAGAGTTTGCTGTGTGCTATTTTAATGATTCAATTCCCAAAAGTATTATGAAACTTAAGTTTGCAAAATTGTATTACAATGAAAAATTAATTATACCGATCTATTTCGATATAAAGCTTCTAGAAATTTCATTTATTTTTAAAGAATACAAAATTATGGATCGTCTCGATATAATATTAATAGTTTGGAATACAAAATTATGGATCGTCTCGATATAATATTAATAGTTTGAGAAGCGTTACGTAATTCGCGTATTATTAAATAAGAAAAGAGAGGAGAAAGTGACAGTCAAAGCACATGCGATAAGACAACAATGCGTCCACATCGAAGAAAAAAGAAAGCTGTAACCTCCACAACACCATGGTGCGCTGGTCGGCATTTTCAAGATTATACGAATTTCTTACTATTTTCATTTAAAACGCAAATGGAATTTTCAAGATTATGCAATCTTTTGCATCATCCAAAGTATATTTCAAAGTAGTGGTGCTTTGAGAAATCTATTAATAAATTTAATTTAATTCATCATTCTTATCACATCACTGCAAATAAAATTTTAAAAAGCTATTAATAAATTTAATTTAATCCATATCGTATGACATCATTGAAAATTAAATTTCAAATTAATGATGCTGTAAAGAACTTATTACAATTTCACTTTACAATCTCAAAATTATACAAAATTCCATAAAGGAAATTTCAAAAGGTTGTAGTTTAAAAAGACTCATAGAATAATTTAAAAATTTTGGTAATATTCTGAAATTTTTTGGCAAAGATTTATCGAATTTTGTTTACAGTTGTTAAACTTTAGTATTTTAGGTGCTCTAAAAATTCTATAAAAAACTATTAACATAATTAATTTAATTAACTAATTATACATACAGATAATTTGATATAATTTATTTATATATTTATGATTTTTTCAAAAATATTTATACCAGTATTTAATAAAGATAATAATAATTGTATATTTATTAACCCAAATTAATATAAGTATATATGTTTTTTAATAATATTTATAATATAAAATATTAATAATTTATTATTAGATTGGTGTGTGTTTAAATAATTTATTTAAAATTAATTAATATAAATTAAATATATAGGTATTATGATTTTTGGTCATAATTTGGTGTCGAATTATGATTTTTTGGTCATAATTCGAAAATATAAATTCTAAAGATTTTGATTTCTTGTTTTTTAAAATGCACTTTTGAATGCATAAATAAATTCAACACCCTTAAAATTCTAGATGTGACATCCCAGGTGAATGTAAATATTAAATAATTACTTTGGTAGATGAGTGGATTTTATAATTAAGAAGTAGAAGTAATGATTGAGAGTTGAAATAAATTTAAGAAGTAATGTATAACTTTTTATGCTGAAGTCCTAGAATTTACAAAGGGGGCTCGAGTTGTAGAAAATCCACATAGATTCAATTGATCTTGTAATATGCTAAAACAAAATACTTGAGCATATTTTACAAATTGTGAAAACCAATTACCATCAAACAATCACATGAACAAGAAAGAGAAAGAATTTCAATCTCACAACACAAAGATGTATCTAGGGAAAGCCTCAGCTAAAAACCTCGCTATCTGTATATTGCATTAAGTCAAGAATATGGAACAATACAATGCTTCTCTAAGGCTTGAGAGCTATCTGCACTATCTCTGGCTGCCTCACTCTTATCCCAACAAGTTTGGTCCAATACCTAACCAATTCCTTGCCCCTGTCTGACCAACTTTGCTCACATATTTCTAAGGGGATTGAGCCCCTATTAATTAGGAAATTTACATTAATTGATTGTGCAATACATCCAAGGCATCCTGATGACCTCATGCATGACCTGTACAATTTAATTATACAACTGAGAGTCTACTTCCCTTTAACTCCAATTTCAACCGGGTCTGAATCATTAGAACTAACATGCAACAACTATTTATAGCAAATTATCATTTATCTGATTAATCACTGCATGTGAATTAAAACATATTTAATTCATTGGACCTCTCACTAGCTCATCCATCCATTAGAACTAGTTAAACTGATTTTAACTCAAATAATTAAGTTAAACAATTACAACTCAAAATAAACTGCAACTGGCCTTCCTAAAACTTAGAGTGAACTCTACATGCCTCAAGTTTGACCCTCAACTCAAATTCACTGAGCTAACTAAGTCTTCCCAACACAGTAACTCGTACAAACTGTCATGTAATGTAGAATTGCAATTTCCTTCTAATTTAATTAAGGGAAAATTAAATTAGAAGCCTCTTCTAGTTGCCAATTTCAACACTCCCTATCAACAAGAAAGGGATTGTCTGCTACCCCAATCTTGCCTCTATGGAACTCAAAATTTCCTCTTGACAGTCCCTTCTTCAAGATTTCTACATCTTGCTCCTCCATGGGAATGTAATCTAATGACATAATCCGCCTTTGCACACAATATTTGAGATGGGCTACCAAATATCAATGTGCTTGGACCTGTCATGAAAAATTGGATTAACCAAGAGTTTGATGCAACTCTGGTTATCGCAATAAATTACCATCTAATCCATCTATCAACCAAATAAACCAACAAGTATCTTTCTCATCCAGATGGCCTCACATGCTTCTTGACTAGCCATAATGTACTCTGATCTCTATTTCTAGTTGTACCAGGAAACTGCTATTCATCCAATGTTGAAGACTCCTCCTGACGTGCTCTTCCTATCGGATGGAATCCCTACCCAATATGCATCTGTGAAGCCTTGAAGCTTCACTCCCTCTACCCTCTCGTAATATAGCCCAAAATATGTAGTACCTATGTGGTATCTCAACACATGATTTCCTGCATTCCAAAATAACTTGGTAGGCTTAACCATATCTCGAATAAGTTGGTTAAATACATAGCATATGTCCTTTCATGTGTTCACCAAATACATGAGTGAACCCACAAGATTCTTGTAGATGGTAGCTGTAGGTTTTAACCCTGTACAGAAATTATCTCCAAACGAATCTTAAAAACAGAAAATAAACAATAGCAAGGGCATAAAACATAAAACAGATATACAAAGAGATTTTCCCATGGATGCCAAATCAGGATGACCAGCTTGATTTTTCATTATATTCCTTTTAGTGTTACAACACATATATATACATGTCGAAGTATACATAAACCCTAATCCATTAACCCTGGATTAGAACATCACCGTAGTTCCCTTGACCGGATCTACAAAATACCAGGTGCTGAAAAACCATCATGCCCCAAAACCATGTGTAAACCCATGCAAAAAACCATGGGCGGGTTCGCCCACCAAAAAATAGGGTCCAATTTTTTTTTCTCGGGGCGCTGCCCCGGACCTCGAACAGGGGGGCTGTCGCCCCACCTATGACCCCCCTGTCGCACCTGGTGCAACATACAAGTGGTACTATCGCCCCTCCCATGCGTGACTAGTCATGGAAATAATATAACACATACCCAACATTCTCCCACTTGTTGTTTTCTTTCTGTAGGGGGCCACAGGAGAGCTTAGTAATTAGCCCAACTTTGCAACACCCATTGTTTCTCTACACCAAAAGAACTTCTGAGTGCTCACAGACTTTTTTAATGCATCTACAACATTCTTCAAAGTGTCCACCTTTACTAGCAACACCCTTTTAGCCCCAACCATATCTCTCACAAAGTGATATTGAGCATCAATGTGCTTTGTCTTTGAGTGATAATCAGGGTTCTTAGCCAAGAAAATTTCACTTTGGCTATCACAGTCTATCCTTATAGCTTGCCGCACCAACCCCATACTTGAACACAATCTCTGCAACCAAACTGTTTCCTTGCTTGCATGAGTGGCTCCCATGTATTCTTCCTCTGTAGTTGAAAGAGCCACTACAGACTGTCTTTTACTCATTCAATTGACTGCACCTCCAAATAGGCTAAACACATACCCACTTGTAGATCTTCTTTGGTCCAGATCTCCAACCAAGTCTGCATCAACAAAACCACGAATGTCGAACACTCTTTCCAATCCTGGTCTTCCCTGATAGCATAAGCCATAATCACTAGTGCCACACAAATATTTGAAAACCCGCTTCACCGTTGTCCAATGCTCCTTCCCTGGGTTTGACATAAACCTTCTCAATACTCCCACTGCTTGTGCAATGTCTGGTCTAGCACAGACCATTGCATACATCAGGTTACACACTACACTTGCATATGGAATACGGGACATATCCTCCTCTTCTTCTTGTGTCTTGGGACATTGTTCAGCAAACAACTTTACACCTACAGGAATCAGAACATTCACCGGTTTAATATCCTGCATATTGAACCTCTGCAATATATCTCGACATACTTCATCTGGTTTAACCAAAGCTTCCTCTTTGCCCGATCTCTCTTAATTTCCATGCCCAAAATATATTTTGCAGCACCAATATCCTTCATGTCGAATTTGGAGAACAATTGTGTTTTCAAATCTTGGATAATTTCCTTGTCATTTCCAATCAACAACATATCATCCAAATACAAGACCAAATAAATAACAAGGTCACCAATTAATTTAAAATAAATACAGTGATCCTCCTTGCTTCTGGTGAAGCCAAGTCCCCGTATATATGTATCAAATTTTTGATACCACATCTTTGGTGTCTGTTTTAACCCATACAAAGACTTCTTTAACTTGCATACCAATTCTTTCTTCCCCTTCACCATAAAGCCTTCAGGTTGTTTCATGTAGATCTCCTCTTCTAAATCCCCGTGAAGAAATTTTTTCTTCACATCCATTTGTTCTACCTCAAAATCAAATGCAACAACAACAAATAAAAGTAATATAATATAAGTAACTTTGGAAATAGCTGAAAAATATCACCAAAATCAATTCCTGGCACCTGGGAATAACCTTTTGCTACCAACCGAGCTTTGTATTTCTCCACCTTGCCTTCTACATTCATCTTCTTCTTAAACACCCATTTTCTCTCGATGAGCTTCCTTCTAACCGACAACTCCACTAGATCCCATGCCTCATTTTTATGCAAGGATGCCATTTCATCAACCATGGCCTCCTTCCAGAGTTTTCCATCCTCTGAATCTACTGCCTCCTTGACGATTCTCGGATCATAATCAGTTATAGTTAAAGAAAAATTTGAACAGAAAGTAGATGGAATATACCTTTCTGGTTGTCTTCTTTCCCGAACTGATCTTCTCACAGATGGATTTTGTGGCTCTTCCTCTTCTAAGTCTTCTTCTATTGTAGAGTCTGATTCATCCTCCTTTAGCTCAAACTCTATCTTCTCAGGTTCCTTTGGTAGGACTTCATGTTTAAAAACATCTTTCACCTCTCTAAACACCACATCTCGGTTGTACACAACCTTCCTTGTTTCCAAGTTCCAAAGCTTGTAACCCTTTAAACCTTCCTTATACCCAATAAAGATGCACCTTTCAGATTTATTATCCAACTTGGTCCTTTTCTCCTTTGGAACATGTACATATGCATCACATCCAAATATCCTTAGATGCGAAAGAGAGGGTTTCTTACCAGTCCATGCCTCATGTGGAGTCTTATCCTCCAACGTTGATGAAGGTGATCTATTAACCAAGTAACATGCAGTCTCCACTGCCTCTGTCCATAATTCTTGTCCTAACCCGGTACCACTGAGCATGCTTCTTGCCTTTTCCATCAGCGTTTTGTTCATTCTTTCTGCAACTCCGTTTTGCTGAGGTGTATATGGAGTAGTCTTCTACCTTGCTATACCACACTTCTTATAGAACTCTTCAAATTCCTTCTTGCAGAACTCCCCAGCATTATTTGTCCTCAACACCTTTATCTTCTTCTCTGTCTGGTTTTCCACCATTTAAATTTGTCAAAGACTTCAGATTTCTTCCTCAAGAGATATATCCATGTATCCTTGAGAAGTCATATATGAATGAAACATAGTACACATGCTCACCCAGTGATGGAACCGACACAGGTCCAAACACATCACTATGCACAAGTTCTAATATCTTGTTCACCCTCTTAGCACTAGAAGGAAAACTCACCCGATTCTGCTTCCCATATACAAAATATCAACAGAAATCGAAATCCAGAGAGCTCTTAGACATAACTTCTACCACACCATTTCCATGCAGTATCCGAAGGCCCTTCTCTTCAATACGTCCAAGCCTTTGATGCCATAGCATGGTATTTTCTCCAGAGACCGCTAGGCTTTCTGCTCCACTTTGGGGAACCACAGAACTATTGTACCCATCAATAACAGGGCTTCCTTGAAGCTTGTACATAGTTCCAATCCTAACTCCCCGCATTAATACCAGTGCTCCCCGAACCATATTATAGGTATCTTTCTCGAACACTGTTTTTACACCTGCATCATCCATCTTGCTTACATAAATCAGATTTCTAGCCAATGTAGGAATGTGCAAAACACTAGGAAGTGTTCTAATTCTTCCACCTTGCAGCTTCAACTTGAATTTTCCACGTCCAATGATTTTGGCCTTCCTAACATCATCTAAGAAGACATCACTGCCATCATATTTCTCATACTCGCAGAACCACTCCCTATGGGGAGTGAACTGAAAGGATGCACTTGAGTCAATCAACATGACTCATGATCTACCTGTGTATTTGAAGAAGAAGCCAAATACATATCCTCACCTTCATCCGAGGTGGGTTTTTCCTCTGCAAAAGGAGCATCATCAGATCCCTTTCCTTTCTCAGGAGCTTTAGATCTACAGTCCTTTTTATAGTGCCCTTCCTTTTCACATTTCCAGCACACCTTTACAAACTTTCCAGGAGATTTAGATCTCCCTCTAGATTTAGATCTCCCACTCGAAACCTTATTATTGTTTTTGTTTTGGGGCCTTCCTCGTACAGATAAGGCATCTCCATTCTGACCTTCAATATTTCTACATCTCATTTCCTCCAACAACAAGGCTGAGACGATGTCATCAAAATTCAAGGTAGTTGTATTGCTACCTATTGTAATAACCAGACTGTCCCACAAGTCTGGTAGAGAACACAACAAACTGATGCACTTATCTTCATCTGAGATTTTAATATCAACAGATGACAACTGACTTACCACAGTATTGAAGGCATTCATATGCTCTGTCACCGAGTCTCCATCCTTCATCCATAGGTTATACAGCTTTTTCTGTAGGAACAATTTATTCACCAGAGACTTAGATTGGTACAAATTCCTAAGTTTGTCCCACAAATTCTTCACCGTAGCTTCCCCAAATACATTCAACAATATCGAATCTAAGACACACAACTGTATTTTTCTCTCCGCCTTTGGATCCAACTTTTTCCAGTCCTCATCTGACATTGCCGTTGGTTTAGTACCTGGATCTACTGCAATCCACTGGTCTTTATCCACCAGTATATCCTCCATTTTTAGCTTCCACAACTCAAAAATTTGACCATTAAATTTTTTAATCTCTATATTTCCACTACTCGCCATCTTCTTTCACCGCAAGAATCGATCTCGCAAATCTTCCACTGAACAGGGTATACCACAGGCCCAAGAAAAAAATCTCTCAGCGGAAAAGACGTCCCCTTGAAGCTGAAACAACTCTGATACCAGATGTAGGTTTTAACCCTGTACATAAATTATCTACAAACGAATCTTAAAAAAAGAAAATAAACAATAGTGAGAGCATAAAACATAAAAAATATATACACTGAGATTTCCCCTGGAACCCAAATCGGGATGACTAGCTTGATTTTTCATTATATTCCTTTTAGTGTTACAACACATATATATACATGCCGAAGCATACATAAACCCCAATCCATTAACCCTGGATTAGAACATAACTGTAGTTCTCTTGATCGTATCTAAATACCAGGGGCTGAAAAACCATCATGCCCCAAAACCATGTGCAAACCCATGCACAAAACCATGGGCAGTTCCGCCCACCGAAAAATAGGGTCCAAATTTTTTTTCCCAGGGCATTGCCCCAGACCCCGAACAGGGGGGGCTGCTTCCCCCCTGTGACCCCCCTGCTACGCCTGACACAACGTACAGGGAGTGTTGTCGCCCCCCTTGTGACCCCCCCATTAGTCGTGGAAAGAATATAACACATACCCAACCGTAGCATCTACTACTTCGCCTGAAGTAGCATCCTCCTTCCTCCAATTTTTTGCTACAGGACTCTCCATGGTTTTGTTGCCCTCAATGTGGAACTTCCTCAAAATCTCATTGGCATAATTTCCCTAAGATAAAAATATCTCCCCATCTCTTTTCCAAATTCCCAATCCTAGGAAATAGTGCAAGAGCCCCATGTCCTTCATCTCGAATTATCTTTGAAGATCCTCTTTGAAATACTTAATGAGTTTCTCATCACGTGTTAGTATCAAATCATCGACATAAAGTACGGTGTTCAAATTTTTACCTTCTACCACAATATTGTAAAGGTTCACATATGATTCAATCTTGGTGAAGCCCAACTTGGTGAAGTAGCTGTCGATCCTGGCGTACCAAGCACAAGGTGCTTGTTTCAGTCCACACAACTCTCTTTTGAGTCTACACACATGCGACTCTCTGTCGAAGGTCTCAAAACCTTCCAACTGCTCAATGTACACCTCTTCCTCATTCACTCCATTTAGGAAGGATGTATTTACATCCCTCTTATGTATATTCCATCATATATGCGCTGAAAGTGGAAGGATGTATTTGACTAATGAGTACCTTGTGAATAGTGAAAATGTATCATTGTAATCAATCCCCTTCACCTGAGAGAACCCTCTCGCCATAAATATGGCCTTTTGTTTCTCCACACTCCCATCTACTGGCTGCTTCACCTTGTAGATCCACATGGATCCTACAACTGACTTCCCCTCTAGTCTTGGGAAAACTTCCCATGCGCTGTTTATGATAATGGAGTCATTCTCCTCAACCATGGAAGCAACCCAAAATGGCTGCTGCACTACTTAATTGAAAGAGGATGGATCCATCTCTAAACTCTCGCTCATAAGAGCCATGTAGCTAGTGTAGCGCTCTTGGGACCTTCTTTTCCTGCGCTATGATGTGGGTGCTCCCACATTCTCTCTAGCATCAATCACCAACCTATCATCCTCTCTGGTGCGCTTCCTTCCATCTCTGTATGGCTTTGCATGAGTGGTTGCTTCCACTCTCTATTCTTGTTCTTATGGTTTCTCCACATCTAGAGGTTCTTCTTTTGAAGCCAAGAGCTCCTCAACTGCATGCAACTGAAGCTCCCTATCAAGGGAAATTCGCATGGCCTTCTCTTCATCGAATTTAACATCTCTTCTGACCATTTTCATCCTATGTGCTAGAAAGTGAACCTGATAGTTGTGAGGTGTATCGGTGTACCCCAAAAATATTCCCAATTCAGATGTTGGATTTATCTTCTTCTTGGAATATTTGGTCACATGGAAATAAATTGATGAACTAAAAATTTTAAAATGCGCCACATCTGGTTTCTTACATGAAAAATATTCCTTTGGTGTACTCATCCCAAGTATCTAATGAGGACCTTTGTTCTGCAAAAATACTACTGTGTTTCATGCTTCCAGCCACAAATGAAACGATAAGCCCTGATCATGCAACATCGCTCGTGCTGCTCCCACAATAGTTTTGTTCTTCCTTTCTCAAACCTCATTTTTTTGTGGGCTATGAGGTGCTATTAATTCTCTTCAAGTTCCTTCTGAAGCACAAACGCTATTGAATTTTTTCAAGACATATTCCCCGCCATTGTCACTTCTGAGAGTCTTCAACTTCTTCCCTGTATATTTATCGACAAGTGCTTTGAACTCACAAAACTTTGAGAACGCTTGATATTTCTTATGCATGAATAAAATCCAACACTTGCGTGAAAAATCATCTACAAAAATCACATAATACATGTGTTTTGCTGTGGAGTCTATCAAGAGCAGTCCACAAAAATATGAGTGAACTCTCTCAAGGATCACCTTTATTTGGATTTCCTTATCGTGAAAGGTGGATTTGGTGTACTTTCCCAATGTACACCCTTTTCATGTATCTCGTTGCTCAAGTGCACCCTTGGGAAGCCCTGTAGAAATCTACTGCAGGATCTTCAAAGCACCATGGTGTAGATGGCCCAATATTTTATGCCATAACTCACCGATGTCTCGGCTATGCACCTTCTGTTATTTCATGATCAAGGTAGCATAGTCTTCTACATCCAATTTGTAGAGGTTATTTACTTGAACCCCAATAATATTCTTCATTTTTCCCGTGGCTTTGTGACGAAGGAATTCCTTTCCTTTGCTAAATATCACATCATAGACACAATATTGCAACATAGCAACATAAAAAAAATTATTCTTTAAAACAGGAACATACACGACATATTTTAATGTGAGAGGAGTACCAAACTCCCTCTGAAAGGTAATTGTCAGGGAAAATTTTAAGAACCCCCCTAAATTTATATATATAATAAATAGGCGAATCCCCATGATACATAGGAAAAATGGAAGGCAATTTTATTAATAATATAATATGTATATATAATTTTTTGGCGAATCTCTCACAAGATTATTTTGTGTTGTAAAAACATGGTGAATCACCAGTACAAATGGCGAATCACTACTACAAAATGGTGAATTGTTATCTAGTGGAGTTTGGGTTGTTGGTTCCAATGAAGATATGGTAGTTGAACCAGGATTAGAAGGAAGAGAACCACTGAGACCAAGCATGGCACATCGTGACTCATGAGGGAAGTAGTTTTCGTGCAGTTTGGAAAATGCGTTCTTCTAGTTCTACTAAGCATAGTGTTGTTGCTCATGCTACTACTAGCATTGATATTGAGGTTGGAGAGGATTTTCAACAAATTGGGATCTTTGCAAATCATTTTGTTTCAACAATCCTCCAACACAAAGGCCCATGCCTCTGCCGATTTCTTTAATGAGCAGAACAAGTCGAACAAAAATGAAAACGCCAATAACTAATGAACATAATCAATACGACAATCCCAACACACTTCCAAACCGACAGTTGTGCCTCACTATCTACTACGCACATCCAAACCGACTCAGCTCATGGCAGAATTTTCTCGTGGGAATGGATCGGGGAATTCAAGGGGGTGGTATCATAAATTCATGAAGCTCAACTCATCCCTCCACAGTCCAATGCAGCAATGGAGGTCGTCTCTCCTCCATGCATATAATCACCAACAGGCACCAGCAGTTACACAACTATTACACAATCCAGGCCTCTCACAACAGTGGCCTCTCACAGGTTTGACCGACGACAGTGCTTGACTAAAAAATTTAAAAATAAAAGTTTGACGAGGAAAAGTAGTATTCAATTTTTTATCTTGTAATTAAAGAATTCAACATCCCAATATATAAAAATACCATCAAACAAACATTATGCACTCCACTCATAAAACAGTTCAGGATAAGAGAAAGTGTAACTTCTCATTCCATTCATAACACAACTCATGATAAGAGAAAGTGCAACTTCCCATAATGGTAAAACAAAAGGAGGAAATTTAATAATGATAAAACAATTCCAAAGTGTGGGGTATCCCACTTTTTATTCACACACCAAACAACCCATCAACAACTTACTTGCACTTGTCTTTGCCAGAAATCAGGAAATTGATTTTACATCAGAAATTAATGAAAAAAACTGCATATGGTAGGGAGCCTTAGTCACTGGCTAAAATTTTAATGTTGGTCGTTATGGAAATCGACTTATTGCCAACTATCCAAACCTTGAAGTGAAAATTACATTACAGTATGTACAAAATGGATATAGTTTGAACATGTAAACTCACCAAGTTTTCTTGTGCCCCTCATTCATGGTTGTTGTTAAGATGTAACATGGGAAACCCCCCCTTCCCTTACAGTTCGCTGCTTAGGGTTGCACAATTTTCCATATCCAACCATCAATCCAGCCAGCTTCTTATTATTCAGACGATGTTGGTAGACCGTTGGTTTTTCAAATCTGTTAGAAAATTATGAAAAATATCAAATAAATAATGAATTCATGATTATCTTTGGAGAGTATCTATGTATGATTAATTTCATTGTGACATAATAGCTAAAGAAAAAATATCATTAGGTAAGCAACCCAATTTAAATCTTGAAGATACATAATCTTCAGTGATTTCAATAACTGAACAATAATTAATTGCTCTGTACCTATTAGGGAACGGTATGAGGTGTGGAAAACCGAGCACATTTGATGTAATCTTCAAAATTTTATAATATAATACAACTCTCGCTTACTTACAAAAGAAAAAGAAAAAAACATATTATAATTTCACTATCAAATATCAAATATCAAAAGTACGAATTATTTCTTTCATACGCCCCCTTTATGGATTCTAAATCTTTGAGTTGTTTACATCTTTAGTCTTTTACACACATTTTTTTTCCAAGGAAAAACTGTGTTTTCTATTTCAAGTGTGAAAGCAAAATATGCATGAAAAAGTCTGTGCTTTCATACAAAACTACTAGTCTAAATACATTAGAACTTAACCATTGGATTTACCCCAAATACATACCACATCCATATTCTGCAATTGGTATACACTATACATGACAACAAGAGTTACAAGTCAATAGAGCACCTCACATTGTTCTTCTAAGTCAATAGAGGATTTTATATCTCACTGGGAAGCTTGCTTCCCCCTTGAACTCCTTGAACAAGAGCAAACCTTTTTGTTGTGCCATAACTTTTTTTGAGAGTCCATTGGATGATTTGTTAAATTCTCTATACAGATGTTGCAGCGAACCAAAGAGTGAACCCTGTCTCCCTAATTCTGTGAAGCAAAGGAGACAACACTAAATTAGTGATTTGTCACTTCTCATTAAACCAATGCAATTTTCAACTTTGAAACTCCTGGTAGTTGAAAAGATATGATTTGACACTTCTTTATAAACCAATGCCATTTTCAACTTTGAAACTCCTGGTACCTACAAATATTTGATATCATTTTCTAAAGCAAACTAAGACTTCAAAAAAATCTACAAGGCAAATAGTTCTATCCTCTTATTTGAACCCTTGATCAACGCCAAACTTTAAGGTAGAGTAACAGGTGAGATAAAAACAAAACAACACCATATCCGCATCTTCTAGAATACCTTGCTCCATCAAAAACCCTTGCTTCATTATGATTTATCTTAAAATCCTTTGGATTTTTATCTTTGCAACCTTCTTTATAGGAAATTATAATTATATGTGTTGCCAGATTCTCTATCTTATTCCAACCGTCCACTTATTCTGCCAGATCCTCAAAAGTCCACTTGTTCCAACCATCCATAACCCCCACATAATATAGCTAAGAAGAGCTCAAAATTGAGTGTGTGCAAACCATGTCTCAAGACCCTGAAGTAGGGACCCAGAATTAAATTGTCCTCGGCAATTTAAATATTGGAGAACATCTTGCCATATAGAAATAACATATGAACACGTAATAAAGAGGTGATCCACAAATTTACCTTAACATTTGTAGAAAATACAGCGATTTGGTCCCTGCCAATAGCACTTTTGTCCATTGTCGTAGGTCAGAATTCTGTTTGATAGAGATAATGAGGAGAAGGTTCTAATTTAAGAATTCTTCTAGATGCTTACCTACCATCAATGTCCTTCTCGCAGCAAATCCATGTAGGATAAAGCCTCATAACCTAATTTTTATGTAAGGATACTTGTGGCCTTATTCCAAAAGCATACTATTTCATCCCCTAAAATCTGTAAAGAAATAAAATTGTGACATAGTAATGAGCTGTAGGGAGTATATTCAACAAAAAAAGCTCCTTGTAAGTTCAGATATTCTTCTACTAACCAATTTTTTTACCATCTTCCAGGAACACCTTGAACCCCAGCATTATCCAACACTGACGATTGATTTGATTTGATATCGACGCTTCTGCTTAGATAATAGGTTTGATCATAGTGGCTAAAGGGGGAGAAAGTAAAGACTTGTCATTTACAAAAAAGTTGTGCAGATTGTTGCTTTAAATCACTAGATAAAAATCAGTTGAGATCTTCTTTACTGTCACATTATTTTGAATTCTAGATCGTGTTGATTTTTGCTGTGTATCATGGCCACCTCCACCTGAAGACATTGTGAATTACTTTATTCTGAATTTCAGATTTCTTTGAGCTTAAAGTTGATGCATTGACATGAACAGAACAAGCATACTGCTTGAGACCACTAAAGATTCAATGCAAGAAAGGCTATGCATACCTAAATGCTTCGACGAACTTAAGTTGGCTAGTGATCATGAGGAATTAATTGCCGAGTAAAGAATGGCTAGAACAGAGTCTATTTGGTATGCAGATCTCTTACCCTCACCTTTAAGATATGCAATGGTAGATCCTGAGCTTTTGTATGTGATACCAGGTCCCACAATCAGAGATGCGTTGATTTTCACCATATTCAACCCTCTGTCCATGGCCAACACCCATGCAGCCCTTTCTGACAGTGTCTTGGCTAATGTGTACCATAACTGTGAACAAGAAATATTGCATAATTAGAACAGGAATACCACAGATACCCTAACATTGGCTATCTATTTCTGCACTTGTTTCCCTTTCTTCTATCAACTATGTTGAAGATTTTGAAGCATACTACAACCATAAAACAACACCTTATGAACGGATTGATGAGTAGCAATTTAGCCCTTGAAGACTTCTTTTCTACAACACATTTCCAGCGAACACATAAGGATCAAATGCATACATTAGGCCCTTTTCATCTCAAGTACACACCTTAAAGATGAATGTATCAAATTGTTTCTTCATCTACTAATTGGTAGAAAATGATAAACAGAAATATTCTATCGTATAACCTGCTTCAAAGTAGTTTTTTGTGACATACAAGTTCTCTCATTTATTTAAATGCCTTATGGCTCCATTAGCCCATAAATGATAGGCACCAATTTCCTTCCTTCTCATTCATTCCTTGCTTTTGTCCATTTTTGTTTCTTCATCCTATTTCATACACTACAACCACCACTCATCTTATTAAATCACCTTGTGCCCCCATTCTATAGCCTAGCAATCCTACCTTTTAGGGATGCCCCCTTGAGTTTAAGAAGAGCCAACCAAAAGAGAAAGGAAAAGCTACTCAAATTGAGTAGGTAATATTCTTGAATTGTAAAAAACTAACACCATCGTGATTGAGACTTTATACTTTTTGTGGGTGCTAGGTTTTGTTGTAACAACAGGGAATCACAGTGTAGATGAAAGATCATATCTTAAGCCAATTTTACAGTTCAAAATGTAAAAATCATTACCAATAACAAGGCATATATAAGTAGCAGTAAATGTGTTCAATGCAAGTTTACATACCAATTCAGCTCTAGGCAATAAATACATCCCAAAATATTAAAAATATAAGGTGATAATCACTAGTGTAAGTAGGGTAGCAGAAAATTACATATACAATTCAAAGCTCCCTCAAAACAACTAAGGAATCACAATAAAGAAGGAAATGCGCGATAATGTAAACTTACTAGAACTTTCCAAAAATTGGAACACAAATTTATTAACCAACGAATTTTTCATAAATGACTCCGATATGATGCTGAGTAACAACATTAGTATCTCATAACATTAGATAGTTGCAGATCCACTCCATCCACTAGCTTCCACAATATCATTTAGAAAATAGAATGTATTGCTGAATAAAGGTATAAAAAAGTTGAATGTCTGGAGTCACGGAAAAATAAACTTAATTTTCTTCAAAATTTGGAAAATTAGACTAACAATAGTGGAATGAATAAATGGTGAAATTGCAATGCATTGTATGAGGTCATTGACTTAATGTTGCTACATGATCAACTTCATCTAGAAGTTATTCAATTTATGCATGAAGAAGCTCACTCAGCATGTTATCGACTGTCAAGTGATTCAAAACCACCAATAACCAGGAAAAAAATAAAAAGGTTCACCCTAAAATTAATTTCTTCAGTGTCAAGATTCAATATAAAAGTGCACATAAGCAACGGACAGATTTGTGTCACAGTGAAGAAAACAAGAATGTAATTATTGTGGATTAAGAGGATAGCTTACTAGTCATGTTGAAAGAATTATCAGACCCCAACTAAAAAATAGTTTTAAGCCATAACCAACAGCACATATGCTCAAGAAAAATCTTTAATAGTTGAATTTCATGGTTCCATGGTCTGTTCATCACATTCTAAATACCATCTATAGATTTTAGCGGGTATCAAACTCTCAATACTTCAAGAAAAACTATCACACTGACATTTTTCGAAGGAACCTCATATGAATACTCAAAATGGGTTAACTGAAATGTAGGTTAGTGACTACAAGAAGGCCATACTAGGAAACATGGTAATGAAGATACATAAGTGTTTTAAGCATACTTACAGAGATTAAACTTTTAGCTCCTGTATTAACTCGTAATATTATTAAAGTTGAGAAACTTGACCACAACTAGCAGAAGATGATGTTATTTAACATAGGACGACTAGCAATTCTAATACAAGTGTTTTCTTGATCACTAAATCTAAAGCATTGCCGATACTACATAAAGGTTACTTAATAATAGAGAAAGTATACTTACCTTAAATAATAGATACTGCAAGTGGATTGAATTTCTCAGTCCAAACAAAACCATGCAAAAAAACAGGAAACAAGATATGTACAACGAAAAGCACTTTATGAAAGAGACATATTTCCATAATCTGGCCACATATACAAGGAATGCATGCAAGAAATATAACATGAGCAAGAAAGGCATCAACAAGAGGGAAAAAAAATACTTAGATTGCCTCAATGTGTACTTCCAGGAAGATTATATGGACTGAAAATCCGTATGCCTATTTTAGAATCAACTGACTCAACTGCATTTTCCAGAGCTGTCTCTGTATTTCCAGGTGATTCATCTTGCTAAATTCCAGCCTCACCACACAAATCCTCATCTTGTTGATTTGGATCTAAGCACCCGACATTTATAGTATCCAAATCTACATTATCACGCCTCTCATGAAATTCAGAGACTTGACTAACAGTTTCTGAATTGGGCATCATAGAAATAGAATGTGATTCTCCTTCACATTCCCTCACTAAATTCAAGGATAGGGAACTGGAAATTTCCAGAAATGCTGCAGCTTTATTTGTGACAACAATATCTGTACAGCTGTCTATTGGTACAGGAAAGTCCCTGGAAGATTTTTCAGTCACTCTGAAATCAATGTTTCCTATGTGTCTATTTGACATTGTCTTGTGCTCTTCCGTATTCAATATTGAAATATTTCGTTTTATAAGGGAAGGGACATTGTTAACTTGCAATGGACCTACAATGTTAGCCTGCTCTTCTGACAAGACTACTGCATCAACAGGATCCACAGGTGCTTTTGAGACATGCATTGAATTAATGCCATAAGTAAGCTCTTCTGGAGAAACTATGGTATTAAGATTTGATTCTTTTGAGAAGCCTCTCAGATCATGATCATCCACCAATTCTGGGTCAGTGACACCATCTTCAGGTTCTGCTGAAAACGCCCTAGTATTAACATCATCCAAAGGATGTTCTGAACAACCTTTGGAATTGGTATTGCATCCCAGTACCAAATAATCTGCATCCTTTACATTCACCATTGGTTCTTTCACATCAAAAATTGGGTTTTTTTGACTTGAACTGATAGATTTATTCATTTTTTCATCATCTTGAAGAACCATATAAGGGTTTTGAAGAACAATTCCTTTGAAGAACCATATAAGGAAAGCTCATCAAGAAGGAAGGATGGCTTTGTTTTTCAAGATTGGTATACATTATAGGCTTTCTTTTTCAAGATTGGTCACATTCAGAAACATTTCTCCTAAAAATGCTCTACTTTCTTGGTATTAATTGTAGGCTTAATATGAATTTTTTTGTATTTGTAAGGTAAAAATGTAACCGTTGAATACTAAGCATAGGTGATGAATTTTATGACAAGACCAAAATCTCAAAAGCATAACAGTGATATATTTCCCTATTGCTACATTGGAGTACTTCTAATGTAAGGCACTGGATATTGAACTTGAAAGCTAAATTTGTCATACATTCCTTCATGTTAGCATATTTATCATCTAGGAGGGATATATGCAAAGTTTGGAAGGCAATATGGTAATACAAATATATAGGATATCCTGTAAATTAACAATGGGTGTAGAAATCCAAACTGAATTCTGGTTATCCATGATCTGTTAAACACTAGTATGATTATGATTCATGCTTACAATGACTACTCACCTCAAAACCTAATTGAAAAAAATACATTTATCATCCCCATTAAAGAACGTCATTGCTTACTCCTCTTACCCATTTATCTCGCACCTCCATTCATCTATATGAATGGGATCCAGCCACGTTGAGCCAGCATTACTGGTTAAACAAGCAAGGAAGTAGTTACTGGACAAAGCTTTACCCCTTATTATCACTTTGCAGTTCTAGGAAAATTTTCCCTGGACAAAGCTTTACCCCTTATTATCACTTTTCAGTTCTATGACAATTTTCCCTGTATCAAAAAGAAGAACCTAACTCTTTCTTGTGTACATAAAAAGATATCAATTGATTGTTAGGCATTGATTGATATCCAAATCAGCCATAAATCCACAATCACAACAAAACCCATCTTGGAAGCCTTGAAAGTTCACTATAGAAGAAAACAGAACAAAATAACGTTAAAAAATGGAGAAACCTTTTGGGGCTGTTTCTTCTTTAAGGAAACTAATGAGTTACAGAGATTGATATCTGTGTATAGTAACAATATCATGGCTGGTTGCCTTCGTGACCTATTATTCTCCACATAATGTTCACAAAAGCGATGATTGTAGCTAAACTCATTGTCTTCTCCAACTACCCTGGGATGGCCACATTACTTCCCCAATGGCCATCCTCAACCCGATGGTAGATTCACATCATCACAAAGCCCAGTCACAAAGTCACTTTGTGGCTGGCCCTCCGAGGACCCATCTCTACAATCGGGTTAAGGATGGGGCATTCCCCAACAAGGTTCAACTCTTACAACTGATTCATAAAAAAATGTATTCCTTGCAAATTTATTATGCAACAATGTAGTTGAGGGCTAACTTCACATACTAAACATCATTGTAATAAAAGATGGGAAATAATATGTTGCCTAGTACCAAGTTTGTAGAAGAAACTGCAAATATACAAGACTTTTTAACCATGGAGAAAATTCATTGCAACTGCATTACTCTATATTGATTTTGTTAAGGTCTCTCTCATATTAGATCCAATACATGTTAAAGAAACATCATAGCATGCCATAGGTATCCATTGAGATAACTGCAGAAACAAGTTTCAACTGCTTGAGAGGAAGAATCACATCAAACTGAAACTTTTGAAATGGAAACTATTGAGTTCTTTTGTTCCAGTAGGAGATTTTTTCTTGCAGAAACCAGATTCTGGCCCGATGTATTTAAAAAAAGGTATTACTGAACATGAAAATTTATTTCTGGACCTTGACTGTGGTTATAAGAGATTGAAAGTAAATAAGAAATAAAGTGTATAAACATGTGTACAAGAAGAGAAGTGGTCAAAGAAATAGTCAAAACACCAACAAATAGCCCTACATCAAAAGGAATGCCTTAGGCATCTCTAACTTGGGTATAGCTGAAGTGTAATGAAATGAAGGAAAAAAATCCAAAAATAAAGAGATTGAAAAAAGCACAGTATTAAACATCTGAAATCAAATTTCAAAGAAATATCCACAGATAAGTACAGTCCCAGCCCCAACTCTTACAACTGATTCATTAAAAAATGTATTCCTTGCAAATTTATTATGCAACAATGTAGTTGAGGGCTAACTTCACATACTAAACATCATTGTAATAAAAGATGGGAAAGAATATGTTGCCTAGTACCAAGTTTGTAGAATAAACTGCAAATATACAAGACTTTTTAACCATGGAGAAAATTCATTGCAACTGCATTACTCTATATTGATTTTGTTAAGATCTCTCTCATATTAGATCCAATACATGTCAAAGAAACATCATAGCATGCCACAGGTATCCATTGAGATAACTGTAGAAACAAGTTTCAACTCCTTGAGAGGAAGAATCACATCAAACTGAAACTTTTGACATGGAAACTATTGAGTTCTTTTGTTCTAGCAGAAGATTTTTTCTTGCAGAAACCAGATTTTGGCCCGATGTATTTAACAAAAGGTATTACTGAACATGCAAATTTATTTCTGGACCTTGACTGTGGTTATAAGAGATTGAAAATAAATAAGAAATAAAGTGTATAAACATGTGTACAAGAAGAGAAGTGGTCAAAGAAATAGTCAAAACACCAAAAAATAGCCCTACATCAAAAGGAATGCCTTAAGCATCTCTAACTTGGGTATAGCTGAAGTGTAATGAAATGAAGGAACACAATCCAAAAATAAAGAGATTGAAAAAAGAACAGTATTAAACATCTGAAATCAAATTTCAAAGAAATATCCACAGATAAGTACAGTCCCAGCCCATATTCAGTTATAACTAGTATTAATGTTATATACGTTCAAGGCTCAAGCACTGCTACAGGGATAATCTTAGCCCAAATGCAGTTAGCACTAAACCGTCCTGAGAACGACAATATATAGTAGTGTCAACTCGCAGCCCTAGTTTCGTACCCTGCACTAGTTAATTGGTATTAATGTTATATAAGTTCAAGGGTCAAGCACTGCTATAGGGATAATCTTAGCCCAAATGTAGTTAGCACTAAACCGTATTGAGAATGAAAATAGACAACAATGTCAACTCGCAGCCCTAGTTTCGTACCTTCATGTGTTGATTGCTTTATAGAATAGTGTAACTATCCGTCTGAGAATGTCAACAAGTGCACTAAGATTTCAAGCAAATGTCACAACAACATTGTTAGGCTTTTCAGATAGACAGGATTGAAGCATGTGCAAATTTTGAGAGCTAGGAATTTGCTGCTCCTACCATATATAATCCCAACTAAAATGTCTCTGATCCTGTAACTGCAACATTGGAGATCATTCCATTCACTTCATTTTATTGGTAATGCTTAGTAGATACTTAAACCCTAGATGCTCAGCTTAATTTGGGCATCCTTCTTCTGTTTTTGTTATGTGTCTCTCTGCTTTCCAAAAAAATTTTCTTGGAGTTTGTCCATTCTTCAACATTTGCTTGGCCATCTTGACCTGAACAAAGGAATTATCTGTACCATCAACATCCATGTCCAGGTAGAAAGTAACGTAATGGTCATGGATGACACCAATTGTATTTTGAGCAAGCAAAGTCCCATGAATCTCATCCTCGGATTTGATCTGGTTGAAATTCTCATATTTTGTACCTTTGATCATCAAGATCCCACTTAGTCCAACCCGTGTGCCAAATAAAATGGTCAAAAGCTTAACCCTTCTAATCTGCGCTTGAGTAAAAATAACTTGACAAGTTGCTTTCTCAAGGAAAGATTTCAGAGTTTCCTACCTTAATTCGGATAAAGCCATCAGTCTGAAATTCCCAATCCACAATATAATCATAGTTTTCAACAGATGCTGCCATGCGGGCTACTAAGGTAACCTTTGGTCTGACTTCTCGAATTTGTCATACAATAGATTTCACAAATTAGAAATACAAACAATATGCCAGTGCAAACATAAGCAAGAAACTTTTTCAAGGTTTATACATGTGCCAAGGAAACAATATACCAGTGCAACAAAAACATCATCTTTTTTTCTACGTTTATACAAGTTCCAAGCAAACATCTAAATGCCAAGGAGATTGTCAATGAGTACCAAGCAGTGACCTAATCTTACCCACCAAGGAAACAATATACCAGTGCAAACAAAAGCATCAATTTTCAGTCTTCAATCTGGTAAATATCTGTGAATGTAAATTTAGTCCTTACACAAACAACCTCAACATATAACTGAGGGAATTCAACTCAAGTATGTGCAACTCTTGTTCTTCACCTAGACCCAAAAGGTAATTCCCCATTCGTCTTAATGATTTGTCTAATTGTTGCAGAAAGAATTATGGTGAATTTATTCCAGAATGATATGTATTTCGACAGCTTCCAGGTATCAAGTTGGCCCACAACTTTGCTAAAATTGGAATTGAGTATATATAAAGAGAAGAAAATGCTATCACAGAGCTAGGCCCTTCAAAATTTCTTTCAATTTTTCCCAAGTCTTCCCTGCCTAGGTAAAACTATGGAAAATGGCATGAACATGAATGAAACTAGGTAAGTGTGTTACCACATCAGAGGATACTTATGATCTAACCATGCAGCACAATGTGAAAGTGACCAAGATGTGATTATTTAACCACCTTGATGTTGGTTCATGAAGAACATTATGCACCACTGAAGCAACCTCCACTGATAATCTAACCTTGTGAAGGCTAGAATCATCATTCCAACCAAGGAAACCACATTATTATCAAGGGGAATCATTATGCCGAACATCCAGGAATATCATCACATGAAGGACTACTCTCAACCAAAAATAAGTGTGTCTCTATAGCCCTTGAGCATCCTACAAGTTACCCATGAAATATGCATTTACCAATCATGTCAACATTAGGGGTAACAACAACCACCAATGTGACCAAGTGGACAGTGACAAGAACATGACTGCTGGGGTTCTCGACTGGCAAAGACAAAACCCAGTTCCAAGCTTGAAAAATTAATGATATTTTTCTTCAAATAGGATAAATTATAGTCTCTGCTGAAATATTTATTGACTGGTAGATCATATGTACCAGTTAGAGCCAAGGAGCAAAACCCAATTCAAATGATCGCATGACCAATATACCTCCATGTCAAGCAGGCAATCACCACTTCATATGGAATCCCAACAGCAAGAAACTCTAAAGATGAAGGGAGGAGACTTGGAATTTGAGTTACACACCAATACCAAACAATTTCAAGAAACAAGCTTGGATATTTAATTTGGGCTCCACAAGTATCCCAATCAACCAGTCCCATGAAAGGAACATTGGTTAGCATACCTTGTGCTGCATGCAAGACACACAACAAACCTTTACCCTTGTCTTCTGTCAATTAACTATGCTACAGCTAATGCACACAACCACCATTACCAGACCATTAAATGCTTGGAAAAAACTAGTTAATAATTCCAAAGGGTCAAAGATTATGAAAATACAACGCATCGATTTGAATGTAGAAATTAAGTGAAAACTATACATACAATGAAATCCACTGAATCAATTATTTAGCATCCCTTGCACCACCAAGAAGAAGTAAGAGGGTCCACAACCATCATACACAATCTCCAAGCAAAAATCAAGGTTTGTGCCATTAGCATACTTGTGAATTACCCCTGCAAAACTTGTCATGCGATGAGAATCACAAGTTATCACTCATGCCAATATGAAGGGTAAGAACCATCACAATTGGAGTATCTTTCCATGAGAGAGAGAGACAGAGAGATGAATGACCACTCTATCACAGATATAAGAAAAAACTTCACAAGGTAATGACAAAAATCGTTTGGCACACCCCAACAATTGTAAGGGAAGTACTCTGCTTGTAAGCTACGTGCAAATTAGGAGAATTAGTTGCATCTCCTAGATAAAAATATATCTAATCTATTATAATTGTAAAGCAATAGAAAAAAAAAGAAAAAAAGTGAAGAGAAAGAGAAGCCAAGTATATGGTTAGTAGCTACATCAAATCAGGATGCACTTTTTGAAATGTATTCTGCAGCATCCCATTATGGTGGTAGTAATAGTTATTCATCATCTCTGTGATATTGACCAAAAACCGGGTTTAAAAATATTTGAAAAACCCACTAATTGTTTCCTTGTAAGATGAACCCTCACATAACTCTTAATATGACACCTTTTGTGCATAAATTTATCATTGGCAAGGATATCTCTCCAAGAGCAGAGATATCTCTCCATTGAAAATTTTGAAACATTTCAAACTGTAACTGTTATCTCCTTGTTGAAAATTTAAATTATAAGTTATAACAGTAAGTCTCATCACCATGACAAATATTATATTTAGATTCACTTTAAAGCCCACAAATATCTAATCTTAGAAAACATATATGATAACTAATTAAACCGAATCCACTATTTATAGATCCAGAGATGATTTCTAGCTTTGAAGAATGCTTCCCTCTGAAAATCCAACTAGAAAAACCATTGAACCAAAATAAGAGGTCACTATAGGAGTAGGAAGGCACTTTTATAGTTGCTAAATCAAGGCAGAAAAGATTTGACATCCATACATAAGAGTTGGAAAACATCTAATATTTATTCCAGATTTACCCAATTAAAGGCAAAACTGTGCATAACAGTCCTTAATCTTAATTTTTCTTGCTAAATAAAATTAAGGGAACATAGATATTTTGCTACAGGTTTAGATCAATTCAGAAAGAAAAAGAAATATAATGGCTTGCCTGGAGGAATGCATGGGTTGCCCGCTCATTTTCCGCCATCACATCAGCCTCTACTCCACCTGTTAGCGGTCCTGGGTAAGCCTGTACATAAAGACTCACTGTGAATTATACATCATAATTAGCAAAAAACAGGTGTATGACAATTCGTGCCCAAAATTA
Organism: Pinus albicaulis; assembly: GCA_034641835.2. Lineage (NCBI taxonomy): Eukaryota > Viridiplantae > Streptophyta > Pinopsida > Pinales > Pinaceae > Pinus > Pinus albicaulis. The sequence goes on from CM076582.1 coordinate 713,170,565, forward strand.
TAAGTATCCTTCCATCATGATATTACCATATTTGATTTGGAAATTTCATTAGTAGTGTCAAATGATAAATCTCTCAAATTCCAATCAGTTTAAAGGTATCAAAAAATAAATATGGTGGGATTCATTCCATATTAATAATTACTATGCTCTACTCTTCAAGGCACATAAATAGGTTCAGTTTAAGTAAGAATTACGTTTTCCAGTTTCCTTTCCTTCTCAAGGATTTAATTTAAACACCTAGTACATAATTATAAATTATCCCTAGTATCTACATAGATTAGAAGCATCTTATGATTAACCAATAGTCAAATAACTAATGTTATGGGAGTTTCAACTAATGAAGCAATTGGTAGTTCAGTCTTTCCTAAAAACTGTTTCGTTTACAAACATGCCATGATCTATGAGCAGCTAAATTTTTTTATTTATGCCTATCTGTCAACAATCGTCCCCAACTCCCATCTATTCATATCCCCGCTCCTTTGGACCCCAAGAATTTTTGAATTAGCACAACTTCAAATTTCTAGGGGGCAGAACCCAGGGAGAGGGAAAATTCTCGTCTCCATCCTTTGACGAACTATTGGCGCTTTATGAAACTATGTCACCACGTGCTTACTAATGCTTTGACACGTCCTTCCTAGCTCTCCACTTCAATCAGCATTCACGTCACCCTAACCTCTGTGTCACCCCGGTGTTTTGGAGATCAACTCAGGCTAGAGCTTCCAGGGAAGATTCTACAAGGAATCTTCATCTATTAAATCCATTCTCTTCGATAGAACTCTAGTTCTGTTCCCTGACTCTTGTCAAGTGTTGCATTAATGTTCAAAGGTAAACAAGTAAGGGTTTCTGTCGTGCTATGCTTTGTTCCTACAATCCCTTCTCTTTCTTTGTGCAAAACTTATCTGTGCTCCCCCTTCTTGGCTCTTCAAAAAGGCTCCTCTTCAAAGCACCACACCCCTGCACTATTTTCCACATTATATCAACCATGGTATTATGAAAAAAATAAATCAGTTCAAACAATAAGTAAAAACACAAGAATGACAAGGAATACGAATTTCAATGGCACAAAAGTCCCTCCAAAGTCCCACTCCTCTCTTTTAATGAAAACTTTTGAAGAATAATTACATGAATGACATCATTCCAAATCCAAGAAGATAGGATCAGATGAGCCCAATTTTGGCATATTATCCATTTACAACAAATAGCTAAATTAATTTGCTTACATGGCAAATTAACAATCTCTATCCTGATCTCTCTAACAAATCCCACACATTGAGGAACCAAATCCTCTGATAAAAGGTTTTGACCTCCTCGGCCAATGAAGTTCTTTTGGATGCCCCTACATCAACATGTGTTTTGACACCTAAATATTATCATCCATCATGGATTTCAACACTAACACCTGGCAGGGGGAGCAGGAGAACACCACACCTAGATCCAGAGGTTCTATTTGGTTATATGAAAGCATTGGATAAATTAGTCCCAGATGAGATGTCTGTCATGCTATGGAAATAATTGAGCAACCATATGCTTGGCACTGGTCCATTTGGGAGCAATCATGCAATTAAAGACTAAGAGAATTTGTCTTCTTTTGAGTGGTGGAACATGCATGGAGATCGAATAGATGCTTCTGAGATGCTTCGCTTCCTAAATTTTTGGAAAATGATGCTTCCAACGTTTCACTTTCAAAAAAAGTCTCCGCTTTGTGCAACACTGCTATACACTCTTGTTGAAAGCATGGAGACTTTATAATGTATTGTAACCATCTAATTGCTAAATAATACATTGAGAGGGCTTTAGAGTGCAAGGTTTTTCTCCCGGAAGGGTTTTCCCAGGGAAATATTTTCTAATTCTTGAATGTTTCTATGTTGTTTATTACAACTGTGTTTACTTAAAGTACATAAATTATTTTCTCATTGATTCATGTAGAAAATATATTCCAAACCTCTGTTTCCTTTCACGGTGTGCACCAAAAGGTTCCCTTCTTAGTCCTCTAGAAAGGGAACTCATCTTGTCAAAAGGACAAACAACAACTCTACAAGCCAATGTTACTGAATTTGTGAGTGGTCTGGGTAGCAGATGTTTAAGAGTGCAACATAGCCAATGGCAGACGCGAATTCATCCAATTAAAGCAAGACAATCACTCTTCATAGGAAATTTCACGAATGAAACATCAAAGTGCAATTCTATTTCCAGAACGGCTTTGCCTATCTCTCTCCAGAAGATGAGTCATGCTAAATTACTTACCTGGAAGAATTTATTCAAATCGATACTAGGCACTCAAATCTACAGATTGATTCCTTGCTGGAAAGAATTTAGTTTTTTCATAGGACAAGACAAAATTCTCAGTTTGTTCACCTACAACTGTAGAATTAGAAGAGAAAATGCTAGAATTGAAACAAAAGGTGGAAGCACCTCAATCCTAATTGATTCAGCAAAAGATAGAAGTGAGTGCCAAGAAGCTGTAATGGACTCAACCAACCCATTCCATGACAAACAATTCCATTATTTTGTTGCCTCTGCTAGACTCTGGAACACCACTTCACTAGAACACCAAGGTGGCCAGGTGCCCATCATTCCTGGAAAATGGTCAGATGATGTGGGGCATTTTGAATATTTTGAGTTAGGTGGTATAAGGATGTTTAAGATGACATGGGTTAATTACATGATTTTCCAAAGTATTTCTCTCTCTCAATGTATGTATATGTGTGAGTGTGTTTCTAAGTTTAATAGTGGATGAATGTGAAATGCAACAGATTTATAGTTGTCTATGACTCATCCCTTGAATCAAGGGAAGCATTTGATAGTTAGAGTTGAACTAACTGTGACAATTAAGAGGGAAGATTAAAAGAGGAGGAGGTTAATGTATGAAGAACTCTTTCTGGGGCAAATGACTTGATGTAATTGTGCACAGTTCCTTCTCATTGTGATCCTAATGTGGATGGATAACTATAGATGCTTTATGTTCATTTACTTCAAGTTCTGGGTAAAGTTAAGTGAGCTGAACTGTTAGTTAAGATCTCTTTGGAATGTCTATATGGCCTTTGTGCGTCCTCAAAACACACAATAAATGTCTTCATAGAAGTAGAAATTCAAAAGGGTGAGATAATGAACAAATATGAAAACTTACCTGAAAGTGCCAACATGCTTATACTTGACAGTTCCATAATCATTTCCCTGCTTGCTCTTAAGCATAAGTGCAAGAGATGAAATGCAAAGTCCCTATCTGTCCTTGTCTGGACCTATGCCAATGTGAGATTTCTTTGTCATATGATGTTTTATTTTTAAAATTTTTGGAAAATATGCTGCTTCTTTTTTTCTCCAATCAAAACCTCATAGGGAAATGCAAAGGATGCTTACCCATGGATTTATGCTTTTTTTTTCTCCAAGGAAAACTGCACAGGTAAATCCAAGAGATGCTTACCCACATTGCGTGTATGTTATCCCTAGTGTCTTTGATCTACGGTAATATGAACTGGGCACCTGTCTGCATGGAACTAGCCAAATGCCAAGTAACATTGGCAACAATGCTTGAGCTAACCCCTTGGGCTATTTATATCTATCAAGAAGAAATTAAGGTATATGTACAGATTAAGGAGCACATTACAAAAAATATGAGCAGAAAAATAGGCACACCATTGTGTAGCTCATGGGCCCAATGCAAATAAAACACCTGAAACTAATAAGCCAGATTATCTCTAAATTTCCTTTTACAAAACATGTGAAGGAGAAACTTGGACTCAAAAACCATTACTAACAGACCAAATGAATCTCCCCCTGCAAAATCACCAGGTGTCATGCAAGGAGACATCATGACCCTGGCTGCTAAATGTGGAAGCTAAGGCCAAGCAATCAACTACAGATATTCACAATTCACAGGTGGCTAGCCACTGAGCCTGAAACCCTATTATCACCATGCCAAAAGGCCACAAAGGCGTGTTTGGGAGAAAAACTATGTCCATGGCCATAGTTATGAAAATCATAGAAGTTTTAGCAGAGATATGTCCCACAAAGCAGATGTGCTTCTGATTGGGAAAAAATGATCTTCTGTCTGCTGGCAAGCTGGCATCCATGTGCATGCTCATGTTCAATGCTACATGGGAAAAATGGGCAGCATAACTTAGATATCAGAAAATCAGAAAGAACATGTACCAGTATACCTGGACCCCTGCACATGAAAAGACTTCATAATATTACCAGATATTGTATGGCTTCAACTCTGGTTTAAAAAAAAATCCACCCAAAACCGTCCATTTCCCTGTAAATCTGGGCGTATGCAACCCAAAACCAGCATCATTATAGTAAATCTCCATTGCCCTGTAAATCTAGGGCATATGCAACCCAAAACTAGCATCATCCAGCATCATCAGCGTAAATCGTAAATCTGAGGCCGCAGGCGTACGCAACCCAAAACCAGCATCATCAACATAAATTAAAGGCGAATGCAGATCGAAAACCCTCCAACTTAGTAAATCGAGGGCAAATACAACCCCATAAAATCACAGACCAGTGAATCGAAGGCAAATACAACATTTCATGTTTATCCGCACTTTTTTTTTTTTGGCTAAACCATAATAATTATTTATTTTAAAAATAATTTTGGGGCTATTTATACAAAAATATACAAAAGAGGTTCTATATAAAAAATTCGCCCCTCTAAAATCTAAAACCCCTTAAATTTCACCCTTGGGCTAAAATTCGCCCCTAAAATTTTCCCTGGTAATTGTACCTATGTCGGTCGTGCTATGCCTCTTTTCATCTCCCATATTTATGTGCATCTGGAGATACTTCTCCTCCAAGTTACTGAAGAATCCTTTGTTGTCAGTCATATGGAATGAAGCTCCACTATACAAGTACCACACAGAACCCATCACTGATGACACCATGCATGCGATGAGAGTGAAATCCTACTCGAATTATGAAGAAGGTGCTTCACTTTCCGCTCCTCATGAGGGCTTCTTGTTAGCCTTCTTTTGCTGGAACTTTGTAGCATAGTGTCCAAGCTCATGACAATGAAAACATTTTATCTTTGACAAATATCGTTTCTTGTCTTCCTAACCAGAATATGATTTGGAATGGGACACCTTCCCTTTCCCTTTATTCTCCTTTCTAGCCAAGGCATAATTCTCCTCATCATCAGTCTTTTATGGGGATCCATATCTGGTGTTTCACCGAATCTCTTCTTGTACCAAGTCAAACCACAATCACTCCCACTCTAGTAGCTTCTCCCTCCCATTCATCGAATCCTGGTATCTATTCTAGCTCTTGGGAATACCTATAAGTGTTAGGCTCACCAAATCATCCTCGACAACTGTCACACCAACACTTCCAATCTCATCTCGACATTGAGTGAACTTCGTCAAGTATTTTTGTATCGTGTCGCCCTTCTCCATCTTGATCATTGTGAGCTTGTCCTTCAGCGCTAGTTTCCTGTGGTCGCTATTATTCCCAAACAGATCTGTTAAGGCCTTCCACATAGCATATGGAGTTTTTCTTTCCATGGAGGTTCGAGAGAATATGATCTCGAACTCCTTCTAACGAAATAATTCTCAGCTTTTCTACATTCTTCTTCCATGCATCAAGATTTTGAGAATATACCGTTGTGGGCCTCGGAATATCATTTTCTATGAAATCCTTCAGCCTGTTATCCTCCAACACTTCTTGCATCCTGTCCCTCCAATATATGTAATTCGAAATACCCTCAATGGAATATTCAAGTCTCAATCCACATAAAGACATCCTGATCTGTTGCTGGTCCTGAAGAATAAATTTGCAAATTCAATTCACCTATTCAAAACAAAATCATATTCTTCCCTTCTATAGTGATTCCTACTATGATACCATGTAGAAAATCCACATAGATCCAACTAATATTGTAATATGCTAAAAAAAAATACTTGAATCTATTCTATGTTAGGGTCCCGTGATTTGGCTGATTGGCAAGCCAAATGACAGTGTAACATCAAACCAATATTTGGAGCCCAAGGACCTAGCCTTCCTGGACTCAGAGAGGGCTCTCTCTATTTGTGTAAGGGATATGTGTGTGTTTGCTTATTATGTTCTGATTTTAGGCTAGTTGTGAAGTAGGTTTTTTGGTTTTGGTTTTTAGGTTGTGAGGGATGAAACTGATCAAAGATATAAGATAGGTAAAAATATGTCAGATCAACTGGGCTATGGGGTCGAAGAGGTCAAGAAAGCTATCAGACGGTGATACAAGGTTGTTGAAGGGCCAATTTGATTCAAGGTAGAAAGGATCTTTGGGAAAAATGGAGTAAGATGGACATCAAGTTTGTGAATAACAAAGGATTTCAAGCATAATTAGTTTAATAGCTGACATAAACATGGTAGGGAAAACCATTAATCATGAGAAATGTAACTTTAAGCTAATCAATGCATAGAAATAAACATTCAAGCCATGCATAGAGATATATAACTCTCTAACTTTGGGAAATGGCTATCAGAATTTGGGGAAATACACTTAATACAGACAAACAACTCAAATCACTATGCCGTAACGCCTAAACACAGTACTTCAAGATATTGGGCACTTTGAAAATAAGATTGCATAGTCTTAGGCAAAGGGCAAGATCAGAACAAGACCTCCTTGGTTCAACAAATGACAATATAATCAGTCAAAGAGAAATTTCATGGATGGAGCTATGGCTAGCCATGAGTAAGCAGGGCATACCTTAAATCATACTTAGCATGCATAAAACCATGAATGAAACAAACAACAATATCCTTAAGTTATTAAAGAGAAATCAAGAATTCTTTAATGTGACTAAGAATGAATAAAACATGGAAGCTATGAAGAAACAAGAAATTTGAGGTGCCTCCAAGGGCATGTCTCAAATTTGTTCTCTACTATCCTATAGCAAGCAAGAACATGGATTTATGAATGAAAACTAGGAAAAAAAACAAAGAGAGAGAAACTATACCATTCTACCAAGTCATGGAATCCAACAACAATCATCTTTCATTATCCAAGAACATCCAAGAGACTATCCAAAATCATGAGACAAGTATTTCTTCCAAAGCTTATAAGACCATATATTGCTTCTATTCATCAAGTTCAACCTTGTTTACAATGAAAGCCTTTGGAATATATAGGCCAAAGTGAGGAAAACCTCTTAGTTCAACTTGCAATCTCATTGGCCTATCCAAAATATCTTATTTTGTCCTTGAGGCTTTCCAAAGCCCAAGGCACAAAATATCTAAAAAAATTCTAAAAGAGGGAAATAAATTGACTTTTCATAACTTCTCATGTACAAAAATAGATGAACGCACATGAGGAAAAAGGAGTATTGAAAGGTTCAATTTTTACAAAAATACTCAAAAAATACATTAGCAAAAGGTCCCCTGACTTGCCGGCAACTTTTGGAAGCCTTCCCGATGTCGAAATGAGACTCATGATAGCTCGTTGGAAATATCTGAGTGTCTACTTTCTGAAAATGTTTAGGTTGATCCAAATTGACCACTGGAAGTCCTCCAAAAATAGGCCTGTGTGTAAAAACCCAAAAAATAAGCCTTGCTGATAGATCAGGCATAGTGTAGAAAAAGCGAGCATTTTTCGCCATTTAGGGGGAGAAAATGATCTTCAATTGTCCTGAAAATCGCTGAGTATGTGCCCCTGAAAATATGGCATCCAATGACACCATTCTCATCCTTTGATGATGCCCAAAACTGAAATGGTGATGCCCATGGTTTTTGGCCAAAAACCCAAAAATGACAAAAAACCAAAATATGTCGAATTTCGCCCAAAATTGGTGAGCATGAACCTCAAGGGTTTTCAGCAACATGTTGTGAAGCGGAGGCCAAGATTTGAAGTCTTGAGGTGTATTTCCTCAATTTTTGTGCCGGGCGCTTCCCTTTGGCCTCCTTGAGTTTTTCTTGAGTAGCCTTCAACTTCCGCTGGGCAAACTGATTTAGCTTTTTATAATGCCCCGTCATTCTCCTTTGAAGGTCCAAGTCCCTGTTTGCCTTCTCCAATTTCTTCTCCAAGTGGTCATTGACTCTCTCAAGCCATGCCTCCCTATTGTTCTCTATCTCTTGTTTGAACAATGCAATGGGAGGGGTAGATTGGAGAAGGGAATTTTCCTCTTCTTTTTGCTTCTCAAGGGCCTTTTTAAGCCCCATGGTTCTTGGCCTCTTTCGCTTATGCTGATCTTTGCCTTCACTTTCATCGAACTCACCCATGAGCTCTTCCAACCTCACTTGGGCTTTGGAGGCCTCCTTCTTCTATTTTATTGCCCGTGTCTCATGAACAGCCATATGGACACTCATTTGCTTATTTTGGATTTGCAAAAATTGATTAAAATTCCTAGCTCTATGAAGATCATCCTTCAAGGCATCAATTTGGCTTTCTCTATGGATCAAGAGATATTCTCGGATCCAGGCTTCATTATCACTATCATCACTTTGGATTTGGATGATGTTGAATTCCTTTTCTGGTTCATGACTACTTTCTTCCTTGCCCTTCCCTTTGCCTTGGGTGGCTCTTCTAGTACTCTTCCTCTTAGGCAATTCGACCATGGGCTTCTTTGGAAATTTTCCCTTACTTCGTAGGGCCCTTGTCACATTTGGAGTGACAACTCTAGGCACTCTTTTCTTTGCTATCCGGGGCTTGGCCACTTTCAGAGAAGAGAGCATGGCCCCTTGCCTTGGAGAGGCAGCTAGCACATGCTCCATGGGCTCTTTACCCTTGTCACTTTGCCCTTCATTTTTGCCAATGTCTTGGCTTTCTTCAAGGATGCCTAGGCTGCCTTTTTGCACCTCCCTTTGAGGGCTGTCCTCCTTACTGCTTTGAAAATTTTTATCCTGTTGCTGTCCCTTTTCTTCTTGAGGTTGCTGCTGTCCAGCACCTTCATGCTATTCCTGTTCATCATCTTCACTGTCTTGCTTTTCCTCATCCCCTTGCTGCTACTCATAATCACTGTGATGCTGCTGTTCAACACTTTCTTCTTCCTCCCCTTGCTACTTTTCATCATCACTGTGATGCTGCTGTGTGTCATCATATGGCTGCTCATCCTCATCATAAGTCTGCTCGCCCTCGCTGTGTTGCTTTTCTTCATGCTGCTGCCCTTCATCATCTTCCTCATCATCATGGTCATGCTCTTCTCCCTCTTTAGGCTCCTTTGCTTGCTCTGTGGTAAACTTGAGTTTTTTGGGAGTAGGTCTGCTAGAAGAAGGTGAAGGGTGATGAGTAGGAGGTGTAGGGTATGTGTGAACTAGAGGGACAGTGGAGAAATCCGGATGGGTGATGAAAATATCCCAAGAGACCTCTCTCTTTTCAAGCTGATGAAGAATGATGATTTTGATGAGAGAGTGATGGAAGAGACAGGCTATTTTCTGTGAAGGAGGCTTCTTCTGAACAATGGAGGCCATTTTCTCAATTCTCTTGTGCAAGAAGAAAGGAAGATTTAGCAACTTGACCCTTGTGAAATGCATGAGCAGTCGAATGTGATAAGCATAGATTCGAGAGAATCTTCCCTCACAAGTGAAGTATTTCATGATGATCTTCATGAGGGGGGCGTAGCTGGATAAAAGATATGAGAAAGGGAAAATAGAAGAACATGACTCTTTGTGCTCAGGCTTTAGAAAGGGCTTGTAATCTTCTGAGTCCAAATGGCTTTGTTTAAACCACTTTTCCCCAATATAGGGGATTTTAGTGGCCTTGGAGATGGACCTTGGGGAGAATTTGAAGTCAAGGCCTTCCAGCTAGAAATGCTTGTCTCGAAACCTCAAAACGCAAAGGTGTGTCAAAGGAGAAAAACTCTTCACCTCTTGCACCCTTTGACAAAAATCTAAACACGCAACCTCATGGAAATTGAGCAAGACTGATCGGTGGGCATTTACTTCTTCAGTGGAAGTAGGCTCAAATCTCTTATGCAAGCCACTCCTACTATCCTGCCTGGAAGGCATCTTGTTCTGGATGCTCTCTGAAAAACCAAAATGCCTCAAATGGTTTTTTGAAAGTGTTCTCTTAAACAAAACTATGTCTTCTTTGTCAATCACTGTTTGATCAAGGAAAATCTGCCTCAAATGCTGTGTGAAAATTTTCTATGATATCAGGTCTCTGCTCCTTCCAAAGCATTGTTTTTCCCCTTTTGTATGCCAATCAACAAGTAAGTTATAATAATATGCACATAGTCAAATAAAAGGTATACACAGTCAAGTGATTTCTTTGCTTGGGTAAGGCCACAGGGTTCTTGGTGTTTTGGTGTAAGCAAGGCAGCTTAGTTTTTAGACAGAGGAAAAATACTCCTCACAATCAACACACCCTCCTTGTACTTCACTGTTTCTCACACCCAGTTTTGACAAAAACACCTTCAAACTGTTTTAACAGCTTCATTCACTAAAGTTTGTTTTATGGAAAAAGAGGCAACCTTGAATTTGCTCCTCACCACATAGAGATGATTTTTGACAATGACAAAGTATTTTATGTATGATTACTGTTGTTGAAATTAGGCCCACTGTTTCAACTTAGGAACACTGTGTTTTCCTTTCTAAAACTACTTCACCTTCTAACACTGTTTTGAGGACAGTTTATTAGGATTTTTGACATCAATAAAAACCCACCATTTTTACTATGTTCACCTTGAGCAATCATAAACCACAACAAATCTTGAGTTTTAAACCAAAATATCAAACCTCCCAAGCACTGTTTTCTCCACTAAATTTGCTGACAGAGGTTATGGTTTTATCTCAGTCTTTGAGGGCAGCTCTAGGTTCTTTGAAACTAATGAATCATTCCACTAACCTCCCACCGTGACAAACTTCTTCAACACATTTAACACATCACCTTGATTTACACCATGAGCTTCATTTTTTGCCACTACTTAACAGTCTTGAAATGAGCAAGGAGGCAACAAAATACCTTGAAGATCGATGGTGGGCTTTGCTTGAGGATTTGAGCAGCTTCACAACTTGTATGGAGGCACTTTGATTGTTTGAAACGAGTGTGGCACATTTACTAGGGAAGGCACCGTGCAAAGAAAAGCTGTCCGGTCACTGACGGGCAGTCGTGACTGGTGCCTACAGGCACGCCGCGCGACAGTGTAACCCCTGTGTAAAATCTCGCCTAAATGCGCCACGCGTTCTTCCAGGTGCGCCACGCAGTCCAAAAACTGGAAAACTCTGTGAACTTGCTCGAAAACACTTCTTCGGTCCAGTGAGCAGCTAAGGGGAGGCTTTGTTTGCACTTTGGTAATTTCAAATGGGCTTGCAACGGTCCTTTAAATCCTTTTGAACATGAACAAGTCAACCACCCTTTGTGATTATTTATGTGAGGGTTTTTGTAAGTCCCCTTTTTTTGAAAAAGGTGTTGGTTTGACACAATGAATGAACCCCTAATCTTATCATTTGTGTTTTTTCAAAATAAAACAAAACCAAACTTGACCAGGCCTTTTTTGAAAAACTGTGGGTGACTAGTTTTGGAGGTCTTTATGCTTGTGATCTTTTTTCACCGTGATCAAACCACTTTGAAAGATAATCATCACTTGGTGTTTCTTCTTATTGAAAAGGAAGACCAATGATTTGTGAAGCATCTTTCGCCACTTTGCAAGGAGGTGACTTATCTCTTTAAAACTTGATTGACAGTTTCTGTTCCTTATGATCATATCTACTTGTGAGAGGGAAATTGGCTCAAATCCATATAGGGACTGTAGATGTATTCTCCAAATGATGCTTCTGTTTGACTGTGGGTGAGGGCTAGTTGTATTTCACCTAGGCTTTATCATCCTCTTTCCATCAAAAGGGAACTTCTTTCAAAAATATTTTCTTTACTCAAAATGTAACAGCCAGGTATATTTAACCTATTTTATAAGGAGCAAGCCTTAATTTGTAGCAGTGGCATGCTTCAATGGTTTTGAATGTTGTTCCAGAATTAAAAACACATGTCATAATACTTCTTGCACCTTTATGACCCTGTGTATCTATTTGCAATGCTTTTTTGGGAAAACTAAAATCAAATTGCCTTTATCTATTATGATGAGTTTTTTGAAAGAAATTTTTCATAAATAGGAAGAACAGGACCTTTTGAAAAACAACTATCATTCTTTGGCCTGTGTCATGACCCATCTCTCAACCATCAGCAAAGTTGTTTTATTTGGGCTCCAGACTGCTTTTGAAAGAAATTCTGATAAGAGATAAGATCAACCTCTTGGATTACAGTAGTACCCATGCTTCCTTCTTTGTTTTTAACATCATTTCTCTGTTTAGAAGCTTTCAACTGTCTCCTACTGCTCTCACCATTTGTCTCTCAATCAATGAAAACCCTAAAATCAATCACTGCTTTGGCTCTCTGCTCATAGCTGAAGGAGGCCCTCTTAACCCTCTACTTATAAAATGAAGGAGGTTCTTCAGTATTCAATCCCTCTACTTATAGATGAAGGAGGTTTTTTAGTCTTCAATCCGTCTGCTTATAGATGAAGGAAGTTTTTCAGTCATGCCATCTCATCAGCCTTTAATAGTGTTATTTTTCCTTTCACTGTCTTTGCATGCTTTGACTGTGATCGCAGGAGCTTAATGAAACAAATCTCTACTCTGTAGCTGCATCCTAGGCTCAAAATCATATTGAGAAGTAGCTGTCTTCTCATGTGGAACCAAATACTGTCTTCTGGGAATGCTGGTATACTTCTGTTCTTTGAAAGATCCATTAAAACACTGTAGAACCACCTAAAATCAGTTTGACCTATGGTACATGTATTGCTGAGACTTGAGGGTTTATGAGTGGCGTGACCTAGGTTGTAACCAACTTTATTTGTAGAATGGGAAGGTCTGTTATGATTGGTCTATAGCAGATAGAGGTTCTTTGGCTTTAGGATAGTTTGCCAAGGGAGAAATGCCTAAAGTGCCACTACCAAACTTAGGGGAGACTTCCTTGGACAAATTTGGATTGTTTTCTCTGGAGCTAATGGAAAAGCTAGTATGGCTGAGGCTAGATAGGGCTTGATAATGAGGTTTCATATCGTCATGGGCGGACTGAAAGGTAAGAGGGCAAAAAATTTTATGGGTGTTTTCCAGCTGGAAAATTTGACAATTTTTTAGATCAACTGCTAGAAAACTTGACTGTTACAACTAGTTGTCACCAATAAGTGAAAAATACTGATGACTAACATTCTACAAATTTCAGAAATAAATTACAATCACACAATCACATGAACAAGAAAGAGAAAGAATTTCAATCTCAAAACACAAAGATGTATCTAGGGAAAGTCTCAGCTAAAAACCACACTATCTGTATATCGCATTAAGTCAAGAATATGAAAAAATACAATGCTTCTCTCAGGCTTGAGAGCTTTATGCACTATCTCTGACTGTCTCACTTTGATCCCAACAAGTTTGGTCCAATAATTAACCAATTCCTTGCCCCTCTTTGACCAACCTTTCTTATGCATTCATGAGGGAATTGAGCCCCTATTAATTAGGAATTTCCCACTAAGTGATTGTGCAATACATTGAAGGAATCCTGATGACCTCATGCATGACCCGTACAAGTTTCTAATTATACAACTAATAGTCTACTTCCCTTTAACTCTAATCTTGATCATAAACTGAATTGGGGGCAAAAATTTGCTAAGAATTCAAATTTCTTAGAATCTATTGAAACCTGAACGAATGGATAGGTCTCGTCACCCTAATTCCAGCGCACTTCGTTTCATCGAAAACTGATTTCGTATGTGAAAGTTAGAGCCTGATGTTCGTTTTCACAAAGAACTAAAATTTGTGCAGAACTGACAGAATGATGACTGGGCAACCTAGTCAGCAAAAATAATATTCCAATGAATATTCCTAGAATATTCCTTCAGTTGGTCAAATTGGGTGCTGACAAGTGTCAGCTGGTGGTTGGTTGAAATGTTGGTTCATTGGCGCAATTTGATTGGTTTGGGTCAGACCAATGAGGTCACGACACGTGGTAAGCCCGGAGGCAACCATGTGCCCCCTCCCAAAGGCTGAATTAAACTATGTTGTAAAGGTCGAATGTAAATTTATGGGTGGAAAAATTTTATTCGAAGGGTAGGCGGAGGTTGGGGTTGACCCTGTGACCTCCCCCACACAAACAACACGCCATACCAAGTTCGCTATCAATCAGTTCTTACAATACTATGGCATTGGCTTGTATTTGTTTTAAAAAATGTGCAATGGTGAGGGTAAGCAGGGCCAACCCCTTACAACAGGACCATCGCCCATGTCCAACGATGGGAGCTCCAATTTAAATGTGGAGGTTTGGCTTTAAAACACACATTAATTAACCCATAAAAAAGGTTTAAGAGCACTAATCTACATGCTAATGCAGATTTGTATTAAACGTGAAATTAGCACTAAACCAACACTTATCCATAGTTAACTGCACTTATATGCTATCAAAGCCGAGTTTAACATGGTGGAAAAGTTGGCAGAGTCCACCAATTTCAGTGGGAACTCCAGTTCTGGCGGAGTTAACTGGAGCTACTCTAGGTTTAGAGGATTTTTCCTAGGAAAAATTGAAGAAGCCATAACTTGAGAAAATTTCAACCAAATTTGGCTTAGAAAGAGTCTATCCTAGCATTTTAGGATATTATGAGCAGTTTGGTGTAGGTTTCAGAGGTAGAGGAGCACTTATGGAAGTGATTTTTCCAGCTTGAATATTCAGTATGCCTAGGGCCACCAGGAGAGGAGGCGATGTCTGCTTCACTTGAAGACCAAATGAAGAGCCAGAAGAGGCTACTTAGGGGTTTTGGATGCACTGAATCCATTGGTAACCTTTTTTTATTGATTTTATCACATGTTCAGGGTCATATTGCAGGTTTTACAAGTATGGTGTATGGATCAATCAGATGTTTGAAGCAGTTCTCGAAGCTGTTGAGCAGGGAGGAGACCTTGTAGGGGTTTTCCTAATTCCAGAACAATTTTTGCAGTAGCTGTGACTATCATGGTTGAGCTCTGGTTTGACTTCTTTATTCATCAAGTTGTTTATTGTGTTATTTAGTGTGGAATTGGAGAGTGTATGCGAGGGGATTCTAGCTCTCACCAGTGAAAGAATGTCATCTCTGTAGGAGAAATGTTATGTTGCTGATATTATGAAAATTCATTGCAGGAGAACATTACCTTGAAGGGGGTAATAACCACATGTGTTTGGCAGTAAAATGATATGTACTTTTGACACCGAATACAAGAGTGGTCTAGTCATGTTGACAGGCCAAGGAGATGTAGGCTAGGAGGGGTGAACTCCTACATCAATGGCTTTTGTCTTGCTTTTTGATGCACATTTCTTTTCAAGTGTGTGATGATTTCATGATTTACAATTTGTTCATGAAATTTTATTGGTTAAAGAACACTTAAAACAAACATTGAAGTAATCTTCCTTCATTCTCAGCTATATGCACACAATCATTAATAACACATTTCTTTTATCCTAATGAGGAAGCTAACACATCAAAACTAGTTTGGCCATATTCATATCAAGTTGGTATCAGAGCTGAAAGTTGATTGTTAGCTTGTGTTGCTTGTGTAAAGAGGGTGAAAATTCTTACAAGGTTAAATCTCCAGAGAGGAGAAGGAAAGCTTGTTGGTGCAGATTCCCAAGTGGGAGCAAGGAGAAGGAGGTAAGTGTTGCCACAAGCTCAACCTCAATTTTTATCTCCAGATATTTTTGAGGCTTCAATAAGCATGCCTCAAGAAGGACATCATACCAACCTAGAAAAATATGAAAGCTTCAAAAAGGATTTTTGGGACATGTTAGAGATGGTGAAGGTCCTATATGAAGAGAGGAACTCACAACTGCAAGGTGAAGGCTCTATATCTTCAAAAGGAGAATGTTATCAAATCAAGGAAGAAGGTAAAAAGAATGGTTTTAAACCACCATATTCTCCAAAAAAATCATATTTTTCTACAACTTTGATGAAAAATTCTAATGTAGAAATTCCTTCCAAGATGGAATATGGACATGTTTGTGCCTTTTTTCCACGTGATGTGGAGTATGAGGTTCAATCAACACCTCATGTTAAGGAGAAGAAAGAAGAGAACAAAAGAGTCCAAGAGGACACCTTCGGAATTAGAAATGAGTGTGGAACCATATTTGTGCCTCAATCAAGAAATGAGACAAATGGTGAGCATGCATATGATCCTTATTTATATGAATATGTTAATGTAAATTCTTTTGCAGCCTTTGAAAGACACAGCAAAGGCATTGGGTCTAAGCTCTTGGAAAATATGTGTTACAAGGAAGGCTTAGGTCTTGGTGTGAATCAACAAGGCATCAAGAACCTAATAGAGGTAAAAAAGAGACTTAAGTATGAAGGCTTTGGTTATGTTGCGCTATAAGAATGGTCTTATGATGAAAACTATATTGTATCATGTACCTTCTTCCATAAAAGAGGACATGAAAAGGCAAAGTGTTGGACTTTGCATCCGGAACTAGTACCTGCATGGTTCTCTAGATACAAAAGAGACTTGAAGGTATATCCATAGAGAGATGAAAAAGTTGAAGAAGAAGATGATTAAAGTTATTCTTGTCATGCAAGTTCATCGTCTAGGAAGCATAAGCGAAAGGATGCTAAGAAAAGGTATACTCATCTCATTCATTTAAATGCTTCTCTTGAAGGAAAACAACTTGCTGATTTGAGTGACATGTTGAGGAGAATGCCTCCATGCACTTTTTTCATTTCTTCTAACCATTGTGTAGATGAGTGTGACAAAAGAAAAGCCATCAAAATAAGATGTTTATGTCTCTTGATATTGAGAACGAGAAGAGGAAAACTCAATCAAAGAAAAAGGCATGTGAGCTAAGAAGAGCTCTAAGGAAATTTTGTACTCACTACAATATCAATGGGCATTGAGTTGAGAAGTGTTGGAAATTGATTCCACAAATTCATCCTGGTAAAGGTAAGAAAGCCATGCAAGCACCAGAAAAGGAAGCGAAAAAAGCAAAAGTGGCACAAGATGTGACCATCCATGAAACAACTTCAAAAGAAGGAAAAGTTAAAATAGAGGGTTTAATCGCCATGTTGGGTAAGAACAGTTCAGATTGTTTGTCCAGTTGAATATTGTAAGCCTTTTTTTGCACTAGTTTCATATCGCCATAGTGGGTAATTTGTAAAAGTGATAATTCATGAATAAATCACTTACATGAAACAATGTTTTCTTTAGCATGTTTATGCTAGTTTGGCTTGGTTGTTAGTCAATTGAAATGGAAAATTTGGGTGTCAAGTCTCTCTATGTTGTAAAATGAATTTCTCATTGATTATGTTGGAAATAATTTTTTAAAATTGTTGTATGAGTAGTGGCAGCTTAATTTGTATGTACAAATGCATTCAACACTCAATTTATACAAGTATTCGCCATGTGTAGCGTGTATTGGTTTATGTCAAAGTATTTTGGATTTGATCCTTGATAAGAATTTTTACAGCAAAAACAACAACCCTTTTGTAGACCATATGATGCACGATGCGAAGAAGCGAAAGAGACGGTGAATGCATTCTTCCAGATGTGGAATTTGGAACCGTGGAGGTAAAATTATAATAGTCATTTCTTTTCCTGTAATTACTGATATTGGAACTCATTGTTGTAGTTCACTCATATGGGCTTAAATTAGAAAAGAGTTTCCAAGGAGAAGCTTGCATCAAATGCATGTTATTGCAAAGGAGGAACATGATTCTCAGTGGGAAGGCCATCAGTCTAGATTTCCGAGCACAGAGAGATTGCTTTGCTACAGTGAGATTTTTTTCATTAGTCAACAAGTAGCCAACAAGGGTCAACAGTGAAAGGAGGACATTGGTTGAAGTACCAGGCCATTTTCCAGAGTAGGCATGTCAAGGAATCAAGGTGGTTTTCATGAAGATTTTATAAGTAGAATCAAATCGATAGAACTTGGAAAGATGAAGAGGATTAAACTCTCATAAGATAACTAGATTTTGTGGTTCCAAAAGCCTTTCATTGGGAAGGAGTGACCAGAAACTGAATTGGGGGCAACAATTTGCTCAAAATTCAAATTTCTCAGAATCACTTGAAACCTAAACGACCGGATAGGTCTCGTCGCCTTGATTCCAGTGCACTTAGTTTTATTGAAAACTGACTCCGTATGTGAAAGTTAGAGCCTGCTGTTCATTTTCACAAACATCTAAAATTTGTGCAGAATTGATAGAATGATGACTGGGCAGCCTAGTCAACAAAAATAATATTCCAAGGAATATTCCCAAAATATTCCTCCAGTTGGTTGAATCGGGTGCTAACAAGTGTCAACTGGTGGTTGGTTGAAATGTTGGTTTGTTGGCACAATTTGATTCGTTTGGGTTGGACGAATGAGGTCATGACATGTGGCAAGCTCAGAGGTCGCCATGTGCCCCCTCCCAAAAACCAAATTAAACTATGCTGTAAAGGTCAAATGCAATTTTTTGGGTAGAAAATGTTTATTTAAAGGATGGGCGGAGGTCAGGGTTGACCCCACAACCTCCCCCACACAAACAAAATGCCATACCAAGTTCGCTATCAATCAATTCATACAATACTATGTCGTTGGTCTATATTTGTTTTAACCAATGTGAAATGGTGGAGGTAAGCGAGGCTAGCCCCTTACCTTAGGACCACTTCCCATGACCGAAGGTAGGAGATTGAATTTAAATGCAGAGGATTAGCATTAAAACGCGGGTTAATTAACCCATAAACAAGATTTAAGAGCGCTAATCTACATGCTAATGTGGATTTGTATTAAACACACCATTAGCGCTAAACCAAGACTTATCCAAAGTTAACTACACTTATCCGCTAATTAATCTGAGTTTAATATGGCGAAGAAGTTGGTGGAGTTCACCAATTTTGGCGGGAACTCCAGTTTTGGTAGAGTTAACTGGAGTTGCTTCAGTTTTAGAGGAGTTTTCCTAGGGAAAATTGAAGAAGCCATAAATTGAGCAAATTTTGACCAAATTGGGCTAAGAAAGAGTCTATCCTAGCATTTTTGGATATTCTTAGGAGTTCCGTGCAATTTTCAAAGGTAGAGGAGCACTTCTGGAAGTGATTTTTCCAGCTTGAAGATTCAAGATGCACAGGGCCACCAGGATAGGAGGCCATATCTGCTTCACTTGAAGACCAAATGAAGAGATAGAAGAGGCTACTTAGGGGTTTTTGGATGCTGTGAATCCATTGGTAACCTTTGTTTACTAATTTGAGCACATATTTATGGTCATATTTCAGGTTTGACAAGTAAGGTATATGGATCAATCAGATGTTTGAAGCAGTTTTGGAAGTTGTTGAGTGGGAGAAGACCTTGTAGGGGTTTTCCCAATTCCATAAAACTTTTTGCAGCATTTATGACTAGAATTGTTCAGCTCTGGTTTGAATTATTTATTCATGAAGTTCTTTATTGGATTCTTCAGTGTGGAATTGAAGAGTGTATATGAGGGGCTTCTAGCTCTCACTGGTGAAAGAATGTCATCTCTGTAGGAGACATGTTGTGTTGCTGATATTGTGAAAGTTCTTTGCAGGAGAACATTACCTTGAAGGGGGTAATATCCACATGTGTTTGGCAGCAAAATTATCTATAATTTTTACACCGAATATAAGAGTGTTCTAGTCATGTTGACATGCCAAGGAGATATAGCCCAGGAAGGGTGAAATCCTTCATTAATGGTTTTTGTCTTGTTGTTTGATGCACATTTCTTTTCAAGTGTATGATGATTTCATGATTTACAATTTGTTCATGAAGTTTTACTGGTTGAAGAACACTTAAAAAAAACATTGAAGTAATCTTCCTTCATTCTCAACTTTATCCACACAATCCTTACACACACATTTATTTTATACTGATGAGGAAGCTAGCACAACAAAAATAGTTTGTCCATATTCAGATCAAATTTCAACTGGGTCTTCCTTAGGACTGACATGCAACAAATATTTATAGTGAAATATCAGTTATCATATTGATCACTGCATGCGAATTAAATCAGATTTAATTCAATGGACCTCTGACTAGCTCATCCATCAGTTGGAACTAGTTAAATTAATTTTAACTCAAAAAATTAAGTTCAACAATTAAAACTCAAAATAAACTGCAACTAGACCCCCTAAAACTTAGGGTGAACTCTACATGCCTCTAGTTTGACCCTCAACTCGAATTCTTCCCAATTCAGTTACTCTTAGAAGTTGTCATGTGATGTGGAATTAAAATTTCCTTCTAATTTAATTAAGGGAAATTAAATTAGAAGCCTCTTCTTGTTTCCAATTTCAACACGAGTAATTATCTTCTTACCACACATTTAACACTTGAGGCAATTATTCCTCCTTTTCTTGGTTTATAATGGAAATATAACTTAGGCATAGGGGAGAGGAGGAAGGGGAAAGAGGGAAGGAAGGACACTGTCGAGTAGGAGGAAAATTTCAGAGCTGGACCAGAGCCAATGGAAAAATCCTAATTCCATATTATGATATGTGAACAATTATAGGTTGGAATAAAGTGAGTCTCGACACTAGTGAATTGAATAATTGCTGTTGGAAAACTGTACTGGAACAGAGAAGCACGGGGGGAAGGCTTTGGACATAATTTCCATTTCTTCATTGGACGAGTGGAAAGGTCCTATTTGTAAATTCGAGAAAATATTCATAAAAAGATAAGTGATCTAATGTAAAGGTTGTTTTTTTCCTTAATATGTTGTTAATTGGACATGAAAATTAAAGGCTGATATGAACTCGTAAAGAAAGAATAATGGTTTTGGAAGTGTGCTTTGTAAATACAACATGTCAAGACCTAAGTAATAAAATTGATTATTAACACTTCTATTTTGTTTTAAGAGTTCATATTCGACTCTTAAGTAGGTATGTGGTTGAAGATATATTTGTTTGAATTGAAAGAATTCATGAAGATAATATAACTAAATAAAAGTAATTTGGGTAGGTGAAACTATTGAAGAACCATATGGAAATAAAAAATTTGTACTCTACTCTGGAGGAAGAATTGTATTATATGGCTTGAGAAACTACTAAGTTTAACATGCATATACTTACATGTGTACCCGAATTCATTATGAGAATAGGTAACCTTGAAATATTAGTTATCCACATTCTAAGAACTTGCATGGAGTATGTTCAACACATATAATATTGTTGACATGTGAAAAAAATATACCAGAACAAGAATTAAAGGATGGAAGACCCAACCTAGATTTACCCATGTAGGCCAAGTCGAGGGACAACCGTGGGGCGGTTCTAAGTGGGAACCATGATAATGAGAAATTCGAGTTAGGTATGAATCTATGTGAAGACTAATCTTTAAACGTTTAAATATGGAAAAAAATTAAATGCACAAGCTAATCCGAGGAAGGAAAAAAAAAACTGTTGTAAGCTCTGTAATTTTAAATATTCATGGAAAACAAGCGTAAGAACCATTGTCGTAAATTTTATAAGAAATGATTTAATGAAACTACTTTAAGTTCTCATAAATACAAGTTAAAAACAACATTGTATTCACATTGAAATGAAACCTTTACTAACTGTCAAACCAAAGTATACAATGAAGAAAATGTTATACCACAGGTAAAACCCTTGTGAGAACCGTATATCCCCATTCTTAGACAGAGAAAGAAAATAATAATGAAATTTATTCAACTGAGAAATTTACATGACTACAGAACTAGAAACCCCACCCTTAACCTAAGCTCTTAAGCTTTGTCGAGGCACGAACGTTAATTATAAAAGACAAAAAAAGGATGTCGGAACCATAGCGCATCACAATCTCATAATTGGGATTACAAGTACCAGAGTTCATATACTTTATGAACCAAAACATCAGTGGGTAGGATTAAAATCCATTATACTAGAGTTCATCTAATCTATGAACCAAACCCTCAGTGGGTAGGATTAAAATCCATTATGTCAATATTCTTAAGGTAAAGTGTCATGTACCTGGAGATTTCAGCTAACATAATGTTGTATCGATTGTTGGAAGCTTAGAAGAACCCATCACCTCCAAATGCCTATACCCCAGGGTAATCTTATGTGCAACAATAGGAGAACTCATAAAAAAAATAAAACAAATTATGAATATGTATATATGCGTAACAACAACTTGTCAAAAAATCAGAGTAATATGCTACATGGAATAAATTCACTTGTACCTTAACAACCTATTGAGTAGCGCAAGAGGTTGGACTAAGCTTTGCATCGGAGAACTCAGGGAAAATCCATGCATTTGAGAACCAATAAAAGGTAGGGTCGTGATGTAAAAACCTTTAGAAGAGGCGAACAATAAAAAATAAGTTCTTACCTTGTCAACCCTCCATGAGCGTCTGGAACACTAGACGAGAAGCATATTGAAGAAGTGCAATCATTGGGGAAGGTTGGGAGTTAGGAGCCGAATCGTTGCACAATGGAGCTAAAACCTAAAAAACCAGGTTTTTGTAGAGTGAGAAACCCCAACGACAAGATAACCGAATGATCGATGAAAAAGAGGGAAAAACCCGATGGTTACACTTAACTACTGAACAAATTCTAGAGCCATCAGATGCTAAGGGAGGAATATGAATGATGATCAATCATCTAGATGGTGTGCAAGAAATGATGGAAGTACCGTTAGCTAGTAGAGTTAATTTTCGGTTGGCCTCCACTAACTATTTAATCCAAGCCCAATTAATATAGTGCATATGCAGACTCTAAAGGGGTGTATTAGGTTCATGAGCAATATCACCATTACATAGTTTCTAAACTATAGAAATGATGGAAGAGACATGGTTATCAATGAATAATACAACTTGTTTCATTATTAAAGGAACCAATCCACTTTAGTTATGTGAAAATGGAAAGAAAAAAAATATTAATGCTTTTTAAACATGTCTGAATAGTAAATATCTATGGTAATAATTTTTTTTTTTTTTTGGTGTATATATGTGGATGTGACAATTGGTATGAGAGCCTAGGTTACTACATTGAGGCATCAAATATTTTGTGTAACAAATCTGTATTATGATGCACACTAGTGAATCTAAATCAATATGAGACGAGGAGTAGGGACTACCCCACCAAGAGGGCCATCTAGAAGATTAGGACCAACACCTATACCGGAAAATAACCCAGAAGTGTGGGTAAAACTAGGAGAGGGAACCCATAATACAAATGCTATGCTGTAAGAGATGGTCCAACAGTTATGCGAAGAAATGATGAAACTAAGTGTTGACAATGAAAGTTTATTGTAGGAACAAGAAAATATTATGAAAACCCTGTCGGATAGGAAAAATCAAAGAAATACGAATCCCAATGAAGAGGAAGGGAATGGAGAAGGGATGCACAGAAAGTGAGAAGACAACCAAGTATCTAAATAAGGTCAAGTTGGTAACGAAGAAGAGTCTGATAGTGTTTCTGGTGGGAAATAATTTAAATGATAGAAACCAAAATTCAAGGGGAGTTCAAAAAGATCAAACCCTTGGTTTATGATGGAGAGTTTGAGGAAGCAACATAAGGCTGGTTAATCAATATGAATAAATAATTTGAAATATATGTATATGATGATAATTTGAAAGCAAGGATGGAAGTATATTCATTTCAATGTAAATCGACTCTATTGTGGGAAGAAATTAAGATGGTTCAAAGTACAGAAGAGGAAGAACTTACTTGGGAACAATTTCATAAGCACTTCAAGGATAAATACCTAAAAAAGAGGTTTTATAATGAAAAGGCTAAAGAATGTCACAGTTTGAGGTTGGGACAACAATATATGGACATAATTTTACTTCTCTGTTGAGATATGTTCTGTACATCTACGAGGAGAAAGCTAAAGTGCAACAGTTTTCCAAAAATTTACCCACTTTTATGAAATAAACGTTGGAATTTGATAATCCTAGAATGATGGATGAAGCCATTCGAAAGGCTCAGATTAGTTATCAAAAAATGAATCAAAGAGGTGATAGTACTAAGAATTGGGCAAATAAAAAAGGGAAAAAGAATTTTTCAACCAATAAGAATGCAAGAGCTGTTGGCACAAGGAGTACCAACCGGAAAGTGTTGAATAGACCCCCAGGTAGGAATCAATAGAAATTTATAATGCAAAATCAAGTAAGATAGATTGAGGCATCTAGTAGACCTGAACCCAGTCAAAATAAGAATCCCCCTTTGTAGTGCTAGGCCTGTGGAGAAACCCACTACTATAAAAATTTTCCTCACCGTGTAAGAAATGAACCAGTCACGAATGTCCAAGAGGCCTATACCGTTGGTGACGTGGCAAGGAGCATATCGAGGATTAAATCAACCTTAGAGGATCATCAAGAAAAGTGTCAACCAAAAATGGTGGAACTTGAAGGTAAAATATTTAACCATATTGTTTCCATTTTGATAGATCCTGGTGCAAGTTTGAGCTATATCATCCCAAAAATAATTGATTTATGTCATATGAAAAGAGTGAAATTCTGAAACCCCTGGCTAGTACAATTAGCTATAGGAGCTAAGAGGAGGGTAATTGCAAAAGTAGAAAATTGCACAATTGAGATAGTTGGGAAACAAATTAAGGAAAATTTAAATATGTTTCCGTTAGGCTCCTATGATGTGCTGATAGGAATGGATTAGTTGGAACAACATTGGACCTTAGTAAATTTTAGAGAAAAGACAATTAATTTTCTTACTCATGAAAGTATCATAAAATAAATTGAAGGTGTTAAAATAGAAGTTAAGAGTTGTGCTATTTCATCCCAGCAGTTGGGAAAATGCATTCACAAGGGTTATCAAATTTAGGTGATTCAAGTGGGTTATGCTAATTCTAAAGATAAGATATCTATCCTGTAAAAGATACCAGTTATCCAGGAATTCAAGGATGTCTTTCTAGAAGAAATTCCATGATTACCACCCAAAAGAAACATTGATTTTACAATTTAATTAGTTCTCGGATCTGCTCCAGTATCCAAAGCCCCTTATATGAAGAGTGTTCCTGAGTTAACTGAATTAAAAATGAAACTCCAAGAATTATTGGATAACAGATACATTCACCCTAGTGTATCTCCCTAAGGATCCCCAGTCCTACTTGTATGAAAGAAGGATGGAACTATTCATTTGTTTATATATTATAGATAGCTAAACAAATTAAAAATTAAAAATAAGTATTCGTTTCCCAGAATAGATTATCTATTTGATCAAGTAAAAGGTGCTACACCATTTTTAGAACGCACCATGGACATTATTAATTCGTTGTCTTACCATTCAGACTCGCCAATGCACCAACAATTTTCAAGAGTATGATGGATGGGATATTTCATCCTTCCTTAGATAATTTTTTTCTTATCTTTATTTATGATATCCTAGTGTATTCCAGAAGCATGGAAGAACATAAGGAGCACCTTCGAGTAGTTTAGAAAACATTAAGATAAAATCAGTTTTATGCTAAATTTAGGAAGTGTGACTTCTACAATGATCATATTCAATATTTAGGGCACATAATCTCCTATGAAGGAATAAGGTTGACCCATGAAAAGTTAAAACCGTTTTGGACTGACCTATTCCATGAAATGTAGTGAATATATGCTCTTTTATGGGTTTGCTGGATACTATCGTCGATTCATAAAAGGATTCTCTAAAGTTTCTTACTTTTCCACCTCCCTGCAGAAGAAAGGGAAAATTTTTAAATGGAGAAATGAATGCTAACATAGTTTTTAAATATTAAAATAATTACTTATCATATCCCCTATATTAAAATTTGTGGATCTGGAAAAATAATTTGCAGTTTGTATGGATGCTTGCCAAGAGGGAATAGGAAGAGTTCTAACACAAGATGATGGTGTGACTGCATATGAATCATGTAAGTTAAAGAAATATTAGAAGATATATTATGCTTATGAGCTGGAATTAAAAATTGTGGTCCATGCATTAAAGGTATGGGGACATTACTTGTTGGGGAAGATATTTTTTTTTAATGACATATCTTAGTAGTTTAACTAATTTTTTTAGACAACCCAAGTTAAATGCATGACAAGCCAGGTGCACTGCATTCTTGAGCGAATTTGAATTTGAAATAAACCATATCAAAGGAAAATAAAATCGTGTAGCTGGTGCATTGAGTAGGAAGCTACACTACATATATGAAATTTCCTACAGCCAAATAGAATTTGATTTTTCTGAACAAATTAAAGAAGCTTCCCTAAAGTATTTGGAATATGAATATCTTTGGAAATAAGCTAAACTTGTGCAGAAATCTGGGAAACACATTGAGTATGGTATCAAAGGTAACAAGATATTAATCTTCAGGGGAAGAGTGTACACTCCTAATCAAATTTCAATTAAACAATTTATTTAGATGAATTCCATGAAAGTACTTATGCTACACATCCAGGATATCAGATGTTGTTTTGTGCACTTAAAATGAACTTTTACTGGCGAGGAATGGGAAGAAGCATTCAAGAATACTTGGAAAAATGTTTGGAGTGTTAGCAGGTTAAGGTTGAACACCAACATCCTACCAGTTTGCTACACCCATTACCCATTCCAGAGTGGATATGGGACACGATTACTCTATATTTTATAACCGGGTTACCCAAATCCAAGAAGAAAAATGATTCTATTATGGTAGTGGTGGAAAATTTGAGTAAAAAAACTCATTTAATTCCATTTAAATATACCTATTAGACAACTCAAGTGGTAAATATATTTATGAGGGAGATATTCAGGCTACATGGGATGCCTAGAGTTATCATTTCTGATAGGGATGTAAAATTTACCTTGGCATTTTAGAAAGCACTTTTACTGGGCTTGGTACTCAAATTCACTACAACAATTCTTATCACCCACAACCAGATGGGAAAACTAAACGAGTGAATCAAGTGATTGATGATATGATGCACATGTACGTAATACAAAAACCCAATAAGTGGGAAGAGTACCTTCATTTGGTGTTATTTTCTTATAACAATGGTCATCATGAATCGTTAAAAATGAGCCCCTTCGAAGTACTATATGGTAAGTGATGCAGAATACCAAATAATTAGAATAGTCCTGAGGATAAGTTAATTTTAGGACCTAACATGCTAGAAGAAATGGAGGGCACTATAAGAAGGGTTCGTTAAAATTTGAAAGCCATGCAAGACAAAAAAAATGTGCATGTTGATAGGAAAATAAATTATCGATAATTTAGGGTGGGTGATCATCTTTATGTGCGAGTGAAACCTAAAACAAGTTCCCTCAGGTGGGGAAGTTATGCAAAACTTGTGCCCCATTATTATAGACCTTTGTATATTTTGGAAAGTATAGGACCAGTGGCATATCAACTTGCTATACCCAGTCATAAATGAGTTCATAATGTGTTTTATGTTTCACTTTTAAAGAAATATGTTTATGATCCCAAACATATTATAAATTGACAGGCCGTACAAGTACACATGTTGTTAACAGAAACAAAATATATAAAGATATATAAATTTTGATATTTCCAGGTTAGACTAATGATTATTGTGTGGTTTTGACAAGTAGAACAAGATGAAGACTTTCTAGTAGAGCCTCTCCATATACTTGACCAGAGAGAAATAATGCTATGGAAGAAAACTATCATCCTAGTTAAATTATAGCGGAAATAATTTAGCCAAGAGGAAGCCACATGGGAAAATAGAGAATTTATGCAGGAGACATATCTAGAGTTGTTTCCAAAGGCAAAAAAAGAGATGAAAATTGGGGACAATGTTTCACTCAAGGGGGGAGAGATGTGACACCCCTAGGTGAATATAAATTTTTAATAATTACATTCATAGATGAGTGGATTTTATAATTAAGAAGTGAAGTAATAATTAAGAGTTGAAGTAAATTTAGGCCCAGTAATGTATAACTTTTCATGATGAAGTCCTAGAATTTACAAAGGGGATCCAAGTAATTCTATTTTTACCAGATAATTAACCATTGAGGAAGTTATTCCTCCTTTTATTTCCTGAGAATGGAAAGAGAAATTAGGCAGAGGGGAGAGGAGGAAGAGGAAAGAGGGAAGGAAAGACGTTGCCAAGTAGGAGAAAAATTCTAGAGTTGGACCAGAGCTAGTGAAAAAAATCCTAATTCCAGATTCCGATATGTGAACAATTCTAGGCTCGACTAAAGTGAGTATTGATGCCAATGAATTAAATAAATTCTATTGGAAAACTGTACTGGAACATAGAAGCACCGGGGGGTGGGGGAGCTTTTGGACGTAATTTCCATTGCCTCATTAGATGGGTGGAAAGGTCCTATTCGTAAATTATGGAACATGTGCATAACTGGTTAAGGGATCTAATGTACAGGTTTTTTGTGTCCTTAATATTTTTTTAATTGAACATGAAAGGTAAAGATGGATCTGAACTCATAAAGAAAGAAATAATGGCTTTGGATGTGTGATGTGTAAAGACAACAGGTCAAGGCCTGAGTAAATAATTGATTATTAACACTTCTAATTTTTTTTTAAGAGTTCATGGCCAAGTCTTAAGTAGGTATGTGATTGAATATATCTCTATTTGAATTGAAAGAATTCATGAAGATAATAGAACTAAATACAAGTAATTTAGGCAGGAAGAACTCCTGAAGAACCCCATGAAAATAAAAAATGTGTGTACTCTACTCCGAAGGAAGAAAATATGTATTAATGATTATATTATATGGCTTGAGCAACTGCTGAGTTTAAAATGAAGATACTTACATTTGTTCCTAGATTCATTTTGAGAACAGGTAACCTTGAAATATCAACTATCTGTATTCTAATAACTTGCATTGTGTACATTCAACATATATAATACCGTCGGCATCTGAAAACAAGAAACTAGAAAAAGAATTAAATGATGGCAGGCCCAACCTAGATTTACCCTCGTAGGCCAAGTTGAGGGAAAACCGTGGGGTGGTTCTAAGTGGGAACCCTGATAATGAGAAATTCAAGTTAGTTATGAACCTCTGTGAAAAATAATCTTTAATAGAAGAAAGACTGTAAACGTTTAAATCTGGAAAAAAATAAATGCATAGACTAATCTAAGTAAGGAAAATAAAAATAGTTGTAAGCTTTGTAATTTTAATTATTCATGGAAAACGAACATAAGAACCACTGCCGTAAATATTATAAGAAAATATTTAATGAAACTACTGTAAGTTCACATAAATACAAGTTAACAACATCGTTGTATTCACATTGAAATGAAACCTTTACTAACCATCATACCAAAGTATACAGTGAAGAAACTGTTATACCGCAGGTAAAACACTTGTGATAACCATATATCACCATTCTTAGACAAAGAAAAATAATAGTAATGAACTATATTCAACCGAGAAATTTACATGATTGCAGAACTAGAAACCACTCCCTTAACCTTATCTCTGAAGCTTTGCTGAGGTGTGGCCATTACACATGAAAAAAAATATATATATCGGAACCAAAGCACGACACAATCTCATAATTGGGATTACAAGTACCAAAGCTCATCTACTTTATGAACCAAACCCTCAATGGGTAGGATTAAAATCCCTTACTTCAACATTCTTAAGCTAAAGTGTCATGCACCTAGATATTTAGCTAACACAATGTTGTCTCGACTGTTGGAAGTTTGGAAGAACCCATCACCTTCAAATTCCTCTACCCCAGGGTAATCCTATGTGCAACAGTAGGAGAACTCATAAAAAAAACAAAACAAATTCTAAATATGTATATATGTGCAA
This sequence comes from Pinus albicaulis, assembly GCA_034641835.2. Taxonomy (NCBI): domain Eukaryota; kingdom Viridiplantae; phylum Streptophyta; class Pinopsida; order Pinales; family Pinaceae; genus Pinus; species Pinus albicaulis. The sequence goes on from CM076582.1 coordinate 713,200,157, forward strand.
CCACAACTTGTGGGAAAATGAGAGTAATATGCTACCTTGAATAAAAAAACCCATACCTTAACAACCTACTGAGTAGCACAAACGGTTGGACTAAGCTTTGCAACAAAGAACTTAGGGCGAAGGAATGCATCTAAGAACTAAGAAAAGGTAGGGCCATGAGGTCAGAACCTTCAGAAGAGATGAACATTAAAAAAAAAGTTCTTACCTTGTCAACCCTTCGTGAGCGCTTGGAATGCTAGACGAGAATCAAATTGTAGAAGTGTAGTTGTCGGGGAAGGCTGGGAGTTAGGAGCTGAACCATTTCATAGTGGAGCCAAACCCTAAAAAACCAGGGTTTAGCAGAGTGAGAAACCCCAACAACGAGCTAATTGAAGGACCGATGAAAATGAGGTCAAAACCCGATGGTCACACTTAACACTGAACAAATTCTAGAGGCATCAGATGTTAAGGGAGGAAGATCAATGATGGTCAATCGTCCAAATGGTGAACAAGAAATGAGGTAAGTACCTGGTAGCTGGCATAGTTAATTTCCGACTAGCCTCCACTAACCATTTAATCCGATCCAAATTAATATAGTGTATATGAAAAGTCCCAAGGGGTGTATTAGGTTCAAGAGGAGTATCACCATTACATAGTTTCTAAACTATAGAAATGCTAGAAGATTTAATGCTATCGCTGAATATTACAACCTGTTTTTATTAAAGGAACCAAACCTCTTTATTTATGTGAAAATGGAAAGCAAAAGCATATTAGTGTTGTTTAAAAATGTGTGAATATTAAATATCTATAGTAATAATTTTTTTTGTGTGTGTGTGTATATATGTGGATGCGACACTAGAGGTTCTTAATCTTTGCAAATTAAATAACTCAAGCTTATGGATTTTAAAAATCTATACTAGATTTTGGAGAAAAATAGCTAGAAAAAATGCCCGGAAAATGGTCATTTCATCTATTAGTTAGACTATATATATAGATGGTTCATGGTCATTGAATATGGTGACTCAATGCGTCCACCTAATATTGCTCTAGGAAAATCCACCTGAAGTGATCACTTCCAGCCAACTCAAACACAAAGCCCGACCCCAAAGGTGTCGAGAGAATTGAATCCATGACCTCTTAATAAAACATATGCTTAAAAATAGGGATTTTAGAGTATTGAATCTATTTATGCATTCAAAAGTTCATTTTAATCAACAAGAAATCACAAATATGGTAGATAATTTTAAGAATCTTAAGTGTAAGTTAATTTGAAAATTTTAAGTGCAATGTTTTTAGGGCGCTGAATCCATTTATGTATTCAAAAATGCATTTTAAACAACAAGAAATCACAATCTTGATTGAAAGTGTATTGTCAGATTCCAGGAAAAAATACCATTTCGTCTATTAATTAGACTACACCCCCTTGCTCTCTATATATATGACTTCTTGAGAAACTCATTTATTGTAGTAGTAGAGTATGACTCAAGTGTACTTAAATTTATGAGGTATTATTTTTAAACTGAATATTTGGAGTATTTAATAAAGATAATAATTATTATGTATTTGTTGGCTTTATTTTTTTATATAGCTTTATGTGAAGGAGATGTTGATAATATAAATTATTGTAGTTAAATTCTGTGTAGTCCAACTAATAAATGAAATGCACTTTTTCTGGGTACTTTTTTTTGTCAAGTTTGTCACAAATCTAGTAGAAATTTTTAAGAATCATAAGTTAAGATGTTTAATTAAAAAATTTTGAGTGCATTTTAAACAATTAGAACTCACTATTTTGCTTGAAATTGAAAAAAGTGATTTTGTCTATTAGTTAGACTGTGCCCTTAAATTTTGTTTAAATATTCGACTCAAAATTAATTACTTAATGTTAACAAAATAAGTGAATTGATTATCAATGTTATATATAGTTTAATTCTACTTAAAATTTTGAGTTTTTATTTATTTATGTTGATTAGTTTATTATCTCTTCTTTTTTAATGATATGGAAGTTTGCACCTTCTGAGAAGGATAATAAAATTCACCCATTGTAATATTGTCAGCATAAATCCATCTTAATCCATATTCTATCAAACATCTAGAAGGATCAAATGTCTTGAGGTGAAAAACTTTTTTCTAGGGTGAAAAACTTGAAGAAAGGTTTGAAATTAAATAAATTTGATCCTTTTATATGCTTAATAGATTTGGTGTTAAGATATATATATATATATATATATATATATATATATATATATATATATATATATATATAATGCTACATGTCAACTCCATGTTAAGAAGATAAGAAAGTATATATCTCTCTCTTTTTTGAATTGGAAAGCACTTATTTGTGGAATCTCTCTCTCTCTCTTTCCCTCCCTCTCTCTCTCTCTCAAACACATGATATTGAAATAATTTACTTAATGTGCATATCACATTTTGCTATTAACATTATTCTTATACTTTCTATATGATGTTGTATTGAAATATATGTTGGATATTTAACTTCTACTTGTCTTATGCATATTGAATAATATTCCTCATTATAAAATGTAATTGTTACATGAATTTTTTGATTGTTCAGTCCAACTAAAATAGCTCCTACTTCAGTGTTTGGTTGAGATATTTTCTCAATTAGTTGATTGTGTGGCTAAGATAAAATTTATATCTTAAATTGATACTTAATGCATTTATATGTGTTTAGTGTGCAATATTTCTAAATTGGTATCAGAGTAGGTAGCTTTGGGCTTAACTCGCTCATGAAATGGTCTAGGAATATGAGAGAGCTATGAGTTTTCTCCTCTGTAAATATGTAGGAATAGTTGTAGATTAGCTTAACAAAGGATAGGAAAATGTTGAAAGTAGATAATTTATTGTGAGTGTGCTTCTATATCTTGGGAAGAGCTATCACTACTTTGCAAGAAGAATCATTGATTCTTTCTGCACGAGGCACAATTTTTAAAGAAGAAAGGAGCCAACGAAACATGTACTGTCCACGATGTTCCATGCTACTTACTAGAATTTTCAGTGAATATTATGTACAGTGGCCATTGATTCCTATACCTAATGCAATTTTTTGTATGGGAACATTTGTCATGACTGTGGCACCTAATGCAACTATTCTCATTTTTGGTCATATACTTAACAATTTTCTACTTGGGATTATATGTTCAAGTTCTGTAAAGTGTTTATGGGATTCTTGGGAGAGGAATTCATGTGAAACATGATATGTGATTCTTTGTCTTTTATTTTTGACCAAACACATTTTCATTTCATGAGAAAGTGTGAAAATAAAGAAGAAGAGGATGATTAAGCACATGCACCAATGTAGCATTTCCATTACCACTCCATCCAAAATTCAAACCAAATGCATAGTCCATGCGTCATCAAAGTTTCCTTGCAATCGTGTTTGTAGGGTTACACTAATTTTATTTTTTAGGCACATAGAAGAAATATCCCTCCATTATTGACTGTTAAAAAGTGCGTGAAACATTCAATAAGCATGCTCAAACATGCTCCACATGATGTTGATTTGACTACTAGCAAATCCATCTTTGACCGTGAGAAGGAGGATAAACATGAGATTTTTTGCTCCACTTTGAAGTTTCAATTAGAAGTAGTGATCCAAGGTAAAATCTTGATACCCTTATCCAAGACCTTTAACTTCGGCTAATTATTAGAATTTCATTAATCAAGCATTAAGGAACATAATGAACACTTGTAATGTTGTAAAGGAGGAAAATAAACATGTTAATATCAGAAATAATAAGGAAACATCGCTTGATAACGAAGTTCGTCTAGGAGGGACTACATCTCCGGGCCTCAGTGTCAAGATGGTGTAGGCCCCTGCATTAAGTGCTGTAAGAAGAAGATGTACATGGATGTGTTTCTATGACATACAAGGAAAATACCCTCAAACAGGAGTGGCTAGACCTCTCTACGATATGTTCCACTGCAAAAATCTCATGCATAAAAAGGACTCCTATTAGTATGACAATAGCTCATGCAAAAAGACTTTGAGTATCCCGTCGACATGGAAAACAAGGGATCTCAATGACATACGTGTGACATAGAGTATCCCGCCAAAATGGAATAAAAGGGATCTCAAAAAACATACATGAGTATCTCGCCAATATGGCATCAAGGGATCTCAAGCATAATACAAGTCCATGACAGAAAGTACATCAATAACAAAATAAGACAAGATCTCATGATTCATACATCAACAAGGATCTGTACAACACTAAGCATCTCAGAACAAAGAAGTACATGAAAGTATCACATCATATACCTCACACTGAAGATGACTGAATAATGGTTGCTACTGTTGTTGGATTTGAAAACACCATCATCATCGTGTCATTGAAAGGTGTGAAATCGACTACTCACTCGCTGAAAACTGACACCTGCAACTTCACTTCAAAAAGTGACCGAAAAATGTAAATCTTAGATGAAAACTCTGAATGCGCCATCAAATTTGTGACTTCGAGTAGTGCAAAAATGACATAATATTTGTCCCATTTGGACACTATCAAAATTTCGCCATCCTAAAAGTTGGGCTCAAGCAAGGTTCTGCTTGCCTCTTTCTGGGCTCATGGTTCCACATCACCTGCAAAAAAAAAATCATAAATCTCAAAATCCGTGCGCGCACGCTGCTGCTCCATGGTCTGGATGCACTGGGAAAATTTCAAGTTTAAATATTAAAAAGGTGACAGAATTCCCAACAACGGATTGTTGGGTGTAATGGTTAAGTTAAGAATTTGTTGGAGGGAGGTCGGGGGGTCAAATCCCGCCTCCCCACAGAATTCGCGTGCATGGTTTTCATTTGGTGCATTTTGGTTTTATTAATAAACAAATATACTTTTAAAAACCGTGACATGATTTAAAAACACTCGTCGTATATTTTTTTAATATGGAGTGTGGTACATTGGGGGGTGGGGCCCGCATTAGGTAGCCTGCCCCCAACCACCTCCGCCATATGGCATTAACCTTTTTTTTAACGTATGGTTATGGTACTTTATTGGTGAGGTTGTTGCATGGGCAGGGCCGGCAGGGCCAGCTATAGGTTCAACTCCCACCAGCTTCGATGTATATGGTGGTGTATTGGCACCATGGTAAAGGGAGCTCCACGGGGGTGGCAGGGTTGATCGCCGACCACCCCTCTTATGTTTTATGGTGGTTGTGCTTCTGTGGGGTCCGGCGGGGGTTTGGCCCACCGACCCATTAAAATATATTTTTTATAATGCGGTTGGGTGAGGTGCGGGGAGGTCGGCAGGGGTCATGACCTGTCGGCCTTTAAAATATATACATATTTTTATTTTAATATAACAACGTGGCATTTTTGAAAAATCTCGAATTTGACCGTAGGAGTCAAATTAAAGACCCCACATTTTCGCTTGGAATCCGACCTGAGCTTGCCGGAATCTAGTGGCCGGGAAAAGTCAAATTTGCGCCTTCCTTAAGGCTGCCCAGTCACCAAGTCAACCCAATAATTTGACCACTCCTAACTTCTCCATACGGACTCAGTTTGACGAAACGTTTACACCATTGCGATTAGGGCAATGAGCTCTTCAACCTAAACCTAGTTCGTGAAAAATCCAAACACTTTGATTTTTGAGCCCTCTTTGTCTTGTGTGTCTCTGGAGCCACCTGGATCAATCCTCCCCACTAAGGAGCTTTTGGTCCTCCAAAAGCATAAAAAAGAATTTGCAACTGTTGTGTACTATGTCTACACCACAAGAATCTTGAAAAATTCACCCTTCCTTCTCCTTCACCTTTGTCCTTCGGAGCCTTGAGTGATGAACTGACACCTGCATCCCCTGCAAAACTGTTGTACAATCCCATGCAAATACCTGCTCAAATTGACCAATCTATGATCCAAATATTCCCATACTTTCCATGAGTTTATAATATGTATTTAGTGGTCAAGTTTACGTCAAAAGGGAATCGTACCCCCAACTATCATTACAAGACGAGACATCATCATTGCATTTCAAAGTGATAGCAAAAATCTCATCACTTTCAGATGAAATAAATGCATCACACGACTCATAAAACAAGGCCAACAACATTGTTGTCACATTTCGAAGTGATGGTAAACACCTCATCACTTTTACATGAAAGAAATGCATCACACGTCTCATAAAACAAGGCCAAAAAATATCAATGTCGCTTAAACAAGTGATGGAAAACACTTCATCACTTTCACAATTAAAAATGCAAGAAATGATTTACAAACACGTTCATGACAAGCTAACATATCTAGAAAAAAAAATATAGAAGAACCATCTCTCACTTATCAATGAGAGTGGATCATTTCCCTGTGGTGAACTTGCTTGTCAATTAGCTCTTTTGACTGGTGTATGCACAAGCTCTTTGTCTTTAAGGCGCTGCTCTGGATGGAGTCTCTAGCATGTGGATCTTTGGTGGCCGCATCGGTCGCAATGGGTGCAAAATGTATTTCTCCTCCAAACCTGCTTAACCGATTTCTTTTCTTGTTGGAGAGAAGGTTTTTCATGCCTCATCCTCCTTTCTAATGCCATCCTTTTCCAACACTTGGAAATCACATGTTTATTTAAACCAAAAAAATGACACGCTTTGCGAGGCCATGATTTATGACCATGGTTATCAACATTCTTATAATCAAAATTCACTTTGGAATAATGAGACTTATTATACCTTCTATGGTGGTCTCTGGTGCAATCATGTGCATGGGAGCTCGCCTTAGCTCTCTCACTACAACATGTGTTACTAGGGAACAATGGCGAAGTGTTCCCCTCATTCATCTTCTCTGGCAAGTTCAAAAATATCTGTTTGCCTTTGATGTCCTTCGAACATCCTTCTTCAGGGTACCCCAAACTTGCATAGCGAGGTCGCTGCATAACCTCCAAGGGTTGAGTTATGGCCTGGCCATGAATGCCAAGTCCTCCTCCTATGTACCCCATCTTTGTGAGGAGTCTCATGCCGGTTCTTGAAATGGGTATCTCCACACTGTCAACCAAAATGATATCATGTAAAGAAATTGAAGAGAAATCAACACTATTTACCTTGTCTGTCGATTGCGAAATAGATGAAGAAGGTTTCTGTAAGCCTTCGTTGCACTTCACTTCCTCCAAGGCCTCTGTTGTGGCTTGTAGCTGAAGCTGCAACTGCTGCTTCTCCTCCTTCTCTTCCTGTAGGAATGCCTTCAATGCATCATGATCTGCTTGAAGAATTTCGATGTTGCACTTCAATTCCTCCCACGCTTCTATCATGGCCTACAACTCAAGCTGCAACTGATGTTTGTCCTCCTTTTCTTCCTGTAGGAGTGTCTTCAATTCAGCGTTCTCTGTGGCTTGTTTTTCATAAGCCTCGTACAACATATACGCTTTCTCGGAAACCCTGAGCATGGTCTCGTACCTGTCCTTGACATTCTCCATGACTCAACTCATCGAACATTCAATGTTCACGCCTGCAATCCAAATCAACAAGAAGACCTGCTCTGATACCACTTGATCTAGGGTAAAATATTAATACCCTTAACCAAGACCTTTAACTTCGGCTGATTATTAGAATTGCATTAATAAAGCGTTAAGGAACATAATGAAAAATTTGAATGATGTTAAGAAGAGGAACATAAACATGTCAAGATCAGAAATCATAAGGACATGTCTTTTGATAACAGAGTTAGTCTAGGATGGACTACATCTCTGGGCCTCGGTGTCAAGATGGTGTAGGACGCTGCATTAAGTGCTGTAAGAAGAAGATGTACATAGATGTTTTTATCTGACATACAAGGAAAATGCCCTCACGCAGGAGTGGGTAGACATCCCTACGAGATGTTCCACTGTGGAACTCTCATGATAAAAAGGACTCCTATCAGTATGAAAATAGCTCACACATAAAGACTTTGAGTATCTCGTCGACATGGAAAACAAGGGATCTCAATGACATAAGTGTGACACAGAGTATCCCACCAACATGGCATAAAAGGGATCTCAAACAACATACATGAGTATCCCGCCAATACGGCATCAGGGGATCTCAAGCATAATACAAGTCCATGACAGAAAGTACATCAATAACAAAACAAGACAAGATCCCATGACTCATACATCAACAGGGATATGTACAACACTAAGCATCTCGGAACAAAGAAGAACATGAAAGCATCACATCATATACCTCACGCTAAAGATGATTGAAGAATGGTTGTTACTATTGTTGGATCTGAAAACACCATCATCATCGTGGCGTCGAAAGGTGTGAAATCGACTGCTCACTCGCTAAAAACTAACACCTACAACTTCACTTCAAAAAGTGACTAAAAAATGTAAATCTTAGATGAAAAATATGAAAGCGCCATCTGATTCGTGGTTTTGAGTAGTGCAAAAATGACATAAAATTTGTCCCATTTGGACACTGCCAAAATTTCGCCATCCTGAAAGTTGGGCTCAATCAAGGTTTCGCCTGCCTCTTTCTGTGCACATGGTTCCACATCACCTGAAAAAAAAATCATAAATCTCGAAATCCGTGCGCACACTCCGCTGCTCCATAGTCTGGACGCACTAGGAAAATGTCGCATTTAAATATTAAAAAGGCAGCGGAATTCCCAACAACGGATCATTAGGCGCAATGCTTAAGTTAAAAATTTGTTGGAGGGAGGTCGGGGGGTCAAATCCTGCCTCCCCACAGAATCTGCATGTGTGGTTTTTGTAGAAATTATATAACATATGCATGTATATATCCATATTCTCCTGATCTAACAATATTTATCTTCTTGCTAAATATATAATCCTTCCACTGTTAATATTTTGCAAAAATTTAAAACTCAATTGCAAACACATGAAGCAATAAAAAAAATCGTACATAACACAGTTGTTTAACGGGAAATCCTGAAGCTAAAAACCCCAACTATCATATATTATGTATCATGGAGATCATGTAACAATCTCATACAAATCTTAGTACATCAAGCTCTCAATACAATACAATCGTCACACACTAACATGAAGAAATATGCAAATCCATGCACTGATTTCTTGCCACGTGATAGCCTGCCCCCACTGCGCAATCCCTGCTGAAGAAGACCCCTGAATGAATTTGAATCTACCTTGCCTTGACTGCGCAATCCTCAATGGCAACTCCAATGTGTGTGTGATGCAATCAATGCATCAATATAGTCACAACAGATAGTCCATATTACCCTTTCACCTACCTCTCCACTGGGTCTCCACTAGAACTGACATGCATTTTAGTTAACTTCTGTTTCTGTTCAATTGTTAGTGATTTAATAGTTGTGAATTAATTAAATAATTAATTCACTTAACTCTCACTAGTGTGTCATTCAGTTGGACTAGATACAACTAGCTCAACTGAGTTTAACTCCAATAGCTGAGTTAAACTAAATAAAAACTCTTGTAACTACTCTTCCAACTCTGTCATAACTTTTCCACTTCATTTCTAACTGAGTCCTCCGTGCATGAGCCACCATAAACCCTAGGAATTGCGTAATTCCTTCAACCCACTGATTTTCCAAATCTGTATACTGAAATAAAGTGCTCCAAGAGAATAAGTTGATATTTAGAGTCTGAGTATTATTAAGGGATAATAATAATCGACCAATCTATTTTTAGATCGATGATCTATAAATAGACTTTGCTCAATCTTCTAAAAATAGAATAGTTACACGAAAAATTGCAAGTGTTGGTAAACTTCCAAACCGGTAACTAGGATCTCTAGGGTGAAAATTATGGATTCCATAGAGGTGCGGTGATTACTCCAACACTCCCCCTCAAACGCAGCTTGGGGAATCAATACACCCCTCAAACCCAGCTCGGGGGAATCAAACCTGGGTCCAAGCTTTGATACCATGTATAGGTTTGCCGTTACAAAAAAATCGCAAGTGTTGGTAAACTTCCAAACCGGTAACTAGGATCTCCAGGGTGAAAATTATGGATTCCATAGAGGTGTGGTGATTAATCCAAAAAATTCATCTCTTTTTCCAACTTGACCAACCATCCACAAATAGCATCCTGCAACTTCTGAAATATGATCACCATGTTTAAAAATAGACATAGTCTAAAAATAGACTTGCACCTAAAAATAGATTACGGGCCCACATAGTGAAGGTGACTGATTTTCACTAAGCTTCATCATTTTGTTGAATCTCAACAATTTTCATTTGGCGCGTTTTGGTTTTAATAACCAAAAAATATATTTTAAAAAACCGCAACATGATTTAAAAACACCTGTTATATATATTTTTTAATATGGAGTGTGGTACATTGGGCGGCCTGCCCCCAATTACCTCCGCCATATGGCATTAGCATTGTTGGCAACATATGGTTATGGTACATTGTTGGTGAGGCTGCCCCGTGGGTGGGGCCGGCGGGGTCGACCACGGGTTCAACTCCGGCTAGCTTCGATGTATACGGTGGTGTATTGGCACCATGGTAAAGGGAGCTTTGTGGGGGTGGTGGGGTTGACCACCGACCACCCCTTTTATGTTTTATGGTGGTTGTGCTTCCGTGGCATCTAACGGGGTTATGGACTGCTGGCCCATTAAAATATATTTTTTATAATGTGGTTGGGTGAGGTGCGGGGAGGCCGACGGCGGTCATGGCCTGTCCACCTTTAAAATATATTTTTTTGATTTTAATATAACAACTTGGCATTTTTGAAAAATCTCAAATTTGACCGTAGGAGTCAAATTAAAGACCCCACATTTTAGCCCGGAATTCAGCCTGAGCTTGCTGGAATTCGGTGGCCAGGAAAAGTCGAATTTGTGCCTTCCTTAAGGCTACGCAGTCACCAAGTCAACCCAAAACCTTGACCGCTCCTAAATTCTCCATACAGACTCAGTTTGACAAACCATTTACATCGTTGCGATTAGGGCAACGAGCTCTTCAACCTGAACATAGTTCGAGAGAAATCAAAATACTTTGATTTTTGAGTCCTCTTTGTCCTGTGTGTGTCTCCGGAACCACCTGGATCAAGTATAAATTAAGAGGGAAGATTTATAGAAGCTTCATCGATTAAAAAAAGAACTTGTAGTAGCAATGGAAAAATACACTATTGTTGATGTGATGGTCGAGTTGTATACATTTCATAATGTGATAAAGTGAGTGGAATCTATGTGGCTTTCACATTAGTGGTTTTCAAATTGTCATTATATTATTACATTATTAGGGATTTTGTATGAAATAATGGTGGTGAATTTTTAACATCAAATGACATTTTAACAATGATTAAGGTACATTCAATATCTAGATTGCTTTCCTAGATGATTGCCAAGTACGGTGGATGGCACCTATGTATCTTAGTAGATGAAAGCATGTCCATAGAATGATTAATATTTCAATGATTACAAGCAAGGTTTTGATTATGGGTTGAAGCAATTATATCTTCAAGAGATCAATGGGAAGTAAATCTCAACATGGATATGGATGTCCACTTGGTTTGGAAGTTGTGGATCTAGGGAATGAACCCCCATTAGTTGTAGAGACTTACATGTGGATTGTAGTCTACTATTGATGTTATGTGATAAATTATGGATATTGTTTAGTAATTGAATTCAAGAGGTCTGTGATTTGAGAGTTCAAGAGTGGAACTGGGGAATTCAACTTTCCAACTACACCTTTACGATGGTTATGAGACAACTTCATGGAGTTCAGTTTACATGATTTCCCAAAATGACTAGAGATGCTAATGAAGGCTTTGCCAGACAAGAAAATCAAAGACAAGCACTCATTAAGGGACGACGTTGGAGATTTATCTCCTACTTGTCTTTTGGATATTGAATGCTATTCCTCGTCATAAAATTTAATTGTTACACGAGTTGTTTGATTGTTAGTTAGTTGAATTTGAGAGATTTATTCCAACTAAAATAGTTCCTATTTTAGTTTCTGGTTGAGATATTTTCTCAATTAGTTGATTTGTGTGGTTAATATAGTATATATATCTTAGAAAAATACTTGATATATTTATATATTTTTAATATAATAAGTATATAGTTTTGTGTGCAATATTTCTAAATTTGAACCGTTTATATGCTCAATAGATTTGAAGTTAAGATGGAGCCACGAACACATTGAATTTTTTATTTATTTTTAAATGTTGCGTGTCAACTCCATATTAAATAGTGAAAAAATATAAATGTCTCTCATTTCTTGAATTGAAAGCACCAGTGGAATATATATATAATCCAATTTTAATGTCACGGCCAAGCAAAACACGAAATTGGTGTATGAGACCCCCTTGTTTGTGAGATAAGAGACCCACCTCCGCGCAGTGATTTGACTGCTAAGTCTACGAAGGCATACATACTCTACCCCCTCTAGTTTTGAACATTCTCTTAACCATTAGGCTCACTCAAACTGTATAATTTAAGGTATAATCAAATTTTGTTATTAACCTTTTTTTTTACTATTGAAATATATGAAATAATAAGAATATTAAATATTTTATTGAAAAGGAACATTGAAATATTTTCAAACTAAGTAATTATACATCTCAAGCCTAGGTAACTATGTATCCCCTTGCACATACAGAGGTAAACTAGAGATTTTGTCCTCCCGTTTATTCTAGTAAAAAATCACGGCATATGACCTCCCGTTTTGCAATGACATGTTTCATGTTTTCAACTCTGTTGTTAATTATTTTAGAGAATGTACAATTATAATTGAAAAAAGAAGTAAGGTGGAGTTAATTAGTTAAAAATTATATTAATTTTATATTTATTAAGTATATAAAGGCTTACATTTTTTGAGATGTAAATATTGTGAAAGTGCAAATGAAAAAAAAATTGAATTTGATTTTTTTTAGCACTTTGAGCAGTTTGATTATTATTAAGTATTTTAGATGACTCAAATTCCTGAAGATTTAAACTCCAAGTTGAAAATATTTGATTAGCCCAGGGAGTCATTCATTTACTAAGAGAATTGGTTTCCTAATTGTTAATTATTTATATTTTGCTATTGATGTAATTGGTATGTAATCAAATATTCTTCAAAAGCAATCTCTAGAGGTTGAGTGAGTTACTCAGATCTTTTAAGGGAAATGTGGATCTAGAAATAAGCTTATTAGCTCACTATATTGTGGATCTGATCTAATCTAAACTAAACTAAACTAAACTAAACTAGTTCGGACTAGTTTAGAATCTTTTTTATAATTGGAAGCCAAAAAGGCATTCAGGAGGAGCCATAAGGAGAGGAGAGGAGAATAGAAATATTTAGAGGCCGAATATGGCCACGAGGTTGAGTAGGGCCGATTCAGTGTAAATTAGGCCTGGAGAGGCCCTTGTATTAATTAATTAATCGAGGGAACACTCCAGAATGAGAGTTGGGAATTTGTGTGTTGAGCCTCTATTCATTATTCATAAATTCCTGTTAGTTTTGTAGATGGTATGAAAGGAAATTGTGTTGCAGGAGAGGAGAGGAGAGGAGAGAAGCGGTTGAAGGACATATGTTACAATTAGTGCACAGGTGGAAGCGTGAAGGAAGGCATGAGACCAGACCGGACCAGACCAGACCTGACCTGACCTGTGATAAAGCTGGAGCAGTAGAGTTGATGAAGGATTGTAGGAGAGTGCTATTTTGTTACAAGTCGAGAACAAAGCAAGGCAATCCTGTTGAGAATAGGTAGGTTTTACGTAAGAGAGGCAAGGGAGCCAGAGTTTGAAGAATATTCATCTCATCATAGATTCCCTAGAAGGTTTAGGCCGAGTTGACGTGGAGCCAGGATGAGTGAAGAGGATGTGTTGGAAGCTTGCGTGGCTTATGTGTTTTTACGAAATATAACAAGTTCAAGATAAAAGATAGAGACTAGAAATATTCCCATTCCCTAGCTTTTGTCTCCCTGGAGTCTTAAAAGTGTGCAACAAAGGGAAGTGTGTAGCACTGGTGAGTTGGAACGAGTCGAGGAGAAGCAGTCCAATATACAAGATACGAGACTAGCAGGTGACTATGTGGAAAGTTGATTCCCAAGAAAAAATAAAGTTAGTGTGCATATGTGGAGGAGAAGGGTCAACAAACACATAAATTGAAGTACTGCAGTTAACTAACGGGAACATTCTTGTTCCCGGGTTCTACCTCCATGGAAGACTTTAAAACAAGTTATTTGCAGTCATTTGAGAAAGGCTGGGTGACGTTATTGAATAATGCAACTAGGTTGCGTTCTTCATGCTAAACCTAGGGTTTATTGTGTTAGCCGACATCCAAGTGGAAATGGGCTTGACATCATATGGTATCAGAGCTAGAATTCTCCATGAACCTTGGAATAGAGAGGTTAAATTGCTTGGAGAAGCAGTGAAGAAATAAAAGCAGACAGGTAAACAAAATTAGAAGGCTTTTTAGAGGAACAATGTTTGTATAATCAAATTTGGAGGATCCAAATGAGGTAAAATTGTTTTTTTTTGCAATTTACATTAAATTTGGAGATCGATGATTACAAGATGAATCCAAAAGGAAGAAATTGAGGTTACAAATGTTTTTTAATAACACTGAGTAGGTATAATTCGAGCTAAAGGATATTAAAGCAATTTCAGATTCAACAAAAAAGGGATTAGTATAAAGCAGATTCAATAGAGCGAATCAAAGGAATATATTGACACATTTTATAAGTAAAGTATGATGTTTTTATTCTAATTTTCGTGATGAAGAATTATATCTACATATAGTAGAGAAAGGAAGTCGTCAAAAGCTATTATAGCAACTTAAGCAATAGAGGAAGAAGGAACATACTGAGCTCAGGTGGAGAACCCCCAAAACAGATGAAATTTCTGAGATGAGAACAACATGAGTTCTTAAAAGGGGAAGTGAAGAGGTGAACAGTTGAAGGTGCAAAAGTATAAGTTGCTTTGGAAGCTGAAGATAAGAGGTGGTAAGGTTATAGTGTAGAGAAACAGTGGAAGGGAGATACCAAGAGGCCGAATTTGTACCGGTGACAGGTGAAAGACTTATTACAATAATGGAGGAGGCTTATTGCAGCTCACAAGTGGACAATGATATTTCACAAAAGAAGAAGTGAGAATGATTATTTATAGTAATTCAAAGGGTTTAGGAAGAAGTCACAATCAAATGAAAGAGAGTGCCATGACAATTGGCATGAGATTCGTAGCATCTGAGGATTTTGAGAGGAAATTGGTTGAGTTGAAAGAAGAACTCAGTAATATTAAATAGTTACTACAAAACTAGAGATATGTATAGATAAGGAAGAATTATAAGGTGAGATGGAATTCATTGTAAAGGAAGTTGAGGAAGAGGATGTGTGCAAGGTTAAAGAAAGAACTTAAAGCAATTGAGTGTGAGGTAGAAGTTCACTATTGTGAACCAGGGAAGAGATCAATACTCAGAGAAGATGAAAGCGATGAAGATGTTCAGAATATACCTTTTTAGAGATTCTCACAATTGTTTTGGAAGATCAACATATGATGGAAAATTTGTTTATTGAGGCTAAAGGGCCAATTGATTTTAAATATTATAATTGGTATATGGATGAAAAATTATTGCAGGTGATGAATAGAACATTAATTTTTTTCTATGTAGTGATGGAGAACAATCACTGAATACTATTATAAAGATTGGAAGAGAACAAAATTTAAGTTCTCTCTTATGATAAATGAAGACATAATTGTCCTGTAAAGGAATTAGAGGTGGAGAATATATGCCATTAATAAACACAACTATGGAAGAAAAACATGAGGTAGAAAAGTTTTAATTTTTGGACGAGATGCCTGAAATAAAAAAAGTTTATATTTTATGAAGAGGTTCCTAATGTTGATACGTTTTTAATTGAGCATATGTGTATATATATTGAATATGTTGAGGAATAATTTCTTACAATGGAAGAAGCCGATGGAGATTTGATGAATGGCTTGAAGGTTCCAGTGTTGCATGAGGAAAGGGTGTGGGAAGCACCTAAAGGGAATTTAAAGTCTCATGTTTCTGAAACTAATGAGTGGTCTGTGTCTGCAGGTAGTAAAAAATGTAAGAAAAGACAAAATCATAATTTTTTCATTTCAATGGAGAAGACAACATTGTCTCATGTAACTAGCAGAAAGGGAACATATGCATATACATTGGGCACAAGTAGTGGAAAATTTCAAGAAGATGAGGATGTGTAGGAAACAATGAGTCGACTTGGAGATACTTCAATTGATGAAGTATAAGAAGCTTTGGAAGAGGCCTTGCAAGATTACATGGAAGAAAACATGGAACTTACGAAATAAGAAATGAAAACAAAGAGTGGAGAAAATATATTGAGGAAACCTTGTATAAAGGTAATTTGTTTATGGAAAATATGTCATGTCACTACAAGGAAAATGCCCTCTATCAGAGGTTATAAAGGAGGTTTTTAGTGTTATAAAATTGGCCAAAATTTTCAAAAAAAATTTTTCTACAACATTTGTTTTTGGTAACGGAGGTTTTGGTGGAGATTCTAATGGAATTTCAACACAATTAAAAAAAATTGTGCGGCCAAAGGTTGTTACAGATGTTTTTCTCATCGGTGCGTGCATCAGGTGTCAACGCACTGGTGCGTTGTATCGTGAACGCACCGATACTGTAAACATACCAAGCACCGAGATGGAAAACAAATTTCAGATACCTCGGGGAATTTAGCAACGACCTAGTGCATGTTAGCCAGTAAGTCGCACTGGACCGATGGAAGGTGCATGCACCGGGACGTTAAGGTGTGAAACCACATTGAGACGTCTAGGTGATAAAACACATAGGGGCCGTTAAGTTATAAAAACACACCAACGCGTTAAAGGAAAATCACACCAATGCATGCAACACCTATCGGATCGCCCGGGTGGTAATCGTTGATAAAGCACATCGGGCGTTCTAATAAGTATTGGTATTTGTGCGGTCCCCATAGGTCGTAGAAACGCACTGGTGTGCATTATCATACAAACGCACTGGTGCGCAGTAACTAACACACACCAATGTTCATTTTGTATTTTTTAGAAACATCGACCTATGACAGTGCAATTATTGTAATTTTTTAAAATTCCTTATTCATCAAAAGTCGACACATATCTTATAAAAATATTCATATCAGTTAAATTTTTATTAGTGAATTTGTAATATTCCAAATTTTCCATTAGCTAATTGGAATATTAGATTTCTTACTTTTCTTATTTAGTTAAGTAAATAAAAGGGTGGAGGGACCCATAAACAAAGTAGATGAATAAAATCCACTTCTATAGTGTGCATGTGGGTTAATTGAGTAGTGGAGTAGCATTATGGAGTAGTGGAGTAGCATAATAATGAAGAAAGAGTGGAGGTAATAGAGAATTAATGAGGAAGATGATGGAGATAGTGGAGGAATAAATGCAAGATGATGGAGATAGTGGAGAAGCAATTCCAGAGATGATGGAGGAAGTGGTGCCTTAAATTCACACATGATGGAGGAAGTGGAGAGTAATAGCAACAGTGATGGAGATCTGGAGGAAAACATATCTTTATGGAGGCTAGTGGCCACATGTGTAACGTAGTTATGAGGCGGGCCAAGGATAGGGAAGGCTCACAACCATAAAAGGAATATGAGGGAAACAAAGGAAGGGGGGTCTGGATTTTTATTTTTGAGTGTTGTAAGACATTTATTTGCACGTTTCAGCTGTTTATCTAAGTATGATGTCCTGCTTAGCACCGGGTGTTCCCAAGAGGGAATCCCAACCTTACCTATGGGGGACTTTGAGTCCCTACTCTAGGAAGGTTTTCTTGGGTAACATTCATCATCCGAAAATCAATGCCACTTTTAGCCACTCTCATCTGCACTTCTAGCTACAGGAATTATGCATTCCTAAACTAGAGCTTGAGAGTTAGAAGATTGTTCTCAGTACTTCAGCTGAGAAACCTGTGAAGGGATCAACCCTTTACAATGTGGATCTATTGAAGTCTTCTAGGAGTTTCATTGTCATATGCGGCATAAGGCCATCCTTCTATTCTCCTATGCAGCAAAATTTCTTGCAGAAATTGCGTAATTCTACAGTGAGGGTTTGAGGAGAATAGGAAGTTCCAAGAAACTCAACATTGTATTATTTATCAGTGGGCTACATCATTAGCCCTCCTAGACAATGTGGTATTACCTAGTAGTTGTGAATGCAACAACTACATATTTAGTGGAGGAGCTAGATCCTAAGTTTCTCAGCTTGGGATCGGGAGAAGGGACCAACCCTTCAGTTAGTGAGCTAAGTGGGTACTATTGCAGCAGATAGATCATTCTTTTAGCCCCAGATCAACAGTTGTCTCCAGGGAGTGCGTATCTCAGCCAACAGAGGTGTAGTGTACAACCCAAAAAGGGCCGAAATTCCAAACTCAAAATCTAGCCAAACCATTCTGGGGTTTTTTGGGTTTTTCGAGTAGAGTCCGTGGGTAAAATACTAGATATTTCTGAGCACTTTAGAAGCCTCTCACATATATATTTTGTTCACAGCAGCAGAAGTTTCCAACAACAGTAATAGTTTATACTTTCTAGTGCTAGGATTGAGACTTTTTTCAACCATATTTGTATGGCGTGAGTGCATTCATTTTGGAGCTCTATGTACATTCATTTGATGTGATATTAATGAAATGGCTCATTTGTTTTTGCTCCTAAGTATGATGTTTTGATGTATTCTGACATTTTTTCAGTTTTATATGTTTTATTCTTATTTGGAATTGTGCATATGTTAGATATTCCTGTATTTCCCATTTTTGGATATTATAATGGTATCAGAGCATGATCTTTGGCTCATCTTGTGTGAATTTCATGACATCAGAGGAATAAGAAGAATACATAGAAAAGGAAGAAGTCTACAATGGCAGAAGGATTGAGTTTTGCCACACTTCTCTTCAGATCTATACAGTATCTCACCATGGAGATCAAAGAAATGAGAAGGGAAAGGAAAAAGGAAAACTCAAGAGGGTTTTAGAATGGAGAAGGTCTGAGCACTTCCTATCAACAGTATAAGCAACCAGTGGTGAAAAAAGTTCCACAATGCCCTACTATGCCCACTTTCCTTGCAGAAGGAAATGAATGGCATGGAGATGGAGGATATTTGGAGCATGCGACTCTTACTAATTATCTTGCAGAGTACATATCTCAATCTAGTGCATTCAAAGAGAATCTGACTTTCCAGTAGTTTTTCTAGATTAAAGTGAACCACAGACCCCGCAATAGAAATAGAAGAAGAGGGCATATGCAGAATATATTATTTCTGCCTACATTTTATGGGTCATCCAAAAGCACAGAAAAGGCTTGGATGGAGAAGCTAGATAATTTCTTTTAGATACACCCAGTAGCAGAAGCAAAGGCTATTTAGATTGCAGCTTGAGGGTGACGCAAATGATTGGTGGTTCATCAGATTGAAACATGCAAGAGTGACTGTGTATGCAGAGTTCACTCAAAGGTTGGTAAAGAGGTTTGATAGAAGAAACCCAGAGGCACATTCTATTGAGACATTATCCGAAAATAAAGAGAAAGTGAATGAGGAGCAGATGAGAGATGTCGGTTCTGATACACCATGAGAAAATCAACTACCACAACCACCAATTGCAGTAAAGGTACTTGCATAAGTGGGAGGAGCCCTTACATTTTTGCAAGATGTTCCCAAGAATTCAACATTGAGAGTCCAAGGCATTATTCAAGAGGTGCACGAGGAAGAGGAAGCAAATACCAACGCTGGTGTAGCAGTAGAGGAGGATCCATCACCATCACCAACAGTTGGGGAAGCAATTGCTCCGGTTGGAGGAACTCTTGTAGCTTTTCCCAAGAAAAAACTAATCCAAGGTATGAAAACATTTCCACCCCATATTATTTCAGCACATCAGATAGAGATTTGTGAGGCCATACCCTCAAGGAAATTGCATGACCAAGGGTTAGAGCACATTGCTTATTTGGAGAAGCAGACTATCACTGTGTAGAGGACCCTTGACTGGTTCAAGGAGAAGATGTATAGCTATCCCAGTTTGACATTTTTGAGCTGCACACAAAAATTTGTGTTGGAGTGTGGATTTTCTGAGGATGGTATTAGCATAATCCTAATGCAGGGAAGCTATAAAATAGCTTTCAAGAACCAGAAGTTATTGTCACATGAGCTGTCATATTCTACTTACGACAAAGAGATATTTGCCATTATGCATGCATTGGTAAAATTCCAGCAGTTTTTGATTGACAATAGATTTCAGGTGAAGACCAACCACCATAGTCTCTGGAATTTTTTTGAGGAGGAGCAACAACTGCAGAAGAGGCAACAACGGTGGATCAGTACAATGTAGGACTATGAGTTCAGCATTGTGTATGGAGAGGGCCATTAGACAACAGATTCACTATCATGGACATCAACAACGTTGTCACTGAGGAGTAGTGATGATTTGAGTGCCCAATTATTATTTTTAGAATTCCGATGACCACTTCACTTATGAAGCATTGGATGGGTAGATGGTAGATGGTAGACATCATGTAATGGATAACATCTTCCATTATCAGGACATAGCCTTCTTGATGAGTACCTCACATCTCAAAGAGAAGTTGCTGCATGCATCATAGTCAGAACCTCATAGGTTCTACCGAGCCATTAGAGAGAGGTTCTCACGGAGATACCTTAAAGAAGATACACTTCGACATATCATGGAGTGCAAAGATTTTCATCAGATTGTGGAGGATGGTATTGTCGACATTGATCTGCTATTGAGGTATGCACATTTCTTTGACATTTTCACACAGTACATCTCTTCACCCATGATTGGATTATCTTTTCGGGATGTATTCATGCTTCATGGTCTTCCCAAGGCCATAGATAGTGATGAGGAAGTTATTGTATGAGCAGTTTTTGGCAAGAGATTCTCAATTGGGTGGATGCTGAGCTGGTGTATAATATGAGTCATCACCCACAGTTGGATGGATGGATGGAGATGATGAGCAAGTGGTTGAAAAGTTACTTGCAGATCTATGACATGGGGCAACAGGAAGCAGGTTGCACTGGTTGCTCTTGGGTGAGTATGGTTACAACCTAACATTTCGGATTGGTATGTTCCATGCCTTTCACAGTACCGAGGTGATGCAAAAATAGGAGGTATGGCTGCGCTAGCTACTGTTGGGAGAGTATGGCCAAGACATTGCATTTTATATGCCCATTGGTATATCACTCTTTCCCACCTTGCACCATAGTGATGAGATGCAGCAGTTGGAGGCATGGCTGCACTGGTTATTTTTGAGAGAGTTTGGCCATCACACGACATATCACCTGTCAATGGGTATGTTATTTTTTGGGACTTTGCATGATACTCATATGATGTGGCAGCAAGAGGCATTTCTGCGGTGGCTGCTATTGGGAGAGTATGGTTCGACATTTCACATGTCAATCCATATGTCTCTATTTCCTACTTTGCACAGTGTTGAGATGATGCTTAGAGAAAGAAAGGCCACCAGGGCCAAGGATTGGAGCATGGAGAGAAACAACCTACTCCATATAGCATGGGTTGGAGAGATAATTTATGAGTTGGGACTTTCCACTTGGGAAAGGAACCACTACACTTCACATATCTCATGCAGAGAAGAGGCTCTTGGACAACAGATGATTGCCACTTGGGGATTAATTAATGAGGAGAGGCATCTGGCTACACAGTTGGAGGCCATTCTAGACATTCTAGAGAGGCAGCTATGGAGCTAGGCATTCACAACACATTGAGGCAGATGGCAAACCTTCCATATGAGGATGCCACTTGGGAGGGAGATGGATTTATGCAACATCCACTTTTGCAGTTGCTTGAGGACAAGCAACATTTTGGTGGGGAGGACTGTAATATTCCAAATTTTCCATCAAATAATTGAAATATTAGAGTTATTACTTTTCTTATTTAGTTAATTAAATAAAAGGGTGGAGGGACCCATAAAACCAGTAGATGAATAAAGTCCACTTCTATAGTGTGAATGTGGGTTAATTGAGTAGTAGAGTAGTATTATGGAGTAGTGGAGCAGCATAATAATGAAGAAAGAGTGGAGGTCATACAGAATTAATGAGGAAGATGATGGAGATAGTGGAGGAATAAATGCAAGATTATGGAGATAATGGAGAAGAAATTGCAAAGATGATGCAGGAAGTGGTGCATTAAATGCACACATGATGGAGGAAGTGGAGAGCAATAATGGCAGTGGTGGAGATCATGGAGGACATCACAGTCTTTATGGAGGCTAGTGGCCACATGTGCTATGCATTTATGAGGTGGGCCAAGGCTAGGGAAGGCTCACAACTATAAAAGGAAGATGAAGGAAGCAAAGGAAGGGGTGCTTGGATTTTTATTGTTGAGTGTCGTAAGACATTTCTTTGCACGCTTCATCTGTTTAGCTAAGTCTGCTGTGCTGTTTAGAACTGGGTATTCTCAAGTGGGAATACCACCCTTACCCATGGGGGACTTCGAGTGCCTAATTTGGGAAGGTTTTCTTGGGAAGAATTCATCATCTGGCAATCAATGATACTTTTAGCCACTCTCATCTGCACTTCTAGCTACAAGAGTTACACATTCTTGAACTAGAGCTTGAGAGTTGGAAGGTTGTTCTCAGTACTTCAGCTGAGAAACCTGTGGAGGGATCAACCCTTCACACTATGGATATATTGCAGTATTACAGGAGTTTCATTGTCATATTCGGCATAAGGCCATCCATCTATTCTCCTATGCAACAACATTTCCTGCAGGAATTGCGTAATTCTGCAGTGAGGGTTTGAGGAGAAGAGGAAGTTCCAAGTAACTCAGCTTGGAATCCTATGAGGGATTAATCCCTCACTCTAGGGATCACTTTAGAAACCTGGGATCAACATTTTATTATCTACCAGTAGGCTACATCATCAACCCTCCTAGACAGCACAGTATTACTCAGCAGTTGTGCATGCATTAGCTTCATATTTAGTGGAGGAGCTAGAGCCTAAGTTTCTCAGGTTGGGATCGGGAGAAGGGACCAGCCCTTCAGTTAGTGAGTTGAGTGGGTGATATTGCAGTAGATAGATCATTCTTTCAGCCCCAGATTATAATTTGTCTCCAGGGTGTGCGTAATTCAGCCAACAAGGGTGCAGTGTGCAACCGAAAAAGGGATGAAATTCCAAACTCAAAATATGGGCATACCATTTCTGGGTTTTTCTGAGTTTTTTGAGTAGAGTCCATGGTAAAATCCCAGATCTTTCTGAGCACTCCAGAAGCCTCTTGCACATATATCTTCTTCATAGCAGCAGCAACAATTTATACTTTCTAGTGCTAGGATTTAGAGTTGTTTCAACCATCTTTGGATGGATTGAGTGCATTCATTTTGGAGAACTGTGTATATTAATTTTCTGTGATATTAATGATATGGCTCAGCTGTTTCTGCTCCTATGTATGATTTTTTGATGTATATGAACATTTTTTCCAGTTTTATATGTTTTATTCTTATTTGGAATTATGTATATGTTCTATATTACTATCTTTCCCATTTTGGGACATTACAGTGGTATCAGCGCATGATATTTGGCTCAACTTATGGGCATTTCATGACATCAGAGGAATAAGAAGAAGAAGAAGAAAAATAATAAGTCTAAAATGGCAAAAGGATTGAGTTTTGCCACACTTCTCTTGAGATCTATGCAGGATCTCACCATGGAGATCAAATAAATGAGAAGGGAAAGGAAAAAGGAAACCTCAAGAGGGTTTCAGAATGGAGAAGGTCCAAGCACTTCCTATCAAGATTATAAGAAACCGGTGGTGCAGAAAGTTCCACAACGCCCTACTATGCCCACTTTCCTTGCAGAATGAAATGAATGGCATGGAGATAAAAGATATTTTGAGCGTGAGACTCTTAGTGATTATATTACAGAGAACAGATCTCAATCTAGAGAATTCAAATAGAATATGACTTTCCATCTTTTTTTTCAGATTAAAGAGAACCGGAGACCCTGTGAAAGCAGTAGAAGAAGAGGGCATATGTAGAATAGATTCTTTCTGCTTACATTCGATGGGTCATCCAAAAGAACGACAAAGGATTGGATGGATAAGTTAGATGATTTCTTCTAGCTATACCCAGTAGCAGAAGCAGAGGCTATTCAAATTACAGTGCTACACATTGAGGGCGAAGCAAATGATTGGTGGTTCGACAAATTGAAACATGCAAGAGTGATTGTGTATGCAGAGTTCAATCAAAGGTTGGTAAAGAGGTTTGATAGAAGAAAACCGGAGGCACATTCCATTGAGACATTCTCCAAAAATAAAGAGAAAGTGTATGAGTAGCATAAGAGATATGTCAACGCTGATACACTGGGAGAAGAGAAACTACCACCACCACAAGCTGCAGTAGAGGTACTTGCATCAGTGGGAGGATCCCTTGCATCTTGGCAAGATGTTCCCAGGACTTCAACATTGAGAGTCCAAGGCATGATTCAAGAGGTGCATGAGGCATAGGAAGAAGATATCAGCGCTGGTGCAGCAATAGAGGAGCAACCATCACCATCACCAACAGTTGGAGAAGAAATTTCACTGGTTGGAGGAACTCTTGTAGCTTCTCCGAAGAATCAGCTGATCCAAGGCATGCAAACATTTCCAACCCATATTATTTCAGCACATCAGATGGAGATTTGTGGGGCCATACCATCAGGGAAATTACATGACCAAGGGTTAGAGCACATTGCTGATTTGGAGCAGAAAAATATCATTGCGCAGAGGACCCTTGACTAGTTCAAGGAGAAGATGCATAGCTATCCTAGTTTGAAAATTTTGAGCTGCACACAACACTCTGTGTTGGAGTGTGGAGTTTCTGGGGATGGGATTAGCATAATCCTAATGCAGGGAAGCTATACAATAGCTTTTGAGAACCGAAAGTTACTGTCGCATGAGCTACCGTATTCTACTTACGACAAAGTGATATTGGCCATTATGCATGCATTGGTCAAATTCCGGTAGTTTTTTATTGGAATTATATTTCGGGTGAAGACCAACCACCATAGTCTCCGACATATTTTTGAGGAGGAGAACCATTTGCAGAAGAGGCAATAGTAGTGGATCAGTACAATGTAGGAATATGAGTTCAACATTGTGTATGGAGAGGGCCTTGAGATAATAGATGCAATATCATGGAGATCAAAAACACTGTCATCGAGGAGCAGTGATGATTTGAGGGCCCAATTATTATTTGAGCATTTTGATGAACACTTCTCTTATGAAGCATTGGATGGGAATATGGTAGATGGTAGACATCATGTAATGGATAACATCTTCCATTTTCAGGACAAAGACTTCTTGATGAGTACCTCACAACTCAAAGAGAAGTTTCTGCATGCAGCATATTCAGAACCTCATAGATAGATAGTGATGATCTATCTATCCCAGGGCCATAGATAGTGATGAGGACAATTATTGTATGAGCAATTTTTGGCGGGATGCTTTCAAATTCCACAATTAATTTATGATATGCCAACATATACTGACAGCCCATATTTAACCCAATGCCAATCAATTCTTCTGATGGTTCTTCTTTGTATGTTAGCACCTGTTTGAAGACATTTAATGATTATTGTGGTAAAACAACTTAAAATATACAAAATTAAATCTAGTTAAGTTGTTATAAGGAAGTGAAAATTACTCACAAACATAGATATCAACCCTTTTCTTCCTTGTCGTCCTGTTTTATGTGCTAAATGAGTTCCAATTTCTTTTCTTTTCTACAAGAAAATACTTGAAAATCAATATTTAATGATAATTTAGTTATTTATTTATTGTATCTAATCGAAAAATTCAATGATTACATATTACATTTGAAGCACGTTGTTGTTGAGATGGCTCCTCGTGCGATGCAATTATGTCCATTTCTTTGACCATCTCCTTGTACACCTTTTTGGACATTCTTGCTGGCATATTTCTAATATCAGCTCATTCATCCTTTGATATTTTCATAATCTTCCTGAAAATGTAACATGACAATAAATTATTTAATTTTTATATTGATATATGAAAAGTAAATATAACAAAAGTGATATTTATAAATGTTTTCTTTCTAGTAATATATACATATAATTCTAGAAAAAAAATTAAAAGAATATTACATTTTCATTCCTCCTTTGTTGTTGTTGTACGTTTTTGCTATTAAAAGTGTGACATGTCTCATAGACCAATTATCTGGAAACTCATCCTGCAGTTGAAATAAAATTTGTTTCCTGGAATCATTTGATTGATTTTTGTATTGGAAGCGGAAAGAATGTCTATAGATTCGTTCCACTAGATCCCTAAAAGTTATGTAAAAGTTTTCCCCCCTTTCGTTAACCTCCAACACCACTCCAGATGAGCTAAGGAGCAATTCATTTTCATTTGCATGTTCTATTTTTTTTTCTTAGAACAACATTCATTTTCTTCGTTGTTGGTCCCTATAGAAAATTAAAAATATGTGAATTAATAGATTGTTTGAAACATGTTATCTAATATTTTAATGTATATTTTTAATGAAAATTAAAAAAAGAAACTCATATTGGCTTGATAATATTTTTTTCATTCACCCGATTCATCCTTATGCAATTTTTCCATCAAGATTTTACTCTCTTCTGGTCTTAGATCATAAACAATATTATTGAGATTCTTCATTTTTCGGCTCTGCATGATACATAATAAAAAATACATATTATTTAAACTTACATATAGTTCAAAAATAATAATTTTTGTAAATAATTTACAAAGAACTTGCCTTTTTTTCTTTTCTTGATGTGCTATCAGTGTTTTTGTTACTTGATCTCTTGTCAGCAATTTCTTTATCAATATGAAAATTGTATTATACCATTCATTAATATATTTTATAAATCACTTACGTTTTAGGTAAAAAACAAAAAAAAATCATGAAAATAGTGCACCTTTCAAAAAGTACACACCAAAGGCGGTGTGGTAGGTTCTTCTAAACGCACTACCAAAATAATAGAAATGCCAAGTAGACCCAATGCGTTATATGTTAAATGGTGCACTGATTAACACAGTCATACATTAATAAAAAACCAGTTTTATCTATTAGTGTTTTTTTGTCATTACGTGCTCGGTGCGCTACACTATAATAGCGCACCGATGCGCTATTTTAAACAGGGCACACCGATTAAAAAAAATATGTTTTTAAAAAAAATCATGCATGGGCCGACATGGATTGGGATCCGAATCTGCATGTGGTCTCATGGGTTAGATGCCATAAATATATATATATAGCAATACAAACCCTTTAAATTTAAAATGAAAAGCCCTAATTGTGAAGTCACAGAAACAAGAAGAAGCAAGGTTTTAATGTAAGAATGGATTTTTTTCTTTTTCTTTTTTATTTTTTCTTTCTAAAAATGCATAGTAAAATTTAAATTGCTTACTATGCATGTATTAAATCCAATAGAAACTGTAAAAAAAATAATTATTACAATAAATTTTAACAATTTCACTATACTACAGGGTTTTTGTGCGAATCACTAGATGTTTCAAATTCTGATTCTTTGAATAGTGTTGTTGTTCGAAAGTATTATGTTGCTCACAGTGCTCTCATGCTCTCTTGCTCCAGGTGTGTCTCTTGTGCAATTCTCTTCCTGATTTTTTTTGCAAAAATAATGAAATAATAAATAAATTTTACTATTTAAAGAACTTTTTATGAAATTAGATTCCGAAAATAATTTTCCACCCATTTTTCAATTTACGTTGCGTATTTTTATTTTTATTATTATTATTATTTTTTTTTAATTTTCGGATATTCGATGCGTTTGTTAACTAACCATGCCATTGCGTTAATTAATAACACCGCACCGATGCACAATAACTAAAACGCACCAGTCCTCGGATGCGGGTGCTTGATTTGAACGGGGACGTGGTGAATCCTCAAGGAGGCATCTGGCCAAGCCACATGGCCACACATGGCTCTCATCCATCCACTATTAATATCTCTAGCTGCCTGCCTCACGCCATGGTTAATGCCTCTACCTCCAACATTTATTCCTATCCGGTCTGCCAGCTCTCGTGCTATTTCGTGGCACCCCTCACCTCTTCGCTGTCATTCTCCTCCTGTAGCCTCAACCTTTTGGCTCTTTTTACCTATTGAAGCTTCAAGTTCCTCTGCGACCTTTCTCTTCTTGCCTTCCTGCCTTTAGCCTCCGGTCACCCTTCTGCATCTCCCCTTGCACCTACACCTGCACCCTCTTTCTCAAATATGCCATGGAGGCATAATATGAGATGTCATCGGGGCTGTGGAAAAGGTCAATCCTCTCGCCCGCCCATTTCCATTTATGAGGATAGTCGCCCCCCTCCTCCTAAGGAACAACCTCTGGTCACCTCCACCCTCACTGTGTGCTTTTAGGAAGATATATCCAGCTCTGCTGGCTCTATTCCGAGAAAGGTCCTCAGGAAATCTACCATTTCCCCTTCTCCCCCTCAGCAATCCCGAAAATATGAGGTGTTACCCATCAAAACAGGAGCACGTTCTTCCAGCAGTGAAGGCAGTGACAACTTTAGTCTAGAGCATTCAGCGTATGACAATGGGGAAGGCAGTGACAACTTTGTGCATTCCGCCACTACGCCTGAGCCCAAAGTGTAGCAGTCAAAGAAAGACAAGGACACGTCGGACGACTACAGGTGTCTCATCATCGAAGAGCCTCCACCTCATGGCACGTAGCATGCCATGCAGCCTGAGAATCAAGAGGTTCCCTCTCACTGTGATGATTCACCTTTTAGTTTTCATGTTTTTTCTAAACTATTCTATAATCTCTTGGTTATTTTTTGTTAATGCTGGTTTCCCTACCCATGGCAACAATTTTTGGACTAGTTTCCCCAACTGGGGCGGTCATATTTTTGTTTTTCTGAACTCGGACCCCTTCGGAATTGGCTAGCATAGAAAATCTAGAGGAAAGCCTCTAAATGTATATTATGTGAAATATAATAGAATAGTCTTATGGAGAAAAAAGAAAAGAAAAGAAAAGAAAAGAAAAACTAAAATGCATTGGTGCGGTTAACTGTACATTAGCACTGATAACAATAAGTCCATTTTTAAAGCATCAGAATTACTTTTAGGTATGTACACCAAAATTTATTGTTGATTTTTCTCAAATGCAAGGAGAAAATATCATAATTATATTAAATGGATGATTCTTCAAAATCCATCTTGTTCCATAATATATCTCAAAGTCCATCGCGAAGTTCTCTCTATCCATCTCCAGACATAATATTTACTTCAGATTTTATTTATATTTTCATTATCTAATTGAATTTATTTACTTTATCCATGTCAATCAACTGAATAAAATTAATGTATACAAAATTTTAGGTTCATGTAGATTCAAAATTGAGTTCAGATGCACAAAATATTCAAACAACTCCAAAACATCAGAAGCTCTTATCAGGAGCAGCATACCGCAAGGCGCATTTGGTAGATGAAAATGGACAACCGCTTCACCTCGCCAATTGTAACATTGCATCTTATAGCCATAATCCTAGGACAATTATGGTAATTATAATTGTTTGGTATATTAATGTAATTATTTCAACGTCAAACCAATTAATCATGCATTGTCGACGTGCTTACTAATTGATATCATCAATTTTGTACTAATCATGTTAAAATATATATTTTGAAATTATTAGGATTCTATTGATGATGAGCGACCTACCTACCATCTTCCGTTTCACTCCACGACAACATAAAATTGAGAGAAGGCTGAACTAAGAGAAAAAATCAGAGAGGAACGATACCAAGAATGGTTGAATCAACCACCTATTCAA
The DNA here is from genome assembly GCA_034641835.2 of Pinus albicaulis. NCBI lineage: Eukaryota > Viridiplantae > Streptophyta > Pinopsida > Pinales > Pinaceae > Pinus > Pinus albicaulis. The sequence continues at coordinate 713,229,826 of CM076582.1, forward strand.
TTCCCACTACGTCCAGATTCATCAATTAGGAATGAATACAACAATAGTAGTTCTTCACAAGCTGGCAATGGAGGCAATCAAATAGAGGTTGGTATGGATGATTACATAATGGATACGACTGCAATGGAGACAATGTTGTTAGATGCATTCCAAAACAATGATCAACTAGGGGTGATGCTCATATCGATGATACCTTTTTTGAAAGCCGTAAATTTTCTTCCACCACCCCTCTCTTTAGACGTCAGGTCAGTCAAAGTCTACCCAGTTGGCGACAATGATGTTACTGTACAAATTGAAAGAAAATTTTTGCTTGTCGAATGCATGTTTCTCATAAATTTTAAGGTAATTGACCATCAAGTCCTCCCTTATATTTTAAGAAATATAATAACACAATGAACATTAAAAATGGAAATTTTATGGACGTTAATAATTATATCAACATTAATGTACATTTAATATTGTCCATGACCAACTATAGGTTATTAAAAGATAAGGTTCTTTCAAGTGATGATGTCTTTCCCTGTAGCTGCGAAGAGGCAAAGAAATTGTTGAAAATGTTGGGTGTTGAGTACATATCATATCATGCATGTCCAAATGATTGTATTCTATATGGAGGAGAATATGAAGACAAAGAGATATGTCCAAAAGGTGGGCATGATAGGTATGATAAATAAAAAAAGAAGGGTAAATCACATGGTCCTCCTTTTAAGATATTGAGGCACATGCCTATAATACCAAGGATTCAAAGGCTCTTTTGTTTCAAAGAATTAGCTATGTTGCAAGGATGAAATGCCTCACAGAGAAGTGAGTTGGGATTTATGTGAATCCCAACATATTCAATAGCCATGAAGCATATAGGGGATACATGGCCCAAAAAATTCAAGGATTAAGTATGAATTCTACGACTCAACATAGCCATGGATGGCGTCAACCCATATTCCATCTAGAGCACCAACTATTCTGTTTGGCATGTAGTAGTGATAAATAACAATATCCCCCCATGGTTGTTTGTAAAGAATGAACATCTTATGTTGGATCTCATAGTCCCTCGTAGAAGAAAAGCGAATAATATGGATGTCTACTTACAACCACTCGTAGATGAATTGAAGGAATTATAGGATGGGATAAATGTATACGATGTATCAAGACCCATCGCAATAGAGAGGAGTTTTACATTGTATGGCTTATGTGCTTACACGACACATGATTACCCAGGCTTAGGAGATTTGCTTTGGTTAATTACAAGTTTATTGATTTGTTTATATATGTAACAATATTCTTTCACATATTAGTTATTTAATTCATTGTAATTGTTTTTATCTGCATGATATGCTTTGACGTGATCCAATGTACAAATGCAGGGAATTTTAGATGTAAATGTTGTGGACCTTCTATGAAAGCTATATGGCACAAAGACCTACGAAAGCTAGTGTATGATAGCTCCAGGGTATTCCTCCCAGAAGAAAAACCTTACAGAAGAGCAACATCCACTTTCAATGGTAAACAAGAGAGAACCCAAAGGCCTCCAATAACGACACCAACTGAATGAATTAGAGCATATGAGAGAGAGAAGGAGAATGAGTTCATAGAAATGTTTGATTCAAATAGGCAACCTATGTTCGATGATTCAGAATTCTTCGACAGCTATGTCGAGAAATTTCCCATTGGGATGAAAAGGTAATCTATCTTTTATAACCTCCCATATTGGGAGCATCTTAAGATTACCCACTTATTAGATCTCATGCATATATTTAAAAATGTTTCATCTTCTTTATGGAGGCACATATCATCGAAACAAAGTGACACATTGGTTGTTAGGAAGGATCTTATTACTTCAAAAAATAAAAAGGAACATTGGCCAAGATGATTAGAAAGTACAGGATCAGAGGCAGACGTTGGTCCCTCTAATTGGTATTTCAAAGAAGGTGATGTCCCATGGATTTTAAAAAAATATGATCTTTTGGCAAAGGAATTTATAATGGGTGTGAGGGTGCCATATTCATATGGGTCTTCACTACGGTGCTACTTCACCATGGATGATAATTTTTCGAGGTTGAAATCGCATGAACATTTGAATCTTCTAAGAGTACGTATAATGTCAAAAACATGATTTTATTATTTTTTATATTAATAAATTTTATCCCATGCAGGGATCATAAAACATAACTAATTTTGTATATTATTGCATGTTTTTATAACTCTGCAGTGTCATTATCCTTTGTTTGTGCATGGCTGTGTGAAAGATGACTTCCCTCAAGACCTAGGACATTCCATATCTAAATTATCTGCATTTGTACATTGGATCACGTCAAAGGAGATTCATGTGGCTAGCATTGCACAATGGCGTCAAGAGATAGTTGGGATTGTTTGTATGTTTCAGAAGGAACTGTCGATGAGTTTCATGGACTTGCAAGTTCATCTTCTAATCCAGCTAGTAAATGAGGTTGAATTAGTTGGGGTGGTTTCTTGTCATTGGATGTTTTTATTAGAGAGGTACATGAAGAAATTGAAAGGTTTTATTCGACAAAGGGAAAAAATCGAGGGGTCTATGGAAAAGGGGTACATATCGTATGAGTCTTTCTATTATGATAGTGAGTACAATAAACAGATTGACAATAGACTAGGTGTGGTGATTTGGGATGATGAAAGGGATGAATACAAAAGATAAGGGGAACTGCCCCAAACGAATGGAAAAAGGAACTTGATAAAGAGTAAGCGACTTATAAATTTTCAAATTTACACAAATTAGATATTCATGTTGAACTTCAATATAATATATATTTTGATATCATATGTACTATATGTCGGTTTGATTTCATGATCTAAAAATGGAAGGTACTTGAAAAGGGTGCAAGGTATCCATTTTCAATTATGTAAATGAGTGCAAAAATACTCTAAGTTTAAATCTAAAAATGTGAGAACTTCATATTTCTAATACATAGATAGACTGTAGGGGCATTTACCGGATATTTCACCTTTCAAATAAAGGATGAATCCAGAGGCTACCTGGCCCTCTTACAGACTCTACCTAAAGAAATAATAGAAGTAGACACTCAGATTTAATTAAAATGATCTTGCTTTAAACTTGACGTTATGCGGAAATTTAGCTTGCAAATGGTGTATGTCTTTTCACTGTTTATGTATCTTCAGTGTAATTGTTTTTTCTGAAACTTAACATGGGTATCAGCAAAAATATTCAGCAATATAATATCAAAACACAACAGCAATATGATATAGGAGTTCACCCCAACTCTTGGGCTACATCTCCTAGATCAAGCCTCCCAAAATGGGCTTGTCCTCTTGTATTAAAAGCTCTCAAATGAAATAAAAGATTATAAGTGTCTCAATAGACAAATATGAATATATAAACTGATTCAGAAGATAGGAAAAAGCTAAGAATTCCTTTTCAAATTCACTAAACAGTGAAATATTACCATAAACAGTGATTTCTTCATCAATGTCCTGCTGGTGCTTTGAACTTCTCTGCAACTTTTTTGGATGTATAAGTCTTAAAATTCCTCTAAAACCTCTTCCAATGGCTTCAGAAGGTCGAAATTATCTGAAATAGAGCTTTGGTTCACCTCAAACTGATAACCACAACTCAAAATAGCTTCAAACCCAAAATGGCTCTAGTGGCTCAAAAAGGTTCTCCGAAGTTAAACAGGCTGAAAATGAGCTCTAATGGCTCTGAAACCTACGCCATTGAGTCCAAAATTTCGAAGAGACCCAAAATAAAAAAAAAATTCACTTCAAAAGGATCTCCCATGTGAAAGATATGCCATATTTACTAACTGCCAGTCTCCCCCTAAAAAAACTCAAGTTAAGTTTAGTTAACTGGAGATAATCTGGCAAATCCGCCTAGAATGGAGGAAACGACGCTAACTTTAGGGGCGGCATAAACTGTTAGCAATAGATATAAAGTGACATGTGGCCGCTAATCCCGCTGGCATTATATGTTGGGAGCCAACCGTTTAACCATAACATTAAACTACGCCATAACACATTTACAATTCAAATCGAACACATGTCAAAACATAAGCCTGTGGTATATTGGTAAAGTGTGGTCATAGTAGCTATGAGTTTACGGTTTCAAAACTTGTCAAAGCCAAATAAAATTTTAACCTGCCATTTCCATTGTGATCTAGGGCCACGTGGCGGCCTCCGGGCCTACCACGTGGCAGCTCTTTATTGGACTGGAAATTACACAGTCAACTCAATAGCCAATTGTAAAACGCCACTTGTCACAAGATGATTGGTCCACAGAGAATATTTTGTGGAATATTCTATGGAATATTCCAAGGAATATTTCGAGGAATATTTTGAGGAATATTCCTAGAATATTCCTTTTTAAATATTTGCCAATTTCTAAAGTCAAACTGGCCTTTTTTTACTGAAATTGAAGAACTTCAAAGTTGAATAACTTCTTCATACAACGTTGGTTTTCAGTGCCGTTCATGGCGTTGGGATCGTATCACCGAGGCCTACCCCGTCGCTTAGGTTCCAAATCAATTTTAGCACTTTCATTTTTGAGCTTCTTTCCAAGCTCATATTTGAGCTCCTGATCACACCTCCCAAATGAGAGGCTTTTGGTCCCCAAAAGCTTACTGAAATGAAGAAATGAACTGTAGTACAACAAATGAGAGAATAAAAATCCTCTTCTCTTCAGCCCTTCAAACATTTTTGTCTTGAAAAACAAATGAAATTGAACCACAAATGGAAAGAAATCGACATTTCCCTTCCTGAATGCGCTTGTCCACAACTGACCTTCTTGAACCCACAAAAAAATTTCTGGCGAGAAATTTACAGAGTGAAACTATACAACGCAGCTTTGATCTATGATATAAGGTGGCTCAAAACAAACAAGATATTACAACAAAATACATGCATACATCCGAAATTTGCATATGTGCAAAAGGAGTACGTCTTACTGTGTCAAGAAGTCCATCCACTTCTCACCAAGCCACTTCCATGGCGACTTTTGCTGCTGCAAATTTTCCTCATGTGAAACTTCCCTTTCCACATCAATAATGGAATATGAGGTTCCACCTTCGCCAGTATTTTTGTCCTCTTGCTGCATGTGCGTGGGACGCCGAGTTGGATGCAAAGTCCAACAATGAGAGACAACATGTCCCTTCTTTTGGCAAAAAGTGCAAATCATATGCACCTTCTTTGAAAGTAGTCTTTGCTTCATCTGCTTCTTGTGTGCCTTCTTCCTCATCCATCATCTTGAAACATGATGGTTAAATTGACCACAATATGTACAAGAAATCCTCTTATGCTGCTTTGCATGCTTGCCATAAGCTGCATGTCTGCCATCTTCTTGCTGCAATAAAGGCTTCAAACAATGGTAAGGAATATTGCCATCATGACATTGATGTAATTGAGAACTTGGGAGAAATTTTCTCTTCAAATTTGCATCACATTCTTGAATGCATGTGCTCAAAGCTTCGCCATTAAGTTGCTCATAGCCAAGACCAATATTCTTGGGACACTCCACAACAAAAATAGGCTCAACAATGCCTTGTGCATGCTTGCCCAAACCTTTTCCTTCTTGATAGCCCATTTTTAACATCAATTTGGACCCAATACCTCTTGTATGCCTTTCAAAAGAACCAACACACTTTTCAATAGAGGAAACTGAAGACAAATCAGACTGATTTACCTCATGGTTTACATCTTGAAGATGAGGTATTTTCTTGGACAAATATTCTTGAGCTTGAAGAAGCTACAACTCCATATCATGCAGTCTTTGAAGAATGGCTTCTTTCTCTTCCTGCATAGCTAGCAATTGTGCACGAAGTTGAGCACTTTCCCTTTGATCCTTAAGGAGAATCTGCACCATGTCCTTCACCTTAAAGAACTCATTCTTCATGTCATCATTGAAGAATATCGTGAAGGAGGAAACTTCACTTGTATTAGAAGTTGACATTATGTAAATGGTAAAAACAACCAAAAGGAACTTCCAAAGAAAAGTCTTCAAAGCTTTCAAACAAACGACAAGCTTTTAACCAAATGTCAGTAAGACCCCTTCTCATTCAAGTAGCCATTTTGCAACCAATAAACAGTAAATCTCTTACACTATTTTAAAACCTTTTGCACCATAAGGAATGCTCAAAATGAGCTCTGATACCATCTAAATAGATTCAAAAGGCATGAAATAGCTAAGAATGTCTGTTCATTTACCTTAAACAGAGAAACACAGACCAATACACAGCCTTCTCCTTCTAGGCCCTGATGGCTCCTTCATCTTCTTCGATGCTTAAACCTCTGAATATGAACTTTTTTAGACTTCAAACCTGCTCCATTGAGTCTAAAAGGTCGAAGAGACCCAGAATAAAAAAAAAATTCACTCCAAAATGATCTCCCATGTGAAAGATACGCCATATTTACTAACTGCCAGTCTCCCCCTAAAAAAACTCAAGTTAAGTTTAGTTAACTGGAGATAATCTGGAAAATCCGCATAGAATGGAGGAAACGGCGCTAAATTTAGGGGCGGCATAAACTATTAGCAATAAATATAAAGTGACATGTGGCCGCTAATCCCGCCGGCATTATATGTTGGGAGCCAACCGTTTAACCATAACATTAAACTCCGCCATAACACATTTACAATTCAAATCGAACACATGTCAAAACATAAGCCTGTGGTGTATTGGTAAAGTGTGGTCATAGTAGCTATGAGGTCACGGTTTCAAAACCTGTCGAAGCCAAAAACAATTTTAACCCGCCATTTCCATTGTGATCTGCGGCCACGTGTCGGCCTCCGGGCCTGCCACATGGCAGCTCTTCATTGGACCGAAAATTACACAGTCAACTCAATAGCCAATTGTAAAATGCCACTTGTCACAAGACGATTGGTCCACAGAGAATATTATATGGAATATTCCAAGGAATATTCTGAAGAATATTCCTAGAATATTCCTTTTTAAATATTTTCCAATTTCTAAAGTCAAACTGGCCTTTTTTTTACTGAAACTAAAGAACTTCAAAGTTGAATAACTTCTTCATACAGCGTCGGTTTTCAGTGCCGTTCATGGCGTTGGGATCGTATCACCGAGGTCTATCCCGTCACTCAGGTTCCAAACAAATTTGAGCACTTTCATTTTTGAGCTTCTTTCCAAGCTCAGATTTGAGCTCCTGATCACACCTCCCAAATAATTTGAGCTCAGAAATTGGCAAATATTAAAAAAAGAATATTCTGGGAATATTCCATGGAATATTCCTTGAAATATTCCATAGAATATTCCATAGAATATTCCTTGGAATATTCCATAGAATATTCCTTGGAATATTCCATAGAATATTCTCTGTGGACCAATTGTCTTGTGACAAGTGGCGTTTTACAATTGGCTATTGAGTTGACTATGTAATTTTCGGTCCAATGAAGAGCTTCCACGTGGCAGGCCTGGAGGCTGCCATGTGGCCCCAGATCACAATGGAAATGGCGGGTTAAAAGTTTATTTGGCTTCAGCAGGTTTTGAAACTGTGACCTCATAGCTACTATGACCACACTTTACCAATACACCACAGGCTTATGTTTTGACATGTGTTCGATTTGAATTGTAAATGTGTTATGGCGGAGTTTAATGTTATGGTTACACGGTTGGCTCCCAACATATAATGCCGGCAGGATTAGCGGCCACATGTCACTTTATATTTATTGCTAACAGTTTATGCCACCCCTAAAGTTAGTGCCATTTCCTCCATTTTAGGCGGATTTGCCAGATTATGTCCAGTTAACTAAACTTAACTTGAGTTTTTTTAGGGGGAGACTGGCAGTTAGTAAATATGGCATATCTTTCACATGGGAGATCCTTTTGAAGTGAATTTTTTTTTTGATTTTGGGTCTCTTTGACCTTCTAGACTCAATGGCATAGGTTTTAGAGCCATTGGAGCTCAATTTCAGCATGTTTAGCTTCGGATAAGCTTTTTGAGCCATTAGGGCCATTTTGGGTTTTGAGTTTGGTTGAGTTGTGGTTATCAGTTTGAGGTGAATCAAAGCTCTATTTCAGATAATTTCAAACTTCTGAAGCCATTGGAATAGGTTTCAGAGGCATTTGAGGACTTACATAGCCCGAAAAGTTGCAGACAAGTTCAAAGCACTAGTAGGACATTGATGAAGAGATCATAGTTTATGGTAATCTTTCACTGTTTAGTGAATTTGAAAAGGAATTCTTAGCTTTTTCCTGCCTTTTGAATCAGTTTATATATTCAGATTTTTCTATTGAGACACTTGTAATCTTGTATTGCATTTGAGAGATTTTAATACAAGAGGACAAGCCCATTTTGGGAGGCTTGATCCAGGAGATGTAGCCCAAGAGTTTGGGTGAAATCCTATATTATATTGCTGTTGTGTTTTGATATTATATTGCTGAATATTGTTGCTGATACCCATGTTAAGTTTCAGCAAAAACAATTACACTTATGATACATAAAAAGTGAAAAGACATACACCATTTGCAAGCTAAATTTCCGCATAACGTCAAGTTTAAAGCAAGATCATTTTAATTAAATCTGAGTGTTTACTTCTATTATTTCTATAGGCAGAGTCTGTAAGAGGGCCAGGTAGCCTCTGGATTCATCCTTTCTTTGAAAGGTGAAATATCCGGTAAATGCCCCTATAGTCTATCTCTGTATTAGAAATCATGAGGTAAATTATTAGACTGAAAATACCTCATCTTGAATTATTAGCTATTTCTTGGATTTATTGTCCAAGAAAACACCTCATCTTCAAGATGTAAATCAGTCTGATTTGTCTTCAGTTTCCTCTATTGAAAAGTGTGTTGGTTCTTTTGAAAGGCATACAAGAGGTATTGGGTCCAAATTGATGTTGAAAATGGGCTATCAAGAAGGCAAATGTTTGGGCAAGCATGCACAAGGCATTGCTGAGCCTATTTGTGTTGTGGAGCGTCCCAAGAATATTGGTCTTGGCTATGAGCAACTTAATGGCGAAGCTTTGAGCACATGCATTCAAGAATGTGATGCAAATTTGAAGAGAACATTTCTCCCAAGTTCTCAATTACATCAATGTCATGATGGCAATCTTCCTTACCATTGTTTTAAGCCATCATTGCAGCAAGAAGATGGTAGACATGCAGCTTATGGCAAGCATGCAAAGCAACATAAGAGGATTTCTTGTACATTTTGTGGTCGATTTAACCATCATGTTTCGAGATGCTGGATGAGGAAGAAGGCACACAAGAAGCAGATGAAGCAAAGACTACCTTCAAAGAATGTGCATATGATTTTCACTTTTTTCCAAAATAAGGGACATGTTGTCTCTCATTGTTGGACTTTGCATCCAACTCGTCGTCCCACGCACATGCAACAAGAGGACAAAAATATTGGCGAAGGTGGAACCTCATATTCCATTATTGATGTGGAAAGGGAAATTTCACATGAGGAAAAGTTGCAGCAGCAAAAGTCGCCATGGAAGTGGCTTGGTGAGAAGTGGATGGACTTCTTGACACACTAAGACGTACTCCTTTTGTACATATGCAAATTTCGGATGTATGCATGTATTTTATGCTGTAATATCTTTTTGTTTTCGTTTTCACCCAGATCATAGATCAAAGCCGCGTTGTATAGTTTCCCACCAGAAATTTCTCGCCAGAAATTTCGTGTGGGTTCAAGAAGGTCGGTTGGACAAGCGTATCTTGTGAAGGAACACGATTTCCTTTTCCATTTGTGGTTCAATTTCATTTGCTTTTTCAAGGAAATTTTTTTTGAAGGGTCGAAGAGAAGAGTGATTTTAATTTCATTTGTTGTACTACAGTTCATTTCTTCATTTCAGTAAGCTTTTGGGGACCAAAAGCCTCTCATTTGGGAGGTGTGATCAGGAGCTCAAATCTGAGCTTCTAAATGGCACAAACTCCCTTATATTTATGTTTCTTCTCCTGAAACCACTAATTCTGCATCTAATAATTATCAGACATCAAATACCAACTGATAAATTGCTTACATTAAGCACAACATCCCCAAAAATGGCTCTCCTCCACGGTTTGCCCAGGGCTGCCCACAACTTCACCTTAAAGAACTCATTCTTCATGTCATCATTGAAGAATCTCGTGAAGGAGGAAACTTCACTTGTATCAGAATTTGACATTATGTAAATGGTCAAAACAACAAAAAATAACTTCCAAAGAAAAGTCCTCAAAGCTTTCAAACAAACGACAAGCTTTTAACCAAATGTCAGTAAGACCCCTTCTTATTCAAGGAGCCATTTTGCAACCAATAAACAGTAAATCTCTTACACTATTTTAAGACCTTTTGGACTCAATGGAGCAGGTCTGAAGTCTAACAAAGTTCATCTTCAGAGGTTTAAGCATCGAAGAAGATGAAGGAGCCATCAGGGCCTAGAAGGAGAAGGCTGTGTATTGGTCTGTGTTTCTCTGTTTAAGGTAAATGAATAGACATTCTTAGCTATTTCATGCCTTAGAGTGCAAAAATACTCTAAGTTTAAATCTGAAAATGTGATAACTTCATATTTCTAATACAGAGATAGACTGTAGGGGCATTTACCGGATATTTCACCTTTCAAAGAAAGGATGAATCCAGAGGCTACCTGGTCCTCTTACAGACTCTGCCTAAAGAAATAATAGAAGTAAACACTCAGATTTAATTAAAATGATCTTGCTTTAAACTTGACGTTATGCAGAAATTTAGCTTGCAAATGGTGTATGTCTTTTCACTGTTTATGTATCTTAAGTGTAATTGTTTTTGCTGAAACTTAACATGGGTATCAGAAAAAATATTCAGCCATATAATATCAAAACAAAACAACAATATGATATAGGAGTTCACCCCAAATCTTGGGCTACATCTCCTGGATCAAGCCTCCCAAAATGGGCTTGTCCTCTTGTATTAAAAGCTCTCAAATGAAATACAAGATTATAAGTGTCTCAATAGACAAATATGAATATATAAACTGATTCAGAAGACAGGAAAAATCTAATAAGGCCTTTTCAAATTCACTAAACAGTGAAAGATTACCATAAACGGTGATTTCTTCATCAATGTCCTGTTGGTGCTTTGAACTTCTCTGCAAATTTTCGGGCTGTAGAAGTCTTTAAATTCCTCTGAAACCTCTTCCAATGGCTTCATAAGGTCTAAATTATCTGAAATAGAGCTTTGGTTCACCTCAAACTGATAACCACAACTCAAAATAGCTTCAAACCCAAAATGGCCCTAGTGGCTCAAAAAGGTTATTCGAAGTTAAACATGCTGAAAATGAGCCCTAATGGCTCTGAAACCTGCGCCATTGAGTCCAAAATGTCAAAGAGACCCAAAATAAAAAAAAATTTCACTTGAAAAGGATCTCCCATGTGAAAGATATGCCATATTTACTAACTGCCAGTCTCCCCCTAAAAAAACTCAAGTTAAGTTTAGTTAACTGGAGATAATCTGGAAAATCCGCCTAGAATGGAGGAAACGGCACTAAATTTAGGGGTGGCATAAAATGTTAGCAATAAATATAAAGTGACATGTGGCCGCTAATCCCGCCGGCATTATATGTTGGGAGCCAACCGTGTAACCATAACATTAAACTCCGCCATAACACATTTACAATTCAAATCGAATACATGTCAAAACATAAGCCTGTGGTGTATTTGTAAAGTGTGATCATAGTAGCTATGAGGTCATGGTTTCAAAACCTGTCGAAGCCAAATAAACTTTTAACCCACCATTTTGATTGTGATCTGGGGCCACGTGGTGGCCTCCGGGCCTGCCACGTGGCAGCTCTTCATTGGACCGAAAATTACACAGTCAACTCAATAGCCAATTGTAAAACGCCACTTGTCACAAGAATATTGGTCCACAGAGAATATTATATGGAATATTCTAAGGAATATTGCAAGGAATATTCTCGAAATATTCTTTTTTTAATATTTGCCAATTTCTAAAGTCAAACTGGCCTTTTTTTTACTGAAATTGAAGAACTTCAAAGTTGAATAACTTCTTCATACAACGTCGGTTTTCAGTGCCATTCACGGCGTTGGGATCGTATCACCGAGGCCTATCCCCTCGCTCAGGTTCCAAATCAATTTGAGAAATTTCATTTTTGAGCTTCTTTCCAAGCTCAGATTTTAGCTCCTGATCATTTCATCAGCGAATGAAAAAATTGAAGCAATCAATAAATTTGTTCTTTACAATTCCGCAGTGACACAATTGTGGGTCGCATTGTATGAAAAAAAGAGGATGAAATGGGATATTTACGAAGTCATTTAAAATAAAATATTCCAATTATATGCCCCAAAAGTTAGGTTGCTGACCAAGTCAGAGAGAAATACGGTGCAACTATTCGTTACCTGCGTGCTGAAGAGGATGCACTAAATGTAGGCATTGAGTGCACCCACTCGGTAATAATCTATTTATATACATTTTAAACTTAATAATGCACCTTTGAAATTTAACATCTATATTTCATATTTTAACAGTTGGGTTATTATAAGACACATGACACTATGATTTTTTTAACTTTTTTATGTTAGGAATTTACTGCAAGAAATAATAAATAATTTACCGAGAGGAATAAACATAAACAGCCAGCAAAAAATCATAAACATAAACACAAATGTTTATCAGGGAAAACCCCAAATCTGGGGCAAAATCCAACCAATGAAATTTCATTAAGCATTGGCCAAAACCCTGGCCAATCTGGCCAAGTGAGCTTTCACCGCTCACCTCCAGGCCTACATTACAATGAAGTATTCCTAGCCTTTTATAGGCTCCATTACATGCAATACCATGGGCCTAAAACCATGGGTGCACAATACCATGTGCCCCAAAACCACTAATATTTACCCTAGTCAACATTGACTCTATCCCGAGTCAAGTTTACCTAACAATTCCCCCCTTAAACTTGACTTGGGGTTTATTGACTAAATCCAGCCAAAACTGCTAGGTGAGACAACCTCGCTCACTGTAGCTCTTCCCCCCTCAAATTTTTACCCAGGGTAATTGTTAACTTGACATCCCCTTTATCACCTAGGTCTAACCCAGACTTTTCCAGTGATTACCCAAGGGTACACATGCCATACCAGGTCTTACAACAGTATGCCCATTTACATGTAATAAATTAACTCCATTATAATAATAATATATATTTTTTGTTTCATTGTCACTGTATTTTGTACAAATGACATCAATGTCCATATAAAAAGAGCCCATCTACCGAATTACATGGGTCACCAGCCTCTGTAACCGCCAGTCCTCTAGGAGTTCTCTTCAAATACATGGTTCATCAATTAATTAATCCACGTGCACATATCCTCTCTCGCTCTTGCAGTATGTGAGCCTCTTCGTGCACATGTATGCTTACACCATAAGCAGTTCCCTTGGTTGTTTCCATCCCAAAAAAAAGATTCAAGGTAAAAAAAATAAAAATTTGATCAAGCCATCGGCCTTTGAGGACTTACAAACCTCATTGACACATCAACTCTAGCGACCGCTCACCCATGCCCCATGCCCATTGCTCGCTACATTCTTCTCGTCCATGGACATGGCATACTTAAGCACTGAGAAAGGAAACCCCAATTCACTCTTATAAAAACGTCTCCAGTGAAATTTTTTGGCTTGGAAATAGACCATTGTCTTCAAGGAACCGATGCATTATCACCATCATTGTGCCAATAGCTCATACCAAAAAGACTAGCACCTGATGTATGCATTTTCTCTCCCGCTTCTGCTGCTGGACTGCTTGATTTCCATGGTGTTATTTCGACCTCAGTAGTGCATCGGATCTTATTCCAGATCATCTATCGGCATCTCATATCGAAATATCTGGGAGGAAGAATGCAATCGGCGTGATACATATGATTACATGGCATCTAATTTACATATTTATTCTGCACAAGTTCGGCCTCTGTGCCCCACGTCATGGCTGCCCAGTCTCATGGATGCTACCATGCCATTGAATTTATCCACTGCTATCACTGCAGTCTTGAGTACTTTTTCCTGGCATCAACGTAAGTGATGTAATTTACTTGCAAGAGTGCTACTATTTCTGGCATGGTCATCTATCATCGTCTATCGTGCAAGAACGTCTACTTCCTGAAACCACAGGAGGAAATACAATAGAATTCCCATCTCTCCCTAAGTTTCAATTGAGTGACTTGGAGAGAATTAATGTATTTATCTTCCCATCATATCCTTCACTCTTGGCATTGTATTCACCAACCTCAAGTGGATTCCACGACCTTGCTAAGTCTGTTGTGGCCACCGATCTGACCTGCGTGAAATATATACACATATGCCACCTCCTCAACACATCCAACTATTCCTTAACGCTGATCTGTGATGTAGGATGTTCAAAGGTCATTGCTCTTGCCCTCTCATCCTCCTGGTGGAACGATCAACACATTGTGTTGCTCTGATCCAGCCCCGGGCTTTCCTTTTTAGGACCATCTCCTTGGCCGCATCGACAGCTGCCTTAATCACATCCTACAACGATGGCGTTGGTATTGCTGTTTACCAAATTCCCCCAATGTTTGCAGACCACCAATGTCTCTGTTTGCGCACTTAAGCTCCATCTTTGACCTTCTCGTACCATCATGAAAGCACTCCTCTAATAGGTTATGTTGATATCAATTCTCGTCTACAACACCACGCCATGCTCCGTATGGAGAGATCTGCAAAAGGCTTCATTAATTTCTGCATTTTTTTTTCATTCACCAGGCCAATAAAAACCTTGGCTACAAAAGCGTCCCTCTGAAGCCAAAAATGGCTCCGATACCATTTGTTAGGAATTTAACACAAGAAATAATAAATAATTTACCGAGAGGAATAAACATAAACAGCCAGCAACAAATCATAAACATAAACACAAATGTTTATCAGGGAAAACCCCAAATCTGAGGTAAAACCCAACCAATGAAATTTCATTAAGCATTGGAAAAAACCCTTGCCAATCTGGCTAAGTGAGCTTTCACCGCTCACCTCCAGGCCTACATTACAATGAATTATTCCCAGCCTTTTATAGGCTCCATTACATGCAATACCATGGGCCTAAAACCATGGGTGCACAATACCATGTGCCCCAAAACCACTACTATTTACCCTAGTCAACATTGACTCTATCCTGAGTCAAGTTTACCTAAAAATTCCCACCTTAAACTTGACTTGGGGTTTATTGACTAAATCCAGCCAAAACTACTAAGTGACACAACCTCGCTCACTGTAGCTCTTCCCCCCTCAAATTTTTACCAGGGTAATTGTTAACTTGACATCCCCCTTATCACTAGGTCTAACCCAGACTTTGCCAGTGATTACCCAAGGGTACACATGCCATACCAGGTCTTACAACAATATGCCCATTTATATGTAATAAATTAACTCCATTATAATAATAATATCTTTTTTTGTTTCATTATCACTGTCTTTTGTACAAATGAAATCAATGTCCATATAAAAATAGCCCATCTACCAGATTACGTGGGTCACCAGCCTCTGTAACCGCTAGTCCTCTAGGAGTTCTCTTCAAATACATGGTTCATCGATTAATTAATCCATGTGCACATATCCTCTCTCGCTCTTGCAGTATGTGAGCCTCTTCGTGCACATGTATGCTTACACCATAAGCGGTTCCCTTGGTTGTTTCCATCCCAAAAAGAAAATTCAAGGTAAAAAAAATAAAAATTTGATCAAGCCATCGACCTTTGAGGACCTACAAACCTCATTGACACATCAGCTCCAGCGACCGCTCACCCATGCCCCATGCTCGTTGTTCGCCACAATCTTCCCATCCATGGACATGGCGTACTTAAGCACTAAGAAAGGAAACCCCAACGCACTCCTATAAAAACATCTCCAATGCAATTGTTTGGCTTGGAAATAGACCATTGTCTTCAAGGAACCGATGTATTATCACCATCATTGTGCCAATAGCTCAGACCAAAAATGTTAGCTCCTGATGTATGCATTTTCTCTCCCACTTCTGCTGCTGGACTGCTTGATTTCCATGGTGTTATTTCAACCTCGGTAGTGCATCGGATCTTATTCCAGATCATTTATCGACATTTCATATCTAAATATCTGGCAGGAAGAATGCAATCGGCGTGATACATATGATTACATGGCATCCAATTTGCATATTTATTCTGCACAAGTTCGGCCTCTACGCCCCACGTCATGGCTGCCCAGTCTCATGGATGTTTCCATGCCATTGAATTTATCCACTGCTATCACTGCAGTCCTGAGTACTTTTGCTTGGCATCAACGCAAGTGATGTAATTACTTGCAAGAGTGCTACTATTTCTGGCATGGTCATCTATCATCGTCTATCATGCAAGAACGCCTACTTCGTGAAACCACAGGAGGAAATCCAACAGAATTCCCATCTCTCCCTAAGTTTCACTTGAGTGACTTGGAGACAATGAATGTATTTATCATCTCGTCATATCCTTCGCTCTTGGCATTGTATTCACCAACCTCAAGTGGCTTCCACGACCTTGCTGAGTCTCTTGTGGCCACTGATCTGACCTGCGTGAAATCTATACACATATGCCACCTCCTCAACACATCCAACTATTCCTTAACGCTGCTTTGCGATGTAGTATTTTCAAAGGTCGTTGCTCTCGCCCTCTCATCCTCCTGGTGGAACGATCAACACATTGCATTGCTCTAATCTAGCCCTGGGCTCTCCTTTTTAGGCCCATCTCCTTGGCCGCGTCGAGAGCTGCCCTAATCACATCCTACAACGATGGCGTTGGTCTTGCTATTTACCAAATTCCCCCAATGTTTGCAGACCGCCAATTTCTCTGTTTGCGCACTTAAGCTCCATCTTTGACCTTCTCATATCATCGTGAAAGCACTCCTCTAATGGGTTATGTCGATATCAATTCTCCTCTACAACACCATGCCATGCTCCATATGGAGAGATCTGCAAAAGGCTTCATTAATTTCTGCATTTTTTTTTCATTCACCAGGCCAATAAAACCCTTGGCTACATAAGCGTCCCTCTGAAGCCAAAATGGCTCCGATACCATTTGTTAGGAATTTAACATAATAAATAATAAATAATTTACCGAGAGGAATAAACATAAATAGCCAGCAACATATCATAAACATAAACACAAATGGTTATCAGGGAAAACCCCAAATCTGAGGCAAAACCCAACCAATGAAATTTCATCAAGCATTGGCCCAAACCCTGGCCAATCTGGCCAAGTGAGCCTTCACTGCTCACCTCTAGGCCTACATTACAATGAAGTATTCCCAACCTTTTATAGGCTCCATTACATGCAATACCATGGGCCTAAAACCATGGGTGCACAATACCATGTGCCCCAAAACCACTACTATTTACCCTAGTCAACATTGACTCTATCCCAATTCAAGTTTACCTAACATTTTATAGGTGAATTTGTTCCCTTATATGTGGGCATGTGGACACCATTTTCACACAAAAAATGCCGATGATGGACACATGACACAAGAATGTGGAGTGGAATTCGAGTTCGTTCAATCTATTCGAGCTAGCCACCATGATCAAAACCTAGTACGAGGGATGTTATGTTACGTCGGAAATATAAAATAGATCATTGAAGTGGATTTCTCTTCTTTCCAATGTGTTATTTTTAGGTGCAAGTGGTGGGACACCTTTTATCAGAATAATGTAAAGGACGATCGTGATAGTAGGCTGATATGTATCAAATCTAGAAAGATGTGGGGTGAAGCTAAGGAGCCCTATGTTTTCCCCAAACACTGCAACTAGGTGTTTTTTACTCAGATGTGTTGGATAGGGATTGGTGGTTCATATTGTGACATGACCCTAGATCAAAAATTATTTTTGAGAACAATAGTGTTATCATGCCAAGCGAGCTGGAAGATAATGAGGGTGATCATGAGAACCGAGAGTGATATGGTACATGTGTTATTTCATCATTTATGCTTTTAAAGATGAGTTTTTATAAAGAAGAGGACTTAACCTTATAACTAAGACTCTTTTTTTTCGAAAACTTATAATATGTATTTTGAATTAATTGATTTGCATTGTGTTAATTTTAAAATCATTTCATTTGATAATTTTCAATTATGTTGATCTTGAAAACAATGACGCACTGTATCAAGTTATTTTTTTATAATGTCAATTCCTAAAATAATATGACTAGTTGATTGCTTTAAATGTGTGTGAATAATATCTTCAAAATGTATATTGTTATTTTTGGTATGTAAGATCATAGTAAAATGATGATAACTCTAAACATGAATTTATTTGCGTTATTTTCTAAAATTTATTATGTTACAAAAATTCATATTATTCTAGATTTTTTATTTTACAATTATTTATATCCATACAAATTTATAAATTTACAATTTTACAATCATGGTAATTTAACAATATTTACAGTTTACTGACGGTAGTTATGGTTCAAAATTGGGAATTAATATGCAATTTTACAAATTTACAAATTTAAAATTTTTAATAAAATTGAATGATGACAATACATACAATTACAAACAATTATAATTTTACAATTTCACAATACAATTACTATTACAATTATAAATTTACAAATATTTTACATACAATTACAATTAAATTTACAATTAGAATTAGAATTAGAATTAGAATTTTACAATTTTACATACAATTACAATTACAATTACAATTACAATTACAATTACAATTACAATGTACAATTTACAATTTCACATACAATTACAATTTTACATACAATTATAATTAAAATTAAAATTACAATCACCATGCATATAGTTAATATTACATTTTTAGAATTTTACAAATTTACAAATTTACAAATTTTACAATTTTAATAAAATTGACTCATGAAATGAATACATACAATTACAATTACAATTTTACAATTTCACAATAGAATTACGTATAACTATAATTAGAATTTTACAAATATTTTACATACAATTACAATTACAATTTTACAATTTTACATACAATTAAAATTAAATTTTCAATTACAATCACGACATAATATTTAATAAATATCGTGATTTAATATTAAAAATAAATATCACGGTCATGATAACCACCGTACAAACATCATATTCGACTAAAATACACATTCAAATTCGCTAACATCATCTAATCATCGTGATCATGATCATCTAACAAAACACAATAATTGTATAACATCATCACAACATAAACATCAAATATACATCTCATGTCAAATAACTGTTATCACATATACATCTATCTGCAAGCACATTAAATGAACATATCTAACATGACCTAACAATATACACATCATATTGATGAACACTAACATGTAAATTAAGTATATCAACATGAACATAAAATACATGGACCATATATATATATATATATACAACTATAATATAGTTGCATATAAATGTCAAATATCTGGTGGTACAACTATATTGGTACTAGTCGAGGCCTGCTCAGTCGGTGGTGCAACGTCATGCTGAAATAGATGACATGCCTGCTCCGAAGGTTCCTGTTGATCAGTCGATGGTGCAGTCTGCTCAGGGAATTGCCTGCTGATGACACGTTGATGGTGCATCCTGCTTAGTGGATGGTGCTGCCTACTTAGATGGAATTGCCTCCTCAGATGGACCTGCCTACACAGGATCATGTGCTTGCTCAAGACTAGGTGTCTGCTAAGATGGTGCAGACTGCTCAGACTATGCCTGCTGATCAGGACTGGATTTTGTCTACTCATTTTGATCTCTTTTGCGAGGTGAAGGAGGAGGAGGTGGAGTACTAGAATGATGATCACTCCCCTCATGATCATGATCATCATATGAGGTGATGCTCTGTTGTCCATCTCCATGATGCCTACCCATACTAGCCTATGCTAGTGCTTTGGAAGGTCCAACAATATGATGCATGAGGGTCAACATATCATGGGGCATGCCTCTCCAAAGCTGTGTGAGCCTACGATCAACCCAGATCTCTCTGATCGTAGCTGGGCAGACTCCCTCATCAACTGGGAGTCGATAGAGTTGGTCGCCCAACTCCATCCTGAATCGGGTGTCTGGCAAATGTGTCACCCCCATGGGTATTTGCAACCGATCCAGATCAGGTTTGTCACTCTGATCCTCCACCTCTACTATCTCCTCGTCAACATCTATACTTGGATCATTCAGTGGGGGTGGAATCATGTCCCCAACGAATGCCCCAACATATACAAAATATATGGTACACAACAATAATTAGACATTTTCATTAAACAATTTAATAAAACAAGTTAAATAATGTGTTAGCTGAATAAATTTGATAATTCTAATTAGTTAATTAAGACAATAAAATGAAATTATATTAATTTAAAGAAAACACTAGTATTACCTCTCACATCTGACAGATGATCCTGTGTGAAAAGGATGTTGGTACACCCTTGCCAATCCAAACCGGCATATTGACATGGCACTAGAACGAACGAGTGATCATCAAAAATGGATAGAAACTTCGATGCATCAGGAGATATCCTAGTGGGAAAGTCATACTAACCCCTCTAAGGCATCATCTGGCCCCACATTTGCATCTGTACAGCAGCATTGGCCTACGAGGCTACCGAAAAAAAGTAGGCCTCATCTCTGGACCTCTCAAAAAATAAACAAAATAACTCTGAAGCAAAAGGGAAGGTCAACCTCCTGCGTGCCTTAGAACAACATCTATCTAATGTTGTACAAAACTGCCACAAACAAATCACAGACTATCTCACAAGTTGTGGCACTTGGAATAAATAATAAAAATAAAAAAAGTGGGAAAATAATGTGTTTCCCGTCACTAGTATACTGTGCAATGGTCGTCAACAGTAGTGAGAGGCACCTTACCTCCTCTGCACCAAACAAAGCAATACATAAACGAACACTGGACACCTGAAAACCTGCAGGAGAAACTATATCGCACCTAATGTATCTCTGGGAGTATGCCAACTGAATCCCTGTTGCATAGCCGGTGGGGACATCTAGGAATTGGAGAAAATCCTACCCTCTCCTAGATAGGCCAGTAATAAAATATATGTCCTCCTAAGTGGGCACGAACCACTGGCCAGGATCGATCGGAAAACCTATCAATGGGCATCCCACCTGAAGATCAGCTGTCCTAATAACCCACTATGGCCCTTAGGAGCAAATGGGTGGCTGTCATAATATGGCAAGGGCACATAAGTCTCTACCTCTCTCGTGCCTTCCACAGGTGAATTACGTTATAATGGTCCTCCATATGCTCTTGTTGTTCCCTTTGTTCTCTCCATTGACGTCGCTGAATGATTCACATATTAAATACAAATTTTTAATTAAATTTGAAATGTATTTAATAAATAAATAAATATATATATATATATATAGTTTTTTTTTTTTTGAAAAAAAAATGGTCAGCACACCCAAAAAAGCAGTCACGCACCGGTACCAGTGTGTACATTTTTATCGAGCACCATGCTTGGTGCGTAGGGAAAATATTTGGGCACTACAAAAGATAAAAATATTTTTCTGCAGTTCGTTGACGAAACTATCTGCCCTGGAGAGGATTGTTAGGTCAACGCACTGCCCAACAAAAATACATGGTCAATGGTGTGGTCCTGTGAACGACCGCACCGTTGACCATGTACTGCTATTGGGCGGGCTGTGCACTGACCTAACTATCCACCCCAGGGCGAATAATTTGGTCAACACACCACCCAACATCAGTACATGGTCATCGGTGCGGTCATGTAAATGACCACACTGTTGAATATGTAATGCTGTCGGGTGGGCGGTGTTCTGACCGAAATATCCACCTCGAGGAAATTTTTTTGGTCAACAGACAACCCTCCTGACACTAGTACATAGTCAACAGTGCGATCTTTTAAATAACCACAACGACATGTTATTTTTTAAACTAGTCACGGTGCACATTTTTTTGGTACCGCACCGGAACCCAGTGCGGTTTCCGTTAATACTGTTCGCGGTGTGGCCTGTAAATTTATAGGCAACATCGTGAATGGTGCGAGCCTAACAACTTGAGCGCACCGCGTAGATGTTTTTATTTATTTTTTTAATGGTTAATTTTAAGGTTTTTTTCAAAATCTAATCTGCTAAAAGATTTAGTTATTGACAAACAAGTAGAATACCTGTACATTTATGCATCGAGGAGGCATATTTGCTAAGGAATTGAAGAAACCAAATTTTCCCACCGTTTTCGAAAATTTGAAATCCACAATGTGGGCAATGGACGACAAAAATTTGTGCAATGGGAGCACCGATGGTAGGGATCCTCACACAAGATAAACTCACACCAGTGCTTGAGAGGTCTTGAGCACTGAAGAAGTAATAATGGCATATTAATGACAAGTAATTTTTTTATTTAACCCTATTTCGGTGCACGGGTTTTTGAGATGCACTAGGTGGTATTATTGATGGCACACTGCACGTCGTTACAGTGTGCTGGATTACGATGATGCACCGGGCCTATTTATAAGTAAAGTACTAGTGCGCTATAGTACTTAGACACACCGGGCGGGTTTGTATGCAGTGCAAGATGTCTCAGTGTGCCAATTTTTAGTATGCATCGGTGCGTTTTGAGTAAAATGCACCGGTGCGCTTTATGATGAGAAACAAACCCCAAAAAAAACATCCGCAAAAATCTCCACCTACCAAAATCCCCTAGATGCCTCCATACAAATGGATATCTGGGCTATTTTTACAAGGGGTTCCTCAAAAACATCCACTAGAGGGTCTTTTCCTTGTAGTCTGTTAAAAAATATCCAAAATATGAGTTTGTTAGAGCATGCAGGAAACCTGAATTTGTAGCTCAAGAGTATGTAAAATTGGATGCACAATTTTGTTAAGAATGAGTAGGAATATAAGGAATTGGAAATGATAGTGGCCATAAAAGTTTCCTGTGGAAGTAAAAAATAAGAGAATCAAAGAAATGAAGTATACTAGTCGAGGATAAAGCTTGACAATGATAGAGCATGGAGATTGGTGAAGAAGGAAATCGAATGGAGTTTCCATAGAATGGAAAGCACAATCAACAACATATTGTAGTGGAATGAGAGTGATTGTAGCAACAAAATGTTAAGCAGGAAAAAGAGCAATAAATGGGATCCTGGAAAAGAGAATGTGAGGTAGACAATGCATCGAGATGACACAGAAAGAGCATATTGCAACAAGGCAGTAGAAAAATTACAACATCAAGTTTGGGATCCAAGAGGATTTCAATAAGCATATGGAAGCACATGGTCAAGATCCCATGCTTTTTTTTCACCTCGGGAGTATGATCCAAGAGCATCTAACCTCCAAGCCAAAAATATTTTACTAGACCTATTGGTCATTCATTTATTAAGGGAGTTGGTTCCCTAATTTTAAATTATTTGTAATTTGCTAAATTTCTAGTGGATTCTATAATTCCTTTGTGATATTGATGTAATTTGTGTGTAATCATATGTTCTTCTAAGAAGAAATATCGATAGGTTGAGTGAGTTAGAGATATTTTAGGGTCAATTAGATCCTTTGAGGGAAATGTGGCTCTAGAGGATCTAGAGATAGGCTTTTTAGTTGAGTTTATTTATTTTTATAAGAAAGAAAGGTTCTATTATATCTAAAAAAGGTAATTACAATAAGAATGAGGTGTCTCGAGTGCATGGCTCTTACACTAGGTACAAAAATTCTTCTTGCGGTTCTTACAGTAATTACAAAAAATCCCCTTTTCCTGGGATGAAAGGTGAGATTGAGGTTCTTCTTTCCATTCATACAAAATTTACATGAAGTTCCCAAGACCACATTACAAAATGCAGCAAGATTTTTACGCAAGAATTGGCCAAGACAATGTCGAGAGGGCAACTACTGGGGTGCCTAGAGTCTAAGAGTCATAAAAAATTGAAACCATAGTGAGAATCAAAAATGCTGAGAGTGCTAGTAACATGTAGGAACTAATAGCTGGATTAGTTATCTAAGGGATTATCCTCCAGCTTGATAGGATTCTTCAGAGTGCTGCTAGCTGGGGCATCCTGAGTGGCTTAGTGGCTAGTGGAATTGTCGATTATTTCTCTTTTGATGCTCGGAGAGCCTCCGCCGTTGGCTTGCATGGCGGCGATGCGAGACTTGAGCATGATATAGTGGGGCGAGTCTCTGGTGACGAAGTGTCGATGATGGATAGATTCCACATATATTGTAAATTTATCACTTAGTGTTTTTATATTTTCCTTCAGAGCTTTGGAATTATCAATTTACTCTTGAAGTGCAAGGTGGAGCATGGGTTTGACCTACTAGTGTAGCTCAACGGTGCAGCTATATAGGTTTTCCTTGACCCTGGTAAAGCTAGGGTCGGGTATCCACTCAAATTGGGCATCCACCTTCTCATTGGTTATTTGCCTTCTTATGTTTCTGGCCTGGAGTTTCAATGTTTGAATCTGCTCTTGAGCTTAAGGGGATACACATACATTATAATTGAGGGCGAATCTCTTAGAAGCCTCAGATTTGGTGCAGGGTTGCAAGTTAGGATTATCCCATATTTCATTGTTGTGTTCTTGACTGCGATGAGGGGTGGGGGACGAGCCACGATGCGGATCCATGAGGATGATGGGAAGGGGGTAGGAGAGAAATGTTGAGGAGAGGTATTGAAAAAAAAGGCTCAATAGAGAGGAGAGTAGTGAGAAGAAATGAGCAAGTACAATTACTCATAGGAGGATCAGGCGGGCAAGGCAGGCAGGAGAGAGGATGCAATGAATGCGAAATTGGTTACTGCCAGGGAAAGGTACATAGCCATCGTGAGAGAAAGATAAAAAGTTTTGGTCGGGGTGCCAACTAGGCGACAATTCTGATATATCGTTGCAATCTGGAAATTATTTTCCTCATGCAAAGAATTGGGAACTATTGCCGTCGCTGAATGATTCACATATTAAATACATTTTTATAATTAAATGAGAAATGTATTTAGTATATGTATATATATATATATTTTTATTTTTTTTTTGAAAAATTAAAAAACAGTTGGTGCACCCAAAAAAACAGTCACGCATGAGTACCAATGCGTACGTTTTTTTCACGCACTGCGCTCGGTGCACATGGAAAATATTCGTGCACCGCAAAAAATAAAAATATTTTTCTGCGGTGCATTGATGAAACTATACAGCCCGAGGTGGATAGTTAGGTCAATGCACTAGCCAACAACAATACATGGTCAACGATGCGGCCCTGTGAATGACCACACCGTTGACCATGTACTACTGTTGGGCGGGCCATGTGCTGACCTAACTATTCTCCCAGGGGCGAATAGTTTGGTCAACTCACCGCCCAACATTAGTACATGGTCAATGGTGTGGTCCTATAAATGACTGCATCGTTGACTATGTAATGCTGTCAGGTGAGTGGTGAGTTGACCTAACTATCTGCCCTGGGGAAATTAGTTTGGTCAACGCACCACCCTCTCGACACTAGTACATAGTCAATGGTGAGGTCATTTAAATGACCATACCGTCATGTTATTTTTCAAATTATTCACATTGCACGTTTTTTCAGTATCACATCGAAAATTGATGGGGTTTCTGTTAATACCATTCGTGGTGCGGTGTGTAAATTTACAGGGAGCACCGTGAATGGTGCAAGTCGAATAACTCGAGCGCACCACATAGATTTTTTTTTTTTTTAAATGGTTAATTTTAGTTTTTTTTTTCAAAATCTAATCTAGTTAAACGTTTAGTTATTGAGAAACAAGTAGAATACTTGTACATTTGCGTGTCATGGAGGCATATTTGCTAAGGAATTGAAGAAACCCAATTTGCTCACCGTTTTCGAAAATTTGAACTCCACAAGGTGGGCAATGGATGGCAACAATATGTGCAATTGGAGCACCGATGGTAGGGGGCCTCACACAAGAAAAACTCACACCGGTGCTTGAGAGTTCCGGAGCACTGAAGAAGTAAAATGAAGTTTTTACGGTCGGTAATTTTTTTATATATTTAACCCTGTTTTGGTGTGTGGGTTTTTGAGACGCACTGGGCGGTATTATCGATGGCACACCACACGTCGTTACAGTGCGCTCGATTATGATGATGCACCATGCATGTTGATACTGTTATCACTCTATTAATTCTTAAGTTGTGTAATTTTGGTTTTTAGTCTATGAATTCTAGAGGTAACCACAAACCTACTTCAAACTCTAGGATCTAGACTTCCTAGGGTTCAGAGAGGGCTCTCTCTTTAAAGTATAACTTTGTTTTAATTTGTGAATATTAGGCTAGTTATGGAAGTACAAATTTGGTTTTTTGTTTGTTTGATTTGGTGGGAAAAATCATTTGAAAGGATAGATAGTGGGAAATCTATTTGTCCATTGGGCTATGGAGTCAAAATAAAGCTAACAGGACTAGGATCAAGTGGTAAAAAGGTCAAATGTCTTTAGGGCAAGGTAGACAACCCTTGGAGATCTTGGAAAGTTGTTTTTGTGAGATGGTATGATCGGGATAAAGGGCACTTAAGAATCCTTAAATCCAGAAAAGGGAAGTAGTAGGAAAGGTCAAACGAATGAGGGAGCAATTAAGAATTCCCTACACTGGAAATCAGAGGAAAACATATAAATGATAACTAGTTAAAAACAGGGTGCTATTAACATATCCTGTAGTAATGCTCCTAGTTATACATTCATATTTAGCATAAACATAAATGGATGAATGTAACAGAGAAAAGAAACAATGAAAAGTGAAGAAAATACTTCACTCCAAATAGCTCATCACAGGGATTCTGAAGTATGATGCCAATTTTCTTTGATCCAGCCTGCTACTCGAAGTTTTGACACACAAAAGCTTTAAAGTCCAAGAAGAAATGACTATAACAATCCCAACAATTTTATTCCACCCAAAATTACTTCTAAAGATGAAGTATTTATACAAAATGTTTTAAAAAATATTCTAGATTACTTCTAGGAATGATCTTAGGAAAATAAAATATCTCTACAATAAAATAGAGACAACTGCTTAACGAATCAGCAAGCTATCTTATTTTATCCATAAGAAATAGAAATAGTTTGAGGATAAAGAAGCTGGCTGCCTTGGTGTCCTCCTTGCTGGCCTTTAGATATTTTTTGAAATATAACTTGCCTTGTCTGATACTCTTTCTTGGATACTCTTTATTCACTTATACTCTTCAACTGATACTTTTTAACCCTTAATTAAAACTATTTAATGCTGCAAATACAATATGTTTTGACTGTCATTCTGAAAATTATTTTTTATCTTCTTTTCATTTGCTTGCTTTTATCCTTCACAGTAAATATGTAAGAGCTTGCCAATCCTCATTTTTAGGAATCTGAATGTTCTTTAATTTCCTAAAATTCTCATCAGCTTCTGTATATCTAGAAAATGTGGGCTTGATGACAAATAAGTTCTTGATCTCATACTGTAAGTAAAACAAATCTTCAAAACTCTTCAGTAACACTTTTCTAGTGGGAATGCCTTGACCTGTTGGCTTGTTTACCCGTTACTTGGCATATTCTCTTATCTTCTTGTCATAATCATTTTGAGGCATCAATTTGTAATTAATAGCCATGATATCAGGAAGTCCTTTTTGTCTCATATTTGTGAACTTAACCATAAATCTAGTTATGGCAGTATTCATAACTTCACATTTTTCTTCAAGCTGCCTCATCAAATTTCTCTTTGTTGTGACTTTCTTGATTTCTAGGATAGAGGCAGTTCTATCTGTTATTTTGAGCTCTTCCAATTCCTCTCTATTCTTGGTATTAAGGAAATTGATTAGCCTTACTGCTTGTTTTGGTTTGTCAGCTAAATCAGTCAGAGTTTTTTGAATTTTTTCCTGGGCTACTAGTAATAATTCTCTTTTCTAAAAAATTACCTGAATTGAAGGCCATACATCATGGATGGCTTCAATAATATTATTCCATAGGTAATTTTTTATGTATGATATCTGTTCCTTAAGAGTTAATTCCTTTTGCAAATTATTTAGTTCTTCACTCAATCTGTTGGCATTTTGTTCATGTATCTTAGCATTTACTTGAGCTGATTTATTTGATTTTTCAAGTTTTTCAACCATTTTTGTCAATTTGATTATCTCATTTGTCTTCAAAGAAATCTCTTCCATTGCTTTTACTATCTTACTGGCATCATCTGTAGGATGTACTGCTATGGTAGATGATTCAGTGGCTGATGTAGTGGAAGATGTCACTGGCACTGCAGTGGCCAGTGGTTCTTTGGGTGCCAACTTTTCTCCTAAAGTGGATGGCACTGCTGCAGATAACTGTGATGAATGTAGGAATCATTGGTTCTTTTAATGTCTCCTTTTCTTGGACAAGTTGGTCCATATGTACTTCCATTTCCTTAATCTGAACTGTCAGCTAAAGAATTAAACTCATCATTTCATCTTTTTCCTTTTGTTCCTGTAAGATTTCTTTTGTTTGAGGATGCTCACTTTGAGAAAGCTTGAGTTGTTTCCTAAAGGATTCTATATCCTCATTTTTCTTTTTTACCAATGCTTCTGCTGCTTTAATGTTTGTAGGATCATATCCTACCTGTAATACAAATTCTTCTAAGGTTTTTATCCTTAGATCCTTTGCATATAATGAAGCTTTATCCATCTTCATTTGATCTTGCATATTGGAGATGGTATTTTGTAGCTTATGAGGACTCATAGCCTTTGTTGTAAATGTGGAATATAACATCTCAGAGATTTGCCTCTGAAACTCTATTTGATCGAATTCATGAATACTGTCTGCAGTTACTTCTAGATCAACTTTCTTATAGTCAGCAACTGTCTTTGGAACTGATACTGTGGGCTGTAATATTGACATAATCAATTTTTTACTTGAGCAATCAAATGTTGATAGGAATATGTTTTGATTACCTGGTTTTTGTTTCAAGAATTGAGAGTAAATTTCAGTTTTGATTTCCTCATTCTTCAACTTGATTTGCTTATATTTCTCCTTAATATCCAAATCCTTTTCCTCAGTTGAATGTGAGGAAGAAGCCTCCATGCTTTGCTGTCTTCCCATCAGTTGTGTCTCCTCATTATTGATTTGTCTCATTGGTAATTATAGTAGCTACATTTGTCTCTAGAAAATCTGTGTTGGTATTAAGAGGCTCTGTTTCTTCAACATCTATTGTCACTTTTCCTTTACCCGCTATATCTAATTTTGGTATTTTGTTTTAAATGATCTTGAACTTTATTTCTGTTGTAGTCTCTGCCACATAGGCTCCTTCTTATCTCATTCTTTTTATGGAATTCTCTGGTTGATTTGCAGTATCTAAGGTATGACTAGTATTACCTTTGCTTACTGCATCTATTATTATGTTTTCAATGCATTCAAGATGATTGGAAAACTTTTCTATTTCTGGTTTAGATCATGTATAAAGGGTGTTAATTTTAATTTAAACCTTAGCTTGCTCAATATCCCTTTTGGATCATAGTTCCAAGGGAAAATCTCCTCAAATTTAGAATCCAATAGTTGATTTGTTGCTTTCTTTTTTGCATCCTTGTGAGTGCACATGAATGGCCCAATTTGATTTTTAAGTTTGAATTGGGTCTTCTTCTTAGCTGCCATGAAATTAATTGAATTGGAATTTGGGATCTTCCTGATATACTCCAAGGCAAAGATCCTCCTTGAAGGGTGTTTGAGTAACTTGTAAGGCAAAATGTTTGTCCCAAAAACTCTAATTTCAGTATATTTCTCATACAAATACCAGTCACCAACCTTACTCTGCTCTGATAACTTCAATATTTTCTTCATTTCCTCATTTATTCTAGGCTGCTTTGTCTTGGTCAACATGGTAATCAATGGATGTAAAAATAACTCTAAAAAATATGAATAGCTGAAATCTATACATTCTTTTCTGAGTAATGATGTCCAAAAAATGACAGATAGAGGATTGGCCTCTATGTCAAGTTTTTGAAGAGTGATAGGAAAATTATCTAATTGGAAGTACAAGAACATGTGGAAAAGGTAGGAGGTATATCGAAACGCTCCCTCTATTTGCAAATTTGTCAACTGAGAATGGATACTATCAGAAATGAAACCAACATAATCAAATATGACTGAAGCTGGTTGTCATGGAGAAAAGGTAGACAAGAATACCAAAATGGATTAATCAGTGTGCTCATCAGTGAAATATCCAAGTATGAAAGAGAGCATGGAGATTACATGTCTTGATCCTTCAGGAAATTTAGTAGTTGAATATTGAGGATTTAAGTTGGGAAGTTCAACATGTAGAGGCATAAAAGTGTGAAAAATTGTGAACCTTTTAGGAAAATCTAGGCCAATGTATAGCTTGGTGAGGGCCTCAATAGACAAAGGTACTGCCTGGGGGTCAGGTTGAAGCTGCAAAATTTGGTTAATTGACTTGGTAGTGATGGTAAATAAGACTTCTTTACTGGCATTCACAATAGCTCTTTGTTCAGGAACATAGTACCGCTAACACAATCTAATGATCTCCTGAAAAGCGTGAGTCAATGGGACAACATACTTGGGTAAATGGGATTCCCAAATATGAACTTCTTCACGATCATCTAAATATTTCTCATAGCACCAGTTATGGATATCTAACAGGTTGAATTCAACAATGGGATCAACTATTTTATAATCAATATCAACAAGTGGAATGTGTTCAATATCAACCACTGGGGGTTGTAATGGATTTACAATAATATAAATACTTGGAGTAATAGCGGGGGTAGGTTTATGAGCTTTAGAACCT
This sequence comes from Pinus albicaulis, assembly GCA_034641835.2. NCBI lineage: Eukaryota > Viridiplantae > Streptophyta > Pinopsida > Pinales > Pinaceae > Pinus > Pinus albicaulis. The sequence continues at coordinate 713,260,449 of CM076582.1, forward strand.
TCAGGTTTGCTTGTACTTTGTTTTTTTGGAATTTTGATATGCTTCTGCAAGTTTAAACTGTTTGCAGAGGCAATTTTACTATAATAGAGGCTTGTTCAATATAGGCTAATCAAAGAGGTTTAGAAGCTTGAGACTTGGTTTAAAAAAGAAAACAAGGGTTTTCTAAGTATTTTTAATGGAAATAGGGTTGAAAAGCCTCTTTTTTTTAAAAGGATCACAGAGGGTTTAGGGTATTTGCCGAGGTTTTCTGGTCTTTTTAGAGCTTGAAATAGACTAATAAACTGTACAATCTCTTCAATTTCTTCAGAAATGGTGCACAACCAGGAAAAAGGGTTTTGGCGAAATTTTGCAAGATTTTTGCTTGTTTTTGGGACTTTTAGGCAGTTTTTAATCGATTTTTTAAAACTCTGAAACTATTTGTTTTGTAAAAGGTCTTTAAATTGATTGCAGGTTCGATTTTTTAGGGAGAATACCTGTTGTAATGCAGGTATCAGAATTTTGGCAAGGTTTATGAGATTCTAGCTGAATTGATGGTTTCAATGAATTGTTTGGAGCGATGCATAGCTCCTGAGCAGTCTTTAGAGGTTTACTGGGAAAATGTCTGCAAGTTTTGGGTGTAAAGATAGCAGAAAATGGCTTGAACAGGGTTTCTTTCAGTCGAGAGGGGTAATGTAGAGGGCTTTAGGTTTATAGCACAAGGAGATTTGATGAATGAAATGATTTTACAAAGGTTTATTATGCATTTTAGATGTATTAAACTGGCATTGAATGTAAGTCGCATTAGGCGGGAGAGCGGTTTTGAAGTTTCAATGGACGAAAACCGCGAGTGGTTATTGCGCGACTATTGGGTGGTAAGCTATTTTTGGCTTAACCCATGCGATCCAATATGGAAAGGCCACATGGAGGAGAAAGGAATGGGCGAAACCACCCATTTCGTGCAACTTTGGCATTTGTGTGGTCGCGCATATTTTCTACGCGATATCAAATCTCTATCGTCAGATTTGGAGTTCATGAGCGAATGCCTGAGATTAGTTTGAGAATTGCACTGGATTAGGGGTGGGACCGGGGTGATTATATGTGCGTGGATGGGTTAATACATGGCGGGAGATATATGGTTTGAACATATATACAATGTTTTAATCAATGTATATGGGTGCGGGCTTTTATGCATAGGTGGCCATGGTTCTTGAACTTTATAAATAAACATTTGTTTAATTCAAAAATTTAGGATTATATGAATATAGGCCGGGGCAATGTTTTTTATTTAAAACATTTATAAAGATGTTTCAATAAAACATATGTGGACGCGATTTATTATATTATATATTTTTTAACCATTTGAATGGTTTTAAAACTATCGGGGGGGGGGGGGGGGGGTATTTCAAATAATGATAAGTTTAGACCAAAGGGCTTATAGTTGGGGTTTTTATTTATGCACATGGGGATAATATAATTTGGTCTAAACATTAAAATAGTGGGTTTTTGGGGGGTTATTTAGTTATAGGGGAATTAATATCTACGAATAGGTGTAATTTTAGGGATTTAATAAAAATAGGTTAAAAGTTAATATGAAAAGGGAAACAAAACACATTTTATCTCTAAGTAAAGTATAAAATAAAGAATTTCTCATTTTTATATGTACTTCACTAATACTTAGGATAAATGTATTTTGAGGATTTTATAAATGCTTTTGAAAGAATGAAGTTAATAATTTGGGGTTTATCTTTACTAAGTAAGAATGTATCTTTACTTAGGAAAAAAGGGTTTTAATGTGTGAATGAAGGGTAAATGATGATAAATGTGGGTTTAACATAAGAACTCAATATTTTTAACTAGCCAGTCATTGAGCCTTGGGTCCGGTCCCAACAAAAGTCAGAGAAATGCTCTGAGCCTATTTGACTGATAGCTTAGAATATTGAATACTTATAAGGGAAGGGAAATTAGCGATTTTTCCCATTGATGCTTTATTACATGATTTGTCAACTACTTTCTACCTACCCAACTTTATTTCTAACATTTTTTCTTCATTTTGTAGGTGCATTTAGACTTGCAACCTTTTTTTTTTTGTAAAGTTAAGCAGATTTATATTAATTTTATTGGATAAAAATACAGAGTTTCCTAGGAGTCAATGTGACCTCCCTGAGTTGGTTTTGCAACATGCCTTGGCATCACATCCAATGGATGTGTTTGGATGAAGATGGATGTCGCTGGCCAATAGAGTTTTCCTTGGAGCTCGAGGTGCTCTGGCGCGCCCAGAAAGTCTAGTCAACACAGAGTTGCGCTGCCTGAAGAGTGTGAGTGAGCATTCTTCAATGCGGCTTGAGTTTTCAGAGACTGGTGTGCAGGGATGTGGCTTGAGTTTGCCCGAGCCTAGTGGCTAAGTTCTCCCTTGGACGTGACTTGCTTATGTTCAATCCTGCAGTGATTGAGTTTGAAATACATTTCCTATGGCGAAAACCATCGAGTACCTTGTGGCCTAGGCCTGTGTTTGCAGATCCGATTGTTGGAATTTGTTGCAGTTGGCTTTGAGTTCTCCCTCCACCTGATCTTGCCAAAGGCTGTGGTATTATGCCAGATTGGAATCGATCCCTGCATTTGCTAATGCATCAGCCAACTTATTTGCTTTCCTGCGAACTGCTTGGAAAGTGATCCCTTGCATGTTGCAGAGTTGGCCTTGGAGGTCCTTCAGAATTGCCGATAGTCTCCAGATTGGGGTCACCTTGTGCACCTGCGCGCCCATCTGGAGTTTCCTGATCAACCTTATTATGATCTCTGAATCGCCCTCCACTACCACAGGTAGGAGTCTATAGCGACCAGCCAGATTGAGGCCGTGGATGAGAGCGATTAGTTCTGCAACGTTATTGGTGTTCACTCCGATATTTCCATGATAGATAAGATGAATTGCACCTGTGTGATCCCTTATTGCTCCTCCATAACCTGCCATTCCCGGGTTTTGTCTTGAAGCCCTATCGAAATTGAGTTTGAATGTGTTAAAAGGGGGTAGAGTCCATTTGTCTTGCGTTGTTCCTGTTGAGGCCTGGTTCCTTCCAGCAGGGTTGGTCGTTGTTTGAAGATTCAGGATCTGTATAATTCTTGCCTCGTTTGGAGATGTGTTGCCCTATATTGGCAGTATGCCCATGGAATTGATCGTTTCTGTTATGAGTTGTCGTACTTTCCCTGTCAACACGTTTACTGCCATTGTTGAGTTTTTGAATATTCTTTCGTTTCGCTCTTTCCACAGGATCCAAACTATTTCTCCCAGAATTAGATTCCAGGCACTGTTGACCAGGGGATTGGAGGATATGGAAGATATCCACTTGCTTAGTGAGAGTTGGATGGAGTTTCTGTCTCTATCAGATTGTCTAAAGACCATGGCCATGTCATCCCACAGAGAGCAAGCTGTGGGACAGGTATTGAGTATGTGATTGAGCGTTTCCAGACCATTCTCACAGAGCATACATCGAGAAGGGCCTATGAAGCCTCGTTTCTGAAGATTGTCCCATGTGAGTGCCTTGTTATGCAGGACCAGCTAGGAGAATAGTGTGATTTTTGGCCATGTTCCTTTGTTCCAAAGGGTTTTCCATTTGTGGTCTGGTTGCTGATCCAAGGAGGCCGCCAAGAGTTGATATGCTTCTTTGAGGTTGAACGTGCCTTTGGGGTTACTTCCCCATCTCAGGATGTCTGCTTTGTTGGATCTTAGGATTCTTCTTTTGTCCAAGTCTTGTAGAAGATGGTCTACATTCCTTGGGCCTGCTTGGGTATGCCATTGTTCTCTGGATATCCATTTTTGCCATGGTTGCCTCGTTTTCCGGTTTCTAGTAGTCTGCTACCGTAATCTTGCCTTCCTCCTGCATAGCTCTTTTAAGAGTGTTCCAGTCTGGGTGTTCCAGGGGTGGAAGCTGTTTCCAGGCATCTTCCCAGAATAGGGTTGTGTTGCCTTGGTGCACTTCCCAGAAGCTATGCTGCTGAACAATATGTCTATTTTCCTAGGCTTTGCTCCAGATGGGGGATCCTTGAGTGGTACCTGTAAGCCTGATGAGGTTTTTGTCCCTAATTTGGGTTGTATACTTAGCTTTCCACATGGTGCCCCAGAAGGAGTTAGGATTTTCTACCCATCTCCACTAGATTTTTGCTGCTACGGCCTTGATTAATATCTCGGGGTCTCTGAGGCCCAAACCTTCCTCCATTTTTGGTTTACAGATGTCTATCCATTTGAGGAGGGCCCATTTGGATTTCTTAGAGGGTCCATTTCAGAGGAAGGAGTGTTGAATGCTTCGGATGGTCTTATAAACCGCCTTAGGGGCTGCAAGTGCTGAGAACATGTAAGCTGGCATGGTTTGAAGAACAGAATTGACTAATATCAGTCTGCTGGCCATGTTTAAGGCCTGGTGGGTCTAGCTGCTTAGCCTGGCTCTCATTTTGTTGAGGAGGGCTTCCCAATTGACCGATTTGTAGGCATATTCTGAAAGCAGTATGCCAAGGTATTTGGTTGGAAGGGAGTTCTTTTGAATATTCAGAATTCTACTGAGATTTCTCTACACAGGAATGGATGTGTTGAAGAATTTTTTTTTGGATTTGGTTAGATTAATTTCCATACCTGAGGCCTCTGAGAAAGTCTTTAACACTTTGCTGATGGTTCGAGCTTCCTGCACTGTGGGGGCGCCCATGAGAATTGTATCGTATACAAATTGCTGATGCATTACAGTGGGTCCTTAGTGTACCAATTTGATGCCTTTGAGTTGGTTATGCTATTTTACCTTGGCTAAAGATATTCCCAGCCCTTCTGCCATTATGATGAAGAGAAAAGGAGACAGGGGATCTCCTTGTCTTATACCTCTGGATGGAATGAAGGGTTGAAGGGGTCCTCCATTCAACAGAATTGAAAAGAAAGCACCTGAGACCAGTTCCATTATCCAAGTTGTCCATTGCTGACTAAATCCAAAAGCTTGGAGGATTGCTCTCATATAGTTCCAGCTGATTCTATCAAAGGCCTTGGACAGGTCAAGCTGGATTAACATGCCTGGAGTTCTGTTTGATTTGAGAGAGTGCAATACTTCCTCGGTGAGGATTATGCTGTCAGTCATCTACCTACCTTCAACGTAGCCAGTTTTCTCCTAAGAAATGATTGAGGGGAGGACGGATTTAAGTCTGCTAGCCATTAGTTTGGAAAGGATTTTATAAAGGACATTGCAAAGGTATATGGGGCGAAACTTGTCACGGGAGTTAGCCTGGTCCTATTTGGGAATTAAGGTGAGGAAAGTGGCATTGACGGCAGGTAAGACTTTCTTGGTTCTGTGAAAGTTTCTTACAAGAAGGAGAAGGTCAGCTTTAATAATGGGCCAGCAAGCCTTAAAAAATTCTATTGTAAATCTGTCAGGTCCAAGGGCCTTGTTCGTGGCCATGGTGAAGACTGTTTCTTCAATATCCTGCTCAGTAAAATCTCTTAGAAGGAGGGTGTTTTGATCCTCTGTAACTAAGCTGGGAATTGCCACAATTATTTCATTTATGGCTTGGGATCGATCTTGGATGGGATCGCTGAGAAGAGAGGTGAAATAAGAGTTGAGTTCAGATTCGATATGTTCCCTTGAATAGACTTGATCGCGATCAACATTTTTGAGGGAGAGGATGCGATTAAAAGCTCTATGATGGATGGTTGACTTGTGAAAGAAACTGGTGTTGTGTTCACCCTGTTTTAACCATTACACCCTCGATTTCTATCTCCACAGTAGCTCTTCCTGTTTTAGTCGATCTTCCCATTGCCTTTGCAGATCCGATTCTTGAGCTTTCCGATCATCATTGGGCCCTTCTTTGATCAATGTTAGCTGGAGGTTCGCCATTTTTTCCTCAATTTATTTTTTGGTTTGAAATATGTCGCCAAAGGTGTTTTTGTTCCATTGTTTGAGGTTAGTATTTATAGTTTTGAGCTTCTGCTCGAATATGTACATGATGTTGTCGCTCCTTATGGTGGCTTGAGTCCACCAGTTTTGTATGTTCTGCATGAATGATGGGTGCTCTGTCCAGAAGGCTTCGAATCTGAATGGTATGTTGTGGGGTTTATCGAAATTGGTGAAGTGGATCTGCACTGGCCAGTGATTAGATCCTCCAGTGGGCAGAATTCTGGCCTCCAGGTCGATATTGTGTAGCAGAATGGATTCTGACATGAGGAACCTATCGAGCCTTGATGCTATCTGTTGGTTTCCTCCTTGCTTATTGTTCCAGGTATGCAGACCATTGACTGTGGGGATGTCAATGAGTTTGGATTCAACAATAAAGGTGTTGAATGCTGCCGAGTCCTTATCCAGTCTTTGTAAGCCTCCCTTTTTCTTTGCTAGATTGGTAATCATATTGTAGTCTCCTCCTAAAATCCAGTGATTTGCCCCATGGTGTTGTCTGACTTCGTCCAGGTCTAGCAGCATCTCCATCTTTTCCTGAAGTTGTTGGGGTCCATATACGTTGGTAATGCAGATCGATTGCCCTGATTCTGGCATGTTGAAAATTACCGATAATGAGTGCTTGGTGGACATAGCATTCTGCAAGAAGAATTTGATTTTGTTCCAGAACGTGATCAACCCTCCTGCTTGCCCGATTGCATCTATGCTTATGCATTGGTGACTGTTGGAAAAGAGTTTTTTGAGTGTTTTTGTGCTCTTGGGAGAGCATTTGGATTCTTGCAGGAGTATGATGTCTGGGTGCTGCGAGAAAAGGAGGTTTTTCAGGATCCTTCTTTTGGTGGTGCCGTTGAGCCCCCTGATGTTCTAGGTTGTGATTTTCATTGAGCTATTTTTGGAGCAGAAAGGACCAATGCCTTGATTTTTCCTTCATTGATTAGGCATCTGCCCAGCTCTTGTATTTGCTGTCTTGTGGATTTTCACCCTCTTTTTCTGCCTGGTCCTTGTGGTTTGTATTGATCCAGATCCAGGTTGGCTTGTATGCTTGTTTGGCTGCTATTTCCCCATTGCCTTTTGGCTGCATTCTGGTTGATGTATTCCAGCTGCAAGTAGGCCATTTCTATCTTCTCCAAATGTTATTGAGGAATGGCATCGACTCCCAATTTGGACCATTGCTCATTGACCCTTTGAAGATCTAGATTGCCAAGGATCTCCTCCAGAGGATTGTTTGAAAGGGTTGTGGAGGGCTGATCTGGTTGCATTTCTGTGCATTGATGGGTTTGCATTGAGGTGTGGCTAGTGATATTCTGGATGAGAGAGGAGTCCTGTTGGTGTTGCGGTGCCTGGGCGTGGATTGAGTCAAATGTTGTGCTTGGAGAGTTGGTGGTAGGCATGGGTTGACTTGGAACTATTGGATCATGATCAGTGGGGGCCTAAGGGACTGAAGGGTGCTCCTATGAGTCAAGATTGCCCAGAATTTCAAAGCTATTTTGCTGGGTGGAGGCCTTATTAGTGGGGGTAGTGTTGGTGGGGGGTTTCGGAGCCTTTTTGCTTTTCTTCCCTTTGTTCTTTCTTGAAGCAGAGGTGAAACTAGGTGTTGGAGTATCCACTTGTTCCTGTTGTGCCTGAGGCCGTGGTTGATTGGCAGGGCAACCATGACTGAGATTTCCATGCTGGCGGCATGTTCGTCATCTGAATGGGATATTTTCATAATCAATGGTTTGCTTCCATTGCACTCCTCTATGGATCAGCTCCATATGGCCTGGGAGGGGTCCTGAAATATCCAGGTAAACACAGATTCTAGAATAAGTTGTGTACTTACCTTGTGATGTTAGATCTGAGGCTTTGATGAAGACTCCCAGCTGGTTTCCTATGGCCTCCAAGATTCGCTTGTTCCAGTAATCCACAGGCAGAGAGTGAAGGCAAATCCAAACTGGAAATTTTTTGAAATCTTCCTGTTCTGGAGCGAAGTTTGGCCTCCAGTACGTGATGTATAATCCTGTAGAGTTGTGGAAGTACGAGCCTCCTTCGAAGATGCGATCTCTGTCGTCCTTGTGGGTGAAGATGACGGTGAAGAATCTCCTCGATCCCAGCTGAAGATCGTAGTCCCCTTTGGGTTTCCATTTCTGGTTTATCCACCAGCAGAGAGCCTTTTCGTTAAGTCGGACCCCCATGAATCTACAGATCAGGGCATGCTTACTCATGTGGTATCTATATTCGTCTATCCATGGATCTTCAATGATTAGTCTTGGTATTTTCTTCGAGATGGACTTGCATGGGGACGATTATTGCTCGCTGTGTTGATTTGGATTGTGCCTCGCAGACGCAGATTATTTTGGCGCCGATTCGTGGCTGTTTCCCTCAGATCTGGAGCTGGATGGGAAGTTGGAGGTTTCCAGAGGGATGCTGCCAAAAATGAAAGGCGTGAAAGTAGGGGGGGTCGAACCCCCCCCGGAGTTGTTCATGAGTCGAATCGGGTAAGAGTGCCGTTGCAGATCTGTCTTGTACTTCTTGGCTTTTCTGGCAGGCTTGCAGAGCCGAGATCAGGGTTCTGCAGAGTTTCAATCCAGTCGTCGCTCCTCAGAGGCCCATGCAACCTCGATACTTCATTTAAACTTGCAACCTTAAAACATTTTCTTTCAAAACATAAAACTATCTATATCTACCTTATTTCATCCAAGGGCTCAGATTAAACTGTTGAGCTCCTCATTATTCTCTACCTATCTACTGATTTGTCAAGATTAAATTGTTTGAAAAATATTTATTCACTATCTAAAACATGAAATTGAAACATGAAAAGTTAATATTAAACTGTTATAACTAATCATGGATTATGGCATTTATTGACACTCTACACATAATCATTATACTTTGCAGTAAAGTAAAAGTAGTGGCATTTGGACTTGCTCACTTTCAGGTCATATTTTCATCTCTTCTTTCTTTTGGGGTCTATATTTTTCTAAGTCCTTTGATTTTTATTTTAGGTCTTTTTACACTCTTTTTGGCTTTTTTATTATTTTTCATTTTTTCAAAATATGGGAAAAAAAATTTCAGAAAGCAAGGTATGTACATATTTACAAGACTATCAAGGTCAATTCAAAATTTATGAACCCTATTATTATAGGACCCTAACAGTGGCTCCACATGGGGATGAAATTTCCTGGTGAAATATCAAGAACTTTGAGACTGATAGCCTTCTGAAATTTGACTGTGATGACCCTGTAAATGTCTTTTGATATTTGCAACTTATTCATACTTATGATATTTACCTCTCAAAGCTTAGGGCCTTCTCTTCGGGCTTCAACTTTGTTAGGGAAACATCTAATCCAATCTAAAATTTGCAATGTATATGTACAATGATCAAAGTGAATAAAAACTAAATATTTGTTAACTCAGGAGAGTAGTAGTGCTTTAGCATTCTGCCATTTACCGGTCCTTCTTGCAAATCTGTTCCGTCCATCTCTTTCAGGAAGAAAGCATTATTACCTCTATATCCATAAATCACATAAGGTCCTTTTCACAGAAAATCAAATTTTCCATGTTTTCCTTTGTCTTCTCTTTTGGAATCCCACTTTAACACTTTATATCCTATGTAGAAATCATCCTCTTTGGTCCTTTTATAAAAAAATTTCTTGATTTTATCCTGAATGACTTGAGATTTGATATAAACTTCTTACCTTGTTTGTTGCAAGTGAATAGTTTGATTGATCCTTCTTTGAATGTCATTTGTTTCCACTTGTAACTCTTGGATAATTTTCATCACTGGTACACCTAGGGAGGATGGAAAAACAACATCCATTCCATAAACTAGTTGGTAAGGTGAAGTACCAATGGCTTTTTTAGTAGTAAGTCTATCTGCCCATAATGCATTTACTAACTTCTTATTCCAAGTCTTTTTATTGTCTTCAAGTAACTTTTTGATGATATTTACAAGGCTCTTGTTTGAGGATTTAGCTAGGCCATTACCTTGGGGGTAATATGCAGTGGAATGACCTAAGGTAACATGGTATTTGTGGCAAAAGTCAATCATTTTCTTGGATTTGAATTTTGTTGCATTATCAGTAATTATCTTTTGGGTGCATCCAAATATTGAAAGAATGTTTTTTTTAGGAAGGAAATAATGACAATATCTGTGGATTGTCTGGAAGGTATGGCTTCAATCCACTTAGTAAAATAATAAATGGCTGTCAAAATCCACTTATGTTGGCCTGAAGAAGGAGGATGAATTTCGCTAATGAATTCTAAACCCCATTGTTGAAATGGAATTTCAGTTGAGATAGGCTTTAAAGGGAGGGGTAATAATTTCTTCTTACCCTAAAAAATTTGGCACTTATGACATGAAGTTACATACTTTTTGACATCAACAAACAAGGTAGGCTAGTAAAAACCAGCTCTCAGGATCTTATCTGCTGTAGTTTTCCAATATAAGTGTCCTCCACAGTCACCTGCCTGAAATTATTTAAGTATTTTGTTAGCTTCTTCCTTTAGTAAACAATTTAATAAAATCTCACTATGATCTCTCAAAAAAAGTACATTATCTAAGACGCAAAATCTTACTGCTTAAAGTTTTAAGAATCTGGCTTTGGTTCTTGACAATCCAGGAGGAGCTTGTAAGTTTTGGAGTAAAAATATGATATCTTTATACCAAGGTGAGTATGAGAAGGCTTCACTGATCGATATAGTCGCCATCTCTTCTTGATCATCTAATTGAGCAATAAAAATTTTGTCTAGGGAATTGCAGTTAGATTTAACCATAAGTCTGGCTAATCCTTGACCTTTGATGAGTTTTGTGGGTTTTATCTCTATGTCATATTCTAAGATAGTGGAAATCCACTTACCTCTTCTTCCATCAGGACCATCTTGAGTAAGAATGTCTTTTACTACAGAATTTGGGACATAGGCAATGATATAAGAGTAGAGAATGTAAAATCTGAAGTCTTTAATGGCCTTAAACAAAGCTAGGGCTTGTTTTTCCATAATATTGTACTTCAAAGGGGCATATCAAAGGGTATTACTAAAAAAATCTATGGGTTGTTCAAATCCTTGGTCATTTTTCTGTAGTAGAACTGCAGTAATGGTATGTTCTGAAGCAAATGAAAATATTATGATATCTTTCTTAAAATCAGGACTTACTAGGACTGGAGTTTTGGTTAAGGCTTGTTTGATAGAGTCAAATGATTGTTTAGCCTCAACATTCCATCTAAGAACTGAATCTTTTTTGCGCATGTTATTTAGTTCTCTGATTATCTCAACTAAATTATATATGAATCTTCTTAAAAGTCAATCTTACCTAGAAAGGCTTGTAATTCTTTGATATTTCTTGGTGGAATGATGTTCAGAATTGCTTCTATCCTAGAAGGATCTATCCTAATTCCTTCTTTTGAAATTATGTGTCCAAGTAACTTACCTTCTTCTAATCCAAATAGACTTTTCTTAGGATTTAATGAGATGCCATATTTCCTACACTTAATAAAAACTTGTCTCAAATGATCTAAGTGTTCATTATCAGTTTTGGAAAACAAAATAATGTAATCTAATTAAATTACTAAGAAATCATGTATTTCATTTGCAAAAGCTATGTCCATATCCCTTTGAAAGGTTTCCCCTGCATTCATTAAACAAAAGACATTTTTACATTCATAAAAGTGCCCCAAGGAGTGTAAATGTTGTTTTAGCTTGATCTTCTTTTTGGACTAATATCTGGTTGTATCTTGAAAAGCCATCTAAAAGAGACATCCTGGAAGAACCAACTACCCTTTGTAATATATGATCCATTTTAGGTAAAGGGTAATTATCCTTCAAGGACACTTTGTTTAGATTCCTAAAGTCAACAAATAATCTTATTTCTCCTATTTTCTTTCTTGTTGGAACTAGGTTAGAAACCTAATGAGAATATCTGATTGGTGCAATGATTTGTGCATCATACATTCTTTTCACTTCTTTTTCTATCAAAAGTAATAAAATAGGGTTAGTTATTCTCAAATTTTGTTTAAATGGTTTTTGATCTTATTTTAATGGAATTTTATGTTGGATTATGCTGGTATCATAGGATTTGAGATCCTCATATCTCCAGGTAAAGACATCTTGATATTCCTTTAAAAGAGTAATGTATTTTTCCTTCTCTTGTTGAGGTAAAATTTGGAAAGTTTGATTGTTTTGGGTTTGAACTCTATTTCAATATTTCATTCTTCTATGTCAGATCTATTTGGCTCCATTTTTGTTTTTCTAGCTACATCATTTGAGTCAAAAAGATCTTCTAAGGGAGTTAAACCTTTAGGTAAGAAATTATCCTTAAAATTCAATATGTCTGATTCATCGTCAATAATTTCTTCAATCTCTACTTTCTCTAAGCTATCTATATCAGCTTGACTAAATCTAGTTGGTTTATCAAACTTTATTCTATTTACATCCGAGTTATTTAAATCTATTTCACAATCCAAATCATGATTTATAGTACAATCTGTATTTATATTACAATTCTGAAATTCTCCTTCATTGTTCATAAACTTGTAAATCTATTCATCTTGTGAAAAAATCTGCCAATACTTAAGGTTATCTGGAATTATTGGCCTATGTTTGACTTCAGTAGTATATCTGTGATTAGGTTGGAATGGTAAATTGCATGTACTAGCAAAGGTTGCAAGACAATGAGCTTGTATATTTTGTTTTCTAGGTATAGCAACAAATTTACATTCTAATAAATCATCAGTTAAATCTATGACACTGTCTCTATATCTGCTTAGTCTAGGATTGTAAATAGAATAAATTCCATTTACTTGTTTTATGATCAACTCTGAATCTCCCATGATTAAAATTCTTTTACCTCCTGAGTTCCTAATTATTTGGAGTCCTAGGATGAGGGCTTCATACTCAACCATATTATTTGTACATTTGAAATTGAGCCTAAAATCATGGCCTTATGAGTGATTAGTCTCCATATTTGTTATCCAAACTCCTTCTCCTGCTCCTAACTTATTTACTGAACCATCAAAGTCTAAATTCCATAGAGATTCATGAAAAATATTGTCATTATTTGGTGCTTTCTTTTTCTCTACTAGTTCAGTTTGGATTTCATTAGTTTTAGAGTTGCATAAGATAAAAGAATCAAGGTCAGTTGGTGTAGAGTGGATAATTTATAGATATTTCAACACTAATGACCATGTACTTCATCAATGTTTCCCTATATAAATTTTTATGCTGACCAAAAACTGATATAGTAGCATAAGACATGTCCAATTGTAGAGATCCCTGTAACTTTGTTCCCCATGAATGAGAAAGTAACATTCCATATTTTGGTGGGATATCAGCTACTACAATGTCCATTAATATACTCTTACTAGGGTATTGAACTAGTGTTACACACAAATCTTTTATTAAACTTAGGCATTTAACTTTACTTGAATCAAAAGAAAACAAATCTTTGTATGGCCTTGTGATTTCTAGATTGAGAGTTTCCATTATGGCTTTAGGAATTAAATTATGGGAAGCTCCTGAATCTAGAATGGAATTGTGTAAAATTTGATCATGAATGGTAAGACTGATATAAAAAGGAGGAATTGCTACATCTGCATGTTTTCCATTTACATCTGGGCCAAAAATAAACTCTGGCTGATCATCATTTAGATTTATGGAATCTTCTCCATCATTCATATTTAATGTTTCAGTTATGGTTGATTTATACAAGTCATTTTTTACCAATTCAGTCAAAGGAATTGGTATTTTAAGTTTTTCAATTTCTGATTGTATGTTGAATGTAGGTTTAGTTTTACTGATTTGAATCAATTCTTCTTTGGTAAATGTAGTTTGTGTTGGTTTGTCTTGTTTTTCTATAGTTATTTTTTCATTTTCATGTGGTTTGACATTCTCTGTTTGTGTTTCTTGTGTTTTACTACTCCTAATTTTCTTTTCAGGGATTGTTTGTGAAATAGTAGATGTTCTTTCAGACTTAGAATTATCAGCAAATTTTTTTGAAGTAACAGTTTTTGGATCTACTATTTTAGGATCAGCAGAAGGTTTTTTAGGATCTAAATTTGCAGTTTTAACAAAATTAGAAGTTTTAGCAGCAATAGATTTTTGTGAATATTTTTCAACTTGAGCAACTTCATCAGTAATATCAACAATATTAGGGCTTGATGCTTTTTTATGACTAGAAATGTTTTGGGAAGAACTTGAGTTTTTCTTATTTTCTCTTGGGAGAATTTGTAGAACCTTTGTTTTGGGAGCTTCTATTGTTTTCTGATTCCGAGTTTGAGAAGTTTTCTTGGTAGAAGACTCATTATTTTTCTTGTTTATAAGGTTATATTGGTTATGTATTTCATTTATTTCATAATGATAACCTTGTTTATAATCAAAGGATTCACTAGAATCTAATTTGAGTTATTGGAGTTCAAATAATTCCTGATCTTCCTGAGTAAGGAAAATAGTATTATTGTCATCTATGCCCATTAGATTGATAGCATCCTCATCATCATCATTATTCTGATAACTTTCAGCATAGTTCTCTTGGAATGGGGGTCTTATTGTTTGGTCTGGGGCTGTTTCTTTTTCTTTTCCAGAATTTATGTTTTTTCTAAAATTGGGATTTTTGATTTGTTGTTGGTTATCCCACTGAGGTATTCTCTCTATATTATCTAATCTATCCACCACCCTTTCTAAGGTTTTAGCTATCACATCTATTTTTGTGTCTGAATTAGCAGTTTCTTCTTTAATGGTCACTCTTATTTCATTTCTGAGTCTAGCATTTCTGGCTAAAATGTTTACTTCTACACTAACTGCATCTGTTTGCATTTTTTCTAAGGTGTCTGCATCTCTTTCCCTTAATTGATAAGCCATATCTGCATCAAATCCATCAGGGAATTTGAGCAGAACAGAATAAGGAGTAGGTTTAATATTTGAAGGTATAGAATTATAGACACTATTATATTTGGTGTAGTAATCTTGGACTGACTCATTTGGAGCTCTTTTCATGGAATCAAATTCAGACAATATTTTGAGGGGGTTCTTTTTACTTTCCCATTTATTTAAAAACAATCTATGAAACACAGCTAAATCAGTTACACTACCATCAACTAAATCTCTAAACCACCTCTTAACTTCTCCAGTCAAATTTTGTGCAAATAACCTCATTTGAACATCTGAGTCATCAATTTCATAGATTTCAAAGAAGTCTGTCATTTTAGTGATATGTTGCTGAGAAGTATATTGGGTAGCGCCATCAAACAGTGGTATTTTATTCTATTAGTCTTGAGGCATGTCATGAATCTATTGTGGTAAGACTAGGGGAGCATATATAGCAGCCATAGTTTGAAGCTTAGATTGACTAGGAGGTAAAGTAGAAATTCTTGGAGCTGTGGTGGAAATGATAGTTGATGAACTAAAAACTGTATTTGAAGTGCTAGGAAATGAAACTGGAATGTATATGGAACTACTAGGAAATGAGGATGATGTGTTTAGGAAATCAAAAGGTGAGCTGATGGATATAGTGGATGAAGTGATTGGTGGAAATAATACTTTATGTTGTAAATGTAATCTAGGGATAAATGGATTTGTAGATGAGTTGGTAATGGAATTTATAAATGATGTAACAACATAAAGAGATGAATCTCTAGCTGGTATTATTGTGGTATGCAATTGAGAAACTGGAGGTTTATTTTCATAGGTCAAAAATTGAGCTAATTCAATAGCTTCATCAATATCTTTAAGAATAGTAAGATTAAGTTGTTCAATTTTAGTCTGATCTTGAACTTTCTGTGTTTTAAAATCTGCTATAATATATTTTTGTTTTGTATTCAAGAATGAAATAAAAACAGGGTCTAAGATAGCATTTTTCAAATCACTTTCAAATTTTCTTCTAAATAAAGAATGCTCAAATTTCAGATCAAAATCAATATCTTGCAGAATTACTAACTCTTGCAGTAATGAATTGACTCTTTTTAATGATACTTCAGCTTCTAATTTTTCTGACTGTTTTTTCTTTTTACCAATTCAGTCTGGGTTGTCTACTATAACTACATGCTTAGGATCTGGGTTAGACCTGGTATAATAAACTTTCCTAGAGGCCATAATTAATTTTTTCAATATACACAACTTATAAAAGCAATATTAAAGTAAAAAGATGTATAAAAAGATTTTCTTTAAGACTAGTTTTAAGACTGAGGATTGGTTAGTTCCCCAATGGAGTTGCGTAATTCTTAAGTTGTGTAATTTTGGTTTTTAGTCTAATAATTCTAAAGGTAACCACAAACCTCCTTCAAACTCTAGGATCTAGCCTTCCTAGGGTTTAGAGAGGGTTCTCACCTTAAAGTTTAACTTTGTTTTAATTTGTGAATATTAGGCTAGTTATGAAAGTGTAGCTTTGGTTTGGTTTTGTTTGATTTGGTGGGAAAAATCACTTGAAAGGATAGATAGTGGAAAATATATTTTTCCATTGGGCCATGGAGTCAAAATCAAGCTAACAGGACTAGGATCAAGTGGCAAAAAGGTCAAATGTCTTCAGGGCAAGATAGACAACCCTTGGAGATCTTGGAAAGTTGTTTTGTGAGATGGTGTGATCGGGATAAAGGGCACTTAAGAATCCTTAAATCCAGAAAAGGGAAGTAGTAGGAGAGGTCAAACGGATGAGGGAGAAATTAAGAATTCCCTACACTAGAAATAAGAGGAAAACATATAAATGATAACTAGATAAAAATAAGGTGCTATTAACATATCCTGTAGTAATACTCCTAGTTATACATTCATATTTAGCATAAACATAAATGGATACATGTAACAGAGAAAAGAAACAATGACAAGTGAAGAAAATACTTCACTCCAAATAGCTCATCAGAAGGATCCTAAAGTATGATGCAAATTTTCTTTGATCCAGCCTGCTACTCAAATTTTTGACACACAAAAGCTTTAAAGTCCAAGAAGAAATGACTATAGCAATCCCAACAATTTTATTCCACCCAAAAATGCTTCTAAGGATGAAGTATTTATACAAAATGTTTTAAAAAATATCCTAGATGACTTCTAGGAATGATCTTAGGAAAATAAAATATCTCTACAATAAAAATAGAGACAATTGCTTAACAAATAAGCAAGTTGTCCTATTTTATCCATAATAAATAGAAACAGTTTGAGGATAAAGAAGCTGGCTGCCTTGGTGTCCTCCTTGCTGGCCTTTAGATATTTGCTGAAATCTGACTTACCTTGTCTGATGCTCTTTCTTGGATACTCTTTATTCAATTATACTCTTTAACCCTTAGTCAAAACTGTTTACTACTTTAAATAAAATCTATTTTGACTGTCATTCTGAAAATTATTTTTCATCTTCTTTTCATCTGCTTGCTTTTATCCTTCACAATAAATCTGTAAGAGCTTTCCAATCCTCATTTTTAGGAATTTGAATATTCTTTAATTTCCTAAAATTCTCATCAGCTTCTCTATATCTAGAAAATGTGGGTTTGATGACAAATAAGTGCTTGATCTCATACTGTAAGTAAAACAAATCTTCAAAACTCTTCAGGAACACTTTTTCTGTGGGAATGCCATGACCTGTTGGCTTGTTTACCCGTTCCTTGGCATATTCTCTTATCTTCTTGTCATAATAATTTTGAGGCATCAATTTGTCATTAATAACCATGATATCAGGAACTCATTTTTGTCTCAGATTTGTGAACTTAACCATAAATCTAGTTATAGAAGTATTCATAACTTCACATTTTTCTTCAAGCTGCCTCATCAAATTTCTCTTTGTTGTGACTTTCCTGATTTCTAGGATAGTGTCAGTTTTATCTGTTATTTTGAGCTCTTCCAATTCCTCTCTATTCTTGTTGTTAAGGAAATTGATTAGCCTTACTGCTTGTTCTGGTTTGTCAGCTAAATCAGTTTGAGTTTTTTGAATTTTTTCCTGGTCTGCCAATAATAATTCTCTTTGCTAAAAAATTACCTCAAATGAAGGCCATACATCATGGATGCCTTCAATAACATTATTCCTTAGGTAATTTTTTACGTATGATATCTGATCCTTCAGAGTTAATTATTTTTTCAACTTCTTTAGTTCTTCACTCAATATGTTGGCATTTTGTTCATGTATCTTAGCATTTACTTGAGCTGATTTATTTGATTTTTCAAGATTTTCAACCATTTTTGTCAATCTGTTTATCTCATTTGTCTTCAAAGAAATCTCTTCCATTGCTTTACTATCTTACTGGCATCATCTGTAGGCTGTACTACTATGGTAGACGATTCAGTGGCTGATGAAGTGGAAGAAGTCACTGGCACTGCAATGGCCAGTGGTTCTTTGGGTGCCAACTTTTCTCCTAAAGTGGATGGCACTGCTGCAGTGATAACTGGGATGACTGTAGGAATCATTGGTTCTTTTAATGTCTCATTTTATTGGATAAGTTGGTCCATTTGTACTTCCATTTCCTTAATCTAAGCTGTCACCTGAAGAATTAAAATCATCATTTCATCTTTTTCCTTATGTTCCTGTAAGATTTCTTTTGTCTGAGGATGCTCACTTTGAGGAAGCTTGAGCTATTTCCTCAAGGCTGATATATCCTCATTTTTCTTTTTTACCAATGCTTCTGCTGCTTTAATGTTTGTAGGATCATATCCTACCTGCAATACTAATTCTTCTAAGGCTTTTATCCTTAGCTCCTTTGCATATAATGAAGCTTTATCCATCTTCATTTGATATTGCATATTGGAGATGGTATTTTGTAGCTTATGAGCACTCGTAGCCTTTGTTGTAACTGTGGAATATAACATCTCAGAGCTTTTCCTGTGAAACTCTATTTGATATAATTCATGAATACTCTCTGTAGCTACTTCTATATCAACTTTCTTATAGTCCGCAACTATCTTTGGAACTGATACTGTGGGCTGTAATACTGAAATAATCAATTTTTACTTGAGTAATCAAATGCTGATAGGAATATGTTTTGATTACCTGGCTTTTGTTTCAAGAACTAAGAGTAAATTTCAGTTTTGATTTCCTCATTCTTCAACTTGATTTGCTTATATTTCTCCTTAATATCCAAATCCTTTTCCTCAGCTAAATGTCAGGAAGAAGCCTCCATGCTTTGCTGTCTTTCCATTAGTTGTGTGTCTTCATTATTGATTTCTTCATTCTAATTTGTCTCATTGATAATTACAGTAGCTACATTTGTCTCTGGAAAATCTGTGTTGGTATTAAGAGGCTCTGTTTCTTCAACATCTATTGTCACTTTTCCTTTACCTGCTGTATCTAATTTTGGTCTTTTGTTGTAAATGATCGTGAACTTTGTTTCTATTGTAGTCTCTACCACATAGGCTCCTTCTTCTCTTATTATTTTGATGGACTTCTCTGGTTGATTGCAATCTCTAAGGTATGACTAGTATTACCTTTTGCTTGTTGCATCTATTAATGTGTTTTCAATCCATTCAAGCTGATTGGAAAAATTTTCTATTTTTGGTTTAGCTTCATGTGTAAAGGGTGTTAATTTTCATTTAACCCTTAGCTTGCTGAATATCCCTTGTGGTTCACCAAGGGAAGCTCTCCACAAATTTATATTCCAATAGTTGATTTGCTTCTTCCTTTTCTGCATCCCTGTGATTGCATATGAATGGCCCAATTTGATTTTTAAGTTTGAATTAGGTCTTCTTCTTAGCTGCCATGAAATTAATTGAATCAGAATTTAAGATCTGCCTGGCATACTCCAAGGCAAAGATCCTCATTGAAGGGTGTTCGGGTAATTTGTAAGGCAACAAGTTTGTCCCCAAAACTCTAATTTAGGTATATTTCTCATACAAATACCAGTCGCCAACCTTACTCTGCTATGATAACTTCAATATTTTCTTCATTTCCTCATTTATTCTAGGCTGATCTGTCTTGGTCAACACGGTAATCAATGGATGTAAAAATAACTTTGAAAACTCTAAATAACTAAAATTTGTACATTCTTTTCTGAGTAATGATGTCCAAAAAATGACAGATAGAGGATTGGCCTCTATGTCAAATTTTTGAAGTGTGATAGGAAAATTGTCTGATTGGAAGTACAAGAACATGTGGAAAAGGTAGGAGGTATATCTAAACACTCCCTCTATTTGAAAATTTGTCAACTGATAATGGATACTATCAGCAATGAAACCAACATAATCAAATATGACTGAAGGTGGTTGTCCTGAAGAAAAGGTAGACAAGAATCTCAAGATGGATTCATCAGTGTGCTCATCAGTGAAATATCCAAGTATGAAAGAGAGCATGGAGATTACATGTCTTGATCCTTCAGGAAATGTAGTAGTTGAATATGGAGGATTTAAGTTGGGAATTTCAACATGCAAAGGCATAAAATTCTGAAAAATCATGAACCTTCTAGGAAAATCTAGGCCAATTTATAGCCTGGTGAGGGCCTCAATAAACAAAGGTACTGCCTGGGGGTCAGGTTGAAGCTGTAACATTTAGTTAATTGACTCTGCAGTGATGGTAAATAGGACTTCTTTACTAGCATTCACAATAGCTCTTTGTTCAGGAACATAGTACTGCTGACACATTCTAATGATCTCCTGACAAGGGTGAGTCAATAAAGACAACATACTTGGGTAAATGGGATTCCCAAATATGAACTTCTTCATGATCATCTAAATATTTCTCATAGCACCAGTTATGGATATCTAATAGGTTGAATTCAACAATGGGATCAACTATTTTATAATTAGTATCAACATGGGGAATGTGTTCAATATCAACAACTGGGGGTTGTAATGGATTTACAATAATAACAGTACTTGGAGTCATAGCAGGGGTAGGTTTAGGAGCTTTAGAACCTTCAGGTTTGCTTGTACTTTGTTTTTTTGGCATTTTGATATGCTTCTACAAGTTTAAACAGTTTGCAGAGGCAATTTTACTATAATAGAGGCTTGATTGGGAAAATTTGGCAATGTATGGGCTTTTCTTGTTCAATATAGGCCTATCAAAGATGTTTAGAAGCTTGAGAGTTGGTTTAAAATAGAAAATAGGGGTTTTATGAGTATTTTTATTGGAAATAGGACTGAAAAGATCTTTTTTTTTTAAAGGATCACAGAGGGTTTAGGGTACCTGCAGAGGTTATCTGGCCTTTTTAGATCTTGAAATAGACTAATAAACTTTATAAATGTAGAAATTTTGAATAACTGATATATTATTCACCGAGATTCTCCTAATCACACACTATTTTAGCTTCATGCATAATACATAATCTCTTCCACCATTGATCATTAATTGCGGAAATAAAATCAATTGCATGCACACATTAAAACCACAAACAATCACACATATGAAAATAGTATTTAATGGGAAAGCTTAAAGCTGAAAACCCCAACTATCTGTATATTATATGTCATGGAGATCATGTAACAATCATAGTACAAAATCTCCTCACAAGCTCTCATGCACACCCTCAATTGCTACACACTATCAAGCTAGATCTAGCAAAACACATGCTCCAATTTTTTGCCACTTGATATCCAACCTCTATTGCATTTTCAATGCTATGGGATGGCTTCATTAAATAGATAAACCACCTAGATTGAACTGCACAATCCTCATGGGCTTTTCCACCTATCTGTGTGTTGCAAATAACAACTGTATAGTCATAACTGATAGTTAAGCTGCTCTTTCACCTATCTCTGCACTGGTCTCCACTGAAACTGTCCATGCACTGAAGTTAACTGATGCATTCTTTAGTTGATTAATGAGTTTATAATTAGTGAATTAATTAATAATTAATTCACACCACTCTCACTAATTGTATCAATTAGTTAAACTGAGTACAAATAGCTCAACTATGTTTAGATTAGTTATACTGAATACAACTCCACTAACTTCCTCAATCAACTCCACCAAACTCTGTCACATGAGTTCTAACTGAAGTATCCATGCAATAGCTCCATATAACCCCTAGGAATAGCGTAATTCCTTCTGTCAGCACCTGTGCCACATCTGTGCACTTAACTGAAGTGCTCCAAGAGAATAAGATAATGTTTAGAGTCCAAATATTATTAAGAGCTAATAATATTCGACATATCTATTTTTAGATTAGCAATCTAAAAATAGATTCCGCCCAGTATGTCTAAAAATAGAAGTCCATCTATTTTTTCTGACTTGACCAACCATCCAAAAATTACATCCTGCAACTCATAGAACATGATCCATATGTCTAAAAATAGACATAGTCTAAAAATAGACTTTGCGGCAAAAATAGACTGCGGGCCCACTTAGTGAAGGCGACTCCTTTCCAATAAGCTCATCATATTGTTGTGTTGGGTGTGGAGCCTGATTATTTTGTTTACTTTGTGTTGGAGACAATTTTGTCATCCCCTAGAGACAGCCTAGAGTTGCTATAGACCAGTGCCTAGGACATCTTAACATAGCAAGGAGCTCATAATATAGCTTGGGTTGTCAATCCAAAAGCTCTCTTACTATCTCTTGCAAAATAAGGAAATTAGTTTAAATGGAACCAAACTCTCTCAGAAGCTGATACAAAGATAAGAATAATGTAGGAACAGCATGCAAAACTCCAATACAAAAGCATCAGACAGTTAAGAGACAGCTTACTACAAAGAGGGCCAGTTCAAATAATATGCCACAGAAATCAAATATCAGAAAGTGGATGCGGTGAAGAAACATGAAGAAGATACTAGTTAGCATGAGGCTGATACCTAGATACACAACAAAACCACATATGGGCTTATCCAACTAAGAATCCATACATGACAATGACGTTTTAAAAGCACCCTCCTCAAGTAACTAATATAGCAGAAAATATGGATGAAATGAACATGGAACAGTATATCATGACTAGGCCTATTTAAAGCGCTTGACTAATCCAATTATGGGCACCAACTAGGATGAATCCTTACTTAAGACCAGTGAGCCACTCGCATTCTAGAACATGATACAAGAAGATAAATAGCATGGAATGAGATTTTATATTAACACATAAGAGAAAATTACATACTGTGAGATACCAAAGACCAGAATCCTCATTACAGCTATAACTCCTCCTCACTGAGACCCTGCGGGCTCTGAGCCTTCATACAGAAGTGTTACAAGATGTATACAAGAACTTCTCACTGCACAGTTTACTGATAGAAATCTGGAACGCTTACAATGTCTTTTTTCCAGTTCTTATAGGAGAAGGAGAAAACTCTAGAGAATGAGGTAGGTCATACATTTAATGATCTAATTTGAATAAAAATGGCGGAAAACATTCACGCCCACACTGTGAATGACTAAATATAATTAACTGTACTTTGTAATCTACCTTCAGAAATAAATGTTGAGGATGAAAATCTCCTTATAAACAAGACACACATAATAAAATATACGAATGCTCTGCCTTTCGCCGAAAGGGAAAAATCTGCTGCCATGAAACCTTGAGATTTCTTGTGATTGTGCATGGTACTCTCGCCCCCTTGAACCCTGAGCTGAAATTTGTATTTCTCAATGCCGGACACTAAGCTCCTCAATTTTCAGCTGATGTTTTTCGTATCCTCATTTATACTTTCAGCTACCAGAATCTGCCCCCTTTGAATTGCTCTGAGAGGTTCAATGGATTTTCTTTATGTTTCCATTAATAAGGTCATATCATACAACTACCTCAAACCTCCCTCTTAAATTTCGCCAGCGAAACATCGTCCTTAGAGAAGACCTTAGCCTCTGTGATGAAGGCAGAGATTAATGGAGGTTTCCTGCTGCTGCAACCTGCAAAAATACACAAAAATATTTAAAAGACTGGACACAGGAGCGATGAATGTGATGGCGGCCATGGCAATGGTGACATAGACTGAACGAGGTGGTGAGATAATGCAGGGTGGCGAAGGGTGAGATAATGAGCGCGGAAAAAACTCGTAACTTAAACAATGAAATATGACCCCTAAATGGAGTACGTGAATGGTGGAGGGTAATGACAGTGCCATGTGGTCGTGCGAAAGGTCGAGCAGAAGGGGTGACGTGGACAGATGAGAGCTATGGTGGGATAGTCAACAGCGGAGGGGAAATAAGTCTGGGACACACGATTAAAAGCAAAATCGACGGCCGATATGACGTCGGGCGATGACGTGATGGTACGCCAGAGGCGATGCTGACGAGGTTAAAAGGTGCACAACTTCGGAGGTCGCGAGCTATTGGATTGAGTGCCCGATATCGGACGGCTCAAAAGAATTCCGCTGCGCGTCTTTTGACCGGACGATAATGCACGAAATGGGCGGTTTTTGGGCCCATACAAAAGACACGCGGTGCACATTCAATGGAATCGCTGGGTTTTGTGGAAAACCACCATCACGGCAAAGGTGGTGTGGAATAAAACCACCAGTTTCAAAGGCGCGGGGACCACCACGGAAAACCAGCTCCGCTCCGTTGATTTGCTTCTGATCGGACGACCACGAATGCCCCCGAAACTTTGAACGATTAGCTCCTTTCTGCCTGGCGCCCGTTTTTGCACGCGAGTCACATGGGGGGATGAAACAAAGGGGGCTAAGGCTGAGGGGCTAGGCCCGATAATATTTCCGAATATGGATTTTAGCCTTTATGTAGTGTATTTTGCGGGCGGAAAGGGGCACGATGTGTAGGATATGGAGGTTTTTGGCCACAGTAGCAGGTTTTAAAGGTTTATGAGGAGCATTAGGCCAAAAATTTAAATGAGGGGGAAACATGGATAACATCGGCTCCAGCTGGGGACGGCGTGTTCATTCTTGGACGTGTCGAGAACCTGCAGACCACTGATCATCTTGTATGTAGATTCCGCTCTTCAGCCCTTTTGCTTTTTCTTCAAAACTCATTAGCACACATCCCTTATTAAAATAAAAACCAAAACAAAATCTATATACAATATAATAAAATAGGCATACTCTGCCCGAATCAAAATTGAAAATAGGGCTGTAGGAATTGGCCGTTCACAGGGGCATCTAACAAGTCACCCTACAAATTTTCTAAAATAAATGTATTATTACCTTTTAGCTCCATAATATTAAATGGGCCAAACCAAAGTGGATCAAATTTAGCATGTTTGCCATTTTCAGCCCTCCGGATATCCCACCTGAGAACCATATCACCAATTTGAAATTTCCTGTCTTTTGTATGGTGATCAAATTTTTTTTTCATTTTCTCTTGATATTCTGCTAACCTCTGATTCACCTGGTCTCGTGTTTCCTCCAATTCTACCAGTTGGTTAATTCTTCTGACCATGTCATCTGGCTCTTCCTGAATTTCCTGCATGAAACATGCCACTGGTAATGCCAGCTACATAGGAAACACAACTGCTCGTCTGTATACTAATTCATAAGGAGATTTCCCTGTTGCTCTCTTGCTAGTTACTCTATTCGCCCACATAGCAAATTTCAATTGGGAATCCCAATTCTTTTGATTCTCATTAATTGTCTTCTTCAAGGCCCTCACCAGAGTTTTGTTGGAAGATTCTGCCAAGCCATTCCCCTATGGATAGTAAGCTGTGGAGTGATTTAATGCAATATTAGACTGCTGGCAGAAATTTACAAATTTATTGGACTTGAAGGCCTGTGCATTATCAGTTACAATTCTAGCTGAACAGCCAAACCTGGATATGATGTTTTCTTCCATGAATTTGATGATTACAACATCTGTAGCATTTCTCGCAAGTATGGCTTCCACCCACTTTGTAAAGTAATTTGTTGCAGTCAGTATCCATTTATGTTGGCCACTTGAAGGGGGATGTATTTCTCCAATAAAATCTAATCCCCATTGTTGAAATGGTTCATCTATATGGACTGGAATTAGGGGCAGAGCGGGCAGTCTTTGTCTCTCAGCAAATTTTTGACATTTGTCACATGTTCTAACCCAATTAAAAACATCTCCAAATAATTTAGGCCAATAGAAACCAGCCTTCAGAACTTTATGGGCTGTAGCCCTCCAACTGTAATGTCCTCCACAGATTCCTTCATGAAATTCTATCATTATATTTTCTACTTCATTTTCTGTAAGGCATAATAGTAATATACCTGAAGGGTCTCTCCAATATAGCTACCCATTAGCAACTATGTATTTCTGTGATTTCATTCTTACAGCCCTGTATTTTATTTTATCACAACTTGGAGGACAACTGAGTGTTAAAAGATATTCAACTATTTCCTTGTACCAAAGGCTAGTGAGGTATTTTATATGTATCTTCTAAGTAGCCATCTCTAGTCCTTGTTATTCTTCTCCTTTTTTAGATTCTTCATTTGCTATCATGGATAAATTGATGCCTAGAGCTTGATGATTTGATTCAGACAGAATTTTGGCTAGCCCTTGTCCTTTAACCAACTTAGTGGGCCTTATGTCTAAATCATACTCCTGAATTTTTTCAATCCATCTTCCTCTTTTACCTTCACTATCCCCCTGAACAAGAATGTCTTTGACAGCTGCTGTAGGGACATATGCAATAATGTGGGATTGCAAAACATATGTTCTAAAGGCTTTGAGAGACTTTACCAGGGCATATGCCTGTTTTTCTAGTATGTTATATTTCAATTCTGCATCATGCAATACCTGACTGAAAAAGGCTATTGGCTGCTCATATCCATCTTCATTTTTCTGCAACAAGACTCTAGCTACAGTATGAGGTGAGGCAAATGAAAAGATCATAAATGGCTTTGTATAATCTGGTCCAGCTAGTACAGGAGCTTCAGCAAATGCCTGTTTTATTCTGGTGAATGCATCTCTAGATTCCTGGGACCATTTCACCTCATTGTTCTTTTTCAACATATCAGATATATGCCTAACTATCTCAGCATAGTTAGGAATAAACCTTCTCAAGAAATTGATTCGGCCTAGGAACACCTGCACTTCTTTCTTATTCCTGGGTAAAGGAATACTGTTTATAAATTCAACTCTCTTAGGGTCTATTTTCACACCATCTTTAGTTACAATGTGCCCTAAGAGTTTTCCCTCATCTAATGCAAATAAATATTTTTGAGGATTGAGGGAGAGACCATACCTTCTGCATTTTTCAAAGGTCCTTTGCAAGTGCTGAATGTGTTCAGTATCATCCTTTGAAAATACCGTGATATCATCCAGATATACCACCAGAAACTTGTCCTGCTCTCCGACAAAGGTTATGTCCATTGCCCTCTGAAAAGTAGCTCCTGCATTAATTAATCCAAAAGGCATCCTGGCATACATGAATGTTCCCCATGGTGTTGTGAAAGCAGTTTTCTTTTGATCTCTTGGGAACACAGCCACCTGATTATAACCAGAAAAACCATCCATCATTGACATTCTGGACGCTCCCACCACTTTCTGCAGAATGTGATCCATCTTAGGCAATGGATAATTATCTTTTAAAGATGCTCTATTTAAGTTTCTGAAATCTACACACAACCTTATTTCTCCATTCTTCTTCCTAACAGGAACAAGGTTTGCTACCCACCCTGAGTATCTCAGTGGCACAATTATTTTGGCCTTCAGCAGCTTCTTGATTTCTTTTTCAATAGAGGGAAGCAGCAAAGGATTTATCTGCCTGAGCTTCTGCTTATAAGGCTTTGCATTTTCTCTCAAAGGAATTTTATGCTGCATTATATCAACATCAAAAGTTTTAAGGTCTTGATAAGACCATGCAAATACATCCTTATATAACTGAAATAATTTCAGATATTTCTCTTTATATTCTTCTGGGACCTTTTTGGATAATTTGACAATTTCGGGATCAACATAAGTACCTAGATTTAAATCTTCCACTTGTTCTTCTTCTACTGTTTTACTATGCTGCAATGGAACATCGTTTTTATCAAACAATATTTCTAGAGGCACCAGCCCTCTAGGGATAACATTTCCTTTCAGCTGCAGCACTTTGCTTTCTGCTATTTTTTCTTCCCATTTGTTTTCTACAACATTTTCAGCTTCCTCTTCTTCATTATCATCAATCTCCATATTTGAAAACTCACCCACTATCTCCAGGAATCTCTTCATCTGTTCATCATCTTCAAAAACCTGCCAATGTTTAACATTATCTGGGATTGATGGTCTGTATCGTACTTCAATTTCATACCTCAAAAGAGGATTCTGTGGAGGACGAAATGTACTTGCAGCCACAGCAAGAGAATTTGCCATTCTGTTATGCTCCCGGGGCATGAACTGTATATTAAAAGCCGAGAATAAATTTTCCACCATGTCCCATACTTCATTCTTGTAGGCTCTCAGCCGTGGATGCTTAGTTTGGCATTGATTTCTGACTTGTCTGACTACCAGCTTCGAGTCTCCCATGACTTTCAAACTTTGTATGCCCATGTTTCTGGCTATTTGCAATCCCAATAAAAGTGCTTCATATTCAGCTACATTATTGGTAGCCTCATATTCCAATTTAAAGGATAGTGGCACCCATTTTCCTGTAGGAGAGATCAATAATATCCCAGCTCCATTGCCTTCTCTTGAATTTGCCCCATCAAAATGTAAAGTCCAGATTCCAGCTTCATCATTTTCTGAAGGCTGCTCATCCTTAATTTTGAAGGAGGATTCATGCACATAATTTTGATCTTCTTCTAGCATAAAGCATGAAAAATTTCCTTCTTTACTATAGACTGGTGAATTTTCAGAGTTATCAGCCTTAGTAACTACCTTGAAAAATTTAGTCTGTCTGTATAACCTCCTCTCTTGGCCACCAAAGACTGGGAGAGTAGCATATGTTAAATCCAACTTGATTGACCCACCAATTTTTGTACCCCAGGACCTTGACAGCAACATGCCAAAGCGGGCTGGGATATCAGCCACTACAATGTCCATGACCACACTCTTTGCTGGAATTTGGGCCAAATTGACCACTAAATCTTTAATCATCCCCAAGCATTTGAATCTTTTGGAATCAAATGAATAAAGGTATTTATATGGGCGTGTGATTTGCAGTCCTAGTTGTTCCATGACGGATAGAGGCATAAGATTATGGGAAGCTCCAGAATCTAACATACAATTGTGTAACAGCAGGTCATTAATAACTAGAGACACATAAAAAGGAGGAGTAGAAGGATCTAATTCCTCAACATGTGGGCCAAATACTACCATGGGTCTTTCTTCTTGAAGGTTTAGACTATCAGGCACAATTGATATTTCAGGGGGGAGCATAAAATAAGTAACTTGAGACTGATATGCAGGTTGTTTTAGTAGCTCGGTTAAGGGGACTAGAATTTTAATTTTCTCAAGTTATTTTTGCAAACTAAAAGCAGGAGGGGGCTTTTATATCACAACTTCTTTTGACTCTTTATTTTCAGCTGAAAATTTAATTTCTTTTGACACATATTCATCATTAGGAGGACTGACTACTTTTGAAGAAGAAGGGACTTGGTCATTAGACTGTGAAGGCTTGTTCAGAGGACTCTTACCTTTTTTTGTGTTTCTCTTTGTTGCTGATTCCTTCTGAGTAGGTACCTCCTTCTGAGGTGGCTCCTCTTATTGATCTTGAGTTCGGGTCCTCTTCCTTGAAGATCTGAGATCATATTTTCTATTGAAGTGTGCTTGCATGAAATCAGCAAATTGCTTACAATAATGATCAATCTCTGCTTCTTCTTCTTCTTCTTGCAATGGGAATTCCATTTCATCATTGTTTGAGAAATCAATATTTGAATCTTCTAGTTCATAAGCAGCATCTTCAGTGGGGTCATCTGCTGGACCTTCCAGGTACAAAGGATGTGGTACCTGATCTTGCTGCTCCTCTGCTTCCCTTGGCAATATTTGCAATGGTGGTCTCTTATACTGGGGATTGTATCCTCTGTTTGGAGCATTATAGAAATTCTTGGGAGATGCATTTTTAGCCTCCAACTCAAGCTTGACCATCTTCTTAACCATCTTACTTATTTCATCCATCTTATCTGCATCCTTATCTTGATTAGAGGTGGAAACCTCTTCTTTGCCTCTCCTCCTAGTTTCCTGTTCCGCTTTTCCTTTTAATTTTCCAGTGGAGGCAAAGTTTGCTTCTAGCTCAAGAGAATCTGACTGAGCATCATCTAAGGTAGCAGGTTTTCTTTCCCATAGAGAGAAACCAAAATCTGAATCAAAGGCTGCAATGAAAACAACTTTTGCAGCGTTCTGATGAGGCTTCATATCTACAGGGAGACTTAGATATAACTTATTAAATCTCTTAATAAACTCTGACACCCCTTAATTATGTCTCTTCTTGAGTGTATTGAACTCAGTGAGACACTTTCCATGATCTTTATTTTCTCCCCATTTCCTGAGAAAAGTATTCTCCATGTCATACCAGGTGGTCACTGAATGGTTTCCCAAGGTCTTGAACCATTTTCTAGCTTCCCCATCCAAATATTGCACAAATAATCTTAAGACCACGTCTAAATGTTCAACATTAAGGTTCTCTGCAAAGGAGCAGAAAGTCTCAATATGTATCTGAGCATCAATTTCATTTTCTCCATTAAATCTAGGCAGAATCTTCAAATAATCCTGTGGCATATCATTGAGCACTTGGGGTAAGGCCAGTGGAGCATATTTGTTCAAGAGAAAAGCTGGTACATTAGCCATCGGAGGAGGTGGGGGTTGTGCAACAATTTGATGTAAAAATGAAGGAAGAGGAGTATGAATAACAACAGGAATATACTGTACAGAAGCTTGAGGTGTAGATGGAAACAATTCACGATTAACAGGGGCTACTTCTATAAATTCTTCAACTTCCTCAGCCTCAGGGGTAGGATGAAAGTTCACTTTAGCTCTAGCACTTCCCCTTGGTGGGCTATCTGAGTAATATTCAGGATTTTCTTCTGGAATTTCTTGAGAAGAAGAGGATGGATAATCTTCTACAGAATGTTTAGGGACTTCAGCACGGGCTGATTGTCTTTCTCTCCATCTTCTTCTATGTATAATCTTTTCTGGGTCAGGCACAGAATTCGTCTTCAGCTTAGCAGTATCTGACCTCAAACGTGGCTTTCGAGGAGCCAGGACTACCAATAGATTTATCAAATAAAGGACAGTGGAGTCACCAAGGTGAGAGATATACAACTCTTCAACTCTCTGTGCTCACCTGATTAGAGAGTGAATATGATTTTTCGAGGCCCAGGAAAACTGATATTCTCAAATTTGTCCCTGACAACGGTGCCAGAAAGATGTTGGAGACAATTTTGTCATCCCCTAGAGACAGCTTAGAGTTGCTATAGACCAGTGCCTAGGACATCTTAACATAGCAAGGAGCTCATAATATAGCTTGGGTTGTCAATCCAAAAGCTCTCTTACTATCTCTTGAAAAACAAGGAAATTAGTTTAAATGGAACCAAACTCTCTCAGAAGCTGATACAAAGATAAGAATAATGTAGGAACAACATGCAAAACTCCAATACAAAAGCATCAGATAGTTAAGAGACAACTTACTGCAAAGAGGGCCAGTTCAAATAGTATGCCACAGAAATCAAATATCAGAAAGTGGATGCAGTGAGGAAAACATGAAGGAGATACTAGTTAACATGAGGTTGATACCCAGATACACAACAGAACCACATATGGGCTTATCCAACTGAGAATCCATACATGACAATGGCGTTTTAAAAGCACCCTCCTCAAGTAACTAATATAGCAGAAAATATGAATGACATGAACATGGAACAGTATATCATGACTAGGCCTATTTAAAGCGCTTGACTAATCCAAGTATGGGCACCGACTAGGATGAATCCTTACTTAAGACCAGTGAGCCACTCGCATTCTAGAACATGATACAAGAAGATAAATAGCATGGAATGAGATTTTATATTAACACACAAGAGAAAATTACATACCGTGAGATACCAAAGACCAGAATCCTCATTACAGTTATAACTCCTCCTCACTGAGACCCTACGGGCTCTGAGCCTTCATACAGAAGTGTTACAAGATGTATACAAGAACTTCTCACTGCACAGTTTACTGATAGAAATCTGGAACCCTTACAGTGTCCTTTTTTTTTCAGTTCTTATAGGAGAAGGAGAAAACTCTAGAGAATGAGGTAGGTCATACATTTAATGATCTGATTTGAATAAAATGGTGGAAAACATTCGCGCCCACACTGTGAATGACTAAATATAATTAACTGTACTTTGTAATCTACCTTCAGAAATAAACGTTGAGGATGAAAATCTCCTTATAAACAGGACACACATAATAAAATATACGAATGCTCTGCCTTTTGCCGAAAGGGAAAAATCTGCTGCCATGAAACCTTGAGATTGCTTGTGATTGTGCATGGTACTCTCGCCCCCTTGAACCCTGAGCTGAAATTTATATTTCTCAATGCCGGACACTGAGCTCCTCGATTTTCAGCTGATTTTTTTCGTATCCTCATTTATGCTTTCAGCTACCAGAATCTGCCCCCTTTGAATTGCTCTGAGAGGTTCAATGGATTTTCTTTCTGTTTCCATTAATGAGGTCATATCATACAACTACCTCAAACCTCCCTCTTAAATTTCGCCAGCGGAACATCATCCTTAGAGAAGACCTTGGCCTCTGTGATGAAGGTGGAGATTAATGGAGGTTTCCTGCTGCTGCAACCTGCAAAAATACACAAACATATTTAAAAGACTGGACACAGGAGCAATGAATGCGATGGCGGCCATGGCAATGGTGACATAGACTGAACGAGGTGGTGAGATAATGCAGGGTGGCGAAGGGTGAGATAATGAGCGCGGAAACAACTTGTAACTTAAACGCTGAAATATGACCCCTAAATGGAGTACGTGAATGGTGGAGGGTAATGACAGTGCCATGTGGTCATGCGAAAGGTCGAGCAGAAGGGGTGAAGTGGACAGACGAGAGCTATGGTGGGATAGTCAACAGTGGAGGGGAAATAAGTCTGGGACACACGATTAAAAGCAAAATCGACGGCCGATATGGCGTCGCACGATGACATGATCGTGGGCCAGAGGCGATGCTGACAAGGTTAAAAGGTGCACAACTTCGGAGGTCGCGAGCTGTTGGATTGAGTGCCCGAGATCGGATGGCTCACAAGAATTCTGCTGCGCGTCTTTTGACCAGATGATAATGCGCGAAATGGGCAGTTTTTGGGCCCGTACAAAAGACACGCGGCGCACATTCAATGGAATCGCTGGGTTTTGCAGAAAACCACCGTCACGGCAAAGGTGGTGCGGAATGAAACCACCGGTTTCAAAGGCGCGGGGACCACCACGGAAAACCAGCTCCGCTCCGTCGATTTGCTTCTGATCAGACGACCACGAATGCCCCCGAAACTTTGAATGATTAGCTCCTTTCCGCTTGGCGCCCGTTTTTGCACCCGAGTCACATGGGGGGATGAAACAAAGGGGGCTAGGCCTGATAATATTTCCGAATATGGATTTTAGCCTTTATGTAGTGTATTTTGTGGGCGGAAAGGGGGAAGATGTGTAGGATATGGAGGTTTTTGGCCACGGTAGCAGGTTTTAAAGGTTTATGAGGAGCATTAGGCCAAAAATTTAAATGAGGGGGAAACATGGATAACACATTGTATCACAGCATTGGACCCTTGTACTTTAAAAGGGGAGGAAACACCGCCCGTAATTAATCGCTACCGTGGGGGGTCCAGGGGGGGCGGCGCCCCCGAAGCTAAAAACAGATGTAAAATTTCCTTGTAAAATTATAGTAATTTCTAGTCAATCTGGGCCGTTCATTAGGAAAATGATCTGACGGTAGAAGTTATGTTTAGATTAGGGTTTTTTGCCCTAGAAGTCAACCCCTCACTTTTATGAGGGCATTGTATTGCGGATGTGTATTGTATGTGTATTCTCGGAGCGAGAAACAGAGAGGGAGACTGTTGAGGAGGTAAATCCCCTCTGCGGACTAGGGAAAATTTTAAGGATGGAAAATTATCTTGAAGTTTAAAAAATTGGCGAATCTCACGAGTCCCTAATATGCAAACTATAAAATTTTTATTGATCTGTTTGAAAATTTATTCAAAATTATAATGATATTATATATATTGTCTATATAATTTTGGCGATTTTTAACGTAAAATAATTTTATATTGTAAAATTTGGGTGAATCATTTTTATAAAAAAATGGAAATTGGCAAATCTTTTTTTTGGAAAAACCATGGAAAATTAGTCCACCTGCGAATATTAGCCCCTAAAATTTTCCATGCTGCGGACAGAGGTGATCCCTACTAGCCCAGATCGGGTCTAGCAACAATCAAACACGCTACAGTGCAGGTTCCTAATCGTAAATAAACCGACTTGCGAGGAAGGCTTACTTGGAATCCAACGCTATCGTTTATAGAAGAGGTGGTGCTCCCGTTCCTTTGCCCTGGTAGATCACAATCCTCACGATCTCCGTGACCGGACACTTGCACATGCAAGAAACAACACTAACGCAAGCATAAAATCTAGTATATACAACTATATGTCAATCGAAGAGGACATAACTCATGAACATGATCAAGAAAAAGAGTGGAACCATAACCAATAGTCGCTTATCATTAATGAGTAAAAAACAAGAATACAACCAAAGCTTCGACGCCGAATTATCCTTTGGCGGGTCATCAGCAAAACATGTCTCGATAAAGCCTATCAAGGATGGGACAAGCCTCTCTCTCCGGATACTTGGCAATAGTCTCCTTGCTTGGATTTGGCCTTAGGGAATCAAGAAGGCTTTTGTAGCATGAAAGCTCTTGGGAACTTGGGGATTATGGAACTAGCTTGCAATGGAGATGAGCAAGCTTTTATAAATGGAGGAAGGGGAGTTGGGATCCCTATAATCATGGGATTGGCCCTATCATCAAAGAAGCTTCCATGAGAGGTGGCAAACCACTTCCTCTCTATGGAGATCCGTAGCCAAACCTCCCAACTCAAGATAGATAGCAGTCCAGAAATTGGTTAGGACGAAAATTCCGCCATTTATTTTTAAAAAACACAGCTTAAATTGGCTGGCTCGAGTGCGACTCTGGGACAGAGCGCCAATTGGCGTGCCCTCTTTGAAGGATTTCCCCCATTGGCGCAGGTACTGAACTGGCTACCCGCGCCAATGCAAAAAGAGGTGTTTTTAGGGTTTTTCAGCAGGAGATGTCTTTAGGGGGATGAAAGTACATGTTGAAGGGAATGCCATGAAAGTATTTTCAAGTTATATCACTGCTCATAGGTCACAAAATAAGCCCTCCAATGTGCGATACGGGGAATGGTACGGACGGTGACAAATTGCTGTGTAACAGAGACTGTGAGAGAGAACAAAGGATATTACAACAGATCTGCTGTAGGTTTTGTCTTTTCATTTTGTTGGATAATAGAAATGAAGGACTGGCTGTTCAGGGTGGACGTAGCCCAAACTGGGTGAACTACGTATATCTGTGTCTCTCTAGTTTTATGTGTTTTGTGTGCTTGTATTTTCTGCATATTTTATGTGTTGCATTGCTCTGTAATTTTTAATTTTCTAACAACTGGTATCAGAGCCGAAGGTATATTTGGCTGATAAACTCACAGGAAAGAAGGGTTCCTGGTTCGAGTGGAAGCAATGGCGGATGATGGTAAGTTCAGGGTCGAGAAATTTAACGGCCAAAACTTCCCGCTGTGGAAGATTCAGATGGAAGATTATCTGTATCAGAAAGATTTGTACCTACCATTGAGCGGAAAAACAAAGAAGCCGATGACCATGACAGACACGGAATGGAACATTCTCGATATAAAGGCACTCAGAATAGTATGGTTGTGTCTTGCGGCGTCAGTCGTCTTCAATATTTCGAAGGAAACAACAACATAGGGTTTGATGAAGACGTTGGCGAAACTATATGAAAAACCCCCGGCCTCAAACAAGGTATTTCTTATGAAACGACTATTTAATATGAAGATGTCAGAAGGTGGATCTGTTGCAGACCATTTAAATGAATTTAATACAGTTACCAGTCAGTTAAGTTCTGTAGGGGTAAACTTTGATGATGAAATTAGAGCTCTATTATTCTTGTGCTCATTACCAGAGAGTTGGAATGGTTTAGTAATGGCCATTAGTAACTCTATCTCTAGATCTAGTACTTTAAAGTTTGATGATGTTGTTGGTGCTATCCTTAGCGAGGAAATGCAACGGAAAAGCTCCGGTGAGACATCAGGTAATGCTTTGAGTGCAGAGTCTAGGGGAAGAAGAATGGAAAGAGGAAAGAGCTCAGGATATCGCAGTAAATCAAGGAAAGGCAGATCCAAGTCCAGATCAGGAATAGTGTGTTGGAATTGCGGAAAGAAAGGACACCTAAAGAAAGAATGTAGATCTCGGAAGGGAAAAGAAGGAGACACACAGCAAGAAAACAATCATGAAGCAAATGTGACAGGTGATGTGTTACAAGATGCTTTGATTCTTTCTTTTGAAAATGTTCCTGATTCTTGGGTTGTAGATTCAGGGGCTTCATTCCATGCCACACCTGATAAGAAATATTTTCATGACTATGTTCAAGGAGATTTTGGAAAAGTTCGTTTGGGTGATGATAAACCCTGTAAAATTATTGGAATGGGTAAAGTTCTTGTAAAACAACAGAATGGAAACCAATGGCTACTAAAGGAGGTAAGGCATGTTCCAGATCTGAAGAAAAATCTGATTTCAACAGGGCAGTTAGGTAGTGAAGGTTGTGTGACAAATTTTATAGATAAAACTTGGAAGGTCACCAAAGGAGCGCTGGTAATAGCAAAAGGTGAAAAGGTTGGTACATTGTATTTATGCAATGGTATTTCTAACTTTGTTAATGATTTAACTTCCAAAGGAGCAGATGCAACATTATGGCATCATAGGCTCAGACACATGAGTGAGAAGGGAATGAAGATTCTTCACTCAAGAAATTTGTTGCTAGGTTTGAAGAATGTTGATTTGGATTTCTGTGAGAATTGCATTTATGGAAAACAAAAGAGAGTCAGATTTCTCAGAGTTGGGAAAGAAAAGAAGAGCGAAAAATTGGAGCTTGTGCATACGGATGTATGGGGACCTGCTCAGGTATCATCTCTCGGTGGCTCTCGTTATTATGTTACTTTTATTGATGATGCAACTAGAAAAACATGGATTTATTGTATTCAGAATAAATCTGATGTATTTGATACTTTCAAGAAATGGAAAGCTTTGGTTGAAATTGAGACAGGAAAGAAGTTGAAGTGTCTCAGATCAGACAATGGAGGTGAATATTGCAGCAAAGAGTTTGATAGGTACTGTTCAGAGCATGGAATTCGTAGAGAGAAGGCAGTTCCAAGAACACCACAAGAAAATGGTGTGTCAGAAAGGATGAATAGAACAATCATGGAGCGTGCAAGGTGCATGAGATTGCATGCAGGATTGTATTTAAAATTTTGGGCAGATGCTATAGATACTGCTATTTATCTAATAAATAGAGTGCCTTCAAGTTCCTTGGATGGTGGTATTCCAGAGGAAGCATGGACAGGTAAAAAGGTAAACTACTCTTTTTTAAAGCCTTTTGGTTGTGAGGCCTTTGTCCATATTAATAAAGAAAACAGAACAAAGCTTGAGGCAAAATCAAATAAATGTACCTTTATTGGATATGGTGCTAATGTTTTTGGTTATCGCTTATATGATTATGAAAATCACAAAATCATTAGGAGCAGAGATGTAATATTCAATGAAAAGGCCTTGTATAAGAATCAGTTGTAGGAAAAGAAACAGGAAAACGAAAGCAAGGAATACACGGTTCTTGATGAGATAACTGAAAAAGTAAAGGTGTCTGAAAATAATAATAATCAGCAACCACAATAGCAGCAACCGCCACAACAGCAACAGGCACCTCAAACACATGAAAGTAGTGTTAGAAGATCTACAAGGATAAGTAGACCCCCTGAACGATACTCTCCTTCATTATATTATTTATTGTTGACTGATTCTGGTGAACCTGAATGTTATGAAGAAGCAATGCAGGTTGAAAGCAGGAAGAAGTGGGAGCCAGCCATGGAAGAAGAGATGGACTCCTTAATGCATAACCAGACTTGGGAGTTAGTCAGGTTGCCTGCAGGTAAAACTGCATGGTAGAATAAATGGGTTTACAGGCTGAAGGAAGAAGATGGAGGAAAATAGAGGTACAAAGCTAGACTTGTGGTGAAGGGGTTTGCACAAAAGAAAGGTATTGATTTTGATGAAATATTTTCTCCTGTTGTTAAGATGAATTCAATCAGAACTATCTTAAGTCTTGTAGCAACGGAAGATTTACATCTTGAACAGTTAGATGTAAAGACAACATTTCTCCATGGAGATTTGGAGGAAGAGATATACATGCAGCAACCAGAAGGATATGAGGTAAAAGGGAAAGAAAAATTGGTGTGTAGGTTAAATAAGAGCTTGTATGGCTTAAAACAGGCTCCAAGGCAGTGGTATCTAAAATTTGACAAGTTTATGTTTGAACAAGGTTATACTAGATGTCACTCTGATCATTGTGTTTATCTAAAAAGGCAAAATGATGGCAGCTATATTATATTGTTATTGTATGTAGATGACATGCTTGTTGCGGGATCTAACATGCAGGAAATAAATGTGCTCAAAAGAAAATTGGCAAATTCATTTGCAATGAAGGAATTGGGAGCTGCAAAACAAATCCTTGGTATGAGGATAACTAGAGACAGGAAAAATCGAAAATTAACACTGTCTTAGAATGAGTACATAGAGAAGGTGTTGAAAATATTTAATATGCAGAATGCAAAACCAGTTAGTACACCTTTTGCTAGCCATTTCAAACTTAGTAAGGAGATGTGCCCAAAGACCCAAGAAAACATGGATTATATGTCTAAAGTTCCATATGCATCAGCAGTTGGAAGTTTAATGTATGCAATGGTCTGCACAAGGCCTGATATTGCACATGCAGTGGGAGTTGTAAGCAGGTACATGAACAATCCAGGAAAAGAACATTGGATGGCGGTAAAATGGATTCTCAGATATTTGAGAGGTACCAAAAATCAAGCATTATGCTTTGGTGGTTCAAACATTGCTCTACAGGGATATGTTGATGCAGATATGGCAGGTGACAGAGATAACAGGAGGAGCACTACAAGATATGTATTTACTGTAGGTGGAACAACTGTCAATTGGGTTTCAAAAATCCAAAGTGTTGTTGCACTTTCAACAACAGAAGCAGAGTATGTTGCTGCTACAGAGGCTAGTAAAGAAATGATTTGGTTACAAAGGCTTATGGGTGAATTGGGTAAGAAGCATGATATGGGCACATTATACAGTGATAGCCAAAGTGCCATTCATCTTGAAAAGAACTCAGCATTTCATTCCGGGACTAAACACATACATCTCAAGTACCATTTCATACGGTCAGTATTGGAAAATGGAGAGTTGAAGCTGGAAAAGATACACACTAGTCAGAATCCTGCAGATATGCTAACAAAAGTTGTAACCAGGGAGAAACTGAAAGTGTGCTTAGTTTCAATTGGTCTTCAAGGATGATGATGAAGATGAGGAACAGCTTGGTCTAACTTCATTCATTATCGTGAATGGAACCTACGGTGAAGTTGCTACAATCAGTCTTCAAGTGGGAGATTGTTGGGTGTGGAGCCTGATTATCTTGTTTACTTTGTATCACAGCATTGGACCCCTGTACCTTAAAAGGGGCGGCAACGCCGCATCAGTGTCATTTGTAGTGGGGGAGTCCGGCGCTGCAGAAGCAAAACAGATGTAAAATTGCCTTGTAAAAGTATAGTAATTTCTAGTCAATCTGGGCTGTTCATTAGGCAAATGATCTGATGGTAGAAGTTATGTTTAGATTAGGGTTTTTTTCCCTAGAAGGCAACCCCTCACTTTTATGAGGGCATTGTATTGCGGCTGTGTATTGTATGTGTATTCTCAGAGCGAGAAATAGAGCGGGAGACTGTGAGAGAGAATAGAGATATTACAGCGGATCTGCTGTAGGTTTTGTCTTTTCATTTTGCTGGATAATAGAAAGGAAGGACTGGCTGTTCTGGGTGGACATAGCCCAAACTAGGTGAACCATGTATATCTGTGTCTCTCTAGTTTTATGTGTTTTGTGTGCTTTTATTTTCCGCATATTTTATGTGTTGCATTTCTTTGTAATTTTTAATTTTCTAACATGTTGCAATCTCAACAATAAACTCTTCAAATTCTTCAGAGATGGTGCACAATCGGGAAAAAGGGTTATGGGAAATTTTTTCCAGAGTTTGGTCTATTTTTGGGACTTTTAGGCAGTCTTTAATCGATTTTTTAAAACTATGAAACTGTTTGTTCTGTAAAACGTCTTTAAATTGATTGCAGGTTTGATTTTTTAAGAAGAATACCTGTTGTAATGCAGGGATTAGATTTTTGGCAAGGTTTCTGAGATTCTGGCTAAATTGAAAGCTTCAATGAATTTTTTGGAGCGATGCATAGCTCCTCAATAGTCTTTAGAGGTTTACTGGGCAAATGTATGCAAGTTTTGGGCATAAAGATGGCAGAAAATGGCTTGAACAGGGTTTCCTTTAGTCGAGAGGGGCAATGCAGAGGGCTTTAGGTTTATAGCGCAAGGATATTTGATGAATGAAATGATTTTACAAAGGTTTATTATGCATTCTGGATGTATTAAACAGACATTGAATTCAAGTCGCATCAGGAGGGAGAGAGGTTTTGAAGTTTCAATGGAAAAAAACTGCGAGTAGTTATTGCGCAACTATTGGGTGGTAAGCTGTTTTTGGCTTAACCCATGCAATCCAATATAGAAAGGCCACGTGGAGGAGAGAGGAATTAGCGAAAGCACCCATTTTTCTTTTCCGTTTGGGTGGTCACGCATCTTTTCCACGCGATATCAAATTTGTGCCGTCGGATTTGGAGTTCACGAGCGAATGCCTGAGATTAGTTTGAGAATTGCACTGGATTAGGGGTGGGACCGGGGTGATTATATGTGCGTGGATGGGTTAAGACATGGCAAGGGATATAAGGTTTGAACATATATACAATGTTTTAATCAATGTATATGGGTGCAGGCTTTTATGCATAGGTGGCCATGGTTCTTGAACTTTATAAATAAACATTTGTTTAATTAAAAAACTTAGGATTATATGAATATAGGCGGGGGTCATGTTTTTTATTTAAAAAAATTATAAATATGTTTCAATAAAACATATGTGGACGCGATTTATTATATTATATAGTTTTTAACCGTTTGAATGGTTTTAAAACTATAGGGGCGGGGTATTTCAAATAATGATAAGTTTAGACCAAAGGGCTTATAGTCGGGGTTTTTATTTATGCACGTGGGGATAATAGACTTTGGTCTAAACATTAAAATAGTGGGTTTTTGGGGGGTTATTTAGTTATAGG
This sequence comes from Pinus albicaulis, assembly GCA_034641835.2. Taxonomy (NCBI): domain Eukaryota; kingdom Viridiplantae; phylum Streptophyta; class Pinopsida; order Pinales; family Pinaceae; genus Pinus; species Pinus albicaulis. The sequence goes on from CM076582.1 coordinate 713,301,522, forward strand.
GGAATTAATATCTATGGGTAGGTGTATTTTAGGGATTTAATAAAAATAGGTTAAAATTTAATATGAAAAGGGAAACAAAACACATTTAATCTCTAAGTAAAGTATAAAATAAAGCATTGCTCATTTTTATATGTACTTCACTAATACTTAGGATTAATGTATTTTGAGGGTTTTATGAATGCTTTTGAAATAATGAAGTTAATTATTTGGGGTTTATCTTTATTAAGTAAGAATTTGTCTTTACTTAGGAAAAAAGGGGTTTTAATGTATGAATGAAGGGTAAATGATGATAAATGTGGGTTTAACATAAGAACTCAATATTTTTAACTAGCCAGTCATCGAGCCTTGGGTCTGGTCCCAACAAAAGTCAGAGAAATGCTCTGAGCCTATTTGACTGATAGCTTAGAATACTGAATACTTATAGGGGAAGGGAAATTAATTATTTTTCCCATTGATGCTTTATTACATGATTTATCAACTGCTTTCTACCTACCCAACTTTATTTCTAACATTTTTTCTTCATTTTGTAGGTGCATTTAGACTTGTAACCTTAAAACATTTTCTTTCAAAGCATAAAACTATCTAGATATACCTTATTTCATCCGAGGGTTCAGATTAAAATGTTGAGGTCATCATTATTCTCTACCTATCTACTGATTTTTCAAGTTTAAACTGTTTGAAAAATCTTTATTCACTATCTAAAACATGAAATTGAAACATGAAAAGTTAAGATTAAACTGTTTAACTGATCATGGATTATGGCATTTATTGACACTCTGCACATAATCATTATTCTTTGCAGTAAAGTAAAAGTAGTGGCATTTGGAATTGCTCAAGTTTAGGTCTTATTTTCATCTCTTTTTTCTTTTGGGGTCTATATTTTTCTAAGTCCTTTGATTTTTCTTTTACGACTTTTTACCCTCTTTTTGGCTTTTTAATTATTTTTCATTTTTTCAAAATATGGGAAAAAAACTTGTAGAAAGCAAGGTATGTACATATTTACAAGTCTATTAGGGTCAATTCAAAATTTATGAACCCTATTATTATAGGACCCTAACAGATACATAGAGTATTGGTGCGCTATAGTACTTAGATGCACCGAGCGGGTTGTTAGAGTTGGTATCTTCATCCCTCCGTCAGAGATCAAATTTCTCTTGTTGCATTTCATTTTAGGTGTCTCATTCAGTTTAGTCAGCTGCATTCCATTAGGAGCATGGATCATCTGACGGTAGGGTCTTGTCTTTCATATCCCTCATGTCATGTACATGTTGGCCTAGTTCTGTCTATCAAAATCAATTTTAAAGTCATTTACAGTCATGTTTGGCCTCCTGTTGATAAAAGGTCATTTTAGGGTTTTAGTCTCATTAGGTCTAGGGTTTCGTTAATTTAGTCTTAAAAATGACTAATAATGTCAGCAGGCACATGAGGAAGGTTTCGAAATAGGGTTTCAGTGCAAAAATTTCATCATCATAATGCTCGATAATGATTTTTCTTCAAAACTCGTCTATTTCATCTTTTGTAATAAATGCAGTGTAAGTCTCAAAAAAATTTTAGTTGTAAAGTAATCCATGCACAACCCTGGTCACCTTTGCCAAAACCCCATGCCAGCTATCCCTATAAAGACAGACAAGAGATTCATCATTCAGCTCAAAAAATCACAAAGGAAACAAAAACCGAGTTTATGTGAAAAATGCCAAAGTTTTCAGACTTTACAAAGTGGGTTTTCCAAATCAAAAAATAAAAAATCCTTTGTATACATAATATATTTCCAAATGCAAAACTTCATTTTCACGCCAAAGTCATCAAAGAGCCGAGTCAAATTGTGGAAGAGCAAAACAGTGTTTGAAGGCTGAAACTATGGGTGAATTTAGTGTCGCGGCGCATAGGGCCACTCTACACAGTGAAAAGTTGAACTGTCGCGGTGCATAAGGAGAGCGCGACGCACTGGGCCACTGTCACAGCACACATGGCCGAAACACAAAAATTATTTCTATCTCTCTCAAATTTCAAAACGAATCAGCCTCCTTTGTTCCAAGTAAGTTCATGTGACTCTCTAATTGCCATTAACCAATGTTTGGTGTTGTTTGAAAAGGGAATATGAGAGTTTGAATGTCAAAAATTTAAACCCTATTCCCTTGTTAAAAATTTCTCCTTAGGGTTTTGAATTTGAAGTTTTAAAAATTGATTGTGGTGCCAAATAATCTATTTCCCCACCTTGTTGTTCCTCTCCCATCACTGTTACATTATCATTACAATCCATTTCCCATCTCCCTACATCTCTAAAGGTCACTTATTCCTAAGCCCCATTTCCCTATCCCAAGTCATTTCATCTCACTCTAATTCTCCCTTTCCCATCTCACTTATAAAAATTCGCAAACCCCAATTTTCCCAAACAGTCAATTGGTTGTCCCTACATATCACTTGATTGAACCCCATTGTCCCTACTATCCTATTTCTCCACAATTCCTCTCTTACCACCATATATTTGGCAATTGAAGCAAAGCACCAAATTCTCATTTTCATCTCATACAAGCCAAACATAGACCTTGAAACACCATGGAGATAGACACTGATACATCATATGACAGAGATAGTGATTCTACCACTGAGCTACATGCACCAAGAGGGCCTCGTAAAGGTGGCAAACATGTGAGAGAAGAGCCCACCTCATTGACTCAATTGTAGGCTTGCCCACTTGCCATGGCATGTTTTCGAGAGCAATCATGCTATCAGTATTGTGAGATGATTGCTAGGATTCATCATCATCAGGAGTTGGCTCGTTTGTTTGTATTGCATTTACATGATGGTTAGGTAACTCTTGCTGGTGTAAATTTCACTTTGACACCGGAAACCATTTCTCAAGCAACTGGAATACCGAATGTGGGTGAACAGTGGAACAAAAGAAAGCAGGTGGACAGAGTGCATTATGAACCATACATCAGGCCTAGCTTTGTGAGACAGCTCAACAGGGTGTTCCCATTCCGGTTTCTAAAGGAATCCTATGTGCCTCTAATGAAACTCATTATCAGATATTTTATTTGTGAGGGTCGGTTTTCACGCCTCTATGCCTACCACATTAGGTTATTGATGCATTTATCGAGAGTGAGGATGATGAACATCCCTTATTTCATGTGCCGGAACATCGAGAGAATGACCACTCTTGTGCAGAAGAAAACTCCCGAGCAGCAAAACAACAGTATTTATCACTATGCACTCATCAAGATCGTGGTTGTACATCAACTTGGATTGCAGGGTATTTCATGGGAAGATTTCATTTCCCATGAATTTTTGACAGCTCCTCAGGTTCCTCTAGAGGCTGTCCATGATGCAGGTGAACTTTCACATCAGTATGGAGGTTAGGAGGCAGAGACTACTAGTGTGCCGACATATGTCACTTATTAGAGAGGCACCAAAGTATTATTTGCAGTAGCCTGACGAGTACTATCTCCACCTGGGGTGGAAGGGGTCTCGTTGCTGTCATCAACAACACAGGTACAGGTACAGGACATAGGTAAGAGGCCTATGCAGGATGAGGGCCTTTTAGGAGGCCAGGATACTGATTTCATATTGACTGCTGAGGATTTGAGCTCTCCAAGCTCAAAGTTCAGAGAGACCATTCAGGATCAGAAGGCGGAGATAGATACCTTAATTGTCAAGTTGCAGAGAGCCCAATGGATCATAAGCTACCTGGAGCAGTGGAACAAATAGTTAGAATATTAGCAGACAATCATGGAGTTTCAAAACATCCGTGAGAACCGGCAAGCTGCCCAAAGAAGCCAAACTGAGATGACACCCATTAAGCGGGAGATTGAGGCTGATAGAGAGACTTTGCTTGAGAGGGTCAATATTCATCTTGAGAAGCTATTGGCGAAGGAAAACAAGGAAAAGAACATTCTCAGACACATGAAGAACCATTATTGGGCGCGAAATCATGTTTGCAAAGAGAGGATCAAAATCCTGAAAGCAAGGCTAAGGAGGGCATTAAAGCGTCGCAAAAGGCATGATAGACTCCAAATTTTGGCCTAATATTATTTGGCTCAGCATAGCACTTGATGGTGGACCTTCAGCCAAAATTTCAAGAAATTTGGGAAAAATTTTGTCAATTTTGATTTTTTTGGCCTAAACACAGATTTTTCCGCCCGACGCGTAGCGCCACTTGACGCACGCTTATAATTGGTAGCTCCTTTGGTGGAAAAATTTTCATTTCTGGATTTGTCATCAAAATTTATGCATGCCTACCCATTACCTAAGGATTTTGGTAGAGGGTTGGACATTTGGGATTGCTTGGCACTTCATTGTACATTTCATCTCTGCAATTTTGGCAAAGGAATAGACCAGGGTTTGTAGCACTCTTTGGGATCCTTGTGGCTCTATTTTTTGATGGTGTATTTCTCTCTATAATTGTAAGTTTCACTGATGTTTTATGTATGTCATTTCCCTTCTCCTTTCTTCTTAAATTAAACAAATGAGTGATAAAGGTGGAATTCATTAGATTGCTTTGCTTTGCCTTCAGTTTTGTTTAATTTTTCATGTTTTCATCTGTTTGAAAAGGATTCTTGAAGGCCTCTTTCCCTCTTCAGCTCCTCACCGGTCTGAAATATCCATTCATTCAATTCAAAGCATCAAAACAATTGCCTTCCTTCCCCAATCAGAACTCTGCAAAAACTAGGCCTCATCCCCAAACCTAAAATCTGCCTTTCCCTTTGATCCAACAAAAACCCCCAAAATCAAAATCAAACTCTTTTAATTATATACATAGCCTAAAATCAGCTTTTATTTCAAAGTCAACTCAAGCCTTATTGATTATTTTTGCTGAGATTGACCCGGAGAGAGCCCTCTCCTGTTCTGGTAGGGCTAGCTACCAGACTGAGCGTGGTTTGATGTTACCCTGAACTCTGCCTTCCTTCAGCCTGAGGTAGATTTAGGCAATAACATAGTGGCGACCATACTGGGGAAGAAATGGTTTGCTTTTTGGTGTTATTTTTTTTATAAGCTACAGACGGAGCCTGAAGTTATTCTAGGTAGCCTTCGAAATGCTCTTGCTTTGCATTAGCGAAAGTAGATAAATGTTGCTTCAGTCAATCTCCAGTCTAGCTTGTAAACGTGACACTTGACTTGTAAATTTCCCCAGTACATCAGATCGTTCTGGAATTTTGGGTGATGAGTCTAGAATTTGATAGGCTGAACAAGTTGGTTTTTTCCCTTTGATTTTGAAAATAATTCAACACACTGGCTTCCAGAAGACATACCAAAGCAAATCCGGATCTCGATCCACCTCCTGTGTATGAAAATCCCAATCTGATTTCAAGAATACTTCATCGAGAAAGTCTTGTGATTCCTCTATTCAAATCTCATTCATGTCCCACTGTGTTTGAATTTCTTGAAGATCTTGAGTTTGATGAACAATTTGAGTTGTCGTTGTTTGAGACTAAGTCTAAAAGTGCTATTGGTTCTACTGTCATAAATCCTGAGTTTATCAAATATCTTGAAATTGAACAAGCTAATAGATCCATTGACAGTTAAATCTTGAATATTCAAAATTCCATTGTGGCAACAAACATTCCCAAATTCATAGAGTCTGCATCCGAAACTCTTGGACCATCAGCAGTCACATCTGGTTCACAAATTCACACTGAGCCTCCTTTCATTCCTACCATTCCCGTGCAACCATCTATTTCTGATCAACAATCTGCAGTAGTATCGCCTCCATCCACACCACATACACCTCATACATCTACTACTCCTACTGCGCCTATTTCCCCAAGACCGGTTATAAATCCACCAAGAGCAATGGCTGCTCGATTTGCACCCCTTGTGTTGCCTCAGAACTTGGATAACATGCCCAATGATTATCAAAGTAAGATCCCATTGTTTGATGGCACTCCTCAAAGTGTTCCTGCTCAACAGCATATTGATAGAATGGCAGACTTCTTTGACCTTCATGATATTGATGCAGAAAATGTGACCATGAGATTATTTGTGCAAACCTTTGGAGGTGAAGTAAGAAAGTGGTTCAGCGCTTTGCAGCCTAGAAGTATTGCTACATTGGCTGAGCTTCAGAGACAATTCTTGGATCGATGGGAAGTAAAGAAATATCCTCTTCAGATCACCTCTGAATATACCATGATCAAGTGCAACGTTGGTGAGTCTGTCCAAGATTATTGTATTAGATTCAATGCAATTTACAATGCAATTCCTGATGATTTAAGGCCATCTAGGAAGTCGGCTTTGCTTAAGTTTCTGAATGGTTTTGATCCGGACATGGCCTATAAATTAAGAGAAAGATATGCAGCCACTTTGGAAGACATGTAGAAAATTGCAGTCAGTGTTGAAGCTAATTTGAATGACAAGAGAGCTAGATTGAAAGCTGAGAAGAAAGTCGTAATAAAGGAAGAGGCTTCTACTTCAGATCAAGTACTCCACAAGGTGGAAAATATGATTGAAAGATTAACACTTGATAAGCCTGAAATGCAGATTAGAAATCCTAACTTCCATGGCCAGCAGCAACCACAATTCAGGATGAAACAACGAGAGCAGCGAGCACAAGAACCAGCAGTACAACAGCAGGTAAAGACACCTTTACAGCAGCATTTTGTTGGTCCAGAATCAGATGATGAATAAAATGTAATAGGGGAAGAGAATCACTTCTTTACACTTGATGATATGCCAATTTTTATCACTGAAGATGAGGAGTATGCAGAAAACTCAGCTGTACAAAAGGATGAGGATTTTATCTTGGAAAATGAGACAGCTCTTGAAGAAGAGTCGGATGAGTATCAAAGAGGTTATATGAATGCTTTGTCTGCCTAGCAGCGACAATATTCACTTAGAAACAGAGATGTGCCTATTAACCCAATCCAAAAGAGAAAGGAATTTTTAGCACCAAAGAATGATGCACCCATTGCACAGAAGAAGGGAAAAGAGGTAGCTGATCCCACTACTAGCAAGTATCCATCAGCAAATGAAAGATCTAATCAGCCAATTGTATCGAGGGAGAAAGCTAAAAAGAAGGATGTTCCAGCCAAAGAGGTATAAAAAACTTCAGTCTCTAACTTAGAGAGTGAAATTGCTAAGTTAAAAGTTTCCATTCCTTTGACTGAGTTGATGAAAAATAGCAACTATAAGGGTCAGGTATCTAAAATTTTGAATTTCGATCCAATGTCTGATATGGTGAACATGGAAGATGATCAACTTGAGTTGATATTTGGACCAGCATTGGATGGTGAGTATCCAAATAGTGATGTGCCTCCTTTTTATATCAGCCTTAGATTGCATGATTTTGTGTTACACAATGCCATGTTTGATTTCGGAGCCTCTCATAATCTCATGCTGAGGGAAATCATGGAGAAATTGGGATTGGACATCACTAGGAAGTATCATGATCTTTATTCTTTCGATTCTAGCCGACTAATAATGTTTTGATGGATGTTGTTGTGGCGGATATTCCTCCTAGATTTGGCATGCTTCTTTCCAGATCTTGGGGAGAAAAACTAAAGGGAAAATTGCAGCTTAATTTCTCCTATGCTACCATTCTTGTGTTTGGTCAGATGAGAAAACTATATCGGGAGGAAAATATGAAGTATATGATCACCAACAAGGAGAAACCGGTAAATCATCCAATTAATTATGTACATACAGATTTAGAGTCTTTTGTTTTGTATTTAGATAGTTTCAATGATGTAAATTGTTAGTTAGTTGAAGTAGAGGACATTCCGGAGATCACAAAAAATTTCAGAGAGGTCATAAAAAAAGAGAGACAAAAGCTTGAAAGTTCCGCTGAGCAATCAGCCTTCTGACAGCAACAGAAAATTGATGGACAACAAGCAGAAATAACAGAGCAAGCAAAATTTCACCACTTGGAAGAAGATGAAGATGGTTTATGGACTATGGATTTTGATGGTGGTGGAATTGGAATTTGGGTACGCAGCCCTTTTTTCGCCCCAAACAAGGTACCAATTATTGTAAGGGTCTGTTCTTATAAATTATCTTTTAATTGTTCGAATAATGAGGCAGAATATGAAGCTTTGATTGCTGGTCTGAAAATTCTTAAAAAGTTGAATGCTAAGAGGATTGCGGTCTATGGCGACTCCGAGTTGGTAATTAAGCAAGTGAAGGGTGAATACCAAGCTAAGAATCCTCGAATGTGGGCTTACCGGAATGTAGTTCTTGATATCTTGAAATTGTTTTCAGACTATACTTTGACTTGTATCCCTCGTATTCAGAACGGTATTGCAAATGCACTTGCAAAGGCAGCAAGTAATTTGAAGATTCCGATGAATTCAAGTAACAAATTTTAAATTCATGTGAAGTGTTATCCATGTCAGCCTCCTATTAAAATCTTTTCCCATCTGCCCCTCTTGAACCTTTCAAAACTACCATCATGGCTTAAGAATCCAATTTTGCTTACCGTTGCCTTTTTTGCCACCATGAAATGCATTAGAAGGCATCACGGATGCCTATTCAAAGTTACAAGAGGCCTGGCTCCTTTTAGTTATGCCCCCCTATATCTTATTGTCTGCATGACCGAAGCACAGAACCGAGTGTTAAGTCCCAAAGGTGCTAAGCGCATATGCTTATCGCACGCGCTCTAGACCATTTGATCAAAACACAAATCAATGGCTCAAAATCTTAATTGCTATGGTGGTCCCCGCGCCCTAAAAACCACCGCCTAAAACTGGCCTATTTATTTCACACCACCTTTGCTGGGTAGGCGGTATTCTGCAAATCACAGCGATTCCATACGCTGCTTGCCAAGTGTCCTAATGTATGATCCCAAAACCGCTCCATTTCGCGCATTATCATTCGGTCGTTGTCGCGCAGCGAAATCAACGAAAGCCGTTCGATTTGCGAGCCGTCATCCAACGGTCATCACGCTGTGAAGATGCACATGGGTTAAATCCAGTCTACAGTGTCCCTGGCCCACCGTCTCATTGTTCTTTGATGCATTTTCACCATCGATTCCCCCCAAAGATCGAACGGTCTGTATTTACACCTCGTCACGTCATCGACCCTGTAGCTCCACGTCATCCGTCCACATACTCCCGTCGTACATGCATCAGTCTCCCATCTATATTCTTGTTAAAAGGACAACAATCCATTGTATTCATTAGATTTCACGTATCCTTCCAACCTTCAGCAAAATATTGCTCCGCCATTTATCTGCATTTTCTGCCACCCTCCATCTATTCACCATTTCGCCCAGTCTGTATCACCATTTCTATGGTCACCGCCGCATCCACCACCCCTGTGTCTAGTTTTATTTAATGTGTTTGTGGGTTTTCAGGTTTACGGTGAGGAAGAGCTGCCATAATTGATCACCTCCATTACAGAGGCCAAGAACACCTCAAAGGACGATCCTTCAATGGAGAAATTTAAGAGGGAAGTTCGGAGTAGCTGCTGCGACATGAGTTCTATTAAAAGAAGTAAGGACAAAATTCATGGAACCCTCCAGAGGCATTCCAGAGAAATATTACGCAATAGGAAATAATAATGGGACATCACACGAATATCAGTGAATGAACGAGAAATTCAATGTCCGGCTTTGAAGATTTTAAATCCCCATTCAGGGATTAGGAGGCAAAGAGTACAAGTGTATTAAAATCATACCCTCCAGGTTTTATTTCAACAGATTTTTCCCTCAGAAGAGTACAGAATTTTACATATTTTATTTTTCATACCTTCCCCCTGGAGAAACTTGCACTCATAGCATTTACTTCATGGAGCAGCCATAAAGTACCTGCAGCATCCTAGAGCCGTCAAATAGTATGGGCGCGAAATGTTTCCGCCATTTTGTTTTAATGAAACAATTAATTGTTTTCATCTACTTCTTTTATTAGTTTCTCTTCTCCTTCCTCTATAAAAAGGAGGGAGAAAGACATTGTAAGGGTTCCAGACTTTTATCAGAAAATTGTGCAGTGAAAGGCATTTTTTGTATACATCTTGTAAGGTTTCTGTGTGAAGGCTCAGAGCCCGTAGGGTCTCAGTGAGGAGGAGTTCTATCTATAATGAGGATTCTGGTCTTTGGGATTTCACAGTATGTAACTTTCTCTTATGTGTTTAATATAACATTTCATTTCATCCACTTTCTTGTATCATGTTTTGGAATGCGAGTGGCTCACTGGTTTGGTAAGGATTCATCCTAGTTGATGCCCATACTTAAATCAGTCAAGCACTTTAAATATGGCTCATGCATGATATACTGTTCCATATTCATATCAAACATTTTTCTGCTATATTAGTTGCTTTGGGAGGGTGCTTTTAAAATGCCATTGTCATGTATGGATTCTTAGATTGATAAGCCCATATATGGTTTTGTTGTGTATCTGGGTATCAGCCCAATGTTGACTAGTATCTTCTTAACTTTTCTTTCACTGCATTCACTTTCTGATATTTGATTTCTGTGGCATATTATTTGAATCGGCCCTCTTTATAGTAAATTGTCTCTTAACTGTCTGATGCTTTTGTGTTGGAGCTTTGCATTGTGTCTCTGCAACATTACTTTCCCTGTGACAGTTTCTGTAAGTTCTGGTCCCAAATGAATCCATTTCCTTGTTTTACAAGAGATAACAGGAGAGCCTTTTGGATTGACACCCAAGTTATATTATATGCTCCTTGCTATGATAAGATGTCCTAGGCATTGGTCTATGGAAACTCTAGGCTGTCTCTAGGAGCGATAACAATTGTCGACAACATGAAGCATTGTCCGACTGTCCTGGACAATCAAAGGTATTGGAAAGTATTCCAAGATGACGAAGAGATTGATGAATTTCTGCAAAAAAAAGGTAAATTAAAAGAAACTTCCATTAACATGGAGCATGATGATGGTGAGGCTGACGTGCAAATCAATCAGATGGAAGTATTGCAGCTGAAGGATAATGTCATTCCTAAAGGTCTAATACCTTTAGAAGAGCTTTTCGATCAAGATGACGTAGCTAGAAAACCACCCTTGTGGCCAACCGAAAAGGGAGTTGAAGATGTGAATATTGGATCAGCTGAAAATCCAAAGATGGTGAAATTGTCCAAAGCATTGCCACCGGAGGTAAAAGCAAAATATGTTAGTTTATTTTCTTCTTTTTCTAATGTATTTTCTTGGGAATATTCAGATTTGAAGACGTATAATACCAATATAATTCAACACACTATTCTTATCAAGCCAAATCAAAAGCCCTTCAGGCAGAAGTTGAGAAGAATAAATCCAAAGCTGCTGCCCTCAATTGAAAAGGAAGTCAATTGGTTGTACAAGGCTGGTATCATTGTTCCTATAAGATTTTCAGATTGGATTTCCAATTTGGTGCCCGTCCGCAAGAAAACAGGTGAGATTCGTTTGTGCATTGATTTTAGGAATCTGAATAAGGTTTCTTTGAAAGATAATTATCCATTCACACACTTCAGCGAGTAGTTGGAGCATCTCGTATGTCGCTACTCGATGGATATTCCGGGTATAACCAAATTATGGTCCATGAGGATGATAGAGACAAAACAATGTTCACCACTCTATGGGGAACTTTCCATTACGCTAAAATGCCTTTTGGTTTGAAGAATGCTGGTGCAAAATTTCAGCGAGCAATGGATATGGAATTTGCAAATGAGAAGGATGTTTTTCTAGTTGTGTATCTTGATGATCTGACAGTCTTTTCTAATTCTGATGAAGAGCACCTTTACCATTTGAAAGTTGTTTTTCAACGATGTAGAAAGTATGGTGTGTCGCTCAATCTGAAGAAATTTTTTTTTTCCATGGATGAAGGAAAACTTCTTGGTCATATTATCTCAAAAGATGGCATCCGTATTGACCCATCTCGAGTAGAAGCTATTCAGAAAATTGATCCTCCCCAGAACAAAATGGAGATTCAATCCTTCAATGGTAAGATGAATTTCTTACGCCGCTTTGTGCCTAATCTTGCTGAACATCTAAGAGAAATTACAATCATGCTTAAGAAAGACAATGTAGTGAAGTGGACTGAGGAGGTTGTAAAGTCTTTCAATTTAGTAAAATTGGTTCTTTCTTCAACTCCGGTTTTGATCAGCCCGGATTATACTCAGGATTTTATTTTGTTTTCATTTGCCTCGGAGCATACTATGGCAGCAGTATTGATGCAGAAAAGAGATGAGCATGAAAAACCAATTTCTTTTTTTAGCCGAACCATAAGAGATGCAGCCTTAAAGTATAACATCATTGAAAAGCAAGCTCTTGCTTTAGTGAAAGCATTGAAAGATTTCCGAGTATATATTGTGCATTCTCATATTCTTGTTTATGTTCCTAACGCTGCTGTTAAGGATGTTTTAGTGCAAACAGATCCAGAAGGGAGATGGGGCAGATGGATTGCTGTCTTGTTGGAGTATGATGTGAAGATAAAGCCTACAAAGCTTATCAAAGGACAAGGGCTGGATAAGCTAATGGCTGAGTCGAATTTACATGCCTTGGACATTAATATTATTGCTGCTATGTCCGAGGAGAATGAGGAAAGTTCATCAGTTCAGGTATTAGAAATCTTTGTGCTTTCTCCTTGGTATTCAGATATTGTATATGTGCTTCAAAATTTGTCACCACTGCTCGACATGGCTAGAAACAAAAGTAGAACTTTGAAATTGAAGGCTGCTAAGTTTTGTGTTTTGAATAATTCACTCTATTGGAAAGATCCTAGTGGTGTTTTGCTGAATTGTTTGGTTGAAGAAGAAGCAAAGCAGGTTATGGAGGATTTTCATAAGGGAGATTGTGGGGGTCACCTTTTTTGGAAAACAATGGCCAATAAAATTTTTAGAGAGGGATATTATTGGCCAACACTTTTTGCTGATATGTATAAGACTGTCAAAAGCTGTCATGAATGTCAGATTTTTGAAGGAAGGCAGAAATTGCAGCCTTTGCCGCTTAAGCCCATTGAGGTTAGTGCTCCTTTTCAACAATGGGGTTTGGATTTAATTGGCGATATCCATCCCACTTCTTCAGCTTAGCATAGGTGGATCCTAACAGCGGCAGATTATTTCACAAAATGGATTGAAGAAATTCTCACCAGGCAAGCTACGGATTCTTTAATAATTTCATTCCTTGAGAATAACATTTTGTCTCGTTTTGGTTGCCTGAATAAGTTAATCATTGATAACGCAACAGCTTTCAAATAAAAAATGATGATTGAGTTTTGTGACAAGTATAAAATCACTTTGGCACACTCAACCGCTTATCATCCAAAAGGCAATGGATTGGCAGAGTCTTCCAACAAATATTTGGTCAACATTATTAAAAAGTTGCTGGAAATAAACAAGAAAATTTGGCATAAGAAGTTGGTCAATGCACTTTGGGTGGACCGTGTGAGTCAGAATAAATCCATTGGTATGTCCCCCTTTGAGTTAGTATATGGAGTTGACACGGTGTTTCCTGCCTCTCTCGCAGTTCCAGTGGTCAAAATTCTACAGGAAGCTGGCAGTGAAGATGATCATATGCAAAGAAGAATAAATCAAATGATCCATTTGCAGCAGACGAGAGAAGAAGTTTTCCAAAACATATTCAAGCTACAAGAGAGAATTAAGAAAATATATGACAAAAAAGCAAAGTCGGACAAATTTCAATTGGAAGAAGTGGTGTTGAAATGGGATGCAAGAAACGAGGAAAAGGGTAAGCATGGTAAGTTCAAAAATCTCTGGAAAGGACCCTTTAAAATTTCTGCATATCAGGGTCAGAATTCTTTTCTTCTGAAAGAGATGAATGGGGAGGATTGTCCAGGAGAGCCGATCAATGGTCAACTGCTCAAACGGTATCATTTCTGAGATGTTTTCTGCTGTTTACATTGTCACTGTATATACCAGTTTATTTCAGTTTCATTGCAAGTGTGTGTTGTGATCTTTTCTTCAGTTTGGGGCCCGAGGTGAAGGCTATAACTCTGAAAATTGATTGTAGCTTTGGTTTAAGTTTGTCGAGTCTGATTTTTCAGTCATTTTAGTTTCAAAATTGAGTCAGTTTGATTCAAATTTTCAGTCAATAAATGAGTCAAGAGTCTTGTGTTGATTTGTCGAAGTTATGGACTCCATAGCCCAATGGATGAAGGCACTGCCTACTCTCCTAGAAATCTGTAGTTCTTGGCACCTCCAAGGAGCTACCATCCCCATTGGAGCCAATGTTAGAGTCGGTATCTTCATCCCTCCGTCAAAGATCAAATTTCTCTTGTTGCATTTCATTTTAGGTGTCTCATTCAGTTTATTCAGCTGCATTCCATTAGGAGCATGGATCATCTGACGGTAGGGTCTTGTCTTTCATATCCCTCATGTCATGTACCTATTGGCCTAGTTCTGTCTATCAAAATCAATTTTAAAGTCATTTACAGTCATGTTTGGCCTCCTGTTTGATAAAAAGTCATTTTAGGGTTTTAGTCTCATTAGGTCTAGGGTTTCGTTAATTTATTCTTCAAAATAACTAATAATGTCAGCAGGCACATGATGAAGGTTTTGAAATAGGTTTTCAGTGCAAAAATTTCATCGTCATAATGCTTGATAATGATTTTTCTTCAAAACTCTGTTTTGAAGAAAAATCGTCTATTTCATCTTTTGTAATAAATGCAGTGTAATTCTCAATTTTTTTTTAGTTGTAAAATACTCCATGTGCAGCCCTGGTCACCTTTTCCAAAACCCCATGCCAGCTATCCCTGCAAAGACAGACAAGAGATTCATCATTCAGCTCAAAAAATCACAAAGGAAACAAAAACAGAGTTTATGTGAAAAGTGCCAAAGTTTTTAGACTTTACAAAGTGGGTTTTCCAAATCAAAAAATCAAAAATCCTTTGTATACATGAGATATTTCCAAATGCAAAACTTCATTTGCACGCCAAAGTCATCAAAGAGCCGAGTCAAATCATGGAAGAGCGAAGCAGCGTTTGAAGGCCGAAACTGTGGGTGAGTTCAGTGTCGCGGTGCACTGGGCGTTGGGCGCGGCGCATAGGGCCGCTCTACACAGTGAAAAGTTGAACTGTCGTGGCGCATAAGGAGAGCGCGACGCACTGGGCCACTGTCACGGCGCACAGGGCCGAAACACAAAAATTCTTGCTATCTCCCTCAAATTTCAAAACGAATCGCCCTCCTTTGTTCCAAGTAAGTTCATGTGACTCTCTAATTGCCATTAGCCAATGTTTGGTGTTGTTTGAAAAGGGAATATGAGAGTTTGAATGTCAAAACTTTAAACCCTATACCCTTGTTAAAAATTTCTCCTTATTGTTTTGAATTTGAAGTTTTAAAAATTTATTGTGGTGCCAAATACTCCATTTCCCCACCTTGTTGTTCCTCTCCCATCACTGTTACATTATCATTAAAATCCATTTCCCATGTCCCTACATCTCTAAAGGTCACTTATTCCTAAGGCCCATTTCCCTATCCCAATTCATTTCATCTCACTCTCATTCTCCCTTTCCCATCTCATAAAAAGTCCCAAACCCCAAGTTTCCCAAACTGTCAATTGGCTATCCCTACATATCACTTGATTGAACCCGATTGTCCCTACTGTCCTATTTCTCCACAATTCCTCTCTTACCACCATATATTTGGCAATTGAAGCAAAGCACCAAATTCTCATTTTCATCTCATACAAGCCAAACATAGACCTTGAAACACCATGGAGATAGACACTGATACATCATATGACAAAGATAGTGATTCTACCACTGAGCTACATGCACCAAGAAGGCCTCATAAAGGTGGCAAACATGTGAGAGAAGAGCCCACCTCATTGACTCAATTGCAGGCTTGCCCACTTGCCATGGCATGTTTTCAAGAGTAGTCATGCCATTAGTATTGTGAGATGATTGCTAGGATTCATCATCATCAGGAGTTGGCTCGTTTGTTTGTATTTCATTTACATGATGGTTAGGTAACTCTTGCTAGTGTAAATTTCACTTTGACACTGGAAACCATTTCTCAAGCAACCGGAATACCGAATGTGGGTGAACAGTGGAACAAAATACAACAGGTGGATAGAGTGCATTATGAACCAGACATCAGGCCTAGCTTTGTGATACAGCTCAGCAGGGTGTTCCCATTCCGGTTTCTAAAGGAATCCTATGCGCCTCTGATGAAACTCATTATCAGATATTTTAGTTGTGAGGGTCGGTTTTCACGCCTCTATGCCTACCACATCAAGTTATTGATGCATTTCACCAGAGTGAGGATGATGAACATATTTCATGTGCCGGAACATTGAGAGAATGACCACTCTTGTGCAGAAGAAAAATCCTTTGCAGCAGTACAACAGTATTTA
Organism: Pinus albicaulis; assembly: GCA_034641835.2. NCBI lineage: Eukaryota > Viridiplantae > Streptophyta > Pinopsida > Pinales > Pinaceae > Pinus > Pinus albicaulis. The sequence goes on from CM076582.1 coordinate 713,317,753, forward strand.
TCACTATGCACTCATCAAGATCATGGTTGTACATCAGCTTGGATTGCAGGGTATTTCATGGGAAGATTTCATTTCCCATGATTTTTTCACAGCTCGTCAGGTTCCTCCAGAGGTTTTCCATGATGCAGGTGAACCTTCACATCAGTATGGAGGTTAGGAGGTAGAGACTACTAGTGTGCCGACATATGTCACTTATCAGAGAGGCACCATAGTATTATTTGCAGCAGCCCGACGAGTACTATCTCCACTTGGGGTGGAAGGGGTCTCGTTGCCATCATAAGTAGCATAGGTATAGGTATAGGATAGAGGTAAGAGGCATATGCAGGATGAAGGCCCTTCAGGAGGCTAGGATACTGATTTCATATTTATTGATGAGGATTTGAGCTCTCCAAACTCAAAGTTGAGAGTGACCATTCAGGAGCAGAAGGTGGAGATAGATACCTTGACTGTCAAGTTGCAGAGAGCCCAATGGATCATAAACTACCTGGAGCAACAGAACAAACAGTTAGAAGATCAGCAGAAAATCATGGAGTTGCAAAACATCTGTGAGAATCGGCAAGCTACCCAAAGAAGCCAAACCGAGATGACACCCATTGAGCGGGAGATTGAGGCTGATAGAGAGACTTGGCTTGAGAGGGTTAGTATTCATCTTGAGAAGCTGTTGGCAAAGGAAAAAAAGGAAAAGAACATGCTCAAACACATGAAGAACCATTATTGGGTGTGAAATCATGTTTGAAAAGCGAGGATCAAAATCATGAAAGTAAGGCTAAGGAGGGCACTAAAGTGTCACAAAAGGCATGATAGACTCCAAATTTTTGCCGAAGCTTCTTTGGCTCAGCATATCACTTGATGGTGGACCTTCAGCCAAAATTTCAAGAAATTGGGAAAATTTTTGTCAATTTTGATTTTTTTGGCCTAAACACAGATTTTTCCACCCGGCGCGTAGCGCCACTTGACGCGTGCTTATATTTTGTAGCTCCTTTGGTGGAAAAATTTGCATTTCTGGATTTTTCATCAAAATTTATGCATGCCTACCCATTACCTAAGGATTTTGGCAGAGGGTTGGACTTTTGGGATTTCTTGGCACTTCATTGTACATTTCATCTCTGCAATTTTGGCAAAGGAATAGACCAGGGTTTGCAGCACTCTTTGGGATCCTTGTGGCTATATGTTTTGATGGTGTATTTATCTTTGTAATTTTAAGTTTCACTGATGTTTTATGTATTTAATTTCCCTTCTCCTTTCTTCTTAAATTAAACAAATGAGTGATAAAGGTGGAATTCATTAGATTGCTTTGCTCTGCCTTCAGTTTTGTTTAATTTTTCATGTTTTCATCTGTTTGAAAAGGATTATTGAAAGCCTCTTTCCCTCTTCAGCTTCTCACCGGTCTGAACTATCTATTCATTCAATTCAAAGCATCAAAAAAATTTCCTTCCTTGCCCCAATCAGAACTCTGCAAAAACTAGTCCTCATCCCCGAACCCAAAATCTACCTTTCCCTTTGATCCAACAAAAACCCCCAAAATCAAAATCAAACTCTTGTACTTATATACCTATCCTAAAATCAGCTTTTATTTCAAATTCAACTCAAGCCTTATTGATTATTTTTGCTGAGATTGACCCGGAGAGAGCCCTCTCCTGTTCTGGTAGGGCTAGCTACCAGATTGAGCGTGGTTTGATGTTACCCTGAACTCTGCCTTCCTTCAGCTTGAGGTAGATTTAGGCAATAACACAGGTTTTTATGGAGATCGCAGTGTCTTGGTGTGCCAATTTTTAATATGCACTGGTGCGTTTTGAGTAAAACACATCGGTGTGCTTTATGATGAGAAACACACCACAAAAAAAACATGTGCAAAAATCTCCACCCACCAACCTCCTCTAGAGACCTCCACTACAAACAAATATCTGGGCTATTTTTATAAGGGGTTCCTCAAAAACATCCACTAGAGGGTATTTTATTTGTAGTGTGTTAGAATAATCCAAAATGTGAGTTTTTTAGAGCATGCAGGAAACTTGAATTTGTAGCTCAAGAGTTTGAAACATTGGATGAATTTTTTTTATAAGAATGAGTAGAAGTATAAAGAATTGGAAATGATAGTGGCCATAAAAATTTCCTATTGAAGTCAAAAATAAGAGAATTTAAGAAACGAGGTATACTAGTCGAGGACAAAGCTTGATAATGATGGAGCATGGAGATTGGTGAAGAAGGAAACCAAATGGAGTTTCCCTAGAATTGAAAGCACAGTCAGCAACATATTGTAGTGGAATGAGAGTGATTGTACCAAAAAAATGTTAAGCAAGAAAAAGAGCAATAAATGTGATCCTGAAAAAGAGAATGTGAGGTACACAATGCATCGAGATAACACAGAATGGGAATATTGCAACAAGGTAGTAGAACAATTACAACATAAGGTCTCGGATCCAAGAGGATTTCAATCAACATATGGAAGGACATGGTCAAGAGCCCATGAATTTTTTTCACCTCGGGAGTATGATGCAGGAGCATCTAACCTCCAAGCCAAAAATATTTGACTATACCTATGGGTCATTCATTTATTAAGGGATTTGGTTCCCTAATTTTAAATTATTTGCAATTTGTTAAATTTCTAAGGGATTCTATAACTCCTTTGTGATATATATGTAATTGGTGTGTAATCTTATGTTCTTCTAAGAAGAAATATGTAGAGGTTGAGTGAGTTAGAGATATTTTAGGGTCCGTTAGATATTTTGAGGGAAATGTGGCTCTAGAGGATCTAGAGATAGTATTTTTAGTTGAGTTTATTTATTTTGGTAAGAAAGAAAGATTATATTATATCAGAAAAAAATAATTACAATCAGAATGAGGTATCTCGAGTGCATGGATTTTACACTAGGTAAAAAAATTATTCTCACAGTTCTTACAGCAATTGCAAAAAAATCCCCTTTTCCTGGGATGAAAGGTGAGATTGAGTTTCTTCTTGCCATTCATACAAAATTTACATAAAGTTCCCAAGATCACATTAGAAAATGCAGCAAGATTTTTATGCTATAATTAGCCAAGACAATGTTGAGAGGGAAACTACTGGGGGTGCCTAGAGTTTGAGAGTCATAAAAAATCAAAACCATAGTGAGAATCGAAAATGCCGAGATTGCTAGTAACATGCAAGGTACTAACAGATGGCTTAGTCGTCCAAGGGATTTTCCTCCAACCTGATAGGCTTCTTCAGAATGTTGCTAGTTGGGGCATCCTGAGTGGCTTGGTGGCTAGTGGAAGTGTCGATTATTTCTCTTTTGATGCTTGGAGAGCCTCCGTCGTTGGCCTGCATGGTGGCGATGCGAGACTTGAGCATGTCATAGTGGGGCGAGTCTTTGGTGATTAAGTGTTGATGATGGATAGATTCCACATAGACCATAAATTTATCACTTAGTGTGTCTATATTTTCCTCCAGAGCTTTGGAATGATCATTTTACTCCTGAGGTGCAGGGCTGAGCATATTTTTTACCTACCAGTGTAGCTCGACGGTGTGGCTATATAAGTTTTCCCTGGCCTTGGTAAAGCCACGGTTGGGTATCCACTCAAATTGGGCATCCATCTCCTCGTTGGTTATTCACCTTCTTATATTTCTTGCCTGGAATTTCAAATTTTGATCCACTCTTGAGCTTGAGGGGATAGAAAGACATTGGAATTGAGGGCGAATCTCTTAGAAGCGTCAGATTTGGTGCGGGGATGCAAGATCACTTATCCCATATTTCATTGTTGCGTCCTCGACCGTGATGAGGAGCGGGGGACGAGCCACGACGTGGATCCATGAGGATGATTGGAACGAGGTAGTAGAGAAATGCTAAGGAGAGGTATTAAAAACAGAGGCTCAACAAAGAGGAGAGTAGTGAGGAGAAATGAGCAAGTACGGGTATTCATAGGAGCATCAAGCAGTCGAGGCAGGTAGGAGAGAGGATGCAATGAATGTGACTTTGGTTACTGCGAGGGAAGGGTACATAGCCATCGTGGGAGAACAAGAAAGAGCGTTGGTCGAGGGTCAACTAGGTGAGGGTTCTGATATATCATTGCAATTTGGAAATCAGAGCAACAGGTCTCGAGTTCGAAACTCACTCGGCTCACGTTGGGGGGAGATTGTTGGACATTGGGTTCAATGCTCCCCGTGTGTTGCGGGACATGGACTAACCGCCTCTCATGGATCTTAAATCTAGCCATTGTAGCATGGACTAATTCCTATGGGTTTTGGTCTAACGAAAATCATGATTCCAACATTGACCTAATTATCCACCCCAGGGTGAATATTTTGTTCAACGCACTGCCCAAAAATAGTACATGGTCAATGGTGCGGTCGTGTAAACAACTACACTGTTGACTATGTAATTCTGTTAGGAGGGCAGTGTGCTGATCTAACTATCCACCTCGGGCAATTAGTTTGGTCAACGCATCGCCCTCCTCACACTAGTACATAGTCAACGGTGCATCGTTTAAACGATCACACCTCTATGTTATTTTTTAAATTAGTCACGGTGAATGTTTTTTTGGTACCACATTGGAACCTAGTGCGGTCTATAAATTTACAAGTAGCACCACGAATAGTGCGAGCCGAACAGATCGATTGCACCGCGCATTTGTTTTTTTTAAACGATTAATTTTAAGTTTTTTTAAAAATCTAATCTACTAAAAGGTTTAGTTATTGAGAAATAAGTAGAATACCTACACATTTGTGCATAGAGGAGGCATATTTGCTGAGGAATTGAAGAAACCAAATTTTCCCACCGTTTTCAAAAATTTGAACTCCACAAGGTGGGAAATGGACTACAGCAATGTGTGCAATGGGAGCACCGATGGCAGGGTGCCTCATACAATACAAACTCACACCGGTGCTTGAGAGGTCTCGAGCACTGAAGAATTAAAAATGATGTTTTTATGACCGATAATTTTTTTTATTTAACCCTCTTTCGGTGCGCAGGTTTTTGAGAGGCACCAGGTGGTATTATCGATGGCACACCAGTGACACATCGTTATAGTGTGTTAGATTACGATGACACACTGAGCCTATTTATACGTAGAGTACTGGTGTGCTAGAGTACTTAGAGAAACACCGAGCAGGTTTTTACAGAGAGCATAGTGTCTCGGTGTGCCAATTTTTAGTACGCATCGGTGCGTTTTGAGTAAAAGACACTAGTGTGATTTATGATGAGAAACGCACTGCAAAAAAACATCCACAAAAACCCCCACCCACCAACCTCCTCTAGAGACATCCACTACAAATGGATAGCTGGCCTATTTTTACAAGGGGTTCCACAAAACATCCGCTAGAGGGTCTTTTCCTTGTAGTGTGTTAGAAAAATCCAAAATGTGAGTTTGTTAGAGCATGCAGGAAACCTAAATTTGTAGCTAAAGAGTATGCAAAATTGGATGCACAATTTTTTTAAGAATGAGTATAAGTATAAAGAATTGGAAATGATAGTGGCGATTAAAATTTCCCGTGGAATGAAACAATAAGAGAATTTAATAAATGAAGTATACTAGTCGAGGAAAAAGCTTGGCAATGATGGAGCATGGAGATTGGTGAAGAATGAAACCAGATGGAGTTTCCCTAGAATGGAAAGCACAGTCAAAAACATATTGCAATGGAATGAGAGTGATTGTACCAATAAAATATTAAGTAGGAAAAATGGAAATAAATGGGATCCTGGAAAAGAGAATGTGAGGCAGACAATGCATCGAGATGACACAGAAAAAGCATATTGAACAAGGCAGTAGAACAATTACAACATAAAGTATGGGATCCAAGAGGATTTCAATCAGCATATGGAAGCACATGGTCAAAAGCCCATGATTTTTTTTCACCTTGGGAGTATGATGCAGGAGCATATAACCTCCAAGCCAAATATATTTGAGTAGATCTATCGGTCATTCATTTATTAAGGGAGTTGGTTCCCTAATTTTTAATTATTTGTAATTTTCTAAATTTCTAGGGGATTCTATAATTTCTTTATGATATTGATGTAATTGGTGTGTAATCATATGTTCTTCTAAGAATAATTATCGAGAGGTTGAGTGAGTTATGAATATTTTAGAGTCAGTTAGATCTTTTGAGGGAAATGTGGCTCTAGATGATCTAAATATAGGTTTTTTAATTGACTTTATTTATTTTTGTAAGAAAGAAATATTCTATTATATCAAAAAATGGTAATTACAATCGGAATGAGGTGTCTCAAGTGCATGGCTCTTACACTAGGTACAACAATTCTTCTTGCAGTTCTTACAGTAATTACAAAAAAAACCGCTTTTCCTGGGATGAAAGGTGAGATTTAGGCTCTTCTTTCCATTCATATAGAATTTACACGAGGTTCCCAAGACCACATTAAAAAATTCAACAAGATTTTTACGCCATAATTGGCCAAGAGAGTGTCGAGAGGATGACTAATGGGGGTGCTTGGAGTCTGAGAGGCATAAAAAATTAATACCATAGTGAGAATAAAAAATGCTGAGAGTGCTAGTAACATGCAGGAAACTAATAGCTGGCTTAGTCATTCGAGGTATTATCCTCCAGCCTGATAGGCTTCTTCAGAGTGTTGCTAGCTGGGGCACCCTGAGTGGCTTGATGGCTAGTGGAAGTGTCGATTGTTTCTGTTTTGATGCTCGGAGAGCCTTTGCCATTGGCCTGCATGGTGGAAATGTGAGACTTGAGTATGGCATAGTGGGGCGAGTCTCTGGTGATGAAGTGTCGATGATGGATAGATTCCACATAGACCATAAATTTATCACTTAGTGTGTTTATATTTTCCTCCATAGATTTGGAATTATCGTTTTTCTCCTGAGGTGCAAGGCCGAGCATGGTTTTGACCTACTAGTGTAGCTCGACGATGCATCTATATAAATTTTCCTAAGCCTTGGTAAAGCCAGGGTCAGGTATCCACTCAAATTGGTTATCCACCTCCTGGGTGGTTATTCGCCTTATTATATTTCTCACGTGGAGTTTCAAATTTTGAATTTGATCTTGAGCTTCAGGGGATACAAATACATATTAATTGAGGGAAACTCTTTTAGAAGCCTTAGATTTGGTGTGAGGTTATAAGCTAGGATTATCCCATCTTTCATTGTTGCGTCCTCGACCGTGATGAGAGGCGGGGGATGAGCCACGATGTGGATCCATGAGTATGATGGGAAGGGGGTAGGAGAGAAATTTTGAGGAGAGGTATTGAAAATAGAGGCGCAACAAATAGGAGAGTAGTAAGTATAAATGAGCAAGTCTGGGTATTCATAGGAGGAGCAGGTAGCCGAAGCAGGCAGGAGAGAGGATGCAATGAATGCGACATTGGTTACTGCTAGGGAAATGTACATTGATATCGTGAGAGACCAAGAAAGAGTGTTGGTCGAGGGGCCAACTAGGAAATGGTTCTGATATATCGTTTCAATCTGGAAATTATTTTCCTCATGCAAATAATTGGGCCTATGCTCACATATGACTTCAAGATTAAGAGGTATGGAGATTGTACCGGTTTTGATCAGAAGCTTGCTACACTATATCATTTTTAAGGCTCTCAAATACTTCATTTTCCTTGTTATTTATATCCATGCAATCCTGGTGGAGAGGGCCTTCCTCTAGTTCCCCCCAGGGAAGGGAGTGGATTCTGGTGCTGCCAACTGTGCTTTCATTGGCCAACCTATCAGCAAGGCTATTAGCTTTGTGTCTAAAAGCCTAGATATGGAGCACACTGAATTCCCCTACGTGTTGGTTGATGTGATGGAGGGTATTGCTAAGCTTCCAGTTGTCCGTGAATTTGATGATTGTAATGCCTTGTTGGAGCTTACGACAGGCCATGGGTGCGGGAGTTGAGTCCCCTTCTATAATGAGAGCCCTGAATCCCTGGAATTTGGCAATGGAGAGGTTGTGTTACAGGGAAAGGAGCTCTACAGTGTTGTTGGTGGAAATTCTCATACTGCCTACATATATCCAAATTATCGTGCCCTTTGAATTTTTGAAAACTCCCCCAAATCTCTCTGCTCCAGGATTTCCTTTCGTCGCTCCATCATAGTTCAATTTTAGGATGTGTTTGTTGGGGGGATACCAATTTCAGGGAGCATCCTTGTTTTTCATCACCGTAGTCCTGTTGTTCCAAGGATGAGGGTGAAACTCAAGGAGTTTCAAAATTATTATATCAATGGGACGAGGGGGGGCACTGAGGTTCAACAATTTGGAGACGGAAATTGACTCACATATCACCTATTTAATATAGGTAAGGAGGAATTCTTCCGGTTTCTTTCCCCTATAAATATTTTGTCATTTATTTCTTTCCTAATCACCCAACATATGATACCCGAGATATGTTTCTATGCTATATCAGCCATAGGGTATGGGGAAATTTACGTTCTCCAATTATCCAGAGTACTAGGGATGGAAGTCCTATTTCTCGCTGAAGTTATGAAAATAGATCAGCGCACTCCCATATTTTTTTGGTGTAATCACAAACGTTTAGAAGATGGTTAATAATTTACTCACCTGATTCACAAAGAGGGTGCATTGATGGACCCTTGTAGCCTCGTCTCCATAAATTTTCCCAAGTGAGTATCTTACCTTGCATCGTTAGCCATAGAAAAAGAGTTATTTTGGGCCATAATGGTCTATTCCATAGAATTAGCCATTTCTACTAAGGCTGAAGTTGGTCATGGTTTTCCATGTAGCTGTATGATTCTATGAGATTGAACTGCCATTTTGAGTATTTAACACATTTGAGCTTGTCCACCCCTTTATCGAATTGTCTTTCTTGAATGGTGTTGTCGAAGGTGTTCCACTAGAATCCATTGGGAATAGGTTCCCATTCTTTGGCCTCCAACCAGTATCTCCATCTATCATTATTAGTGTTGGGATTCCAGTAATGTTCCATCTTGTGGTTACCTTTTCCTTGCATGGCAGTACGAAGCAAATCGAACTGGTCCCTATTTAAGTTTGGTAATTGATGCTAAGAATCCTTCCAGAAGATGACCTTTTCACCATTAATAAGCTCCTAGAAGCTGTGCTTTTGAATAATATCTTTGTTCTCCCAATATTGATTCCAGATAGAAGAACCTTTTATGTTTCCTGTAAGCCCGATAAGGTCATCATTTAAGTGGTTAGGTACATATTTTTTCCTCCAGATGATTCCCCAGGGTGTTTTTGGGTTGTCTATATAGCGCCACCATGTTTTGTCTCCGAGGGATTTCCAAAGAATATTTGGATCTGAGGCTACCAAAGCCCACTTTTTCTTAATATATGAGCCCCTCCATAAAAGTTTCCTTTTAATGCATCTGATGACATTTATTACCAAATTTTGGGATTCTAAAGTAGAAAAGAGATACATAGGCATAAACTATAACATAAATTTTACCAAGACCAATATGCCTGCCAATTTTACAGTTCTAAAGGTCCGATTGGAGAGTATTTTGCAAATTCTGTTGAGGAGGTTATCCCAGTTGGATTTTTTGAAGGATTTATCCGTAAGAGAGATGCCCATATATCTATAGGGGAGAGAGAATTTTTGGAAGGCAAGGGCTCTAGTGATGTTCATATGGATTGAAAAGGGAGTGTTAAAGAAGAAAAAATTGGTTTTTTCAAGGTTGATGGAAGTGCCCGAGGCCTCCGAAAAATAGTTGAGAATCTATTTGAATTTTGTAGTTTCCTTGATTGTGGGGATTCCCACTAAAAGAGTACCATCAAAAAATTGATGATGAGTCAAGGAAGCGACAATGTTATGGCATGAGGCCAACATGAGTGTTGTTAAGGTTAGATGTCCTTAGGGTTCTACTTAGGACTTTTTCCATGATGATGAAGAGGAAGGGAGATAGGGGGTATCCCTGTATTATACCTTTGGAGGGACATAAAATCTTGGAGGGGGAACCATGATAAGGATGGAGAATAAGGCTCCATAAACCATGGCCATGATCCAATTAATACAGTCTCGTTTGAAACCAAAATCTTTTAGGACCTCCTTCATGTATTCCTAACTTAGTTTATCAAAGGCTTTTGACATGTCAAGTTGCATAATCATGCCAAGATTCTTATGTGTTTTGAGAGAGTGAATTAATTCATGGGATAGGATACTTCTATGCATAATATGTCTACCCTCCACATAACTAGATTGGTTCGAAGATATGAGGATGGGTAGGACCATTTTGATTCTATTAGCTAGGACCTTAGAGATGATTTTGTAGATTACATTGCAGAGGGCAATGGGTTTAAAGTGATTCAGAGAGTCAACACCTTATTCTTTGGGAATGAACATGATGAAGGTGGAATCGAGAGCTTTTAATACTGTTTAATTGATTCTAGAATCCTCCACTAAAGCATGAACTTCCTCTTTAATTAAATACCAGTACTCTTTATAAAAATCAATGGTGAATCCATCTGGGCCTAGGTCTTTCCTGTTGGGAATGGACATAAAAATATCCTCCACCTCCTTCATTTTTACTTCCCTTAAGATCATTTTTTTGTGGTCATAATTGAGGAAGGCAGGAATGTTGCGAGTAATTTCCTTGATTGCGTAGAGTCTATCCACACTGGGCTCCTCTAGGATTTTTCTGTAGTAGTCATTTATCTTTGTCGCTATGTCCTCATGGGTATGGACAATGTTTCCATCATTGGATTTGAGGCCAAGGATTCTGTTATGTTTCCTATGTTGAATCATTGAGAAAAGAAAGAATGATGTTGGATGATTTGCATTCCCCACATTTGAGCCATGAAATTCAATACTTTTTCTTCAAAAGTTTCTCCTCCTGTAAGACTCTATCTTACCATCTCTTGTGGAGACTAATTTAATCCTATTTCATTTGGTCAATGATGCCATTGTGGATGCTTCTTTGTTGAATATCTTCCATTTTTTGTTCCAGATTCTTTTTGTCTTTGAAGATTGTTACACAATAATTTGTCCACATGCTCACTTCCCATCGCTAATCCTGAAGTGTGATGTGAAATACCTTTTACACTGTTTCCACTATGAAGAAATATGTAAATACATCTCCTGAAGACTCAAAGAAAACTACCTTGGAATATTACCGAAGGAAATTGGTCAAAACCCTAGTTTTCGAGGTCAACGCATTTCCTAGTTTCATGCTTGCACTAATGTCATATTGACAGTTGTTGCTTAGCATTTCCAGTGCCCTTATTTCTTGGAAAACCACGTTGATCTCTTTCTGGCTGTGTTTCCTTAAATGGAGGAGAAACTTCGTCCTCTAGAAGTTTTAGGGCGGAAAGTTGGTTGTTAAACGATGGTGATAGAGTCGAGCTCTCTGATTTTAGAGCTTCGATCTCATCCATGGGGTTTTATCCCTTAGAAAGTGGACCTTACTCCTCCTTTCATGGGCTCCCAACCTATTCTCCCTTCCTATAAATTGGTCCCCATCCTTCCACTACTAGTTGGTCATTGTTGGGCTGGTCTAAACTCTCGTTCCCTTTACATTCTTTCACTGTGATAGCACCTAAGTTTGTTCAGGAGAAGGAATGCTTTATATCTTCGGTGAAGGACTTAGATTTTCACCAAAGGGAGGCCTCCAACATCAAGGCTTGGGTTGAAAGCTATTCCTTTTATATTTATCAATTTTTTTTTTGATGTTTTCCTTCTATATTTGTCTAATATTTTATGCAAATATTATGGTACTCCTTGATCTATTAGATAGCTAATGTTTACTGATTATTATGTATTGGATTAAGTTTGTTGTTGCCTCTTGATCATATACAGGTATCTGTGTGCCACCAGTAGCAAGGAGCAAGCCTAAAAGGATTGTGGATCAAGGTCATCATCAACGGGTTCAAGCATAACATCAGGAAAAAGGTACCTCTATCTCTTTTCTTGTCACATTTTGAATATTAGCTAAGAAAGATTTGCATTAGAAAGTATCTCAAGTTTCTAGATCCACTCTAGGGCTAGAGAGATCACCTCTGTCTACAAAGGGGATTTATCTTGACACCAGAATTGGCGACTCCACTCGAGAGCTTAGCCTCTTAACCTTCCTTTCCTGTACTGATCTTTGATTAGTTTGACCGATCACTGAAATTGAAGCTTTCTTAGGTCTTTGTTAGGTGTGAAAATATTTTTTGTTTTTCCTTTTTCTTAGCTCCAAGCACGTTTTTGTTTTCACAGTATCACTTCCAGCATTGTTCTATATAGCACAACCACACTGATTTGTATTTCAACACCCTTCTGCTCATCAGAAAAGCATTGATCTCAGACCTAGGAAAATTTGGGGTTTCCCCTTGTTTTTCCATTGTGTCCTAGCCCCTAAAGAAAGTCTGTTGAGTCCTAGTGATCTCCTGCCTGTGTGTTTGAATTGTTTGTCTTCCTTGAACAAGTGTTTTTAAGTATTTAACTTGCTTGTGAGTTGAACGGTTTTTTACCATTTCAAACACCTTTTGTTACACTTCTTTTGACTTGGTTTGAAGTAGTTTGTCATATACATTGGTCATCAATGCATTTCCGATCTTACCTTCAATTTAATGTCAAACATAAGATCACAAATTGTTTGATTTACAAGTTTAGAAGAGTGTGTCTTTTTCCAAGTTCTAAAGAAAACTGAGAGTGATTTTCATTTTAATTCTTTGATTTGTATTGTCTTTATCGTTTTGAAAAAAGAGTGGAAAGCATTTCATTCATGTATTTTTAAAGTGGCTTTAATTTCCGTTCGATTGAAAGAAAAGTGAAAAATGTGGTTTTTTCATTTCTTCATGTGTTTCGTTCATTTTAATTTTGATTGCCTTTAGAAGTAAAAAGTAAAAAAAAAGTTTAATTTTATGTATCTTGGCGGAAAAGAGAAATGTTATTAGTTTTTTCAATAAGTTGCATTTTTGGGGAAAGTGAATTCGATTTGAAATAATTGCATTTCATAGTTTTGAACTTGTTTGGGGGGGCATCATTGTTTGTTGCACTGATTTTACTTTTGTTTGTATCTCTTCCCTCAATAGTTTAAACTTCATTGAAATGGAAAGATTATATTTTTGCATTTAGCCTGCATTATAGGATTCAGGTGACATCAATTTTGAGCCAGAAACTAAAAGTTAACTAAAGATCAACATTAAAACTTACCCAATTTACCTTAAGGATCATTTGGAACTAACGAAAAAATTTAGAGGTCTAGGCTAGAGATGTGTTATGTCATCATAAAACATAGGATATGCCGCTAACGGTTTGCATTACAACTTGGGGGTGATACCCCGTCCCATGTATGGAAGTATATTGATGTATGATATGTATATTTTGGGCTCTCTCATCAAACGAATACACATATTGTCGCATATATTTTGGGAGACACCATTAGGTTGCAAGCATACCATAGGTAATTGATTCAGTCACCTTGTAAACGTGACACACCGAACATAACATTCAAGGAGATCGGCTGTAGTACATTAAGTCCTTGGTCATTTTCTATATCATTTATCACGAAGGTGTATATTATAATTCATGAATACTTGGTAAACCTTTATGCCTAGTATACCCTTTTTGATTTATTTTTTGTTTAATTATAAAAGTAACTGCTGACAAAAAATATTACCTGTGTAGTTCTCCAGCCTCATCATTGCTTGGTAAATTGTGGATTTTGATATTTTAACCTCTTCCTTGTTTGATCTTCTCTTAAAAGGTCATCATGGCTGAATCGTCGGATTCACCTCGTCCCTCCTCCGAAGGATCTCAAGAGCCTCCTCCTGAGGTCCCCCAGTTTCCAGTTGGACCCCTTGAAGCTCAAGATGCTAAAATCGAGATTGTCATAAGTGTACAACCCATTTCATCTCGACTACCACCTGGAAATTCTCCTTGGACGACATCAGGATACTGTGATCCAAAAAGCCCCGAACCGTCTACACAATTTATGGTCTTTCTCAAGAATCAACTCTTTGATCTGATTTTGGTATCGCCTCAACATGCTTATAGTCCTTTTGATCAACCTGACGTTCCCCTTCCTATTTCTCCAGTATCATCTCTCTCTAATGTCTGTTAGTTATTTCTAGACGAAATGGAATCCAATGCTAATGATGTCCCATTCATGAGTGCTCCTTAGAGTAATATGTAGGAAACCACTGGCACCTACATTCTGGAAGCTACTTCATATGGGTTTCCCTCTAAAGGCGAACCTTTTGGGTCCACTCCTCATGATTCAAGCTATGGAACCAAAATATCCTTTATTCAAGTTTCATCTCCACTTCCACAAGGGTATACCTCTTTGGGAAACATTATTTCAAGAGCTTCTGATGCCACATCTTTATTTCTGGATCCCATTTGGTAAAAAAGAACCCCCCCATATTCTGGGCCATTCATTTCGAATGTGACTGCCACGTCTCAACCTGTTGTTTGACCTATAGTCACTATTGGTCAGATGAATATTTTGATAGGATCCTCTACCCCCTTCTCGCCATATACAATCATTGTAGTTCCAACATTGAGTGGAAAATATACGGTTTCATCCGTGCCTGGGGGACAGTCTAATCCTCTTTACGTAGCTCTCCTCTTGGGTGGAGGGCCACTGAAATTTGGACCCGTTCCTAGGGCGGGACAACCTAATGCTACTCTAGGTGGGACATGGTTTTCACAACCGAAAAACACTCTCACAAGAACCATTCCTTTGAGTGGTTAACCTAATTCAACCTCATTAGTCTATCAACAACCCCAAGTTTAGTATTCTCAGGTTGAGCAACCTCTCCAACAACCGAACACACCATATTTGTATATTCAACAATGCAACATCCCTCATCAATATGTTCAACAACCGAATGTATAGTATCAGTATGTTCCTTGACCAAACACCTCTCAACAGTTTGTCCAACAACCCCATCTTCATGCAGGTGCTGCTGTGACTAACCCTCAGTTTGGTCCTTACATCCAAACTGGTATGAATCTCCCTCTGGGTCAACCTGGTCCTCACCCCAATCAACCTGGTACTCAGTACCAGCCAGTTCCTCATGGTCAGTACCGACAACCACAGCGTAGGCCTCAGCCTGGTGCTCAATATCAGGAGATTCCTCAGTACAAGTAGGCCCAATTGGGACCTCAGGCTGGACCCTAAGTTTTTCAAGGACCATAGGTTGGACCCCATGTTCAGTAAGGACCAAAGGCTGGACCCCATGTTCAGAAAGGACCTCACCCTAGATCCTATATCCAACAAGGTTTGCAACCCCAATTCTAGAAGTGGCTTTATCAACAGCCCAACAAGGTCCCTACGTTCAGCAGCAGCTACAAAAAAGTCCTTACCAACAATGGGGGAAACATGCGTATCCAAGAAAAAATCTGCCCTATTGGGGGCATAATTTGTATCAACCAGGTTGGAACCCCCGACCTTTTTCTCCTCATAATCCTCCCCTTCCATTTTTGGCAATGTTGGAACTGCCAAATGTGTCAAAGATTACAAATAACCCCATCCAACATCAGTTGAATTGGCCAACAATTCCCACCAAAATCCCAGGATATTGTCCTAAATTTGAAGTCAAGTCTGGGGAAGACCCCCAAACCCATGTCATGGCGTACCACTTATGGTGTCTTCTAACTCTTGGGTCGAAGATTCAATTTATCTTGTATTTTCCGGCATGCTGTGACGAGTACTGTGGCCAAGTGGTATATTGAGCTCCCTCGAGGTGTTTTCACTGATTTTAAATCCTTGGATATGGATTTCCTTGCTCACTTCCAGTTACTTGTTTGGTATGAAACCAAAAACTTCCTCCTCACCTCATTGAAGTAGTCAAATGCTACTCACATTTCGGATCACATTCACAAATGGCGGCATCACCGTCACCTCATAAAATTTTAAATCCCAGTTTAAGTGCTGACTGAATGATTTACGAAATCATTTTTTCCAAGGATTGCTAAATATCTTGCCATGGGTGGATGTATCACGGAAGAGGAAGTCATTGACATAGCTTAATACCTCGATTTGGTTTATTCCAAATTTGGAAATCTATACGAGCTCCTGATTGACATGCTGCGACCTTCAACTGATCCAACATCATCTCAGTCTCATGCTACACCTTTTGTTGATGGTGTTATGGGGCAGTGGCCCATGCTGATAGGAGTGCACCCAAATATTCCTCGAATTCTAAGTCTACTATCGCCGCTGCATTCTCCACTCCTTCTAGTAACCAGAAGAATCACGTTAAAACCTTTGAGGTAAATTCTATCCAATATTCCACAGCAAACAAATCCTTGAAAGGTAAGAAAAAGGGTAAAGGAAAATCCAAATCTGACAACCCTAAACATGATTCGAAAAAGTCATCTGCTGACGATTCTTCAACGCACATGCCCTAATATCCTTGTTTGATATGTGATGATGATAATTACACCAAGGATTTTCCTCGGCATGCCGATGTTTCCTGTCTTCTAAAGGGCATCCCCGAGACCCCGACTATCTTGAAAGAACCTTTCCCTTCTCAACGGACACAAATGGTAGAAAAACCCCAATCGTCTAGAAACTCTCAAGTTTTGATGGTCATCACAGAACCTATATCTATTACCACAAGATCGAAAGGCTACCCCAATCCATCCAAAGCTCTGATGGAACTAGAAGTTATAGATCACCCTTCCTCTTCCACACCTCCTAGTTCTGGTTCTCTCCAAATCGAGAGACCTAGTAGTGAATATGTTGTAACATTTCTTTTTTTGATAAGTTAGACATAGTAGAAGTAAATGAAAAAAAAAAAAAGTTGGGTTTGGATATGAAAAAATAAAAGTAAAAAAATGTTAGGGCTCATGACAAAACAAAATAATCATATCAGAAAAATGATAGGATTAGATGCTCTAAAAAATGAAGGAAAAAGATTGAAAATGTTAGGCATAGATTGAAAGAAATAAAATAAATAAATTTATTAGTTTCAAATAAAAAAAATAAAAAAATTTGTGTGCAGTTTGTTAGGATGACACAACCCAAAATGATTATTTTTTATCATACAACTTAAACATGATCAATAATATTTAACTTTATGCATTAGATTAAGAAATTTAATGGAAGCTTGTTTAAATGCGCC
The DNA here is from genome assembly GCA_034641835.2 of Pinus albicaulis. Lineage (NCBI taxonomy): Eukaryota > Viridiplantae > Streptophyta > Pinopsida > Pinales > Pinaceae > Pinus > Pinus albicaulis. The sequence continues at coordinate 713,334,710 of CM076582.1, forward strand.
AAAAATATTTATTAAGATTTTAATTAAGTTTATTTATGTTAATCGCTTCATTAAGCGGTTAAAAATTATTGTAATAATCACATGAAATGGTTTTATCCAAAGTTTGCAAGAGACAAAGTCGTTTTTTGTTTTGTGATTATCGTTCGAGCATATTTGAACAGAGGATCTCTTCCCCGCCCAGATCAACGATGTGGAAGGATTTTTGCACCCCCCTTCCCATTTATCGTTAACAACAGGGGGTTGGGGATGGGGGTCTGAAAAGTGGTTTCTTTTTGGCAAGCCCCTCACACAAGTGTTGTTCCCTTGGCATTTTGTATCCCCCCCCCAACTCAAATCCTCTTACCATCGCCTACCCCCTCCGAAATCTGCCTTCCTCCCAACAACAGTTTTGACTCCCTCCAACGGTTAGTTGAATTTTCACCAATGACCGTTTCTCAACGGAAATTCATGTCCCACCACCTGTACTTTCATGTTATGCCCCGCTCCCTAACTGTTGCAATATTTAGTCCCGTTTCACCCACTCCTATGCCGTTATTAAGTCGATTTCATCACCAATCACTCCATTACCGTTATTCATTAAACCTCCAATGTCATTTCTTTAACTATCATCCCCATAACGGTAATCCATGCATAATATAAATAAACATATCCCATTCCCTGCACCACCTTTGATTCATTTTTATTTCTATCAAATTGCAGGTTTACAGAGACATATTTCAGTTCACAAGCTCTACCATTTGTAGACCTTGTCAGCTGAATTGTTACTAGCAGAGACCACTCTTCATTTGCTATCATTTTAACAGAGACATTTTCCTTCTTCTTTTCCTCTATAGGTCGATGGATCCCAAATTAAAAGGGACAAAAATTAGTCACTGAAGATACCCCTAGTGTGTCTGCTTCGGTAGATCGTGACCATGTCCCTTTAGCGGACCAATTTATAAATATTATAGACACAAAGTGCGAATTTGATCTCTACAAATTGCACTTGTGGCTAAAGCAGAAATACTTAGACAAACAGGATGAAGTCAATCTCTGGGAGACTTTATTACCCCTGTATACATTTCCTCAGACCCATGAATTCACTGACCTAGTCATGTGGTGTCAAGCAAGGTATGATCCCCTCAAAGATACCGTGGTAGCTCAGAATGGAAACATTATGATTTCTTTCACTCCTAAGAAAATCAACCAAATGATTCTTATTCCATAGAGTGATTCCCTTAGTCATTTCTCCCAATATGCTCTCATGGAGTTATACCACAAGCTTACCTTTCCTCAGAGAGCACAAATCTTTGAAACGTTCCTTCCAGATGATGCTGATCTTCCAAAGAAGAACCATCCTTACCCATCCTCCATGTTCCCTGAAGCCACCAAACACATTATTTCTTTAATTTCCTTTTTTTAGGCTATCCAAATGGTAGGAAAATGGATGAGTCAATTCTTGATTAGTTCTCCATTTTGTCTAAAGACAGTAAGCCAACATTCATGTACAATTACAACCAGTTCCTGGCTGATAATATGAAAGAAAAAATGATGAATATGACAACTCAAGGGATGTTATAGTACGATTATATAATTATTCACATGTTTTTTTTTCAATAGGGGGATCAATTTCCAATTACATTGCATAGGAAGGATGATCAGGGTGTTAATCAATCAGTTATTCACTAGTATCAATTGGTTAGATCCATTTAGACTGAGTTTTGTTTCGCATATTTAATTGATTCATTCATTCATCCAGTTTCCCAACTTATAAGCAACCAAAATGAGCCTAGTATTGGCTCAGACATCAAAATAATACTCCATTTAAGTGATCAAGTTAAAAGTGGAGACTGGTATCTTCACCAGAATTACAGAGAGAGCAGAGTGTATGGTTGTGAAATGGCACCTTATAAGCTACCCAAATATGTTCCAATGAGACTTTTCTATCTGAAATATATTATATATATTATTAACATGGATTAATTTCACTTTGTTTCAGGTAAAAGAAAATCACATTTCAAGATCAAGACTAAAGTAGTCTATTTCATATGCAATAAAATATCATCAGGAGTTGAAGTAGATGTTGGAAATATGATGCAGAGTGTTGTCCTTGATGGCAACCCACTGAATGAAGATGAAGACATGCGACTATTGACATATGTTGTCCTTGATGGCAAACCACCGGATGAAGTTATTCTTGACCTGATGAACTTGGTAAATGATGAGTGTCTGATGTGATATGATGTTTGTTAGCAATATGATGCTGAGTGTTGTCCTTGAATGACAATCCTCTTGATGAAGATGATGGCAACTTACTTGATGAAGTTGCACTTGCTAGAATATGTTCTTGATGAAGAAAATATGATGTATTTACAGTGTGTACAGAAGGCAATGAAGAAAGGAATTCAGAATGTGCTCAAAATATGATGAAAAGAGTATGTTTCTAAGCATACGCGGATATGTCTAAGGGAAGTCGCGTATACACGCGGGAAAGAACGTTATAAGTCGCGTATGGGCAAAAGCGCTCAAAAAGTGCAAAACCAGGGGTAACCACCATGGTATTGACCCATTGTATTGGGTAATGATCCGCCCAATTGACCCCGTCTAATGTAGTTTTGGGCTCATGGTTTTGGTTTGGCTCATGGTATTGAAAAAGGGGCTCATGGTATTGAAAAAGGGAAAACCTATATAAGGAGAAGAATTTCATTGTGCAAATGATGAGTGGTGGTGCAAGATGTCTGAGCTTGAATGAATACTTCTCTCTGAAGTATATCTGAATGGAAAGGGTTACACTTGAATGATAAATCTGAATGTATGATGCACCAATGATGAAGAAGGGGATCTAGATCTGAATTGCTCTTGTATTTGCTAGATCTGATTATGGAAGGCTTAGATCTGTGATGAGGCGAACAGATCACCGAAGTAAAAGGCAAAGCCTCAAATCGAACTGACATCTGATCCCTTATGTATGCTGCTCTATAATGATTGAAGATCTATACGCTACTTCGCCGTAGAGGAAGCACATATATACGCGGCTTCGCTGAAGATAAAGCACGTATGCGCAATGAAATACATACAGAGGTATACGCTATTTTGTGTGGACGGAAGCGTGTATATACACGACATCAGTAAAATGAAAGCGCGTATGCAAACTAGGGTTTGCTAAAGCATGGGGTATGAAACATCTGATCTGTTCTGTTGTATTACTGTTATCTGAACTGTGTTGTCTGAATTGATAAGTATCTGTTGGTGATGTATGGTTGAGCTTAAAAGTATTGAAAGGGTCCAGTCTGAAAATATGATGAAATGTGGCCTGCAAGTTGTGTTCTATTGAAGTTGTTGGATCCAGTGTGAAAATTGATGAAACGTGGTCCAAGGTGGTGCTGAGGGTTGTAGCCTTCAGTCAGGGGGTTGTAGCTCCCTTCCAGGTGAGGCTGGTAAACGAGATCGGGGGGTCGTAGCTCTCTTCCAGGAGAGGCTGGTAAACGAGTCAGGGGGTTGGAGCTCCCTTCCAGGAGAGGCTGGTAAACGAGCGCAGGTGGGTGCCTGCGTGCTGGTCAAGTCTGCGCCAGCACATATGTTGTAAGATGTTTTCTCTATAATAAAATATTGAAGGCCGAGCAACTGCAGTGGTGGTTTTCTCCCGACTTGGGTTTCCACCTAAAAATCCTGGTGTTCATGCGTGATGCTTTGTGTGATGGTTTATTCTGTTCTTACTGCACATGTTTACTGTTTATAGAACATCTAATGAATGAATGATGGAATGATATAAGTGAAGAACTAATGGCATAATTAGATCTCTGTGTATACGCGAGTTTTATGAAGGATATTCGCGTGTATACGCTAGTTGGCTTCAGCAAAGTAGCGTATGGGTTTTAGAGCATGAAAAAGTAAAAAGTTTCAGTTTTCCCTAAATACTGATTCACCCCCCCTCTCAGTATTTTTCCCAACAATTGGTATCAAAGCAGGTCCTTGTGCAGAAGCTTGATCGCTTAAAGGAGATCCGTCGCAATGGGAGGTCAAGAAGGAGTAATGTCTATAAAGCCACCTCTATTCAATGGAAGCAATCTGATATTCTGGAAGGTACGTACAAAAGCATATCTGCAAAGTCTTGGTGCAGATGTATGGGCAATCGTGGAAGAAGGCTATCAATACCCGGCAAGTATTCCTACTGATGCAGCTGAAAGAAAGAAGTATGAAATCAATGCCAAAGCAGTGAATGTCTTATTGGGAAGCATGTCTGAATCGGAATTTGCTAAAGTGATGCAGCTACATTCAGCAAAAGAAATATGGGACAAAATCATTCTAAGCTATGAAGGAGACACAAAGGTAAAAAGTGCAAAACTCCTAACTCTTAGAATTGAATATGAAAATTTGAAGATGCATAGTGATTAGAGTGTTGCCAATTTATTTCTTCGTCTGGATGATATTGTAAATCTAATGAGAAATTTGGGTGAAACCATAACTGATACTACTCTGGTGGAAAAGGTCTTAAGATCCTTGACTTCAAAATTTGACTCTAAAGTTTCAGCTATTGAAGAAAGGCAAGATCTGCAAACGATTACTATTGTTCAATTACATGGTACTCTGACTGCTTTTGAAATGAGACAAGGAGGTCCTTCTCAAATAAGAGAAGCTGCTTTTAAGGTATCTACAAAAAAAAAGGAAAAGGAAGTTGTCAAAGAATCCAGCTATATATCCGATGAAGAAGAAGCGAATTTCGTGAGAAAGCTCCAACTAGGTACTGGAAGATTCAAAGGTAAGCTTCCCTTCAAATGTTTTGAGTGTGGAAAAGTTGGTCACTATGCTGCTAAATGTCCTTATAGAGAAAAACATGGTAAAAGGAAACAATTTGAAAAGAGAAAGAGTTATTATGCAAAAGAAGATGATGATGAAGTGTCTAGTGAAGATGAAGAAGATTCTGACCAAGATCTGAAAGTGCTCATGGCTAAGAAGCAAAAGAAGAAGGTTACTCGAAGCAAGGAGATATCTCAAAAAATTGAAGAAGATGAATCTGATAGTGATTTGGGCCATTGTAATCTTCTTTGTGCAAACAATAGTGAAGATAGTGAAAGTAAAGTTGTGAATCTACAAGAAGCTCTGAAGACTAAAGTTGAAGAACTACAAAGTTCAACTAATAAGCAAGAATCTATTTACAAAGAGATGATCTCTCAAATGGAAAAACAAATAGAAATGCTGAATGGACAGGTGGACAAGTATCAAGGGTTTCATACTTATGCATCCAATCGAATTAAAGAATTAGAAGCAGAAATCAACAATCTAAATGCAGATCTCAAAAATTCAAGCAAGAAGAATGAAGGACTTGAAGCTGCAATCATCTTTCTGCAGGCAGATCTAGAAGCATCAAGTAAGAAAAATGAGGAACCTCTACAATCATTTTAAAAGGAAGGCCTTGAAGCAGAAATCATATCTCTCAAAGAAGATCTGAAAAAATCAAATAAGAAGAATGAAGAGCTATAACAAACATGTGAAGAAAACGAAAATTGGTTGAAAGAAGAGATCCTAAATCTGAAGGATCAAGTAGAAGATGGAAGAAGGAAAGAAGAAAGCATGACAAAGCAATGTCAAGCCTTGGAGGTTGAAGTAAACATTCTCAAAGGTAAATTAGAAGAAAAGGTTAAAATTTTTAGGTTTCAAGATAGTACTAACACTTTGGACAATATTTTAAGTAATCAAAGATCTCCTGCTATCAAACTTGGTCTTGGTTTCCATGAAACTGTTAAAGGTGAATCTAGCTCACAAGGAAGTGCTAAAAATTCAGAGGATGTCAATGCAAAACCTGAAGTGTTGAAAGAAATAAAAGATCAACCAACAATCATGAATTCATTCAAGAATGTTGAATGTTTTAAATGTCATAATTATGGGCATGTTGCAGCAAATTGCAGGAGTAGATCATTTCAGCCACAAACAAACAGGTTCTACTCAGAAAGGTACTCTAGTTTCTTCAGGGGATATTGTTTCTCATGTAACATGTATGGACATAAAGAAATTGATTGTAAAAGGAGGAAGAATAGAAATACTCATTATGATTCTTATGTTTATTTCTCTGGCCACATGAGATGTTATGCTTGTAACAAGTATGGACATGTAGAAAAAGAATGCAAGATGAACAGATCTGGGAAAGTGGACGATTTTCAGCACACAGTTGGAAAGCTCAAGAAAATTTGGAAAATGAAGGAGGACCGATCAGAAACGTAGGGAATTCAGACCCTACTGCAGTCATCCGCTTCTGAAGATTACTTCTCTGATTGACTGCAGGAATGATGTGGGATACATTATGAGATTTAGTAATGTATCGTCACAGGGGGAGCAATGCATGATGACTCTCAAGGTTGATTTGATTATTCTGGTTATGTTTAATTCTGACAGCGCTTCTGATGTGGAAAGGACAAGTACAGGAGGTACAAGCTCAGGAGGAAATGAAGGAAGATGAAAATTTTCTATGCTTCACTTTCAATACGCGGGTTCTATGAAACAAAGTCGCGTATACACACGAGTTCCAGCTGACACAGCCGCGTATGCATTGATGATGAGAAAAGTTATCTGATAGCTGAAGATCTGGAGCAGAGGTCCAGGGGGAGCATCAGTCTGACTGCTGATGATTGCACTGTTAGCATTATTCTGGTTATACTCATGATAATGACATGATACATGGATGAAGCTTGTTTTCTTGTTGATGAAGAGTATTCATTGTTGAGATGAAAGTCCTATAATTCGGAGATAAGAGCAGCCCATGCAGAGATTGTTGCTAATAACTTACTGTTGAAGGTGTTTCAGATTGCACAAGTTAAGGAAGAGCACAGGTTTAGTGGGAGCAACAGGTTGAATACTAATGATTGCATTGTTGGCAATATGATTGCTTATTCTTTGTGATACTCATGCTCAAATGATGATGACTTGGTACATGGATTATTATGATGAGATTTTGAGCCATGGTTGCTAATAAGTATCTTTTGTGCTCACACATGGATGAGTTGGATGTCGATTGATTCAGAAATAAGAAGAGATCATGCAGAGTATGTTACTATGGTTGAGATCCTTTGTCTACTTATGTTACTTCATGTTAAATCTTGAATATCTTGATGATATTGGACCACATGGATGATTGTTTGACACTTATTTGAATATGTTGTTACGATATGATAATCTCTCTTGAAAATATTGTATTAATGCTGCAAAGAGTTTGAAGACTTGGTCACTATTGTGCTACAACCATTGGATGACGCTTGAAGACACAAATAAACTGTTCTATCTATCTGTAGTCTAGGGAAGCAGTCAAATATCTCAGAAAGACGCTGAACACTGTCTTTGCCTCACAGAGAATCAGATCTGGTTGAAATTTAGAAGATGGCTTGGGATACGCGGGTTTCCTGAAACACAGTCGCGTATATACGCGAGTTCCTGCACAGAAAACAGCGTATGTATGATTGCTGACAATTTTTGGTTGAATTCAGCTCTCTTCAGCACAGCTGCAGTGCTGTTTGGTATCTCTGATACTGTTTGGTATCTCTGGTGGTGTTCCAGTTCTCATAATTCCATTTCTAATGTTTTGATGAAAATGTCTTGATGATTTGTTGGTGAAAGTGTTCAGGATGGACAGACTAAGGGGGAGCCTTAGTGATATGGAACGGATGCACGGATGCACAGATTTAGGGGGAGCATTAGCGTTGCTGAGTATAATGCAGTGTTGGCATTATGATGGTTCTGAAATATGTTCTCTTTCTTGAGGACTTTCTGGTGTTGGTCTTAAAGTTATATTTGTAGTTTGATGAAAAGGTCATGTTGAGACCCATGATGTAAAATTGTAATATTCAATCATGTAAGGACTTGTCAAATTTGTAAACCCACTTGGTTGGGTAGCTGAGTCAAATTTTGTAAACCCACTTGGATGGGTAGTTGAGTTAAAATGTGTAAACCCACTTGGTTGGGTAGTTGAGTCTCATATGTAAATCCACTTGGTTGGATATTTGATGTAAGTATGAGTCTTTGGTGATAGGAAGTTCATAGAGTCTTGTCTTTCATTGAAAATATGTTTGAAGATTCTGCATGAACTTAGGGGGAGCTTGGCCACTTCAGTACATTTCATATCTGCAGAATGCTTCTTCCTCATGAAGAGAAAAGGGGGAGAGAGTGGTGGTTTTTGATCCGCCCTTTGCCCTTGATGTCAAAGGGGGAGAGTGACATGGTGTTTGAATGTAGATAAAGGTGTCAAAGAATTGGGAGAGTGACATGGTGTCAATGTACCTATCTGCTGTTGTAACCAAACACCATCATGGTTGCCATCAAGTCCAAAGGGGGAGATTGTTGGAAATATGATGCAGAGTGTTGTCCTTGATGGCAACCCACTGAATGAAGATGAAGACATGTGACTATTGACATATGTTGTCCTTGATGGCAAACCACCGGATGAAGTTATTCTTGACCTGATGAACTTGGTAAATGATGAGTGTCTGATGTGATATGATGTTTGTTAGCAATATGATGCTGAGTGTTGTCCTTGAATGAAAATCCTCTTGATGAAGATGATGGAAAATTACTTGATGAAGTTGCACTTGCTAGAATATGTTCTTGATGAAGAAAATATGATGTATTTACAGTGTGTACAGAAGGCAATGAAGAAAGGAATTCAGAATGTGCTCAAAATATGATGAAAAGAGTATGTTTCTAAGCATATGCGGATATGTCTAAGGGAAGTCGCGTATGCACGCGGGAAAGAACGTTATAAGTCGCGTATGGGCAAAAGCGCTCAAAAAGTGCAAAACCAGGGGTAACCACCATGGTATTGACCCATTGTATTGGGTAATGATCCGCCCAATTGACCCCGTGTCTAATGTAGCTCTTTTGGGCTCATGGTTTTGGTTTGTCCATGGTATTGAAAAAGGGGCTCATGGTATTGAAAAAGGGAAAACCTATATAAGGAGAAGAATTTCATTGTGCAGATCATGAGTGAGGGTGCAAGATGTCTGAGCTTGAATGAATACTTCTCTGTGAAGTATATCTGTATGGAAAGGGTAAAGGTTTAATGATAAATCTGAATGTATGATGCACCAATGATGAAGAAGGGGGTCCAGATCTGAATTGCACTTGTATCTGCTAGATCTGTTTATGGAAGGCTTAGATCTGAGATGAGGCGAACATCTGTCTGAAGTAAAAGGGTAACTGAATCGGACATCCGATCTCAAGAAGTATGTCGCTTTATAATGATTGAAGATCTATACGTTTACTTCGTCACAGGAGCGCGTATATACGCGTCATTGAAGAGAAAGCGCGTATGCGCAATAAAATATACACTGAAGTATACGCCGATTTGTGTGGACGGAAGCGCGTATATACGCGACATCAGTAAAGGGAAAGCGCGTATGCAAACTAGGGTTTGCTGAAGCATGGGGTATGAAACATTTGATCTGTTCTGCTGTATTACTTCTATCTAATCTGGGTTGTCTGAATTGGTATGTATCTATTGATGATGTATGTTTGTGCTTAAAAGTATTGAAAGGGTTCAGTCTGGAAATATGGTGAATCATGGCCTGCAAGTGTTGTTCTATTGAAGTTGTCGGATCCAGTGTGAAAATTGATGAAACGTGGTCCAAGGTGGTGCTGGAGGTTGTAGCCTTCGCCGTGTTGTAGCTGATCTGTGAGGCTGGTAAACGAGATCAGGGGGTCGTAGCTCCCTTCCAGGAGAGGCTGGTAAACGAGTCAGGGGGTTGGATCTCCCTTCCAGGAGAGGCTGGTAAACGAGCGCAAGTGGGTGCCTCGTGCCGGTCAAGTTCTGCCACGACACAGCCGTAAAGATGTTTTCTCTGCATGAAAGATTAAGGCCGAGCAATCGAGCCGATGGTTTTCTCCCGACTTGGGTTTCCACCTAAAATCCTGGTGTTCTTATGTGATGCTTATGTGTGATGGTTTATTCCGTTATTACTGCACATGCTTACTGTTATCTAATCATTAGAAGAATGAATGTTGCATAGATCTAAGTAAAGAATTAATGGCTTGATAAGATCTCTGCATATACATGAGTTTTGTGAAGGGTATCCGCGTATATATGCTAGTCTGGTTCAGTAAAGTAGCGTATGGGTTTTAGAGCATGAAAAGGTGAAAAGTCATTTCCTAAATACCGATCCACTCCTCTCAAGATTTTTCTCCTACTCAGATGCCATCCTCAAGAGGATGAACTTCTAGCCAAGCTTCAATTGGTCCTATGATCGATTAAAAATTATTTAAAACTTGAAGTTCGAGCTGATGACAACTCCCTACAACCACACTCCTAAGCATGAAATTGAGAAATTTATGAACCATAATCAATAGGCAGAGAACACATTGCAAGAAATAGAGGAGTATATTCTTTCTACATCCACTCTAAAAACTTCTATCTCCCAAGAAAAGCAACAGAAAAGGCCTAGAGAGGAACGATCATCTTCTGCAAACATTGCTAAAGAATTCATAATTCAACAAAAGAAGCAAAAGACCGATTTTAACATTTCTACTGAGAAAAGCCAAAAATAACAAGAAATCATTGACCTGGGTGATGAAGAAGTATATATAACAACATAGGGAAGTATTCCTAATGTTCTGTCATCCTCCTCAACTTCACAAGAGCCCATGGAGATTATTTAGTCAGTTGGAACTAATGAACAAGGTGATTAGAACATTTTCTGTAAATTCTTAGAGATCAAACAGAAGAATGAATCTCTAAAAGCTAATGTTTTGTAGATGTTTTCCATTACACCAAAACCTGTAGGTTGTGGTAAAATTCGAAACCGGTAACTAGGATCCCTATGGTGGGAATTACGGATTTCATAGAGGTGCGGTGATTACTCCAAAACCCCCTCAAATGCAACTCGGGGGAATCAAAACCCCCCTCTAACGCAGCTCGGGGGAATTGAACCTGGGTCCAGGCTATGATACCATGTAGGAATTTATAGGGTAAGTTCCTTAGATCAAACACCAAATATCACCACTCACAAATAGATAAAAAATTAGTACACCAGTATTTGACGTGGTTAAAACCCTCGAAGAGGGAAACAATCCACGGTCTGAGCCAACGTGACCACTTTAGGAAATTTATTAATATATATATATAAAAATAAAATTTACATAAGTTTCTCTCATAAACGGTTATGGGACAAATGACCCTCCATGCTCTTTAAATATAGATAATGGACCAATTAGGTGCTAAGCCACAAATAAAGTGTCGGTAATACCGAGGAGAGAGTGAACTGTTGGATCACTACATATCGTGACCGTCAAATTATAAGTTACAAATGTACATAGTTAAGTATAACATGGTCTAGTGTAGAGTTAGGTAAAGTGTGTTTCTTCCATGTACATTTATAACTTATAATCCGACGGTCATGATATGTAGCGATTCGACGGTTCACTCTCTCCTCGGTATTACCGACACTTGATCTGTGGCTTAACACCCGATTGGTATATGATCTCTATTTAAAGAGCATGAAGGGTGATTTGTCCCGTAACCGTTTATGAGAGAAACTTATGTAAATTTTATTTTTTTATATTAATAAATTTCCTGAAGTGGTCACATTGGCTCAGGCCATAGACTATTTCCCTCTTCGAGGGTTTTAATCACATCAAATACTAGTGTATTGATTTGTGATATGTTTGTGAGCGATGACCTTTGGTGTTTGATCTAAGAAACTTACACTGTAAATTCCCACATGTTTACAGTCAGTTTTGGTAGTAGACCTCTACATCACATCTTGGGTCGTTGACAACTTTTGACAGTGAAAAGGGAAGGATGCAAATGGATTTTCTACAAGCCAGAGTCCCTTTTCCTAAAGCTCCTTCTCATTACAAGAAAACCATATTCTCATTTGCTGCAAATCAAATTCATCCATAAACCAAATGGACATGCACAGATAGTCATGAGAGATGATTTTCTCTACCATGATTAACACAACCATGAATTTGTCGAAATTAAGAACAAATTTTTCAAATGTATAGTCACAATTGAAGATTGAAAAACTTTCCTCTTTATCCAAAGACAAAAATTTAAATTAATTAGAAGATATTTTAATTAAGATTGGGTATGAACCTAAGGATTTTAAGGTTGTAGAAGAAATTCTTAAAGAGAAGAATGAATATATTGCAGCTCTTTGAAAGCAGCTAAAATTTCCTTCTACAGAAGACCCCCAAACCAAGGAAATATAGAAAAGTAAACAAAATAGGGTGGAAATACTCAAACACATCATTGAGAAGAACATTCAGATCAAGAAGATGGAGGAACAAATTCCAATATTATTACTTTCAATATTGAGAACTTCGTTCCTTGCCTCCCATATCAGGTAGATTTTCTTATTCAAGTTACTGTGATGGAGAAAACCATTCATAGGACTATTTTTGGTGAAGGCGTTTTGACTTGCATCATGTCTATCGCTTATTGGAAAGTCATCGACTCTCCTCCATTGAGCCAGTCCCTAAATACTTTGGAAGATGTCGGCGATAGAGGTTCTCAACCATAAGTATTCTCAAATCATTTCCCATATTGTTGGAGGGAAAGATGATAAATTTTGAAGTTTATGTGGTAGACGCCAACCTGAATTATAATCTCCTTCTTGGATGTAGTTGGACTCATGCCATGGTTTGTGTCGTCTCCACCCTTTTTCGTGTACTTCGCTTTCCTCGTCAAGGAAAAATCATGACTGTTGATCAGTTAGCTTTCTTTTCCTCTGATTTTTCAACAGGAAACATTCCATATGTTGGGAATACCACTACCCCTTATGAGAACATCGGGAAGGTCTATTCAAAGACTCATCTCGTATGGGAATTTTTCCACTTCCACCTTGGAATGTCGCCACTATCAATATGATATCATCTAGTCATGATCCATGGATTGTTCCCCGTCCTGAAAAGCTTGAAATTTTTGGTGATGTTATGCCTTTCAGCCCTCCTAAAAAAATGTATCAGAGAATTTTTATTCCTTCTGAGGCTGCATCCGAAACCAACGACCAATTCATTTCTTCTCTGGACACTTATGTATAGTCTCCCTAGTTTTTTTATTGGGAATTCGATGATACCTTGAATGAGAATTTCCCCACTGATGAAAGTATCATTGAGGTAATGTCTCTTGAAAAAACCCGATGGGATGATGGACATCATCGTTCCTTATTTATCCAAACCCTAGGTTACATCTCCACCTGTCTAGAATCCCATGCTTCGTCTGTACCGAGTGGCCCATTTCAGAATCTCATTTTGATTCATGAAGTGTTGTATGAAGGAAACATAAGAAATATTACTCCAACTATTTCGATCAACATCCCTGTCAAACCAAGGATTGTCAAGAATGTTCATATTGGGGCCTCTTGTTCTCCTGACAAGATCAAGATCTACACCAAAATTTTCCAGGAATTTTGGGATGTCTTCGCGTGGTCATATGAAGAGATGCCTAACATTGATCGGAGTGTTTTCATGCACGAAAAACTTACCTATCCGGACTCGAAGCCTCTTAGCCAAAAAATTTGTCCCGTGCACCAAAGAAAGGCTGCTGCCATAAAGGGTGAAGTTGAAAAAATTCTCAAAGATGGTTTTCTTTATTCCATACCATTGACAGATTGGGTCTCCAATATTTTTACCATTGCTAAAAAACAAGGGACCATCTGGGTTTGTGTTGATTACCATGATATCAATCAATCATGTCTTAAGGATAATTACCCCACTCCTTTTATCGACCAATTAATTGACGAGTGTGACAGAAGTGATATTTTTTCCTTTATGGATGGTTTTTATGGTTATAACTATATCAATATTACTCTAGATGACAACAAAAAACCATGTTTATCTGTCCATTGGGGACCTTTACCTACAAAATATTCCCTTTTGGCTTAAATAATGTTGGGGCCACCTTCCAACGAGCTATGTCGTATGCTTTTCATGACATCAAGCACATAGTTCAGCCATACCTCGACGACCTTCCTGCTCATTCCGTGAAATGTCAAGATCATTTAGAACACCTCAGAGCCATATTTATTCTCTTTTGACAGTATAATATTAGATTGAACCCTCATAAGTGTGTCTTCTGTGATGAATCTAGTCGACTATTGGGTTTCGTGGTGTCCAAAGAAGGAATATACATCGATCCTCTTAAAGTAGAGGCAATAATTACTTTGCCTCCTCCCTCTTCTATTCATCAACTGAAAATCTTGCAGGGGAAAGCCATTTTCTTCTGTTGCTTCGTACTGAATTATGCTGAGGTTGCCAAAGGTTTTACTTTGTTATTGAAAAATGGAATCCCATTCATTTGGGATGAAATTTCCCAAATTTCCCAAATCCCATTCATCTAATGCATCCTCCCAATTATCACCGTAGCTACTTCATGTATTTGGTTGCCATAGACAACACTGTCTGTATGGTGCTAGTTCATGATGATGACGATGGTCAAGAGAATGTAGTGTACTACTAGAGCTGAAATATCTTTGATACTGAGACCGATTATGCTCATGTAGAGAAACTGGCGTTGGATATCGTCCATGTTGTTCAACATTTTCATCATTACATTCTCCTATGTAAAAATTTGGTGATTTCTAATTATAACCCCATGACTTACATTCTCATGCATCAATTTCTTGCGGGCAAGTACTCGAAATGGATTGTCATACTTCAAGAGTTTGACTTAGAATTCATGGCCGCTAAGTCTAAGAAACCCCTTGTCTTTATTGAGTTGAATTGTGATCTTCCTACCGCAGTTGATCCCACTTCTCTTGACGAGTCAATTCTAGATGAATCACTCTTTCTCATTAGTAATCTTGATCCATGGTATGGAGACATCAATGTTTATCCCCAAACCCAAAATTTTTGGCTAGATCTATCGCACTATGAGCAATGGTGAATTTTTTACTAGTCCCAACCTTACCATATCATCAGAGACACTTTCTATCGCACTGGTGTTGACTCTGTCTTCCGTCGATGTTTGAATCTCAAGGAAGATGAGAAATTTATCAATGAATTCCACTCCGGGGCCTGTGGTGGTCACATTTCTAGTTATGTTATCATATAAAAAAGCCTTCGACCAGGGTATTTTTGGCCTTTTATATTTAAATATTTCATTGTTTCCATATGAAAATGCCATGACTACCAAATCTACTCTCAGAAAGGGCGCACCCCACCCTCACCCTTGCACCCAGTTGTGACCATCAGACCATTTGCGAAATGGGGCATATATTTTGTGACCTATAACCATCGCTCAGCCAGGGGGCCTGGTTATATTATCATTGCCATTGAGTATTTCACTAAATGGGCCAAAGCGATGCCTACATATAATAATGAAGGTCTAACTACAGCACAATTCTTGTTTAATCATGTCATATCTTGGTTTGGTGTCCTGAAAGAAATTTTCACTAATCATGAATCTCATTTCCAAAATATTATGATGATAAAGCTCGCTGCTTAGTTGGGGATGCATCACGATAGCTCCACTCCTTATTATCCACAAGCCAATGTCCAGGTTGAAGTGGTTAACAAAGTTTTGGTTACCATGTTCAACGAACCATTGGGAAACACAAACGAGATTGGCATCTCATTCTCTTCTCAGATATGTGGTCTTACAGAACTTCTGCTAAGACTGCCACTTTATTCACACCATCCCAATTGGTGTATGGTCTATAGGCCACATTCTTGATTGAGTGTGAAATTTCTTCTCTTAAGCTAGCTGTTGAACTACTTCTTGGTACTTCACCAGAAGAAGAAAATTTTATTTATCTCGAGCATCTCGATGAGACCCGAAGACTTGTTACTTTAGTAATTGAAGAACACAAAATACGAGTTAAAGCACAATATGACAAATCCGTCAATCCTCGTATGGTCCTACTTTACGACTAAGCCCACGATAAATAAGGAGTTAGGAAACTCAAGCCAATGTGGCACGGGCCTTATATCATTCAACGAGTATTGGAAAGAGGCACATATGAGCTGGTAGTATGAGTACAACCAATTGGATGAACCCCTAAATGGGATATATTTGAATAAGTATTACGCTTGATCATGAGTGTGATTCTTTTTACATTAGTGTGCTTAGATTTGATTTTTGGTGTCATTGTTTGATTTTCAGACATGTTTAATTTGCTTACCTTATGTTCCACTTGGTTTGCAGATGTCATCAAATAATTAAATATATTTTTCTAACGGAACTTTCCATAGCACACATAACCTCTCTTTTGCAGCTTGGGCACTCTTTTCCCCTGGTGACGAGTTGATTAATTTACGAGGTATTTGTTTGGTTGAAACAACTAACAATATTTCCAAATATAGTGCGGTTATCGAACTATTATCATATACAATTGATCTCGAGATTAGGGATTTTGTTTTTAAATTAGACTCACAACTTGTTGTGTTATAATTAAATGGTCATTATTCTATGCGAAATCCTCAAATTTTGCGTATGTATTTGTGTGTTTGATTATTGCAAATACATTTTGATTTTATTACATATCAACATATTCCAAGACATTTAAACACATTAACAGATACATTAGAAAATGATGTATTAGATACAAAAGTAGTCTTAGAAACATGCATATGTATATATATATATATATATCCTATCTGTCAAGTCTGTTACATAAAATCTCAAAAAATATGTGTTCTATGACAAAAATGGCTCTCTGAGCCTACATTAGTACAAAAATATAAACAAAGGGTTGTTATCCGCCCAAATGGTGCAGGTGACCGCTCAAATCACTCACAAGAGTAAATGGCGCAAAATACCTGGAACCCTAATCGTATGCCTCTGGAAGCGAAGAGGAATTTCATCTAAGGTAGTGTTAGCGTCTAAATGTTCAATGATCAAATATTCTCTTTCAGGTTTACTTTGTAGTGGTTCTTGGTCAAAATTTTATGTTTTTAAACAAATTCTCAAATAATTTTTTTTTCACTGAATGTTGTCTAGGTTTGAATGCTACTCCCTTCACTCATTCATGGTCATTATCAAATTCAAGGTCATGTCATTCATCATCACCTAGTGTCATATATCAATCAACATGCCTCCATCTAGGTCATGGTCTAGGTTTACTTTGTTTCACCATCATAATATCCATTGATGTCACGAAAGAAGGCAAAAAAGAGTCATTTTCACGATACGAAGCACCTTCATTGGGAGTTAGAAAAGATAGCAAAATAAAGTAAAGGAAATTTGTATTTTCTCAAGAAGTATGCTACATGATCAAGTTTTCGAAAAGTGTTTATGATTTCACTAAAAGACAAAAAAAAGAAAATTTTGTGAGTTATAAAGGGAAATGAAGCTTTGGAGTTAATTTAATCCTTTTGTTTTCAAAATATCTCCTCTCTCATCCTCAAAACTCTCCACAGGCATCAAATATTGAAGAAAACCAACAAAAAATTGTTCCAAATGCTCTGTGCTATGCTTCTGGCAGCTTGTGCTACGCTTTTGGTAGTTGCGCTAGATTTTTGGAAAGTGTGCTACGCTTTTGCTTCCAAGATACAAAATGCTATCACGGGGTAAATTCATCATTTACCAAAGGTTAAGAGACCTCCAAATAAGTAAGTGAATTCTCCTCATACCTCATTCAACTCAATTTATTCAACAAAGGGTGGATTCCCTCCTTTAGGTTTTCTCCACTATGTTTTTTGGTTTCTTTCATACTTGGTTGGTTTCAGTTGGAAAAACCATAATTTTAGCATCTTAAAACCTTTAGTCATCACTCATATATCTTATCAAATCACTACCTATCACTCATATCCCTCCGTGCTACCATTCCACTCAAACCCTAGTTTTCACTACGTTTTTGCAGAGAAACTAGGAAAACTATGTGTTTAAACCTTTTTGGCACCTTTCCCAAACCCATTTCCAAAAAATTCAGTTGCATACTATAGCCAACTCACCACCCTATCTCCAAAATTTTTTTGGGACTTTTCCCTAACTCCCTTCAATCTCATTTCTGCCCCTAAAACCATTGTACCACTATGCCCTGTTTTCCTAATTTTTAACCTTCCATTTCCACCACATCAAGCTAGGGTTTCCCTTGTTAAAAAACATCATGGAGTGTGAGAATAATGTCCATAAGGGAGGTCATCATTCTAGGTTTGAGCCATCCAATTTTCAGGAGATCAATGCTTCTCCTTATGTTAAAAAATATTTTGAAAACAATGGTTGTTTAAGGTTTTGTGAGAGAATCCAAGAGGTAGGCTGCCATGTTCAATTGAAAAGTCTTTTTTCCACCACATTTAGGAGAGATAATGCTATCATAGTAGGTATTGAATTCACCATATCAGAATGTGTTATCGTCTCAGCAATAGGAACCCTGAACCATGGAGAAATATGGTTTAAAGAGATGGACTTGGACATTGAGAACTATAGAATATTCTTAAAACCTCATTGCAAAGATGCTCTTGAACACATATTTCCTTTCAGGAATTTACTTGAAAATTATGCACCTTTGATGAAGCTATTCATGAATTATTTTACATGTGAAGGGAGATTCTCAAGATTGTACAAGTACCATATAAGGCTATTGATGCATTTCACTGCCACCAAGCCACTCAATTTACCTCATTTTCTATTCAGGAGTTTGGACAAAATGACTGAAAAATTACAGAGTAAACGAAAATATCATCACACTAATTTGTTCCACAATGGTTTGGTCAAGCTTATAGTTTTGCACCAGCTCTCAGCAATCAATATTTCTTGGGAAAATTTCATGAAGACAGTTTCATCTGTGCCTATTACTAGTCCACCTATCATTAAGAGCATACCATCAACATCAACAAACCCAAAAGAGGTTGGCTTTTCCAGTAGACAAGAAGAAGTTCCAAATACGCAAAGGGATGAAATCAATCAAACCTATGAGAAAGGTAAAAGGATGGTTTTTTCTCCTATGATCACTAAAGGTGTGATTTCACCTGAGACTACAATTGAGCAAAGAGAAACCATGGAGAAGCGACCTATGCATGAGAGTGAGTTGTCGTTGCAACAACATGAGGAAAAAGTGGCTATGGAGGTTGAAATGGCAGCGTAGGTGGAAGAAAAATTAACTGAGGAGATAATAAGAAAAAATTATGTAGATATAGAAGAGGTTAAGGACAACCTCTCAAGGGAAAAATTCATGATAACCTTCTTACAACAATAAAATATGCAATTGAAGGTGAAGCAACTGCTCCAAAACAAACCAAAGGCAGATATTGAGGCAGACAGAGGTTAAGGAAAATTAGTGGGGCATGTTGATCATTTGGAAGACATAGAGGTCGAAATAAAGCTAAGGAGGCCATGAACAAGAGGATTAACTAGGCAAAAAGAAAAAGAAAGAGTTATCTCCTCTTTTAGGCCAACTAACCTTTGATGGGTTGATTGCTGCAAATATTGAACAAGACAAAGAGCTATTGATTGAAAGGGTGAATGTGCATCTTGAGAATATTTTGAATAAGGAAGAAAGGAACAATAACCCCCAAAGGCACATGGCAAGACACTATTTTGCTAGGAACCAAATCACCAAAGTCAGGGTTAAGAATTTGAAGAAAATTATTAAAGAAACCCTAATTAAGCTAAAGGAGAAAGATAACTTGGATTTGCTAACTGAGGCATCCCTAGCTATCTATTTCATATTTCAAGGATGTCATGGACCAAAATTCAGCAATTTTTTGGAATTTTTGGAATTTTTGAGATTTTTGGAAAAATATGGAAATTTTACCCTTGCAGAAGTGTCGCGCTGCTACACGACGATTTTCCTAAAAGCCTCCAAATGAATTTTTATTTACATGGTTGGATTTTTCTTGCAATGTAATTTCCAAATATGGTTTCAATTTTTCATGATACCTTTTATTTTTGGAGAAAAACTCAAAAACACCCTGTTTTTCATGCTTCTGCCACTACTTTTCCCTGTGCGTGGCGCTTTTGGAGTAAGCTTGGAAAAATGGATTTTTTAAGGTCTTGAAGGTGGATTTTTAACATTTTTGAGGTTGGGTTGGATAGAGGACATCCATGGTTACCTTTCCCAATCTTCAGGTCAATGGGAGAATGCCTTAAAGTCACCTGAAAATGCCCCCAAAGTGGGGCAATGCTTCTGTTGAAAAGTGCGACGCTTCTGTCTTGGATAATTTCTGGACATGTTTCAATGAAAATTGGTCCAAATATCGATGTCACAACTATCCTATGAGGTGTTTTAAGGATAAGGTAGTCTATTTTTTCCCTTCATTGTTGAGGAGTCATGTAATTACTGATGGAGACAAACACGCTTAGTTATTAGCTAAATTTGAGGGGACTGTTTCTAACTTCCCTAAATTCTAGGTGTTAGCTCTGGAATCAGCACTTGGATTGTGATAGGCACCTAACTAGACACATTTTAAGCTCAGGAATTTTCTTATAATTGATTGAGTTTTTTGGAAAGTGGTTGAAACTCACACACACTGAAAGGGATTTTTAGAAAATAATAATCTTTCACACATATGAGGGCACTGGTGTATGATGTGCTAGAAAAATTGAGTTTGTATCCTGATGGTTATAAGAATGGAAGATAAATAGTGGATATGTGGAACAGAAGGCCACTGCTAAGAGGAAAGGGTAACACAAATTCTAGATCTAAAATGTATAGTGAAAGAATGCTTTTAAAAGACTTACAAGAATCTCACTCTACATTTTAAGAATCCCATTACAAGGAATGCTTCTGATTAACATGACCTCATGAATCAAGAATGCTTGGTGAATCGAGACTGATAAAAACATATTAACATGCATGCTAGATCAAAATACTTATAAAAATATGGAAAAAGGTTTAATTACACCTCAAGAAATGCTTATGAACAATATTCAATTCATCCTGAATCAAGAAAGCTTGGAACAAGACTTACAAAAACATATGCATATGTCTTGGAGGTTCAAAAGACTTATAAAGACATAAGATAAAAATTTTATGATAAATTTGGAAAGACAGATAAAGTATGTAAAAACAGAAGGGTAAAAAATACACACACCACACAATTTGTGAGTCCTCAAGAGTGCATCTGGATATATTAGCCACTCAGAAATATTCAACAAAGTATATAATAATTTGAAAAACCAATGAACCCCTTTCTTCCTCTGTCTTCTGTCTATTTATAATTTTACAATAGATATGCCAACATGGCTTAGACCTTCGGATTCCTTTCATAAAAGCTTAACAGAAAATAGATAAGAAGGAGAAAAATTAGATTGTTTACTATTTTTAACCATTTACAATCCTAATATAACTTTGATGGAATTAATCATATTGACAAACTATCTTTGAGCTTTAAGAAGATACTGTTATTTGCTGATAGGTGTTGAATCTTTAAAATATTTGCTGCTGGATTTTCTGTAAACTTGTGATTGTTCCTTGAATGATGGCTAGTGTCTTGTGGAAACATGTTGGTGCTGAGAGTAATGCTAGAAATCTGTTTCAGAGAAACTCGGTCGTTGTTACTTTTCTTTGGTTTCTTGTTTTTCGTGACAGGGTTTTAAAATAAATGCGGAAAGAGTGTTGGAGTGGAAAAACTCGTATAGATAGGTTTCAAAAAAAAGGAATGGGTATGTGAAAGATATGAGAAGGAGACACGTTGAATTGTGGGACAACAGGAGAAATAAAAGAGGAGTGAGGAATATGGAGGTTTAACAGGTTATCGATGCGGATTAAAAGAGATAGTGGAGTTTCATTTTATTAGTAGGAGAGATTATTAAATAAATGATGAGAGGGAGGAGAAAACCATTTATACATATATAGATCAGGGTTGGAACATTTAAACATAAGATACAAGTGGGAGGGAATGCGATTTATGATGCGGGTGATGACGTGGTAGGGAAGAGTGGTCCCATATTATATCACAATTGGGAGAAGAGAGCTTTGAAGGAGAAAATGGACTTTGTGTTTTGTGATTTGCAATATAGAAAATTGGGGAGTCAAACTTATCGCATATCGACGGTCAAAATTTATCACTTTTCGGGGTTTTCAGGATTTATCGCATTTCAGGGGCTGGAGGTTATATCGAATTTTTGGGATAGGAACACTTATCACATATCGGGGATCGGGGAAATGGGGTAGGTAACATGAATGGGTGACAATAGAAATTGCGATATGCGATATGGAAGGTGACATGGCAGGGAAAGGTCCCACCTTAATATCGCAATCAAGGAAAAGGGAAGGTGGAGGTGAATGGATGCAATGCAAAAAAGCGATTTGCGATGGGGTAGGACCCATTAAAGGCTTTTAAAAGCGGAAGGTGAATATTTCATTAAGTCATGGTAATATGATATAAAAACACCCTAGTCATAATATAAAGGGTTTATAACGTATTTGAGGCATATGAAAGGGCAATATGGGTCCCAGAAAATACCACAAATCACATTTCGGGGGTTTTGTAGGAGACGTAAATTGCAACGTGAATGAAAGTTAAAACTGCGACAAGCGATTGTGATGACAGGGTAAGGGTTCCACAATGTTATTAAGTGCGGTAAGTTATATCATATGATATATGATATTTCAAAGGTTTACTGTGGTGCGAGCAGAGCTATGATAAAAGAAATATATGGTAAGTTTAAGTGGAAATATGATATAGATGTTAGTGGGTGGGTGGAGCTGCTTTTTAACTATAAAAATTGAATTTTAATAGTTAAAAAGGGGTTTTGAAAGAAATGACGACCATAATTTGATTTTTTTTTTTTTTTAAATTGCAATGCTAACAGTGACTCCTATTGGGGATGAATTCCTCCCTGTGAGGACCGTAGTTCTAGTGCCTTTTCCAACCCTTATTTCTCCAAAAAATAATTCTGCTCATTAACTCAAAATGACCAACATTCCTAGCCATTAGGTAATGGAGTCATAGGCTAGATTTAAATCTTCTGCAACTTATTTCAACATGACCAAAATACATAAATCAAACTGCAATCTAAAACTGAAAAGACATGCTCGAGTGGCGAGCTTATTTATGTACATCCCTACTTCTAACTAGCTGAAATTAACTTGATCAAGTGTATACAAACGTCAAAAAGAAAATTTTCAACAACTGATTTCTTGACATGTCTTCGCATCTACTGCTTAAAGGATGAAAGGTATGAAGCATAACCTACAAATGTGAGTCATTGCTGCTATGGACGAGAAGTACTCCAAGACTAATAGTAAGAGAGACTTTCAAAAAACTAAACTCCATATAATCAGCAATAGGATCAACAAATCGACAAGGAGACTTATTGAAAACAACTTTGAGTTCAAAGATAGGTTGACACATACTTTCCTCTGATAGAAAAATGCTTTGATGAAGAGCTTGTTCTTCATTTTTTTTTACAAATTTCTTCTTCGGCATTGTATCCTTGTAACTCATATTTATACATTTCAAACATAGGCTCATAACTATTTTTTTTATGATCAATTCTCAGCAAAGTAGATAATTCCTTAGCAATTGCTATGAGCTGAGCATCATCTTCTTCCTTGTATTCAGATTCATAACTATTATAGACTGGATCATCACTGTAAAATTTAAGACAAGGTGACATAAAAACCTGCTCTTCATCATTAGGATATTTATAAAACAAAGGATGATTTATGAAGTTTTCAGTATGTTCACCTAATATCTCATCATGCTACTTAATAATTTGTTGTTTATCCTCTTCTTGAATGAGAGGATGAAGAAAATCATTATAACAACGGGGTTGCTGAATACCTTCTAGTATAACCATGTTTTCTTTACATTTATGTTGTTTATAATCACTTTTAACTTTATTATCAAACTGATAGCAACATTCTGGAGCGAAACATTCAATTGGATACATATCTTTATAAAAGGAATTAAAAGCATCATGAAACTCTTTCAAAAAATTGATGATATTTTTAGGAAGATATCTACACCAATAAAGGGTTGCACCCTCCAAAGAATATCTAAACAACTTAATCTTTACATCTTCATGAAAAAATGTAGCCTATGAATCCAATCATGAAAATACCATAAAAACTCAGTTGCTACTTCCCAATCATGCCCACTAAACCTTGGAAGAGAAAATTACCATTCACTTCTATTTGGAAAAGGATTAGGAAAACCATCTATCTTTGAAAAATTGCTGAAGGCATATCTTTTAAAGATGATCGCTTCCATCAAAGTGCTGGATCTGAAAGCAGTGGAGTCACCAGGTGAAATATCACAATATTTTTCAAGTCACCAATTCTTGTTCACCATCAAGAATTGATCGTCAACAATTTAAAACAAGAGACTTGGGAGAATACTTCATTTCAAGGCCTTCGTCTCTTGGCAGACGCACCAAAATATGTTAGAGCCGGAATCAACACTTGGATTGTGACAAGTGCCTGACCAGATAAATATTAAGCTCAAGGGATTTTCTTATAATTTGATTGAGTTTTTTGGAAAGTTGTCTAAACTCACACACACTGAAAGGGATTTTGAGAAAATAAGAATATTTCACACATATGAGGGTACTGGTGTATGATGTGGTAGAAAATTTGAGTTTGTAGCCTGATGGTAAGAAGAATGGAAGATAAACAATGGATATGTTGAAGATAAGCCCATTTCTAAGAGGAAAGGGTAACATAAATTCTAGATCTAAAATGTGTAGTGAAAGAATGATTTTAAAAGACTTACAAGAATCTCATCTACATTTTAAGAATCCCATTACAAGGAATGCTTCTGAATAACATGACCTCATGAATCAGGAATGCTTGGTGAATCAAGACTGAAAAAAAACAAATTAACATGCATGCTAGATCAAAATAATTATAAAAACATGAAACAACATTTAATTCCACCTCAAGGAATGCTTATGAACAATCTTCAATTCATATTGAATCAGGAAAGCTTGGAGAAAGAATTAAAAAAATAGATCCATATGTCTTGGAGGTTCACAAGACTTATAAAAACATAAGGTTGAAATTTTATGATAAATTTGGAAAGACAGATAAAGAATGTAAAAACATAAGGGAAAACAATACACACACCAAACAATTTGTGAGTCCTCAAGAGTGCATCTGGATATATTATCCAC
Source organism: Pinus albicaulis (assembly GCA_034641835.2). Classification (NCBI taxonomy): domain Eukaryota; kingdom Viridiplantae; phylum Streptophyta; class Pinopsida; order Pinales; family Pinaceae; genus Pinus; species Pinus albicaulis. The sequence goes on from CM076582.1 coordinate 713,359,668, forward strand.
TCAGAAATATTCAACACAGTATATAATAAGTTGAACAATTAACGAACCCCTTTCTTCCTATGTCTTCTGTCTATTTATAATTTTATAATAGATTTTCCATCAAGGCTTAGACCTTCAGATTCCTTTCATAACAACTTAACATAAAATAGATAAGAAGGAGAAAAAGTATATTTGTATGCTATTTTTAGCCATTTACAAACCTAATAGAACTCTGATGGAATTAATCATATTGAAAAACTGTCTTTGAGCTTTAAGAAGATACTGTTATTTGCTGATAGGTGTCGAATCTTTAAAATATTTCCTGTCAGATTTTCTGTAAATCTGTGACTGTTCCTTGAATGTTGCGTGGTGCCTTGTGGAAACGTGCTGGTGTTGAGAGTAATGGTAGAAATATATTTCAGAGAAACTCTGCCACTATTTGTTTCCTTTGGTTTCTTGTTTGTCATGATAGGGTTTCGAAATAAACGGAGAAAGAGTGTTGGAGTAGAAAAACCCGTATAGATAGGTTTCAAACAAAAGGACCGGGCATATGAAAGATATGAGAAGGAGACACGTTTAATTATGGGACAATAAGAGAAATAAAAGAGGAGAGAGAAATATGGAGGTTTAACAGGTTATGGAGGTGGATTCAAAGAGATATCAGAGTTTCATTTTATTAGCGGGAGAGATTATTAAATAAATGATGAGCGGGAGGAGAAACCCTTTATACATGTATCGCAAGAACAGATTGGGGTTGGAATGTTTAAACATGAGACACAAGAGGGAGGGAATGCGATTTGTGATGGGGGTGATGACGTGGAAGGGAGGGGTGGTCCCACTTTATATTGCAATAGGGAGAAGAGAGAATTGAAGGAGAAAATGGACTTGGTGTTTTGCGATTTGTGATATAGAAAATCAGGGAGTCAAACTTATCACATATCGGCAATCAAACTTTATCGCATTTCAGGGCTTTCAGGACTCATCACATTTTGGTGACCAGAGGTTATATCACATTTCGGGGACATGAACACTTATCGCATATCGGAAATTGGGGAAGTGGGGTAGGTATCATGAATGGATGACAATAGAAATTGCGATATGTGATATGGAAGGTGATGTGGCAAGGAAAGGTCCCACTTTAATATCACAATCGGGGAAAAGGGAAGGCGGAATTGAAGGGATGCAATGCAAAAATGCGATTTGCGATGGGGTAGGCCCCATTAAAGGATTTTAAAAGCGGAAAGTGAATATTTTGTTAAGTCATGGTAATATGATATAAAGACGCCCGAGTTATAATAAAAATGGTTTATAACGTATTTGAGGTGTATTAAAGGGCAATATGGGTCCCAGACAATACCGCAAATCACATTTTGGGGTTTTGTAGGAGATGAAAATTGCAACGTGAATGAAAGTTAAAATTGCGATAAGCTGATTCTGATGAAAGGGTAAGGGGTCCACAATGTTATTAAGTGCGGTAAGTTATATCATATGATATATGATATTACAAAGGTTTGTTGTGGTGCGGGCAGAGATGCGATAAAATAAATATATATTAAGTTTAAAAGGAAATATGATATGACTATTAGTGGGTGGGAGGAGCTACTTTTTAACTATAAAAATTGAATTTTAATAGGTAAAAAGGGGTTTTGAAAGAAATGGCGACCAGACTTTGATTTTTTTTTGAAAAATTGCAGTGCTAACACTAGGTAATGACTCATTAGGTTCATTTATGATGTATTTTGGATCAATTTTCGACCCAATGAGGTGGAATCTTCTCTACTTTATATACGTAGTCCAACTCAAGTCATTTTAGAGGTTGGATAGTTGATATCGTAGCTGTATAGCTTATGTACAATATTTTTCAGTGAAATCAAAGACATGTTGCAACTATAATTTTGGGACTCCAGCGGTATGCTTATTATAAATTTTTTTTCTTAGTAACACCATCAAGTTGAATGTTTATGCTTTCGTTAAATCACATGTATGCTTCTATATGATAAATATTATGAGTATATGAACATAATTCTTTCTTTTTTGCTCAGTTTTATAATATTTTCATAAATATGTTTTACCTCTTATGATGAATGAATTCATGAATATGCGCACTCTAACTCTCTCTCTCTCTTTTCAAACCCCATACCACAATGAAAATTTAAGTGTATTTCTAAGAATACCTACCGAGCCTCATCTTCATCTTTGCAATTGTACTTTTGAAATTAGACCTAAAACCTAGACCTAGTTCCTTGACTAACATTCTTATCCAAAAAAAATTGAAAACAAAACCCTAATTCACTAAGCTTATATCTAGTGTAAGATAATTACATCTCCAGTCACCTCATTGAATATAAAAGTGACATTAAGAGAACCTTCTCTAGTTTGGTAGGGCTAGGTACCAAATCTAAATATTGGTTTCAGGTTACCTCCTTCATTTTCCATTCTCAGCGTTGGGAAACAAAGGGAGTGATGGCACTCTCGAAAAGCCAAATATGGTCAATATTTTAAAATCCTTGAGCTCCAAAATAAAAGGTAAATATGCAACACTCATGTCTCAGTTTGATGATGTTTTTGCATGGGAGTATTTTGATCTAAAAGTGTATGATAAGAGTATAATTCAACACACCATTCCTTTAAAGCCCGATCATAAGCATTTCCACTAGAAAATAAGGAGAATGAATTGCAAGTTTCTTCCCTCCATTCAAAAAGAACTGAACAAGTTGTATATTATTGGTATTATATTTCCTCTTCATTTTTAAAACTAGATGTCAAACTTAGTGCTAGTAAGAAAGAAGACTGATGAGATTCACTTGTGTAGAGATTTTCGAAATCTGAATAAAGTATCGCTGAAAGAAAACTACCCACTTTGAAATATGGATCATATTCTGCAAAGGGTGTTTGGTTCTTCTATAGTTTCATTGTTGGATGGATATTTGATGCAGGAGCATCTTGCTCAATTTTCATTATTTATTTGTGTGATTTAGGGGGTGATGTTTTTTTAATTATTTTATAAATTATGTCTATTTAAAAAATAAATTGAGAGGAAAATCAGAGTGTGAGGTTTTGTAAATATTCTCTTAATAAATTGAGAATATGAGTTGGAGTTGAGTTGGATAAATATTTTAGGGATTAATAACTCCTTAAATGGAACTTAGTTGAGTCAAAGAAGGGATAAAGCTATTCTAGAATTTGGTTGAGTTATTGGTGGAGGAAATCATGGATTGAAATTAATCCACAATTATGTATAAATATGAGGTTTGTGTGAGGATGAAAGAAAAAGTGATATAAAGAGAAATGGTGTGAGGGTTCATGTAAAGGGTGAGAGCCGAGAGGCCCACAAATGTAATATTCAGGTAAATGGTTTGAATCTGAAATTCTTGTTGTTATTATACACCAGTTTTTTGTTTATGTTCGGTTCTCTCTTATTTATATATATTCTGAGTTGAATTGAATGTGGTTTTAATGAATATTTTGATGAGTATTTTCATGATAAAGGAAATACACGCCCTTCTATGCGCTCTACTCTGAGTTATGCAGAATCTCTGCATCATTTGGTATTAGAGCCAAAGATCCATGCCTTGTGAGTTGCGATTGGAGGTCTTGGAGGTAATATCATTTTTGTTGATATATTTGCATTATTTGATTGTGGTGTGTGATGGGATCCAACTATGTTTGGTTAAAATCGATGGCACTGTATTAAATCTGAGCAGCGTGGAGACCTGTGTATGATGAACACTAGTGTCGATTGGTAAGCTCAACCCCGGAAAACCTCAGATTGTTGATGGCAGGTGAAAGGCATAACTTCAGGATGAAAGCCAACAATGGAATCGTGAAATCGGGCCAGCGTAGGAGGCAATCAATTACTGTGGATTGAGTGCGGAGGTAGCAGAAGGTTGAACACAGATATTGGAGAATGTTGAGGATAATGTTGTAAAGGCCAATTGGGAGCTGAATTCTACAATCAGTGTCGATGTTTAGAACCTCACTGTGAAACTGCATATGGATTATGATGCTAAAACCATGGGTTTATGATGCGATAACAATGTGGCTTATGATGCTGTAGCTGCATTAACAGTAACAAATAATTGGTGTTAATTCCAAATTCATAATTACATTAGTTGTGACGCAAGTCCGACGCTAATTACGTGAAGTCTACAACCAGTGTCAATATGAAGAGCTTTATTGCGGATCATGTGGAAATTTGTTTGATAATGAAAGCATTGTGTATATTTTTTCATTGTGTTACAACAATGTCATTGAAGAAGATTGAAGACTGCTGATTTTAAGGAGTGCATCAGTCCACTGGGAGTGGATCTGTCACATTGCCAAGCTTAGCCTCTCAAGAGTTCTGGAAAAATAATTCAACGTCGTCAAGACTGCCACTATTTTTGTTGTATGCCATATCGTGATCTGAGGTGCATGATGTGCTCCTTGTTGTCTTTGGAGTTGCTCTTCATCAAATTTTTTTTTGCAGACTTATGTTTGGAGGTTTTTGGAGAGATCAATCATAGACCATTGATCGATTGTTGCTGCACATGGTAATTTCTCCAGAAACGCTCTGGTATCGATCTAGAAATGTTGTTTGGATCTAGATACTTGTTGGTCTTGATCCTAGAAATTTTTTGCAGGTGGTCACTATTCCAAAAGGCTATTTGGAGAATTCATTATGCGCTCAACCTCGGATTAGTGCCACGAATTAGGAGTGTTACAAAGTGCATTGCCAGCGGATTAGTGTTTTTAGGAGAGACATACTATGTTGCATTCTAACAGGAAAGCATAGCTTAGAATGAGATGAGCAACGATCTAGTCATATTAGAGGAGATCAAGATTGGCATAAAAAAAAAGATTCAAACCTGTGTAGGTAATGTCTTTTTGGGGTTGCGGTATGATTTCCTTGTTTAGGGAGCTTCATCTGATTACAAGTTCGATCATTCGCGGTCTGCTTTATTGCTTACTGATAAGGGAATTGATTACCTTATTCGTAGAGGGACAGAAGGGAGATCATCTATCAGCAGTATCATTGCAATGATCTTTGGAGCCACAGGCTTCCTTGGTCGATATGTTTTGCAAAATTTTATCATGTAGATTAGTATCTAATTAATTGTGGGTCCTCCAAGCATACACAACTTTATATGGGATAAAAACATCGTGCTTTATATCGTAAGTGGAGTGCTTATTCTGTGGTGTTAGTGAGCACAGATTTTTACCCCTATTGAATGATTGTGAAAATATGGTTCGAGTGTGGTTTGTGTTTGTTGCTACCAGAGAAATATGTTGATACCACCATGTTAAAAGAAAGTTTTGGAAAATTCCTATGAATGAATTGTTTTGTGCACTAAAGAGAGATGGTGTTGCATGAGAATGTCACTACAAAGAAGGAGCTGCATGGAAGTGCAGGAAAACTATCTACACTAAGATGATGAGCTTGTTGAAGAGGTTATGGTGTGAAGGGCATGCAAATATTCATAGTGATAAGGATGACACAGAAGAATGAAATCCGGAGAGTTGAAATTTCCAATAAAAGGTTTATTAAATAACCTTGAAGGGACCATAAGGTATGATAATTCATTTCAAAAAGGTATTTTAAATGTTGAAAATTAAATGATTTATTTTATTTTCATCATAAAATAAATCTTGGGAAAAGTGGATTGCATTTTGATTTAAAAGCTTAAGTATCATGTGAAAGTGATAATGGGAGATGATGTAATTAGTGACTTATGATATTATCATAAGAATGGAGTATGAGAGAGAATTGGTAACAGGGAGATTTTACATCATGAGAATGTATTAAGGGTGGATGTTCATTGGTATATTGTATAACTTGAATTAGAGTCAAAATATCCACTATTGTAATTATTGGGTCAAGCTTTGAAGTCAAATAAGATGTTAAGGTCAAATGAAGAAATTTGGATAGCTTGAGTCAAGTAAACCATTGAATTATTGTACAAAAGGGTGCATTTTTCATCGAAGATGAATATTTGATGTCAAGTTTGGAGTCAAAAAGTCTTAAATCAAGTCAAAGGTTTGAATGTAGTTGGGTGCATGATCGGCGGAGCCCGACACCCAAAGAGTTTGGTCATTATAACACATGAAATACTTCAGTTGTTGTTTGCAGCAAGGAGAAGCAAGAGAGTTTCCCAGAAAATGATTACAAGACAAAGAACTGAAAGATACAAAGCGCCGGAAGAGAGCTTGCATTGTTGGATGGCAAGTAGGAAGGCTTGCTGAAAAGGGGATAAAATTAAATCCACAAGTGAACAGATGAAGTTCACAAAGGCGGAGAAGATGGCTGTTGATAGTCATTGCAGAAGTTCTGAGAAAGACCACAACAGAAGAAAGAAGAAGGAGAATGGCAAGGAAAATGACATATGTAAGTAGTTGACTGATGAAGAGTACGAGAGGGAGAAAGATGAAATAGAAGTTCACCTTGAGTTATTGATGAAATTGTTGCACAGTGTTGGAGAGGTAAATCCCCTTTGCGGACAGAGGCGATCCCTACTAGCCCAGATCGGGTCTAGCAACAATCGTATCACGCTAAGGTGAAAGTTCCTAATTGAAATAGACCAAATTGCGACGAAGGCCTACTTCAAGTCCAACGCTGTTGTTCGTAGGGAAGATGGCGCTCTCGTTTCCTTGCTCTAGCAGATCGCAATCCTCTCGCTTGCTGCGATCGAACACCTGCACACACAAGAAACATGACAAACACAAGCGTAAAACCCAATATATGAAATTATGTATCAGTCAGAGAAGACACAACTCATGATCATAATGAACAATACGAGTGGAACCATAACCAATAGTCGCTTATCATTAATCAATCAAAGGAGGATACAACCTGGCTCTGACACTGAATTCTCCTTCGGAGGGTCGCCAGCGGAACACGTCTCGAAAAATCCTATCAGGGATAGGATAAGCCTCTCTCTTCGACGTCAATCCTCCTTGCTACCGATTTGGCTCTATGACGATTATTGCATATTCTGGGCTATGAAGGCTCGGGAGACTAATGGTAAAGGAATGGAAAGCGTATATAGATGGTGGAAGGGAGTTGGGATCCCTACAATCATGGGATTGGCCCTATCCTCAAGGAAGCTTCCATGAGAGGTGGAAAACCACTTCCTCTACATGGAGATCCAGAGCCAACCTCCCAGCTCAATTTAGAGACCAGTTCAGAAATTGGTTGGAGTCAATCTTCCGCCATTTATTTTTAAAAAACACTCCTTATTAAGCCTGGTGCGGGTGTGACTCTGGGACAGAGCGCCAGTTGGCGCGCCCTCTTTGGAGGATTTCCCCCATTGGCGCGGGTATAACACTTACGAGTTGTGACAAGGATAAAAAAGCTATTTTTAGGGTTTTTTACAAGGATTTGTCTTCAGGGGAATGAAAGTCCATGTCCAGGGGGATGCCATAAAAGTGTTTTTAGGTCATGTCACTGTTCACAGGTCACGAAATAAGCCCTCCAATGTGTAGGACGGGGAATTGCAGGGATGGTGACAAATTTCTGTGTAATAGATGCCCCCTAAAGCATGAGGCCCGAAAGAGAGAGAGGGGTGAAATGCTTTACGAGAACGTGTCCAACTGAAAACACTGCCGTTGGAAAACCTGTGTAGAGAAGTACAAATAATATCTCAAATACATGATATATGTGGTATGGACGCAGCCATCCATAACAAAGTATACAATAATCCAGATCCAAGGTATGGACGCAGCCATCTAGTGAGGATCGATAAATAGACTCAGGTATGGTCGCAACCATCCAATGAATGAGTCATGTAACTAATCATAATAATCCACAAAATCGCAGCCTGGATTCCAACAGACAAAATCCAGGGTCTTGCGCTCCATCTCGACCCGAAAAAAGTACAATTTCAAGCATGCGAATAAGTGAGCTGGAGTCGAACATGTGAGAACATCGCTTGATTACCAGCCAATGATGAAAGCTGGTAACAGATGCGAGAGGTACCACCAATAATGAAAATGGTCCTCAAGGTACTATAGGTACAATCTACGACATGTGAATCAGTGAGCTGGCATCGAATACCCATAGAATCACTCGATCAGAGGCCAATGATGAAAACCTCACGTCGAACGCAAAGAACATGCCATTGAGGCATGCGGGTTCCAAGGTACCAGAAGGGGGTCTCTAGATCAGCTTCCTAGATAATGAGCTGAAGTCGACAGGAAGTGACCTTGATTGAAGGTGGGCCCTAATTTTTCCCACATCATCGACGCGAGACAGAGGAAAATAATGTTTGTGAATCAGGATCAGATGAGAATCAGACGAAGGTTGAAACTTTGCAGAGGTCAACTTCTCTTGAACATATTAGCGGCACGACAGTGGATTTGGCAGTATTTGACATCAAAATATCAGGGGTCATGATGACGAGGCAAAGAGCAGATGAGAGGTCAAAATGGATTACCCAAACCCACGGAGGCAAACAAATAATGAGGTCAGATGTCCCCAACCCGAAATGAATGCAAACAAGTGCCATGTTCAAGAGCGACATACTGCCGACACGACAACGATTTTGGTTCCATTTTTCCCCACCATTTTTGGCGAGTACCCCAATTATTTTTGAAAAAAATCTTGAAGGGGATAGCATATTCTTGTAATATAAGTCTATCCTTCGGACGAATCCATCCCAGTACATTTAACGAGCCCAAGGAAGGAGGAACTCGAATATCGTCATTACGACTGAATCCAATGTCATCATGGTTTAACGAGTCTGAAAAAGGAAGAACTCAATTTATTTTCATATTTAGAGAGTTTAAAAAGACAGTCGAAAAGTAAACTCCAACGATCCCTTTTCGTAAATAGTTTCTCAGATCCGAAAAGGTCGAAAACTATGTCTGAGAAAACCTCCTAGTCACGATAGGCTAGGGTATTCCTTTTTCGTAAGTAATCTATCCCAACCCGAAAAAGGGGTAAACGTATACTGGGTAGATGCCGTTTTGTGGCCACTTTAATGAGATCGAAACGACAAGGGACTCGGTAATCTTTTCATGTTTAGAGAGTCAGAAAAGAGCTGAAATATGACTTCAAAATGAATTTTTCGTGTTTTTATCGAGTCCAAAAAATATAAAATACAACTCGTATCACTGTCCAAGTCGTGTAAAGACCTGTCGTTGCACATAAAGCAAGTGTAAAATCCATTTTTCGACAAAATACATTAAAATATTGAGAAAAATGACATTTAAAACCTAATTTTTGACTTCAAAAGTTATAAATATGCTTCAAATGGTAAAACAAATTTACTTTTAGTTTTTACCTCACTTGGAGAGCAACAATGGTCATTTTGTCTGCGAACTTGTGATGGTGATTGCGACTGATCCGGGACATCATTCAGATCCTTGTCTATTCCAGGTAAAAGGCGTTCCCTTAAGCTCCATTTTAATCCATTTTTTATGAGTATTTATTATGCATTAGACCTCTGGGGGAACCTTTTAAAATTTTAGGGCTCGCTCCATTGGCGCGGGTATAGGGCATAGACTCACGCCAATGGACATTTTCTCACAAAGGGATCGCGCCAATGGCGCATCACGATTTTCTGCTTTAAGTTTTCAAAATGTGAGCCATCCATGTGGATTTTCAAATGCAACAAAGATCTAACAATGCATTTTTAATCATGTTGATGCAGATATTCGGGCACAATGGTTATTGAATGGAAGGAGAGGGAACATGGGGAGGAAGATGAAATGGCTATGGAAAACGAAGCCTGTATGAATGCACTCAGGAACTGTGAAATCAAAAAATTCTTCCTTACGCCATGTTTACGAGCTCAACCTGAGCTACTACAGTACTTGGTCAGCATATGGGATGAAAATGAGGAAGTGTTCAAACTTCGGGACCAAGTATTAGCTCTTGAGGTCTCTGATGTTTACTTTATAGCCGGATTGTCGTGCAGAGGTCCAGTGCCAATCATAATGGGAAGCAGACCTTCCATAGAGAAAATGGACATGGTAATGGCAAGATTGTCTCCAGGGGCACGAACAGGATCGAGAAGTTGGAAGGTGGACATCCACACTGTCCGTGACCTAACACTCAGGGTAGTGCTTCATACCATTACGCGGGCTACAAGATTGCAGGCACCGCATGAGGCAACCAAGGCCCAACTCATACTAGCCTCCGAGTGTATGAATCCTACATTGTTCGATTGGGCCACTGTAGTGACAACCAATATCAAGAGGCAACTAACAAGATGCAAGCAAGCCAAACTAGCGCAGTTTGGCTACGGTTCCATTTTGGTGTCGTTCATCCTAGAATGACTACCCTTTTTTCAGGGCCAAGGGGCAATAGTTGCCGAGCCGGTACCAAGAGAGCCAAGGATGGCTCGCTAGGAAGCACTTATGCCCAGGTCAGGAGGGGGCCAGTAGATGTCCTGGAGTCTCGAGTTCTTTGGGTGGTTACAACGTCAACTGATCGTGGTTGAGGATTGGCCTTATGCTAGGACCGATTTCACTGGAGATCTTGATCTTCCGCTCTCGGAGGGGGAGGACTGGGACGAAGAGCTGGGTATGAATTTATTTTTGATTTTTATGTATTTATGATTTTTTTTTGGTAATACATGTCTGTTCTAACAACAATTTTATGTGTATGCAGATGTTGGCCCAAAGAGGCCCGCGGGCATGTCGCCCATTGCGCGAAGGACCCACCTCGTACATGACCCTCAGGCTGAGGGTGGTGAAGGGAGTGAGCTGATCCAAAACTTAAAGGGAATTGACCGAGGAATCCCAGACTATGCACAGCTGGCAGACGTCCCATTAGCTTACCAACGACACATTGTGGGGGTGCCTAGTCGCCTCCATAGATTGCTGAGGCGATTGGTACGCGCAGTGGCATGTTACCACGAGCACATTTCTGATTAGCTATTTAGGGCTTGATATGCACATTTTTTGAGAGACATGTTGTCTCCGGCTATTATTAGACAAACATGTATATTTTTTGACTTTATGTGATGTACTGCAAACTATTTGACACATATATCTATATATCTATTTCTGGATGGATCTTTTTACATGTGATGATGTTTTTATAAGTTGCGCAAATGTCGATCTAAAACCAAATTAGCTACTGCATAGGTTAATGTATTCATATGCCTGGGTATGTGTTGATATGTGATATAATCAAAATTTCTTTCCAGTAAACGAATACGTAGATACAGACGTAAAATGGATGGGTCTCTAACTGAATAATGACCATTAAGCTGTAATACTACAAGTTGTGAGTCTAGATACACAAGTAATTCACGAATACCGAGATCCACAGCCTCGGTTAATAATTCCAACACGACACTATATTCCATGATATTATTTGTAGCAGGACCCAGAAACACACCTTGCAGGATGACCAACTCACCAGTAGGATCATAGATTACCCTGGCTGCTGAGGAAAGATTCCTGGTACTGCGGGAGGCACCATACGCGAAACCCACAAATGGAGTAATGGACATTTGCACAATCAGGAAGACCCGATAAGTAGAAAGATGCTTACATCGCACACCACACCACACATGCACACAAATGAATATACACACCTATGTACACACACCACACCAAAAATGACTTCAAGCGTAGTATTTTTTAAGGTACACCCCATTTCTAGGCTGCGCCAACGAAACTCCTTCGTAATCAATGAGCTCATAAGGTCCATTTTTCAATACTTGTTTTACTATGTAGGGCCCATGCCACATAGTTTGGAACTTTCATGCTGCAAGTTTGTCGTGCGCTTGGTCGTATAGGAGGACGAGGTCCCCTTCGACAAAGGAACGTGGAGATACAGATTGATCAAAGTGGGCTTTGACCCGCTTCTTGTGTGCTTCAATGACTAAAGCAGCCAAGCGGCGGGTTTCATCCAATCGTTCCAAATACAAGAGATGCTCTTCTTTAGGAGAAGTGTCGGGCAAAAGTTCCACAGCCAACTTTAAAGAAGGAATTTCACACTCAACCGGAAGAGTTGCTTCCAGACCATACACCAATTAGAATGGTGTGAATCTGGTCGCACTCTTAGCTGACGTCCGATAAGCCCATAGAGCTGAGAACAATTGGAGATGCCAATTGGAATTATGAATACCAATTGTCCATTGAAGCATAGTGACCAAAAATTTGTTCACAGCCTCAACTTGGCCATTTTCTTTGGGGTAATATGGCGTTGAGCTATCGTGTCGTAAGCCCAATCTTGATGTTAGCTCGGCCATCATGTAATCTAGAAAATGAGTGCCATGATCGGTAACAATGGCCTGAGGGACCCCGAAATGTGCAATAATGTGGTTGAAAATAAACTGGGCAGCTGTCTTACCGTCGGTGGCTAGTGTAGGCATCGCTTCGGCCCACTTTGTAAAGTAGTCGACAACGACGATTATCTATGCATGCCCCCCAACCGAATGAGGGTTACACGTCATGAAATCTATGCCCCATTTTGCAAAAGGGTCGACAGTAATGACAGGATGTAGAGGGAGAGGTGGCGCGCGCATCTTGCACTGAAAAACCTGGCACGCATGACATTTTTGGACTGCAACAATACAATCTTTGAATATCGACGGCTAGAAGTAGCCCGCACACAGAATCTTCTGGGCGGTGGCATATACAGACATGTGACTACAACAGGCACCACTGTGACAGTCATTCAAGACTCTTTCAGCCTCTTCTAGGGTCAAGCACCAGCGGAGCAGCGAATCTACTCCAACCCAGTATAAAGTATCTCCTACAATGCGGTAGGGTTGAGACTGATGCTGAATCCAGTGTCGGGCATATTTGGTCAACTCAAATTGGAACGTCGATGTTTTAAGATACAAAATAATGTCACTGTACCATGGATTGCGAGTACTGATAAGGAAGAGGGTTTCGTCCGGGATATGTTCCTCAGAGTGAGATGGGGTGGAGTCTTTCGGGGGGGAGCAAATGAGATCCGCAAAAACTAGTGATTTGGTCGACTTAGCAGTGGCAAACTCTAAGTTGAAATCTTGAAGGATAATGATCCATTTGGAGAATTTCCCCCCAGTAATTTTCGAGATAGAATTTACGTCATGGGGTTGCAATCCGAAACCACGGTTACTGTACGCAGTAGGATGTAGTGGCGGAAACACTACATAGCTTGTACTGCGGCTAATGCCAATTTCTCGACATGAGCGTAACGTGTTTCTGTGTCGAGAAGATTCCGTGATAGATAATAAACAACGTGTTCATTTCCATCATCGTCATCCTGCACCAAAACCATAGCTATGGTGCTAAACGCGGCGGCCAAGTATAGAGTGAAATCACGGTGATAGTTTGGAGGATGAAGCAACAGAGCATTAAAAAGTAAAATCTTAAGCTTCTCAAAGGATCTTTGAGCAATGTCATCCCAGCGAAAGGGAAATTTTTTCTTTAAAAGATGTGTGAATCCTTTGGCCACTTCCACGTAGTTCGGGATGAAGCGTCGAAGGAAATTAGCTTTTCCCTGCAGACTCTGCAATTGATGTAACGAGGAGGGTGATGGGAGATTGAAAATAGCCTCGACTTTTAGAGGGTCGAGGCGAATCCCATCCTTGGAGACTATGAACCCCAAAAGACGGCGAGAATCCACGCAAAAGACGCATTTATGAGGGTTAAGCTGGATATTATAGTGTCTAAAACAAAGGAAAATACAACCTGGCTCTGACGCTGAACCTTCCTTCGGTGGGTCGTCAGCGGAATACGTCTCGGTAAATCTTTTCAGGAATGGGGACAAGCCTCTCTCTTTGATCGTCAATCTCCTTGCTACTGATTTGGCTCTATGAGGACTATTACAACATTCTTGGGCTATGAAGGCTCTTGGAGACTAGCTTGCAAAGGGAAATGGCAAGCTTATATAGATGGTGGAAGGGGATTTTGGATCCATACAATCATGGGATTGGCCCTATCCTCAAGGAAGCTTCCATGAGAGGTAGAAAACCACTTCCTCTACATGGAGATCCGGAGCCAACCTCCCAGCTCAATTTAGAGACTAGTTCAGGAATTGGTTGGAGTCAATCTTCCGCCATTTATTTTAAAAAAACACTCCTTATTAAGCCCGGCGCGGGTGTGACTCTGGGATGGAGCACCAATTGGCGCGCCCTCTTTGGAGGATTTCCCCCATTGGCGCGGGTATAAAACTGACGAGTCGTGCCAAGGATAAAAAGGCTATTTTTAGGGTTTTTCACAAGGAGTTGTCTTCAAGGGAATGAAAGTCCATGTCTAGGGGGATGCCATAAAAGTGTTTTTAGGTCATGTCACTGTTTACAAGTCATGGAATAAGCCCTCCAATGTGTGGGACGGGGAATTGCAGGGACGGTGACAAATTGTTGTGTAACACAGAGAAATACGAAATACCAGAGACATAGTTGGACCATGAGGAATAAAGTGAAATGGCAAAGGCTACATGAAAAGAGGGAAAAACAGGTAAATATACAGTTAACATAAGATCTGAGGAATCTCTAGTAGATGATGAGTGTGAAATTGAGATGCAAAGAACTCAGAGAAGCTGAGTTGAAAATGGAAGTTTCCATTTGTGGCCCAGAGCAGGGTGAAATTCTGGGTGAAGAGATTAATGAGAAAGATCTCATGAAATATTGGAATAGTTCAGAAAAATTTTAAGATATGCTGACAAGGGAAGCAGATGAGGCTATGAAGCCTTGTACTTTTAAATCTCACAGTTTGTGTATGTTTGCAGGATGTGCAGAAGAGGGTGGATAGTCTGGTGAAACTATCACAAAGATGAATAAAGCTCTTGAGGTGAAGTATGATGGAGAATTCCTTTCAAAGGAGGAAGTGTTGAAGCCCTGAAAATCGGGTCTACAACAAGGGGGATACCCACCCGGTCCGGACCTTGGTTAGCAGCTCCTTTTCCGTTTGGTGTAGTGGGTCTGACTGGGGATAATGGGACCAGTTTCCCAATATGTGTGTGTGTGTTTGAGATTTGATATTTCTTTTCTAAAATTCCTAATTAAAATGCTTTTAATCTATTTCTAATATATTCATATGCAAACTGTATTCTAAGAAATATCTAATTCTAAACTAATCCGAGATGTAATCTTTCAATAAATGCGACCTAAAAGGATTTCAGATAACAATTGATAATAAATATCATTCAATTATTATGAGAAAATAATTCAATAAAGATAAACTATTTCACATAAAAATTTAGATGAAACAGTTGTGGAAAACATATCGCATATTAAGCTATTCATATATCAAGCACAAATAAATAATTATCACCGTACAAAAATGCCAAATGATAACTCAAATATTCAAACATTAACATATAAACAACTAAACATAAATATCACTTTTAACACAGAAACAGAAACATTTAAGAGATAAAAGTACCATTTATAACTGGTTCTACTCATGAGCTAGAAGCAATAATGATTTATCTCTTTCTTAATCCAACATCTATTAAGAGTACACAAATGCAACATCAGTAACAGATATTAGACACAGATATCAATAAATCGCGTTCCATTCACTTATCAAAACCTCCTCTGAGGGTGCAGAAGTTCATATTCTGAGGATAAGTTTTTGAAAAATTTCAGGACCCTTCTCTAAATGAATGAGAAGGGTTTAAATACTAATAACTAAAATCTAAAAATAGTTTATTACAAAAATTTAGGATTCAGTTTAAATGACCGTCCTTTTTTCTAGGCAAAAATACAGTAAAACTAAAACTAAATCTAAAAATAAAGACTATCAACTATCTACTTATGAATTTGATCTTTGATCTTGCAAGCATCCAGCATTTTTTTGAGAAGAGGTGGTTGGCCGACTTCAGATTTCAACTGCCTCGAAAAGAAAAAATCGGCGAGTGTAGGAGCAATCTTATCAGCAGAATTAATGATGCAATTAAGCGCACTGCATTGACTGTGTGGTTTCACTAGATATGTCCAGTAAGAATCCCAGTTTAATCTTGCCGCTCTTGAATCGACTTTGAATTTCACGCCTTTTCTCCATTTTGTTTATTATATGTTTAGTAAATTCTGATATCTTCTTCAATGAATATCTTGTAATTTTCTTTATTATGTTGAAGATTTCATTATTTTTTTCTGTTTTTTCTCTGATCAGAGATTTTAATGTTCATTGAAGAGAAGTTCAGAATATTATTTACACACCTGCCTGCTTTCTCCTTCTTCATTTTTTGTTGAGATTGAAGAACTTTATTGAGGAAGATATCATGGGGATTAAAAGAGATTAAGGATTTATCACTTTCACAGTGAGTTGGGACATACATTTTTCCATAATATGTCTCATAAGCGTAGTTGTTTATTCATTTAAACAACATCAAATAAACTCAGTTTTGTCATCTTTGTGCTCTTCTCGGATAATCTATATTTGTTTTTATTCACAAGTTTTCCATATCCAATTTGCATTCATAAGTTTCATTTGGAATTTCTCAGTTTTTTTTTCGTGCTTCAATCATGAAGACGAGCTTGTTGCAATTGTTGTTGCAGAACTTGTATCTGATCTTCTTTCACGAATAAAGGCTCATCGTGATGCTTTGTCAACAGTTGCTGAGGCGTTGCTCCCTGTAATCCGAGATAACTATAAGATTACGCTGATCCGTAGGCAGATCTTTCCATAAGACATCTAATTGTTCTACCTCAAGAGAGATTGCCTCCTAAATTTATCTTTTTTCTCTCGCTTTCCTCACTACCGTTTTTATACCTACTGTGGGAAATAATATTCATATATCGGTCCCTCATATTATACATTTAAGAGGGAGACAGGTATGCGTGCCCGCTCGTGACGTTGCCACTTATTCCCGTGCTCAAAACTTTTGTTGTCTATACAGGGGTCTGTATATTCTATCCTTCTACATTAAGAAATTGATTAAAAGTTTCCCATTCTTTGTCCAATTCAGTCCTGACTGTCGGTTGCTGTACATTGAGAGGTGGAAGATTCAAATGTGGAGTGGTAAAAGTTTGTTGTTGTGAAATCTCTTTTGATTGGGCTGTATCTTTCACTGAGCTTTCATCATTATCAATCTTTTTAGAACGCTCAGAAGTCTCTTTGTCAGACTTTGACTTAGAATTTTCTGTATCTGAGCTACCACTAAGACTGACACTAGGAGTTGGTTCCCTTGCGGGTTCCAAGCGTAAATTTTCCAAAGGGATAACAGTTAGTCTTCTCTCTCTGTAAACTTTAAATTACTGAAAATATTCTAGGGATAACTGTGTTTGAGCTAAATGCAAAAATTCTTTAAATGAACATTTTGTTTGAAACATATCATCAAAAGGATCTTCTTCTTTAGAAAACACTCTTACTTTGATTGCAGTGGTGAAATTTTTAACAACATCAATTGGATCAAATAACCTTCTCGGAAACTTGAACAGTTTTAAGCATGTAATATTTCCTACCTCTTTGAATGCATGACCAACATCAAACAATGAAAATGCTCCACAGGCTACGGGAAATTGTGGCCAAATGCCCTTCTTCTTCTCCTTTAATTCCTTTGTCAAACCTCCTTCACCACAGGTTTGATAAGCAATCTCCCGAGCTACAATTTTATCCGGAACATACAAGGGTAAAACATGGGGGGAAGTAGAACTTCCAAAAACCCTCACATAAGTAAACAACTCTTCTCCAAACCATCTTGCTACAGGGAGAATGTCGACTTCTGCTTCCGGGGATAACCTTGGAGCATCCTTATTATACAATGTTCTGTACAGAGGCGGCATTATGCCATGGCAAATTTTGTAAAAATGAGGAACAAACTTTGATTTCCAAAACTCTTTGTGATAGACATGAATAGGCAAGGGATCATGAATTGTCCATTGCCAACCCATCAAAGGGAATTTAGAAACAAAACAATTTTAATCCATAACATAGGAAGATAGATAAAAAGGAGGATAAATCCTCTGAGAAACAGTCCGTTTGGACCGGTAATTGAAAATAGAAGTGGCTAAATTATCAGACAAGATTTTGGCCCAGTCTACAATTGTAGCGTTAATAGCAGCATTCAACAAAGGGAGCCATCCAGGCAAGACCATATTTATGTCAGGCTTTCCAAAAAGCCTGCATAACATAGCAGCAACAAAACAATATGGAGAGGTGAGCGAACCAGTACTGTACATACCGTGTTTTTTTTTCTTCAATGGTTCGTCTCTTTTGGTCCATTCTTTGGTGCATTCCGCCAAATTTGCATTTTCTCTGGCGAATTTCTCCATAAATTTTTTGTTGTAAGTTGCCTGAGGTTCCGGTAAGTGATACATAAGCCTCAAATCTTCTGTAGTGAATGACCGGATGAGTTCTTGTCCTGGAGTTCTAAATTGCCTATATGAAATATCGGTGTTATCCAACACCCATTTTACCATATCTGTATACAGAAGAATTCTCGGTCTTGCTGCTATTCTGTGTAGAAATGAACAAGCCAATTCTGTAAGAGACACTTCAGAGGAATTACTTGATCCTGCAGTAGCCGCGACTTCCATTACCCTGGGATTTTCTTCTTCGAGCAAATTATGCATCCCTTCCCAAGTGGTGATACCAGCATCCTTGTTGCGAGTAGTGTCTGCGTATAAGGAAGCCATCTCTTTGTTTTCATCACTCGGAACTTTCTCTTTCTTACCCATAATGCTCTGTGAATGCTTTGTATATTCTTCTGCTCCTTCGCGCCTGCGGTGTTACGAATTAAGTGAGAGTAATGATACGAGAAAGGTGACGGGATAGTTTTAAATGCTGAAGGTGAATGAAAAATATTATTTTAAACGTGAAACAATCTTTCAATCAAAACAAAATCCTTTCCATCAATGATTAACAATCCATTCATTAATTTTGACATCAAAGCGCATAACGGATATTTATTTATGAAAAGATTTACTTTGGACAACATGCTAGAAGGATCTACGATAATGCGATTTGTGATTTGCTGTGCAATATCGCAAAATCGCAATATCGCGGATCGCAATCATCACGAATCGCAATATCCACAAATCGCAATCTAATATTATCGCGAAATCGCAATATCGCAAAATCATGAAATGACAATTTCACAAAATATAACTTATTAAACAACTTTTCTGCGATATGCGGTTTGCAATCAATACTTTAATGTATAGTTCTTTGAGATCACGCTATCGCAATATCGCGGAATCACAATTTTAAAAGATTTTGCTTTGATAAAGGATATCCACTTTTTGCGATGGATGTGGTATTTTTATTCAAAGAAAGATTATGCTTTGATCTATCATAAACTTAGGTTTATTTTAAAGATTTTCAAAGGAATTTCCCTAAGTTATGATAGTAAGTTTTATTTGAGAAAGGAAATAAATACTAAATTAATTTTTAAAATTTGTTGACTAAGGGTCCCCACTTATTTAGTATTATTACTAATATTAAATAAGAAGGGGGGTTGTTGTTGGCCACAACAATTGGCGATTCACTTAGAAGAACCAGTTATCTCTGCTTTTCTTTTGAATTTTCTAAACTTTTCAAAACAAAATTTTTTCCAGAAAATGAAACTTTATTATAAAAAGACAAAGTACATTATGCTTTAACCTATAAATGATATTTCATTTCTTCTGTATTCAACTTTTGATTATTCACTTCCTCAAGCTAGTCCTTGTATTTACATCAGTCATTACTTGGTTTAAAAAGATAAAAACAAAGGCTTCTCTATAAATCAGCTTTAAATATGCTCATTTGTCATAGGTAGAGCCACTGCTGCCAGCAAGCGTTTATAGCCTCGACAGGGTTACCTGTTACCCAGCAATGATCCTGTATCCTACTTAGAGACATATGCAATTTTCAAAAAGAAATCCATATTCACACTTATTGCTTTTGCTTTTTCTTTTTTATTCTTAAAGAACAATGTCTTGGTTTGGTAGCCAACTCATGACAATGCCATTCACTTGATTTATAACTTTGCTGAACAAGCTTGCTTGTGATGAGACCCCTTGTCTTTTGATTGCAACAATATTGAGTCATTGCCCTGTTATGGTATGCAGTATTGGCAAAGTTAGCAAGCTATAATATCTATGATCATGATAAGTCGGATCGTGATGAGACCTCTTACTCTTTAAGTTAAAAAGTGTATCATTGGATAATTCTTTGAAGATTGTAATTTTCTAAGCGGGGAGGATATCATTGTTTCCTTAAGATAGCTCTGGACGACAATGGTAGAGTTTTTGGAAGGAAATTTTCTATAGAGAAACTTTGTTTTGCTATTGATACTTTTCATTGAATTGATATAAAACAATTTTTCACTAAAAGTTGCCTTTCATCAAAGTTTTCAAAGTTGAAACTAGTATCATTTCTAGGCTTAAAGTTTTTAACTCTATCTTTAAATAACAATGATCAACATTCTGAAAAGAATTCTATTTATAAAAATGAAGAAACAAAATCTAAAAAGAGAATTTATCTCTTCTTTGTGAATTCCAAATGTAACCATTAACAATTCGTTTTATTTTGACAAATAAAGAAAACTAATATACAAAATAGAAGAATGATCTCTTATGGAAAATATTTTTTGAGAATTTTTCCATTAACAAGTAAAGAATCTCTTTTGCCTGTTAAATCCTATAACATAAAAGTAGATGGACTTGTGATTTCTGCAATTTGAAAAGGACCAAGCCACATTCGTTGAAATTTCGTATGTTTTCCTTTTTCCTCATGAGCCTTGTCCCATTTTAAAACAAGATCTCCAACCTGAAAGTCTTTTCTGGTTATCATGTTTGAATCAAAGGAAGCTTTTACTAATGCTTGATGATGAGCATGAGTTATTTTGGCTTTCTCTCGTTGTTCTTCTAACTTAATTATTTTCATCTGTCTTAGTTGCAAGGAAGAAGTTGGTGCTTCATGTATATATTGAACTAAGGCCAAAGAAGGAATTGCTAAATGAGTTGGAAGAACTACTTCTTTCCCATAAACTAAATTAAAGGGAGAAGTGCCAATAGAAGCCTTTTGTGTTATTCGATCTGCCCATAAAGCATATATTAAAGACTTATGCCAATTTTTATGATTTTGATCAATGGTTCGCTTAATGATTCTGATTAAGATTTTATTTGTGGATTCAGCTAACCCATTTCCCTGTGGATAATAGTTGGCAGAGTATTTAATTTTAAAACCTCTCTTGAGTGCAAATTCAGTCATAGCATTACCAGAAAAATATGATGCATTATCAAACACTAAAGCAGAATGTAGACCAAACCTGGTGATTATGAACTCATCTATGAATTCAATGATGTGTTCAACATTAGCAATCTTGAGAGGGACTGCTTCTACCCATTTCGTAAAATAATCAGTTGCAGTAATGATATACCTATGTTGCTTAGAAGAGTGAGGAACGATCTCACCTATTATGTCCAATCCCCATTGATCAAAAGGTTGTTCAATGTTTACTGTTTGTAATGGCAATGATGGTTTCTTTTGTCTTCCAGCTGCGGTTTGACAAATTTGACATCTTCTTACATAGCTATGTGAATATTTGAATAAAGTGGGCCAGTAATAGCCCGTGCAAAGGATCTTATGTGCGGTAGCATCTCCAGCATAATGTCCACCTGCTGGCCCATCGTGAAGTTCCTGCAATACTTTTTCAGCTTCAGATTTCTCCAAACATATAAGAAGAACATAATCGTAATTCATTTTAAAAAGAACATCTTTTACAAGCTGATATTGTTTAGCCTTCAACCTTAGAGCTATTTTCTTGGTGTGATCGAGATTTGGAGGAGCATATTCATTCTTTAGATAAAAAATGATATCAACATATAATGATTCAACATTGTTTAGGCTTACCTCATACGTTTGTATCTCTTTAGATGATTTCTCAGAAATCTGTGATGCTCCAACTAGTATTTTGCAAAAACCTTGACCTCTTACAATATTTGCTGGTTTGATCTCAACATCATATTCTTGTAAGGCAGTAATCCAATTAGCTTTTTTATCACCCACATCTTTTTGGACTAAAAGGTTTCTTACCGCTGGAAACGGTACAATGATTTTTGTATGGGTTTTAAGTAAAAAGGGTTTGAAATACTTAATTGCTTTAAAAACAGCGTAAAATTGTTTCTCCACATCTGAGTAATTCAACTCAGCTCCCTGTAAATTTGAACTGAAGAAAGAAATTGGGGCTTTTGTTTTGTCTTGATTTTCTTGAGTGAGAATTGCAGCGTAAGATTTATCAGAGGCAAATGTGTACAAAATAAAAGGATTGGAAAAACTTGGAGTTGCTAAAGATGGAGAATTAATGATTTCTCTTTGATTAGATTGAATGCCTCATATTCATCTTGGCCCCATTTGAAGTTTGAATTCTTTTTAATCATTGCTTGTAAAGGAGATACAATTCTTGAAAAATCTGGTACAAATCTCTTTACAAAATTAATTTGGCTGAGGAAAGATTGCATAGCTTTCTTGTTGTGAGGTAAGGATATTTCAGAAATCTCCTTGATTCTATCAGGATCAATATGAATTCCAGATTTTGACACTATGAATCCAAGAAGTTTTCCTTCACTTAATGCAAAAAAGGATTTTTTGGGTTAAGTGAAATTCCATACCTTTGACAATGTTGGAATATCTGCTTCAAATCTCTAAGATGATTGCTTCGTTTTTTGGAATATATAGTTATATCATCCAAATAAATTACCACTGATTTGTTAACTAATCCCTTGAAAGCGATGTCCATGGCTCTTTGAAATGTAGCACCGGCGTTGATCAGACCAAAAGGCATATTTTGATATGCATAAGTGCCCTATTTGGTTCTGAATGTAGTTTTCAAGTGATCATCTGGATGAACTAACACTTGGTTGTAGCCAGAGAAACCATCTAAGAAAGACATTAATTCTGATCCTGCAACTGCCTGTAATATTTGCTCCATGGGAGGCAAAGGAAAATTATCTTTTTGGCAGGCTTTATTAAGATTTCGAAAGTCAATGCAAATTCTAATATCTCCGTTTTTCTTTCTAACAGGCACCATATTGGAAACCCATTTAGAATGTCAAACAGGAAAAATGATTTTGGCTTTCAATAACTTATTGAGTTCAAATTTGATTTGATTTTCTATATTGGGATGGATTTTTCTCAGCTTTTGTTGTACAGGTTTCTCATCATTCATCATTGGGATAGTATGTTGGATGATAGAAGTGTCATAATTTTTGAGTTCATCATAGTTCCAAGCAAAGACACTTTTATATTGTTTCAAAAGACGCACATATGCTGATTTTTCTTCAGGAGTTAGACCAAGGCCTAGGTTGATATTTTGTGGTTTGGTATCAGTTCCTAGATTTACTAATTCATAATTCAAAGTTGAACTTTGTAATTTTGAATTGGTAGATCTTTTAAATCGGTCTTTCAAAGCATAAAGGTCTTCTAACTTGACAATTGACTTTGGAATAGCATTATTAGTGCTATCATGTTGTAATTGTTTGTCATGTTGGTCTTCATCGATTATCTGATTGGTATAATATCCTTCAGATGTGAGGAAACTTACAATATCAGAATCATCGTTGAAAATTCTCCAATTGGTAACGTTATCAGGAATCGAAGGTCTAAAGATTAATTCAATTGAAAATCGATCAGGACTAAAGTCTTCTGCAGGAATGAGCTTAGAGGCTACATTGGCTAGGAGGTCTACACTAGCATTCTGGATTCTAGGAATTGGTGAAATATTGAATGCTATAAAATGTTCAGTCAGATCTTGAACTAAAGATTGATAATTCTTTAAATGACCTGATAAACAATGTATAGTATTGCGTACCTATTTGATTACAATTTTTGAATCTCCGAAAACTTGCAGATATTTGATATCCAATCCGATTTCTTTATATAACCCTTGGATTAAAGCCTCGTATTCTGCGGTATTATTAGTACATTCAAACTCAAGTCTGCAGGTTAGCATAATTTTGTTTCCCTCTGGACTAACCAACACGCATCCTGCTCCTGCGCCTTCATTAGACTTAGAACCATTAAAAAATAATTTCCAAAATAAAGATTTATTTACAGGAGTATCTACAAAATTAATACATTTAGAACTGTCTGTTTGAGAAAAATTTTCTATTTGAGATAAAACAGAATGTTCTAAATAAGGTGAAGTGTGAGCATTGAAATTTCCTAAGAAAGAATCAACTAAATAATTGCCAATGATATTACTGTTGTATGCAACTGGTTCATTCTCTCCTTCCAATTCTGTTACTATGTATTTCTGATGCTTTTCTCGTTCAAACTTTATTTGATTTGGTTTACCATTGTAAGGAAGCCACATGTGCGACCAATCGGTTGCAAAATATCCATGAAGTTTTTCTGACCAATCTCTGCTAAGAATTAAGCCATAAAATTCTAGAATATCTGCAACTAAAATATCAATGACTTGACATACCTTAGGATTTGATGACAGCCTTATGGTAACCTGATTTAATTTGCCAATCACTTCGACTTGCGATCGATCTAACTGTACTATGCGCAAAAATTTTTTTTGTGGTTGAACGTTCAATTTTGCACATACTGATTTTGGTAGAATATTAGATGAAGCTCCGGAATCCACTAAACAGTTATGCAAATTTTTATTGAAAACTTCGTAAGTAAGAAAAAATGGAGGAGTATGAGATCTCGACCTTCCTCCAATTAAAGCGATATTTTCTAGGTCAACTTTATTGATCACATTAGCTGGAGGTCTTCCCATCTCATTGGAAGCTTGAGAAATTACAGGGTCAGGCAAAGGTTTTTCTGGTACAACATGTAATTCTTTCAAAAGTACTTTTTGTTGGTGTTTTAACTTGCTCAATTCATAAAAAGTGATGTTAGCCCTAGTCTTCTTCATATCTTCTATAATGTTATATTCTATTTCATCCGGAACAATCAATGTTCTTGATGGAATTGATGAATCTGTTTGGACTGGGCTAGTTTGAATTTCTTTGGATGTTGTTTTCTTGGGTGTAACTTTATCCTTAACCAATGAGCTTGCGCTCTTTGGCTTAGGAGTAGATTGAGGAGGATCAAGTTGATTTCTACTTCTAGTGCTAACCAAGGATGCTTCTTGGTATTCCTCATTTGGGAGGATGAAATCCCAAATGCCTTGTACTTCTACCACCTCTTCTTCATCAGTAGTTTCTTCAGTAACAGTCTCTTCTTCTTCTTCTTCTGATTCAACATTTGTAATAGCATTTGGTGGTTTTGAATCAGTTGAAGGATTTCTTCTAAAAGGCTTGAAAGACTTTTTAGAAGATGTTTCTGCTACTTGTTTCTTGATATCAACCATTTCATTGGACATGGTTTTCAAAAATTTTTGCAATCCTTCTAAATCAAATGGATCTTTTGGTTGTTTTTTCTTAGGATCTTCCTTAAAAGTGACCTTCTTGGATTTCCGTTCCTCTATTGCATTTTTATTTTCTAAAGCAATGATTTGTTTCTCTACTGCTATTGCTTCTTTCATATTGTCTGCTAAAGTTGTTTTATTAGCCCTATCAACAAAGATTTCTATGTTTGATGGCAAAGCAGAAATGTACCATTCACTTCGCACTTCTTCGCTAGGCTTGGAAGCAGTAGGAATTTTGTTTAACAATTTATTGAAACGAGAATTGAAATCCTTGACAAGTTATTTTGAATCAGCTCTAAGATTAGACAAATCATTGATCAATGTTGCTGTAGACATGTCATCACCAAATTTAGTCAAAATTGATCTTGAAAGATATCCCAACTAGTAATAGATCCAGATGGTAATGAGAAATACCATGATCCAGCTGCTCCTTGTAGGGTATAAGGAAAAATTCGGACAACAGCATCTTCATTAACAACTCCATTGAGATTTATGGATAACATAAAGTTGTTGATATGTTCTTCTGCTAGCATGCCTGCTTTAGGATTAAACTTAGGCAACCATTTTTCAGGATGGGCCGGTATTTGGCTCAAGGGTGCAGGCATGAAGACTGCCCCTGGATTATTCCATGGCATTTGGGCCATCACTGAACTACTAACAGATGAAAGTGCAGATGATAATATTTGTGACTGTGAAGATGAAGATATTATGATTTGAGAAGGAGATGTGGAAGATTGAGTGGACTGATGGACAGTAGTCTGAAGTGGAGGAGTGGGTGGTTGACTTCGCGATGAAGTGTTTGAGACGGATGATGATGATGAAAGAGTCTCACTGTTAGACCCTTTGGGTGATTTCCTAGCTCTTTTTCTTGTAGGTAGAGGTAACTCAGTTGGCTGAATGCCAAGCTTTTCACTCTGTAATCTAGTGAGAGGATGAGCAGGATTATATTGCGAAGTCACACTGCCTTGAGATTTATCAGACCTTTGAGGTGATATTGAAAATCGCTGAAATTTATGAATCAAAGATTCGACTTCCGGAGGTTCAATAGCAGATTCTTCTGAAAATTCAAGGTTTGTGGCAGTGTCTGTTCTTCTTTCGACTTCTGGTTCTAGATTTAAAATTTCTGAGTATGATGGAGAACTCCAGGAAGATGGTGAGGGTTATTTACTCTCAGAATGGTATTTAGATTCAGATTCACTTGCCATTCATAGTTGGAGGCCTTCCTTCTAGCGCCAAATATGTTGAAGCCCCGAAAATCAAGTCTACAACAAGGGGGATACCCACCCAGTCCGGACCTTGGTTAGCAGCTCCTTTTCCGTTTGGTGTAGTGGGTCCGACTGGGGATAATGGGACCAGTTTCCCAATATGTGTGTGTGTGTTTGAGATTTGATATTTCTTTTCTAAAATTCCTAATTAAAATGTTTTTAATCTATATCTAATCTATTCATATGCAAACTATATTCTAAGAAATATCTAATTCTAAACTAACCCGGGATGTAATCTTTCAATATATGCGATCTAAAAGGATTTCAGATAACAATTGATAATAAAGATCATTCAATTATTATGAGAAAAGAATTCAATAAAGATAAACTATTTCACATAAAAAGTTAGATGAAACAGTTGTGGAAAACATATCACATATTAAGCTATTCATATATCAAGCACAAATAAATAATTATCACCGTACAAAAATGCCAAATGATAACTCAAATATTCAAACATTAACATATAAACAACTAAACATAAATATCACTTTTAACACAGAAACATAAACAATTAAGAGATAAAAATACCATTTATAACTGGTTCTACTCATGATCTAGAAGCAATAATGATTTATCTCTTTCTTAATCCAACATCTATCAAGAGTACAGAAATGCAACATCAGTAACAGATATTAGACACAGATATCAATAAATCTCGTTCCATTCATTTATCAAAACCTCCTCTGAGGGTGCAGAAGTGCATGTTCTAAGGATAAGTTTTTGACAAATTTCAGGACCCTTCTCTAAATGCATGAGAAGGGTTTAAATACTAATAACTAAAATCTAAAAATAGTTTATTACAAAAATTTAGGATTCAGTTTAAATGACCGTCCTTTTTCCTAGGCAAAAATATAGTAAAACTAAAACTAAATCTAAAAATAAAGACTATCAACTATCTATCTATGAATTTGATCTTTGATCTTGCAAGCATCCAGCATTGTTTTGAGAAGAGCTGGTTGGCCGACTTCAGATTTCAACTGCCCCGAAAAGACAGAATTGGCAAGTGTAGGAGCAATCTTCTCAGCAGAATTAATGATGCAACTAAGCGCACTGCATTGACTGTGGGGTTTTACTAGATATGTCCAGTAAGAATCCCAGTTTAATTTTGTCAGTTCTTGAATTGACTTTGCCTTTTCATCAGCCTTTTGCCTCCATTCTGTTTGCAATTTATGTGCTTGTGGAAGGTGTCTTGGAATAATTTCGGAAATCAAATTAACTTTGTGCAAATTTTCATTTACACAATCAGTAATATTTCCTGCTGCTGTAGCTGCTTCCTCTGCTGCTTTTTCTGCCTCTCTGATCTGTACATCCCAATTATTGAAGAGCAGTTATTTATGACTATCATTGATGATTGGTGCTCCTACTCTTCTTCCTTCCTCTGTATTTTTCCATGCCATATAATTAGTAACTCTTTCATTAGTTAAATCATAATCATGTCGTAATTCTACGGCATGATTAGTGATTTTATCACTTTCTTGACAAAAAGAGTTGTATTGCGATATTTTCTGGCATAATATGTCTTGTTGTTGCAGCAGTTTTTTGTTCAAAGAAACAGACTCTGAAATAAACTCTGGAAGCTTAGGGTCATCTTTGTGCTCCTCTTGGATAATCTGTATTTGTTTCTCTTTATCTACCAAGCTTTTCTGATATCCAATTTGCATCTGTTGAAGCTCTTGCTGTAACTCTTCAAGTTTTATCTGTGCTTCACTGTGAGCACAGGCTTGTTGCAATTGTTGTTGCAGAACTTGTATCTGATCTTCTTTTTCATTTAATAATAGCCTTACCTTGGATGCTTTGTCAATAGTTGCGGAGGCATAAGCTCCTGTAATCTGAGATAACTTGGTAAGATTATCAGTTGGATCCGTAGTAGGATCCTTCCATAAGACATCTAATTATTCTGCCTCAGTAGAGATTGAGCTCTCTAACTTTCTCTTTTTTCTCTGCTTCCTCACTACTGCTTTATACTGCGGGCTGTAAAATACATCTAGAGGAGGAATGTCCTCTATATTCAGTACAATTTCAGAATAGGGAGTGATAGGTATATGCTCAGTTTCTGTGATGTTGCCACTTATTCCCGTGCTCAAAACTTTTGTTGTCTGTACAAGGGTCTGTATATTTTGTCCTTCTACATTAAGCAATTGATTAAAAGTTTCCCATTCTTTGTCCAATTCAGTCCTGACTGTCGGTTGCTGTACATTGAGAGGTGGAAGATTCAACTGTGGAGTGGTAAAAGTTTGTTGTTGTGAAAGCTCTTTTGATTGGGCTGTATCTTTCACTGAGCTTTCATCATTATCAATATTTTTAGAATGCTCAGAAGTCTCTTTGTCAGACTTCGACCTAGACTTTTCTGTATCTGAGCTGCCACTAAGACTGACACTAGGAGTTGGTTCCCTTGCGGGTTCCAAGCGTAAATTTTCCAAAGGGATAGAAGTTAGTCTTCTCTCTCTGTAAACTTTAAATTCCTGAAAATATTCTGGGGATAACTGTGTTTGAGCTAAATGAAAAACTTCTTTAAATGAACATTTTGTTTGAAACATATCATCAAAAGGATCTTGTTCTCCAGAAAACACTCTTACTTTGATTGCAGTGGTGAAATTTTTAACAACATCAATTGGATCAAATAACCTTCTCGGAAACTTGAACAGTTGTAAGCATGTAATATTGCTTACCTCTTTGAATGCGTGACCAACATCAAACAATGAAAATGCTCCATAGGCTACAGGAAATTGTGGCCAAATGCCCTTCTTCTTCTCCTTTAATTCCTTTGTCAAACCTCCTTCACCACAGGTTTGATAAGCAATCTCCCGAGCTACAAGTTTATCCAGAACATACAAGGGTAAAACATGGGGAGAAGCAGAACTTCCAAAAACCCTCACATAAGTAAAAAAATCTTCTCCAAACCATCTTGCGACAGTGAGAATGTTGACTTCTGCTTCCGGGGATAACCTTGGAGCATCCTTATTATACAATGTTCTGTACAGATGCAGCATTATGCCATGGCAAATTTTGTAAAAATGAGAAACAAACTTTGATTCCCACAACTCTTTCTGATATACATGAATAGGCAAGGGATGATGAATTGTCCATTGCCAACCCATCAAAGGGAATTTAGAAACAAAACAAATTGAATCCATAACATAGGCAGATAGATAAAAAGGAGGATAAATCCTCTGAGAAACAGTCCGTTTGGACCGGTAATTGAAAATAGCAGTGGCTAAATTATCAGACAAGATTTTGGCCCAGTCTACAATTGTAGCGTTAATAGCAGCATTCAACAAAGGGAGCCATTCAGGAAAGACCATATTTATGTCAGGCTTTCAAAAAAGCCTGCATAACATAGCAGCAACAAAACAATATGGAGAGGTGAGCGAACCAGTACTGTACATACCGTGTTTGTTTTTCTTCAATGGTTCCTCTCTTTTGGTCCATTCTTTGGTGCATTCTGCCAAATTTGCATTTTCTCTAGCGAATTTCTCCATAAATTGTTTGTTGTAAGTCACCTGAGGTTCCGGTAAGTGATACATAAGCCTCAAATCTTTTGTAGTGAATGACCCGATGAGTTCTTGTCCTGGAGTTCTAAATTGCCTATCTGAAATATCGGTGTTATCCAGCACCCATTTTACCATATATGTATATGGAATAATTCTCGGTCTTGCTGCTATTCTGTGTAGAAATGAACAAGCCAATTCTGTAAGAGACGCTTCAGAGGAATTACTTGATCCTGCAGTAGCCGCGACTTCCATTACCCTGGGATTTTCTTCTTCGAGCAAATTATGCATCCCTTCCCAAGTGGTGATACCCGCGTCCTTGTTGCAAGCAGTGTCTGCGTATAAGGAAGCCATCTCTTTGTTTTCAGCACTCAGAACTTTCTCTTTCTTACCCATAATGCTCTGTGAATGCTTTGTATATTCTTCTGCTCCTTCGCGCCTACGGTGTTACGAATTAAGTGAGAGTAATGATATGAGAAAGGTGACAGGATAGTTTTAAATGCTGAAGGCGGATGAAAAATATTATTTTAAAAGAGAAACAATCTTTCAATCAAACAAAATCCTTTCCATCAATGATTAACAATCCATTCATTAATTTTGACATCAAAGTGCATAACGGATATTTATTTATGAAAAGATTTACTTTGGACAACGTGCTAGAAGGATCTGCGATAATGCGATCTGCGATTTGCTGTGAAATATCGCAAAATCGCAATATCGGGGATCGCAATCATCACGAATCACAATATCCACAAATCGCAATCTAATATTATCGCAAAATCGCAATGTCGCAAAATCGTGAAATCGCAATTTCACAAAATATAACTTATTAAACAAATTTTCTGCGATATGCGGTTTTCGATCAATACATTAGTGTATAGTTCTTTGAGATCGCGCTATCACAATATCGCGGAATCGCAATTTTAAAATATTTTGCTTTGATAAAGGATATCCACTTTTTGCGATGGATGCGGTATTTTTATTCAAAGAAAGATTATGCTTTGATTTATCATAAACTTAGGTTTATTTTAAATATTTTCAAAGGAATTTTCCTAAGTTATGATAGTAAGTTTTATTTGAGAAAGGAAATAAATACTAAATCAATTTTTAAAATTTTTTGACTAAGGGTCCCCACTTATTTAGTATTATTACTAATATTAAATAAGAAGGGGGGTTATTGCTGGCCACAACAAGAAGGTACTGATTTGTTGCAGCAGAAAGAATTCATAGATGAATTCTTTTTTGGTGTAAGATAGCCAGTTGAAGATGTTATGGAGAAGAAGCGTAATGAAAATGCCATAGTGATATTCTAAGGAGGTAAACAAATGAATTTGTTTAATGAAATTGATGAAAGAATTTTGCAATGTGATGATATAGAAACCAAGATACCTCAGGAGGATTTCCAGAAGAAGAATAAAATTGAGAATGAAGGTTGTGATGACATGCTGGAAAGATTTCATATGGAACTAGAGTTCCTGGAACGATGGCTCAAGGAACTTGAAGGAGAAGTGAAGCTTGCAGAACCTGATATAGAAGAGATTTCAGTTACTATGCATCATAAGGATGAAATCTTTCTAACGTTTATAGAGATAAGTGAATGTTTTAACTCTTCAAATAATAATGTGGTTGTAGGTACATAAGACAACATTAATAAATATAATGTTGAAATCAGATAAATTGAGTAGAAAGTATGAATTTGAGATGAAATATCAAGAGCAGCAAGAAAGTTATGTCCTTAGAGACATAAAGGAAACAGAAGTATTGAACCAACAAGATAAAGATGAAAGCAACTAGCAATTCAAAACAGGATCTAATGAAATCCAGAAATTCTATGATGGGAGTTTTGTGCTTGAATCATCAAAAGAGGCCGAAAGGTCTTATATTTTTAAAACTAATAATTTTTTGATGAATGCAGGTACATCACTGGATGAGAAATTTTTTACTATAGGGGAAATCAATGACTATAGTTGTAATCAAGGAGAAGTTCTTGATTATTATTCATTTTAGGAAGTTGAGTGTTCAGCGTAATTGGAGATGTAAGCATCAAACAAAGAGGAATTACTTTGAGGAATTGGAAAAAGAAATTGTTGGAGAGGCCAATGGAATCCGGTTGATAGAATGAGTGATGCTGATATAAAGCCAGTTCGAGATTCTTTCAAAGTTTGGAGACTAGGAGAATGGGCATCAACGTTTCTACACAAATATGTAATTTTTGAAATAAAGATGATGTTGTATGGAAAAGCAAGAGTTACATTAAATAGTATTCTGGGAATTCTGTGAAAAATTACAAAATGAAAACTGCCATGGAAGATTACTGAAGGAACTTGGTCAAAACCCTAGTTTTCTGGGTTAGCGCGTTTCGTAGTTTCATGCTTGCGCTAATGTCAGATTGACAATTCTAGCTTAGTGCTTCCAACACCCTTATTTCTTGGAAAACCGCACTGATCTCTTTCTGTAAGTGTTTCCTCAAATGGAGGAGAATCTTCGAACTCTAGAAGCTCCAGGGCGACAAGTTGGTTGTTAAATGGCGGTGATAGAGTCAAGATTTCTGATTTTATATCTTTGATCTCATCCATGGGGGTTTATCGCTTAGAAATTGGACCTTCCTCCTCCTTTCATGGCCTCCCAACGTCCTCTCCTTTGCTATAAATTGGTCCCCATCCTTCCACTACTGGTTGGTCATTGTTGGGCTCTTCTAAACTCTTATTCCCATTACATTCTTGCACTCCAATAATGCCTAAGCTTTTCTAGAGAAGAAATGCTTTAGAGATTCGGTGAAGGACTCAAATTTTCACCGAAGGGAGGCCTCCAACATCAATGCCTGGGTTGTAAGATCTTCCTTTTATATTTATCAATAAATAATCTAATTTGTGCTTTCTATATTTGTATAATATTTTACGTAAATATTATGGTACTCCTTGATCTTATATATAACTAATGTTTAATGATTATTATGTATTGGATTATGTTTGTTGTTTCCTCTTGATCGTTTGCAGGTATTTTCATGCCACTAGTAGCAAGGAGTGAGCCTAAAAGGATCGTTGATCAAGGTCATCATGAAAAGGTTCAAGCGTAACATCAGGAGAATGGTACCTCTATATCTTTTCTTGTCTCATTTTGAATATTAGCTAAGAAATATTTTCATTAGAATGTATCTCAAGTTGCTAGACCCATTCTAGGGCTAGAGAGATTGCTTCTGTCTGCAGAGGGGATTTATATTGACAACAAATATTTTACCAAAGACCTCTTTATTCTAGAATTTGAGTTTGTTTTTAATGTGCATTAAATTTTATTGGAATTGGTACATTATCATGCTTTATTGGGATGGTGAGCCTTCCCACTAATATTTCAGGTTTGAAATGAAGTCTGGGTCCTCAAGCCAAAAAGTCTCAAATCGGAAGGGGCTATTTTTGGGGCTGGAAGAGATTTGCACTCTCAGAGAAATGGGTTAGTGATCTAAGCCCATATGGGGAAGGATGTGAGATTCAGTCTCACAAGAGGTCATATAAATGGCTTATGAGAGTAGAGTGTGATATGATCATGAGGAAATATGTCTACATTTCTTACGCCACCTTTTATGTTGTTCCATGTGAAATTTTCGTTTACAGTTGGAATATCAATCAGACCAAGCTTGTTAATGGTTTATTAAAAGACTTCTGAGTCCCTATCCAAATTGTGAATCCCTCCTTTCTTTTCACCAGATTTAGGACGATATTGAAATCCTCTATAATGATTTTGTAAGGAAGAGGTATAACTTCAATGATTTTCATGATTGTTTTTAGCATGCGGGTCTCTCAGCATGCTTATGGGGGGCGTATGTGTTTGATACAAAAATATTATCATTGGAACCAATGATGTTTAGAACTTTAGTGATGGACTTTCTCATTGCAATAGATGAGGTTATTTCATATACCAAACTCTTCCAAAGAATTAGTTTCCCTCCCATGATACCAAAAGATAAGTTGGATATGTAGCTGTAGATTTTGAAGCAATATTTTTTTTTGAGTCTTAAAGTTTTCCATAACAAGCTTGATCTCTTGAATAAAAACAATTTCTGGTTTTTTCTGTGGTGAGTTTGTGCTTTAGGACTCTTATTTTTCCTAGACCATTTAGGCCTGTTATATTCCAAGAGATGAAATTCATTGATAAAGGTGGGGGGTTGGAGTGACAACTCTTACCTTGCCTTCATTGAGAAGTCTTGCTCCAAGTTCTTGGAGGAGTTGGCTTGTGGTTTTCCTTCCTCTTTTTCTCTTAGGTCCTTTGGTGTTGTGTTGCTCGATTGTCATTTTTTCTAGGATTCCCTTATGTGCTAGTTCGTCTTGAAGCTTCATGAATGCACCTTGTTTTAATTATTCTTGTAACAAGTATGCTCCCTTTATTTTTTGTATGTGCTCCTCAGGTATTGATGCCAAGAAAAATCTTTCGCATTCTTCTGCTATGGAATTGAGATAAAATCCTTCGAGCGCTTCCTCTATTGTGTGGTATTCAGCTGAGGTTTCTATAATTTCTATTTCCATGTCAGTATCCTATGGAATGTAGTATTCTTCTACTTGAAGGTCCTCATATTGATCCATTTGTGGTTGAGTTTGACTTGTCGAGTTTTGGATTATCCTTTGGTTTTCTTCCTCATTTTTTCCCTAGATGTTGGTTCTTCTTTCTTTTCCTATAGGGCTTCATATTTGTTTTTGTTGGCTGTTTGATAATGACCTTGTTTTCCTTGTGTATTCCTGTTGTGTCTGTTTTTGGTTCCAATCTTGGTGAACCCTTGTTTGACTGACTTATTTTTGGATTGAGTGTTTCTTTTTTGTTCCTTGTTTCGGGGGAAGGCTCTAAATAGGTGCCCAAGTTCATGGAAATTTTTGCAATGGAATGGTATATGCTCATCGTCTATATTTTGGAGAAAAAAATCATCCCTAAAGGCAATATTGATTTCTTTTGGTAGAGTGCCTAAAACATCCATGTATACACATATTCTACCATAGGAAACATAGTAACCATTCTTGGTTCTCTCTGAAATTTTTATGTATTCTCTTAGCTCATATCCTATTCCTTTTAGCATTGATGGAGACCAATAGTATGTGGCCCACAATGAGTAGATCCTGACTCAAACCGAGACTCTAGTGAAATCCTCCTTTTCAATAGTGAAGTTCTCCTTCCATTAACGCATATAGAGCCCTTCCGAGTTGAAGAAGTATGTGTCTCCTTCCAATATCCAATATATGTCTTCCAAGAGGTGAAAAATGATGGTGAGGAACCCTTTTGGTCCGAGTTGCAGTCTAATCTCTCCTTTAGGGCACCATTTGGTCTGAATCCACCATGAATTTGCAGATGAATACGTGTTCTTGCATGAAGTATATATAGGCTGTGACATCTAGGTCCTGGATTTCCAACATCAGTATCCTTTTTTCCTTAGGTTTTCAGTTATTGGGTTTTTTTTTTCCTTCTATATATTTCCAAGTGGGGTTGGTTGGGCCTGACTTCTGAGCCATCCTGCAAAGTCGTGGATTCTTTTGAGATAGTTCGAAATGTGTGCTTTTCCTCTCTTGAGATTCCATTTTCTTGTTTTCCAGCTTCTACAGATTTCATTAATCTAGATGACTGAAAATAATTATAGGTGGTGAGCCTTGTGAAGAAGGAAATCACAAGATATTTTTTCTTTTTCATGAAATTATATTGAAAGGAGGTGTTTTTCATTCCCCCAATGTCTTATGCGATTGTATGAACCTTACAAGATGATGGAAACCCTAGTAGGAAGTTAAAAAACCCTAGCAGAGCAATCAGACACTAGTCCCGCACAATCGTTAGAGACAAAAATGTTTATGTTAGTCAACCTTCTCGAGACTACCCCATTAGTTGAGTATATTATGGATCTAAACTAATTATAGTCTATAGTATTTTTTCATAATTGGAAGACAAAAAGGCAGTTGAGAGGAGCCATCAAGGAGAGGAGAATAGGAATATTTGGAGGTCAAATATGGCCATGAGGCCGAGTAGGGATGATTCAATGTAAATCAAGCCAAGAGGGGCCCTTGTAAATTTTGTGTGAGCGAACACTATGTATTGAAACTTAGGAATTTATATGCCGAGACTCTGTTCATTATTACTAAATTCTTGTTATGATGTGTGATTTAAATTTTCTAGATCATATTAAATACAATTGTGTTCCAGGATTATTACGATTAAGCTTAGGATAGAAGCAGTTCATTAGACACATGTTACAATTACTACAAAATCTTCATCACGTGATAAATTCCCTGGAAGTTTTATGCTGATTTGATCAGTAGGATGACATGGATACATGATGATGTGGAGGAAGCCGAGAGGGCAAGTCAAATTCCTATGCAGGTGATGTGTTTTTACAAAATACTAGAAGTCCGACAAAAGAAATGGATGAGACATATTCCCATTCCACAAGTTATGTCTGCCTAAGGTTCTTAAGACTGTGCAACAAAGGAAAGTGCCATGATGACTCAAAATGGGGCTGATATGTAGCACTGATTACTTGGAATAAGTTGAGGAGATGGAGACGAATATATGGGACACAATACTGACATGTGACTACTTGGAAAATTGATTTCAAAGAAAAAGCAAAGGTAGTGCTCACACGTGGAAGAGAAGGGTCGACATAGTAAAAAAATGAAGTACTACATTTAATGGGAAAATTCCTGTTCTTGCGTTTTGTATCCCAGAATATTTTAAACAAAGTTATTTTCACTGATTTGAGAAAGGCTGAGGTGATGTGTAGATGGTGGCAACACGGAATTGGCATGTTGGATGATGAGATAAATGGAGGAAGGTTTAGTGAGTTGAAATTTTATGGGTGGATAAATTAGTGGACATAATAGAAAAGTTCAGGGACCAAGGTCATAGGATTGGTCCTAAACAAGTTGACCAAAGCGCTAAGGGTTTACATGTTATCGTAGAGGAATGACGAGATTGTATGCGAGAGTCCTAAGGAGCATTGAAAGGGAGCTTTGACATAGGCTAGGGGTTTGATTAAACGTTCAAGCCTATATAAATTTTAAAGGAGTAATCGATTCTAACAATGCTCTTGTATGTGTATGTAATAGATCTGAGAAGAAAGTTTATCGAAATGGAAAATATACCCAAGAAATAACACCATAGAAGATAAAACTTCAGATCTTCAATAATATCAAAACCCTTGAGGTAGGGCAACACCATACATTCACTCCTTAAGGAAGGAGATCACTCCACAAGCCATATGCTTGCCCATACAATAATC
This sequence comes from Pinus albicaulis, assembly GCA_034641835.2. NCBI lineage: Eukaryota > Viridiplantae > Streptophyta > Pinopsida > Pinales > Pinaceae > Pinus > Pinus albicaulis. The sequence goes on from CM076582.1 coordinate 713,396,868, forward strand.
CTTGACATCTCTCAATGGAGAGTCTCTAGCCTCTATATAGGTTTCATACATGCAATACCATGGGTAGTTACCATGGGTCTCTCAATACCATACATCCAATACAATGGGCTTATCACTTTATTTCCTAGCTACATGTGGTCCCTTACATAATGTGGGTTAACCACTTTATTTATTAACTATGACCCATTTATTTATCATTCTTATATTATTACATCATATTATTTTCTTGGGTACCTCCCTCTGTACCCTATATTATCCCATGTAGGTACACTACATTACACCCCCCTTAAACATGTTTCGTCCCCGAAACATGAGAAGAACACAAATAATAAGATCTACTCAAAAGAGTATTCCACTGATACCATTCATGTGCATCCAACCATCCAAGAGAAAGGTGAACACTGGATTTAGTCGGTGCCTCGCTCGCTCGAGATGGAAGCGGGTTCTGGTGGTTCCTTTGTGTTGATATGTTGTGGGTGAATCGCCGCACTTCTCTACGTGTTGTCCAGGGGTTGTTTTCCTTGTTGTTAATCCATTGCCACCTTGCTGGTTGTTGTCTTGCTGGGTGATGCAGGTGGTGATATGTTAAAGCTTTAACTGATGGAATATCTTTCATTAATTCCTCCACTATTGGTGATGGAGTGGTGTCTGGCGCTTTTTCTAGTACCTGGTTTGATGTCTGTGTTTGGCTGTCTACCATCAAAGGATCATCATTTGATGTGTCTATGTCGTTAAAGAATTGTGCTTCTTCCTCCCGAGTCTTTGCATTGTTCTTCATGCAAATATCCTGCAATGTAATTTTCTTCTTTTTATACCAGAGCTTCATGAATTTCTTTTGCACATTAAAATTGTCAGTACCAACGGATTCCATCTAGGGGTGTCCCAAAACAACATCCACATCAACCATATATGAAGCATAAAAATCAGAATGCAACCCATACTTATCCATGGAAATCTTCAAATATTTATAAATTTCAACATCTTCATTATCAACCTATGTGTTTTCAATATGTTTTGCTGGAACTTGCAATTTTTTAGCCAAATTCACATTGATACAATTATGCTTGCAACTAGGAATTATAGACACAACGATGTTATCTTTTTGAATACTTCCATGAACCTGTAATATGGAAATATTAGTAGAAAATAAGTTTTTATGGCTCTTATTGTCCTTCTTCCAGCTTTAGACCACTTGTCCAAAATGACTTTTTCAAGCTTTTTCTCAGGAAGTTTCCTCAATGCATTGTCAAGTGAGGTCCACCATTTATTTGCCTCATCTTTCATATGAAGCCCTATGGAGCATATCCAAAAATTTCAGTATTGAGCCTTATGATATTGTAAAAAATCTTCAATAGTAGGGCCATCATCTTTTCTTGTAAACTTCATCTTGCGAGAATCCATAAAATAAAGTAAGGGTTTTGAAGAAAATCACTTACTTTGGAAAAAAATTAAAATGGAAATTACTCGGTAAATATAACTCAGAATCCTTAATATAACCTGTTTTAAAAAATGTAATATCCATTCTACATCTAATCGTGCCACTAAAATCCCGATCTAGGCACTCTGGAAACACAGATTTGCGCTGCAACTGTCCCGCCATCACAAAATTTTTGAAACAATGGCTGATTTTAAATCAGTGATAACTCTCTCATCTGGACTTCGATTTGATCGATTTCTTTTTTTGAAATTGCATTTTTCTTCAAAGGGAGCCCAGGTCTATAATTTTTTGTCTGAAATTTTGCACCAAAATCCACAAAAAATGTCAGGAGAGCCACCATACACAAATTGCTGTCAGAAACATTTTTGCAACATAGCTGAATTTAAATTAGCGATATCACCCTCATCTGGGCTCCGATTCGACTGATATTTTTTTTTAAATTGGGTATTTTTGTGTAAGGAATCCAGATATGATATTTATTTCTGAAAATTTTGTGCCAAAACTTTCATATATGCTCTACAAATTCACCGCCCAAAAATTTCCTTCAAAAAAATGAAAAAACAAATCTCGAAACTCTGCCCAAGAAAGTGCTCTGATACCACTTATAATAGATATGAGAAGAAAGTTTATAGAAATGGAAAATATACCCAAGAAATAACACCATAGAAGATAAAACTTCAGATCTTCGATAATACCAAAACCATTTAGGTAGGGCAACACCATACATTCACTCCTTAAGGAAGGAGATCACTCCACAAGCCATATGCTTGCCCATACAATAATCCTAGACATCTCTCAATGGAGAGTCTCTAGCCTGTATATAGGTTTCATACATGCAATACCATGGGTAGTTACCATGGGTCTCTCAATACCATACATCCAATACAATGGGCTTATCACTTTATTCCCTAGCTACAAGTGGTCCCTTACATAATGTGGGTTAACCACTTTATTTATTAACTATGGCCCATTTATTTATCATTCTTATATTATTACATAATATTATTCTCTTGGGTACCTCCCTCTGGACCCTATATTATCCCCTGTAGGTACACTACAATGTATGTGGAATGTTGGTTCAACGTTTGACAGACCATGCATGCATATTATATGGAACCTTGAATCTAGTGGTTTAAAAATGGATTCGTCCCACAATCATGATTTTATGTAGGTATAAAAAGGGATTAAATCCCACAATTTGGTGAAGGAAGCATCTATCTTCCATATATTTGGCATAATTATTTTTTATCTGGCATCCAAGTGGTATCAGAGTTAGAATCACTTAAGGTGCACAATTGTTTAGAACAAAAAAGGTAAGAAGGATTTGATTTATCTTTTTCGAAAATCCCGTATAAAAATATCTTAAAGAGTAGGGTGTGGAAAAGGTAGCAAACTATTGGATTGAAGATCAAGTTATCAATACATGACAGGTTTCGAAATAAAATGAAAGTTGATGGACCACTAGGTGTTGCATATTTGGCTAACCTTGACTCGATAAGTTCAAGAGTGCAAGATACCTATATCTTAGGATCTAGATAAGATACGTTGCGGTAATCAATTGAAAGGTATGCTCACACTACTTGAGGACCCCTATGGAGAAATATTTGGACTCAGAACCTGTGGAAAAAAGTATCTCACTTCTTGTGCTTGGTCGGAAGACATAAACTGGTTTCATTGGGATCATATCTAGAAAAATTATTTCCATGGTCCATCCTTTTTTTTTTATCTTTGTAGGGAACAAGAGGAAGCAATGGAACTTGTTTTTAACAACTACCCTTTCTTCATGTGTTTGGTCACTTGGATCACACACATAATAGACTGATTGAAATAGTCGATAACTGGTGCGTTAATATATTTAGCAATCCTATAGTCAATAGATAATGGGTCCCAGTAGGAGGTTTTTCCTTATGGGTCATATGGAAAGAAAAAAAAGTCAGATATTCCAAAATAAGAAGGAACCTATAGACCATGTATAGAAGATTGTAAAGTATAATATCAAGGAGTACTTTCATAGCCTTGCTTTGCTAAGGATCGGAAAGCTAATAAGAAATAGGTAACAATTTTGAATTGTCTGGAAATTTCTTAGGCTATGACCTCTATAGGAACACCCACATTCCCTCATCCCTCAAGATATTCCCCTTCCTACTTTACTCCCCCTCCCTTTGGTTTTGTTAAGCTAAATTTTTATGGGGCTTTTGAAAGGAACCCAAGACGATTAGGATATGGAGGTGTCTTTAGATAATGGAATATGTAGTTGTTAAGGGTGTATGTTGAAAATTGTGGCACAACTAGTAATAACATAAAAGTAGAACATAGTTTGTATATCATAGTGGAGGATTAATATACAAAGATTAAAATATATGGGGACTCTCAATTGACTATCTCCAGAGCTCATAAAATCATATATGGTACTTGGATCTCTAAATTGGCCAAGAATTGGAGATTTACACTCCTCATATCCCGTATTGAAAAGATGCACTCTTTTATATAATATGTAATCACTTCTCATTCATGCAGGACTGGGAATAAAGCTGTTGAAATATTAGCTAATTTGGGATGCTAGGACAAGGAAATGAAATGTATCTTCTCAAGGTTGGGACCTAATAATATCATCTAGTTAGACCATATGTAAAAAACTTTGGAAGAATATAGTAATACCACGATGGGGGTGAAGGAAAATTTCAGAATGCATATCGGGGGTGGGGGACTCCACCAACTCGTGAGACTATTAAGGAGGGGTGTGGGATGACCTATCCCCTTCCTACACAACACATGCAAGATCAAGTTATTTTCCTTATAGGATTACTTGGAGTTATTGAATTCTCTCTCGATTATTCTATTGGTTAATGGAATTAGGAAATATGTAACTAAGGTTTACGAGGTCATATATTTGGTATTTTAAGATGATGCAGTAATGATAAAACATCTCTGTATGTTACTCAATGTAAAGCAAACATCTTACCACTTTTGGTAGCATGAAATGAGGGTACTTGGTCAATGGCTAACAGAAAGGCGAGAATTATGGATTGGAGCTAGTATTTCATTAGTATATGGTGCCCGCACATGCAATGTTGGGTTATCTTGTACTGTCTATAATCACCCTCCAAAAAATTTCCCATGCTTCGATTTTGGAGCCTTACTTCCTATACCTAGGAGCGTATATTTCATTTCTATCAACTATGTAGAAAATCCACATAGATTCAAACTAATATTTGTAATATTCTAAAAAAATACTTGAATCTACTCTACAAATTGTGGAAACCAATTACGATCATAAAATTACATGAACAAGAAAGAGAAATAATTTCAATTGCACAACACAACAATTTCAAAAAGTGTTTATGATTTCACTAAAAGACAAAAAAATCAATTTTTGTGAGTTATAAAGGGAAATGAAGCTTTGGAGTTCATTTCATCCTTTGGTTTTCAAAACAACTCCTCTCTCATCCTCATAACTCAACACAACCATCAAAGATTGAATACAACCAGCAAAAAATTGTTCCAACTACTGTGTGATATGATTTTGGCAGCTCTGCTATGCTTCTGGTCGCTGAACTACACTTCTGGAAAGTGTGATACACTTTTGCATCCAAGCTCCGAAAACCTATCAAGGGTTCAATTCAACATTTCTAAAAATTTCAGAGAGATCAAAATCATTAAGTTAATGCTCCTCATACCTCATTCAAGTCAATTTCTTTAGAAAAGGTTGGATTCCCTCTATGTTTTCTTCACTATGTTTTTGGTTTATTTCATACTTAGATAATTTCAGTTGGAAAAACCCTAATTTCATCATCTAAAAACCTTCACTCATCACTCATATCCCTCCTTTCTACCATTTTCACTCAAACCCTAGTTTTCACTATGTTTTTGCAGAGAAACTAGGGAAACTTTGTGTTTTAACCTTTTTGGCACCTTTCCCATAACCATTTCAAAAAATTTCACTTTCATCCTGTAGCCAACTCACCACCTTATCTCCACAATTTTTTATGGATTTTTCCATAACTTCTATCTCATTTATGTCCCCAAAACTACTGTACCACTATCCCCTGTTTTCCTAATTTTTCACCTTCCCTTTCCACCACATCAAGCTAGGGTTTTCCTTGTTAACAAAAATCATGAAGGGTGAGAAGAAGGTCCATAATGGAGGTCATAATTTGAGGTTTTAGCCATCCAATTTGCAGAATATTGATGCTTATACTTATGTTAATAAATGTTTTCAAAACAATGGTTGTTTAAGGTTTTGTGAGAGAATCCAGGAGGTAGGCTTCCATGCTCAATTGACAAGCCTTTTTGCTACCATATTTAGGAGATAAGGCTATCATATTAGGTATTGAATTCACCATATTAGTAGATTTTATTGCCTCAAAAATATGTATTCCTAACCATGGAGAAATATGGTTCAAAGGGATGGAATTGGACATTGAGAACTCTAAAATGTTCTTAAAACCTCATTGCAAAGATGCTCCTGAACACATCTTTCCTTTTAGGAATTTAATTGACAAGTATGCCCCTTTGATGAAGATAATCATGAATTATTTTACATGTGAATGGAGATTCACAATATTGTACCAGTACCATATAAGGTTATTGATGCATTTCACTACCACCAAGCCACTCAATTTGCCTCATTATCTATTCACGAGTTTGGTCAAAATGACTGAAAAAGTACATAGTAAAGGAAAATATCATTACAATAATTTATTCCACCATGGTTTGGTCAAGATTATAGCTTTCCATCAGCTCTCAGCAATCAATATGTCTTGGGAAACTTTCATGAAGACAATTGCGTCTGTGCCTACTACTAGTACACCCGTCATTCACAGCATACCATCAACATCAACAAAGCCAAAGGAGGTTGGCTCTTCAAGTAGACAAGAAGAAGTTCCAAAGATGCCAAGGGATGAAATCACTCAAAATTATGAGAGAGCTAAAAGGATGGCTTTTTCTCCTTGATGACTAAAGGTTTCTTTTCACCTGAAACTATAATTGAGCAAAGAGAAACCATGGAGCAACCACGTATGCATGAGAGTGAGTCACCATTGAAACAACATGAGGAACAAGTGCCTATGGAGGTTTACATGGCAGAGAAGGTGTAAGAAAAATTATCTAAGGAAACTATAAGGGAAAATATGTAGAGATAACATAGTTTAAGGACATCCTCTCAAGTGAAAACTTCATGATAACCTTCTTACAACAAGAAAATATGCAATTGAAGGTGAAACAACTACTCCAAAGAAAACCAAATGTAGATCTTGAGGCAGACAAAGGTAAAGGAAAAGAAGTGGTATATGTTGATCAGTTGGAAGAATTAGAGGCTGAAATAAAGCCAAGGAGGCCAAGAACAAGAGGATTAACTATACAAAAATCACAAGAAAAATAGTCATCTCCTCCATAAGGTCAAATAAACTTTGATGAGTTGATCACTGCTAAGATTGAGCAAGACAAGGAAATATGTATTGACAGGGTGAATGTGCATATTGAGAAGCTTTTGAAGAGGGAATAAAGGAACAATACACTCCAAAGGCACATGGCGAGACACTATTTCACTAGGAACCAAATTGCCAAAGTCAGGGTTAAGAATTTGAAGAAAAAGCTTAAAGAAAACCTGATTAAGCTAAAGGAGAAATATAACTTGGATTTTCTATTTGATGCATCCATAGATGTCTATTCCATTATTCAAGGATGCCATGGACCAAAATTCAACAAGTTTTGGGAATTTTTGGTGTTTTTTGAGATTTTTGGCCAAATTTGGAAATTTTACCCTTGTAGAAGGGCCGCGCTGCTACGCGATGCTTTTCCTTAGAGCCTCCAAACGAAGTTTTATTTACATGGATGGATTTTTATTGCAATTTAATTTCTATATATCGTTTCATTTTTTCATGATACATTTTAGTTTTGGAGAAAAATTAAAAAAAACACCCTGGTTTTCATGCTTCTGCCATTATTTTACGTTGTGTGCGACGATTCCGGAGTAAGCTTCGAAAAATGGATTTTTGAAGGGATTGCAGGTGGTTTTTTTTCATCTTGAAGGTTGGGTTGGATAGAGGACATGCAAGGCTACCTTTTCCAATATCCAGATTAGAAGGATGATGCCCTAAAGTCACCTAAACATTCCCTCAAAGTGGTGCGATGCTTCTGCTGAAAAGTGCGACGGTTCTGTAAGTGGTGCATCGCTTATGTCTTGGATAATTTATCGACAGGTGTCACTTTAAATTGGTCCAAATATCTAGGTCACAAATTTCCTATGAGGTGTTTTGTGGATAAGGGAGTCTATTTTTTCCCTTCAGTGTTAAGGAATCATGTAATTACTCAAGGAGTTAAACACTTCTAGTTATTAGCTAAATTTGGGGGGATTGTTTCTAACTTCCATAAATTCTAGGTACTGACTCATTAGGTGCATTTATGATGTATTTTGGATCAGGTTTCGACCCAATGAGGTGGAATATTATATATTTTATATATGTAGTCAACCTCAAGTCATTTTAGAGGTTCGATAGTTGATATTGCAGTTGTGGAGCTTATGCAAAATATTTTTCAGTGAAATCAAATATATGTTGCAACTATAACTTTGCAACTCTAGTGGTATGCTTATTTTCTTTATTTTTTCTCATTAACACCATCAATTTGAATGTTTATGATTCCATGAAATCACATGTATGCTTCTATATGATAAATCTTATGAGTTTATGAATAGAATCCTTGATTTTTTTGCTCTGCTTTATAAGATTTTCATAAATTTGTTTTACCTCTTCTGATGAATGAATTCATGAATATGCTCATTCTGAATCTCTCTCTATTTTTAGACCCTATATCACAATGAAAATTTAAGTGTGTTTATAAGTATACCTACATGAGCTCATATGTATCTCTACAGTTGTACCTTTGAAATCAGACCTAAAACCTAGACCTAGTTCCTTGACTAACATTCCTATCCAAAAATAATTCAAAACAAAACCCTAATTCACTGAGCTTATATATAGCCTAAGATAACTACATTTCCATTCACCTCATTGATTGTAAAAGTGACATTGAGAGATCCCTCTCTGGTTTGGTAGGGATAGCTACCTAATCTAAAGATTGGTTTGAGGTTACCTCTTTCATTCTACATTCTCAGCCTTGGGAAACAGAAAGAGTGATAACAAGTAGTATACTCTAGGATGCCTCTCGTAAGGCCTACCAAGATAAAATCTAACTCAGATAATGAGTATGTTCCCTCCTCGTAGGGTACATCCTCCACCGGGCGGGCTACCCTCCTCGTGATCGGTGACATGCCTAGTGGTATTTGAGGAGCCATGTATGTAAAAACATGATACATTTAGATCTCATAATACATGACAAAAACATTAAAAATTTTAAAAATTTTAAAAACAATTTTTACTTGCATTAGTCCACTATGTGCCTCGGAATGGGTAGATATGTATATCCCCTGAATTTGATGCCTACGTATGCATAGTCCTCAACCACAATAATTTGACGATGCAACCAGCTAAAATACGCTTTAGGGAAATGAATTTTTTGGCCCCCATCCTTACGAGGCATGATCTCACACCACCTCATTAGTATCGGGTCTCTCGGGGCTGGATCATGGATCTCCAATTGATGATACTGGAACAAAGGTACTTTATCCAAGAAAAATGTAACCAAGATGGACATGTACCCAAACTGTTTTAGTTGGTCTATTTTGCACTTAGTCAATTGGCTCTTCCTGTAAAGAAATAGCCCCTTGCACTAGTTGAACATATTAGGGGCCAAACAATCCACCACGTACTAGAATTGGGATTTCCTTGCCTCATGCAATGCCTGGTCTCCAGTCACTCAAGTCATGCAATGCAGGATTGTGCAGAAGGGAAGAAATATGATAGAGGATATCTCTATCTTCCCGCTCTTAGTCTTTATAGCCCTAGGATAGTGTCTTTAAATGAGCATATTGGTACTCTCACCTCCTGCACAAGATATAGAGAGTTGGATCCTCTATCCTCTCCTGGATAATCCTATGATGAAATATATGTCCATGGAATCTAATTCTAGCTCCTGGTTTGCAATTATGAATATATGGGGATCTACGTCGCACAGTCCAATCAAATACTAAAGCAGCTCTAGTTGAGGTTTCAGCCCTGATGTTTGAAAGAAATTCAACAATCTGCAATTGCATGATGCATTTATGCAATTGCAGTCTTGGAGTGCCTGGTGGTCTTCCACCTCGTGGCCTTGTTCTTTCCATTCGATGACCATCTCTGCTAAAATCGCCTGCAAAACATATTCAAAATACGTTTTAGGAATTTTCATCAAAGTAGTTTTGAAATCAGCCATTGGAAATGGGCGGATTTATAATTTCAAAATATACCCTGCTGCTAGTGCAATTATCTGAATTAAGTGATAGTGGTGCACTGCCCTAACAAGCTCAGCGCGAGCAACAAAAATCTGATAGATCAAATCCGCGTTGACCGCAGGATATTTTGAGGTTGAAATCCTCCTTCCATCTCTCAATTTCTAAATCTAAACACTTAACGAAATGAATTAAAATGAATAGGAGAGTTTGAGATCTTACCTGGCACTGATGGATCATTGGATGGTGTCATGGATCGTCTGCACCAATGATTTGAAGTTCAGAGGGAAAATGGGTAAAATGCACTTCTCCAATTTACTCAAAATGGAGAGGTGAAAATGTTTTTTCTTTCTTTCTATTTATTGATTTTTGAAAATATTTTCACCATTATTTTATTATTTTTCCTCGATATTAGTGATGTTTGCCATTTTTTGTGCAGTCATAGGGCCTTTACACTGTTGGTGATTATTGATGATGCAAACAAGTTTTATTTTATCTCTTTTTTGGACTCAGTACTCCTTGATATTATATATAACTAATGTTTAATGATTATTATGTATTGGATTATGTTTGTTGTTTCCTCTTGATCGTCTGCAGGTATTTGCGTGCCACTAGTAGCAAGGAGCGAGCCTAAAAGGATCATTGATCAAGGTCATCATGAAAAGGTTCAAGCATAGCATAAGGAGAATGGTACCTCTATCTCTTTTCTTGTCTCATTTTGAATATTAGCTAAGAAATATTTTCATTAGAAAGTATCTCAAGTTTCTAGACCCATTCTAGGGCTAGATAGATTGCTTCTGTATACAGAGGGGATTTATATTGACAACAAATATTTTACCAAAGACCTATTTATTCCAGAATTTGATTTTTTTTTAATGTGCCTTAAATTTTACTGGAATTGGTACATTCTCATGCTTGATTGGGATGGTGAGCCTTCCCACTAATATTTCAGGTTTGAAATGAATTCAGGGTCCTCAGGCCAAAAATTCTCAAACCGAAAGGGCCTATTTTTGGGGCTGGAAGAGATTTTCACTCTCAGAGAAATGGGCTAGTGATCTAAGCCCATTTGGGGAAGGATGTGAGATTCAGTCTCCCAAGAGGTCATATGTGTGGTATTCAGGTGAGGTTTCTATAATTTCTAGTTCCATGCCAGTATCCTCTGGAATGTAGTATTCTTCCACTTGAAGGTGCTCATATTGATCCATTTGTGGTTGAGTTTGACTTGTCGAGTTTTGTATTATCCTTTCGTTTTCTTCCTCATTTTTTCCCTTGATGTTGGTTCTTCTTTCTCTTCCTATAGGGCTTCATATTTGTTATTTTTGGCTGCCTGATAATGACCTTGTTTTCCTTGTGTATTATTGTTGTGTCCGTTTTTGGTTCCAACCTTGGTGAACCCTTGTTCGATTGACTTCTTTTGGGATTGAGTGTTTCTTTGTTGTTCCTTGTAATGGGGGAAGACTCTAAATAGGTGCCCGAGTTCATGGAAAGTTTTGCAATGGAATGGTATATTCTCATCGTCTATATTTTGGAGAAGAAAATCATCCCTAAAGACAATATTGATTTCTTCCATTAGAGTGCCTAAAACATCCATGTATACACATATTCTAGCATAGGAGACATAGTAACCATTCTTGGTTCCCTCTGAAATTTTTATGTATTCTCTTAGTTCATATCCTATTCCTTTTAGCACTGATGGAGAACAATAGTATGTGGCCCACAATGAGTAGACCTTGACTCAAACCGAGACTCCAGTGAAATCCTCCTTTTCAATAGTGAAGTTCTCCTTCCATTAAAGCATATGGAGCCCTTCTGAGTTGAAGAAGTATGTGCCTCCTTCCAATATCCAATATATGTCTTCCAAGAGGTGAAAAATGATGGTGAAGAACCCTTTTGGTCTGAGTTGCAGTCTAATATCTCCTTTAGTGCACCATTTGGTATAAATCCACCATGAATTCGTATATGACTACGTGTTCTTGCATGAAGTATATGTAGGCTATGAAATCTAGGTCGTGGATTTCCAACATCAGTATCCTTTTTTCCTTATGTTTTCAGTTATTATTGGGTTTTTTTGTTCCTTCGATAGATTTCCAAATGGGGTTGGTTGGGCCTGACTTTTGAACCATCCTACAATGTCAAGGATTCTTTTGAGAGAGTTTGAAATGTGTGCTTTTCCTCTTTTGATATTCCATTTTCTTGTTTTCCAGCTTCTACATATTTCATTAATCTCGATGAGTGAAAAGCATTATAGGTGGTGAGCCTTGTGAAGAAGGAAATCACAAGCTCTTTATTCTTTCTCATGACATTATCTTGAAAGAAGGTGGCTTGCATTCCCCCTCATTCTTATGCGATTGTATGAACCTTACAGGATGATGGAAACCCTAGTAGCAAGTTCAAAAACCCTAGCAGAGCAATCAGACCCTAGTCCTGCAAAATCGTTAGAGACGAAAATGTTTATGTTACTCAACCTTCTAGAGACTGCCCCATTAGTTGAGTATATCATGGATCTAAAATAATTATAGTTTAGAATATTTTTTCATAATTGGAAGACAAAATGGATGTTAAGAGGAGTCATGAAGGAGAGGAGAATAGGAATATTTGGAGGTCAAATATGGCAATGAGGCCGAGTAGGGATGATTCAATGTAAATCAAGCCAAGAGGGGCCCTTGTAAATTTTGTGTGAGGGAACATTATGAATTGAAAGTTGGGAATTTATATGCCGAGACTCTATTCATTATTACTAAATTCTTGTTATGATGTGTGATTTAAGTTTTCTAGATCGTATAAAATATAATTATGTTGCAGGATTATTATGATTAAGCTTAGGATAGAATCAGTTCATCAGACACATGTTACAATTACTGCAAAATCTTCATCTCGTGATAAATTCCCTAGAAGTTTTAGGCTGATTTGATCAGCAAGATCACGTGGATAAATGATGATGTGGAAGAATCTGAAAGTAAAAGTCAAATTCCTATGCAGGTGATGTGTTTTTACAAAATACCAGAAGTTCGACAAAAGAAATGGATAAGACATATTCCCATTCCACAAGTTCTGTCTGCCTGAGGTTCTTAAGACTGTGCAACAAAGGGAAGTACCATGATGATTCAACATGGGGCTGATATGTAGAGTTGCTTACTTAGAATAAGTTGAGGAGATGGAGACCAATATATGGGACACAATATTGACACGTGACTACTTGGAAAGTTGATTCCAAATAAAAGGTAGAGGTAGTGCTCACACGTGGAAGAGAAGGGTAGACATAGGAAAAAAATGAAGTATTACATTTAATGGGAACATTCCTGTTCTTGCATTTTGTATCCTAGAATATTTTAAACCAAGTTATTTTCACTGATTTGAGAAAGGATGAGGTGATCTGTAGATGGTGGCGGCATGGAATTGGCATTTTAGATGATGAGATAAATGGAGGAAGGTTTAGTGAGTTGAAATGTTATGGGCAGATAAATTAGTGAGCATAATAGAAAAGTTTGGGGACCAAGGTCATAGGATTGGTCCTAAACAAGTTGACCAAAGCGCTGAGGGTTTATATGTTATCGTAGAGGAACGACGAGATTGTATGTGAGAGTCCTAAGGAGCATTGAAAGGGAGCTTCGACGTAGGTTAGGGGTTTTATTATCCTGAATTTCCGATGGGTAGTCCGCATCCATGGTATTGTGCATGGTTTTGCACATGGTATTGGGGCACAATGGTTTTTCGGCCCCTGGTATTTTTGTAGATCCGGTCAAGGGAACTACGGTTATGTTCTAATCCAGGGTTTATGGATTGGGGTTTATGTATGCTTCGGCATGTATATATATGTGTTGTAACACTAAAAGGAATACAATGAAAAATCAAGCTGGTCATCCCGAGTTGGGATCCAGGGGAAAAATCTTTGTGTTTCTCTGTTTTATGTTTTATGTTCTCGCTATTGTTTATTTTCTGTTATAAGATTCATGTATAGATAATTTTGTTCGTGTCACTTGGTTTGACAGTCAAGTCAAGCCCAAGGGACGCCTTTGCTACTGAGGGTTTTTTGTTCGGGCCTGAGGTAGACCCTGGTTAGTGGGAGATCTGTGGAATTGATTCTTGTGGTGAAAGAAGATGGTGAGCGGCGGAAAGATAGAGATCGAGAAATTTAATGGTCAGAGTTTTGAGTTGTGGAAGTTCAAGATGGAGGATCTGCTGGTGGATAAAGATCAGTGGATCGCGGTAGATCCAGGTACTAAACCAACGGCAATGTCAGACGAAGACTGGAAGAAACTGGATCGGGAAGGCCAGACAACACTGTTGAACTCCCGTATTCGCATTTTTGATAAGCTTTGGGAAGCTACGGTGAAGAATTTGTGGGAAAAACTCTGGAATTTGTACCAATCTAAGTCTCTGGTGAATAAGTTGTTCCTGTGGAAAAATTTGTATAACCTGGGGATGAAGGATGGAGACTCACTGACACAAAGATTCAACGTCAACATGTAGAAGTCATTATTATCCGTTGATATTAAAATCTTAGATGAAGATAAGTACGTTTATTGTGTTTCTACCGACTATGGGACAAATTCTACAGAGTTGCAATAGGTAGCAATACAACTACCTTGAATTTTGATGACATTGTCTCAGCCTTGCTGTCGGAGGAAATGAGATGGAGAAATATGGAGGGTCAGAATGGAGATGCCTTATTTGTACAAGGAAGGTCCCAGAACAGAAACAAGAATAAGGTTTCGAGTGGGAGATCTAAATCTAGAGGGAGATCTAAATCTCCTGGAAAGTTTGTAAAGGTGTGCTGGAAATGCGGAAAGGAAAAGCACTACAAAAAGGAATGCAGATCTAAAGCTCCCGAGAAAGGAAAGGGATCTGATGAAGGTCCTTCTGCAGAGGCGAAAACCACCTCGGATGAAGGTGGGGATGTGTATTTGGCTTCTTCTTCAAATACACATGTAGATCATGAGTCATGGTTGATTGACTCAGGTGCATCCTTTCACCTCACTCCCCATAGGGAGTGGTTCTGTGAGTATGAGAAATATGATGGTGATGTCTTCCTATGGGATGATAGGAAGGCCAAAATCATTGGACGTGGAAAGGTAAAGTTGAAGCTACAAGGTGGAAATATTAGAACACTTCTTGGTGTTCTGCATGTTCCTACATTGGCCAGAAATCTGATTTATGTAAGCAAGATGGATGATGCAGGTGTATGAAGCCTGCAAGATGGTTCGGGGAGCACTGGTATTAATGCGAGGAGTTTGGACTGGAACTCTGTACAAGCTACAAGGTATCACTGTTATTGATGGGTGTAACAGTTCTTTGGTTCCTGAAAGTGGGATGGAAAGCCTAGCTGTCTCTGGAGAAAAGACCATGCTATGGCATCAAAGGCTTGGACATATTGGAGAGAAGGGCCTTCGGATACTGCATAGAGATGGTATGGTCGAAGGTATGTCTAATTGTTCTCTAGATTTTGATTTCTGTGAACATTGTGTATATGGGAAGCAGAATCGAGTGAGTTTTCCTTCTGGTGCTAAGAGGGCAAACAAGATATTAGAATTTGTGCATAGTGATGTGTTTGGGCCTGTGTCAGTTCCATCACTGGGAAAGTCTGTGTACTATGTTTCATTCATAGATGACTTCTTAAGGAATACATGGATATATTTCTTGAGGAAGAAATCTGAAGTCTTTGACAAATTTAAAGAATTTAAGGCTCTGGTGGAAAACTAGACAGAGAAGAAGATAAAGGCGCTGAGGACAGATAATGGTGGGGAGTTCTGCAAGAATGACTTTGAAGAGTTCTGTAAGAAGTGTGGTATAGCACGACAGAAGACTACTCCATATACACCTCAGCAACATGGAGTTGCAGAAAGAATGAATAGAACACCGATGGAAAAGGCAAGAAGCATGCTCAGTGGTACCGGGTTAGGACAAGAATTCTGGGCAGAGGCAGTGGAGACTGCATGTTACTTAGTTAATAGATCACCTTCATCAGCGTTGGAGGATAAGACTCCACATGAGGTATGGACTGTTAAGAAACCCTCTCTTTCACATCTAAGGGTATTTGGATGTGATGCATATGTACATGTTCCAAAGGAGAAAAGACCAAGTTGGATAATAAATCTGAAAGGTGCATCTTTATTGGGTATAAGGATGGTTTAAAGGGTTACAAGCTTTGGAACCCAGAAACAAGGAAGGTTGTGTACAGCCGAGATGTGGTGTTTAGAGAAGTGAAAGATGTTGTTAAAAATGAAGTCCTACCAAAGGAACCTGAGAAGATAGAGTTTGAGCTAAAGGAGGATGAATCAGACTCTACAACAGAAGAAGACTCAGAAGATGAAGAGCCACAAACTCCAGCTTTGAGAAGATCAGTTCGGGAAAGAAGGCAACCAAAAAGGTATAGTCCATCTGCTTTCTGTTCAGGTTTTTCCTTAACTATAACTGATGATGAACCTAGAACTGTCAGGGAGGCAGTAGATTCAGAGGATGGAAAACTCTGGAAGGAGGCCATGGTTGA
The DNA here is from genome assembly GCA_034641835.2 of Pinus albicaulis. Lineage (NCBI taxonomy): Eukaryota > Viridiplantae > Streptophyta > Pinopsida > Pinales > Pinaceae > Pinus > Pinus albicaulis. The sequence continues at coordinate 713,413,119 of CM076582.1, forward strand.
TGAAATGGCATCCTTGCACAAAAACGATGCATGGGATCCGGTGGAGTTGCCGGCTGGAAGGAAGCCCATTGGGAGAAAATGGGTGTTTAAGAAGAAGATGAATGTAGAAGGCAAGGTGGAGAAATACAAAGCTCGGTTGGTAGCGAAAGGTTATTCCTAGGTGTCGGGAATTGATTTTGGTGATATTTTTTCTCCTGTTGCCAAGGTTACTTCTATTAGATTACTTTTATCTGTTGCTGCTGCATTTGATTTTGAGATAGAACAGATGGATGTGAAGACAACATTTCTTCTCAGGGATCTAGAAGAGGAGATCTACATGAAGCAACCTGAAGGCTTTATGGTGAAGGGTAAGAAAGAACTAGTATGCAGGTTGAAGAAGTCTCTGTATGGGTTAAAACAGTCACCAAGGATGTGTATCGTAAATTTGATATATATATACGGGGACTTGGCTTCACCAGAAGCAAGGAGGATCATTGTGTTTATTTTAAATTAATTGGTGACCGTGTTATTTATTTGGTCTTGTATGTGGATGATATGTTGTTGATTGGAAATGACAAAGAAATTATCCAAGAAATTATCCAAGCTATTGAAATATTAGCTAATTTGGGATGCTAGGACAAGGAAATGAAATTTATCTTCCCAAGGTTGGGACCTAATAATCTCAGCTGGTTAGACCATATGTAAAAAACTTTGGAAGAATATAGTAATACCACGATGGGGGTGAAGGAAAATTTCAGAATGAATATCGGGGGTGGGGGACTCCACCAACTCGTGAGACTATTAAGGAGGGGTGTGGGATGACCTATCCCCTTCCTACACAATACATGCAAGATCAAGTTATTTTCCTTATTGGATTACTTGGAGTTATTGAATTCTCTCTCGATTCTTCTATTTGTTAATGGAATTAGGAAATATGTAACTAAGGTTTACGAGGTCATATATTTGGTATTTTAAGATGATGCAGTAATGATAAAACATCTCTGTATGTTACTCAATGTAAAGCAAACATCTTACCACTTTTGGTAGCATGAAATGAGGGTACTTGGTCAATGGCTAACAGAAAGGCGAGAATTATGGATTGGAGCTAGTATTTCATTAGTATATGGTGCCCGCACATGTAATGTTGGGTTATCTTGTAGTGTCTATAATCACCCTCCAAAAAATTTCCCATGCTTCGATTTTGGAGCCTTACTTCCTATACCTAGGAGCGTATATTTCATTTCTATCAAGTATGTAGAAAATCCACATAGATTCAAACTAATATTTGTAATATTCTAAAAAAAATACTTGAATCTACTCTACAAATTGCGGAAACCAATTACGATCATAAAATTACATGAACAAGAAAGAGAAATAATTTCAATTGCACAACACAACGATTTCAAAAAGTGTTTATGATTTCACTAAAAGACAAAAAAATCAAATTTTGTGAGTTATAAAGGGAAATGAAGCTTTGGAGTTCATTTCATCCTTTGGTTTTCAAAACAACTCCTCTCTCATCCTCATAACTCTCCACAACCATCAAAGATTGAATACAACCAGCAAAAAATTGTTCCAACTACTGTGTGATACGATTTTGGCAGCTCCGCTATGCTTCTGGTCGCTGAACTACGCTTCTGGAAAGTGTGATACACTTTTGCATCCAAGCTCCGAAAACCTATCAAGGGTTCAATTCAACATTTCTAAAAATTTCAGAGAGATCAAAATCATTAAGTTAATGCTCCTCATACCTCATTCAAGTCAATTTATTTAGAAAAGGGTGGATTCCCTCTATGTTTTCTCCACTATGTTTTTGGTTTATTTCATACTTAGATAATTTCAGTTGGAAAAAACCTAATTTCATCATCTAAAAACCTTCACTCATCACTCATATCCCTCCTTTCTACCATTTGCACTCAAACCCTAGTTTTCACTATGTTTTTGCAGAGAAACTAGGGAAACTTTGTGTTTTAACCTTTTTGGCACCTTTCCCATACCCATTTCAAAAAATTTCACTTACATCCTGTAGCCAACTCACCACCCTATCTCCACAATTTTTTATGGATTTTTCCATAACTCCCATCTCATTTATGTCCCCAAAACTGTTGTACTACTATCCCCTGTTTTCCTAATTTTTCACCTTCCCTTTCCACCACATCAAGCTAGGGTTTTCCTTGTTAACAAAAATAATGGAGGGTGAGAAGAAGGTCCATAATGGAGGTCATAATTTGAGGTTTTAGCCATCCAATTTGCAGAATATTGATGCTTATACTTATGTTAAGAAATATTTTCAAAACAATGGTTGTTTAAGGTTTTGTGAGAGAATCCAGGAGGTAGGCTTCCATGCTCAATTGACAAGCCTTTTTGCCACCATATTTAGGAGATAAGGCTATCATATTAGGTATTGAATTCACCATATTAGTATATTTTATTGCCTCAAAAATATGTATTCCGAAACATGGATTAATATGGTTCAAAGGGATGGAATTGGACATTGAGAACTCTAAAATGTTCTTAAAACCTCATTGCAAAGATGCTCCTGAACACATCTTTCCTTTTAGGAATTTAATTGACAAGTATGCCCCTTTGATGAAGCTAATCATGAATTATTTTACATTTGAATGGAGATTCTCAAGATTGTACCAGTACCATATAAGGTTATTGATGCATTTCACTACCACCAAGCCACTCAATTTGCCTCATTATCTATTCACGAGTTTGGTCAAAATGACTGAAAAAGTACATAGTAAAGGAAAATATCATTACAATAATTTATTCCACCATGGTTTGGTCAAGATTATAGCTTTCCATCAGCTCTCAACAATCAATATTTCTTGGGAAAATTTCATGAAGACAATTGCGTCTGTGCCTACTACTAGTACACCCGTCATTCACAACATACCATCAACATCAACAAAGCCAAAGGAGGTTGGCTCTTCAAGTAGAAAAGAAGAAGTTCCAAAGATGCCAAGGGATGAAATCACTCAAACTTATGAGAAAGCTAAAAGGATGGCTTTTTCTCCTTGATGAATAAAGGTTTTCTTTCACCTGAAACTATAATTGAGCAAAGAGAAACCATGGAGCAACCACGTATGCATGAGAGTGAGTCACCATTGAAACAACATGAGGAACAAGTGCCTATGGAGGTTTACATGGCAGAGAAGGTGTAAGAAAAATTAGCTAAGGAAACAATAAGGGAAAATATGTAGAGATAACATAGTTTAAGGATATCCTCTCAAGTGAAAACTTCATGATAGCCTTCTTACAACAAGAAAATATGCAATTGAAGGTGAAACAACTACTCCAAAGAAAACCAAAGGTAGATCTTGAGGCAGACAAAGGTAAAGGAAAAGAAGTGGTATATGTTGATCAGTTGGAAGAATTAGAGGCTGAAATAAAGCCAAGGAGGCCAAGAACAGGAGGATTAACTAGACAAAAATCACAAGAAAAATAGTCATCTCCTCCATAAGGTCAAATAAACTTTGATGAGTTGATCACTGCTAAGATTGAGAAAGACAAAGAAATATGTATTGACAGGGTGAATGTGCATATTAAGAAGCTTTTGAAGAGGGCATAAAGGAACAATACACTCCAAAGGCACATGGCGAGACACTATTTCACTAGGAACCAAATTGCCAAAGTCAGGGTTAAGAATTTGAAGAAAAAGCTTAAAGAAAACCTAATTAAGCTAAAGGAGAAATATAACTTGGATTTTCTAGTTGATGCATCCCTAGATGTCTATTTCATTATTCAAGGATGCCATGGACCAAAATTCAACAAGTGTTTGGAATTTTTGGTATTTTTTGAGATTTTTGGCCAAATTTGGAAATTTTACCCTTGTAGAAGGGTCGCGCTGCTACGCGATGCTTTTCCTTAGAGCCTCCAAATGAAGTCTTATTTACATGGATGGATTTATATTGCAATTTAATTTCTATATATATTTTCATTTTTTCATGATACATTTTAGTTTTGGAGAAAAATTAAAAAAAAACACCCTGGTTTTCATGCTTCTGCCACTATTTTACGTTGTGCGCGACGATTCCGGAGTAAGCTTCGAAAAATGGATTTTTGAAGGGATTGTAGGTGGTTTTTTTTCATCTTGAAGGTTGGGTTGGATAGAGGATATCGAAGGCTACCTTTTCCAATATCCAGATTAGAAGGAGGATTCCCTAAAGTCACCTAAACATTCCCTCAAAGTGGTGCGATGCTTCTGCTGAAAAGTGCGACGGTTCTGTAAGTGCGCATCACTTATGTCTTGGATAATTTATCAACAGGTGTCACTTTAAATTGGTCCAAATATCTAGGTCACAAATTTCCTATGAGGTGTTTTTTGGATAAGGGAGTCTATTTTTTCCCTTCAGTGTTAAGGAATCATGTAATTACTCAAGGAGTTAAACACTTCTAGTTATTAGCTAAATTTGGGGGGATTGTTTCTAACTTCCCTAAATTCTAGGTAATGACTCATTAGGTGCATTTATGATGTATTTTGGATCAGGTTTCGACCCAATGAGGTGGAATATTCTATATTTTATATATGTAGTCAACCTCAAGTCATTTTAGAGGTTCGATAGTTGATATTGCAGTTGTGGAGCTTATGCAAAATATTTTTCAGTGAAATCAAATATATGTTGCAACTATAACTTTGCAACTCTAGTGGTATGCTTATTTTCTTTATTTTTTCTCATTAACACCATCAATTTGAATGTTTATGATTCCATGAAATCACATGTATGCTTCTATATGATAAATCTTATGAGTTTATGAATAGAATCCTTTATTTTTTTGCTCTGCTTTATAAGATTTTCATAAATTTGTTTTACCTCTTCTGATGAATGAATTCATGAATATGCTCATTCTGAATCTCTCTCTCTTTTTAGACCCAATATCACAATGAAAATTTAAGTGTGTTTATAAGTATACCTACATGAGCTCATATGTATCTCTACAGTTGTACCTTTGAAATCAGACCTAAAACCTAGACCTAGTTCCTTGACTAACATTCCTATCCAAAAATAATTCAAAACAAAACCCTAATTCACTGAGCTTATATATAGCCTAAGATAACTACATTTACATTCACCTCATTGATTGTAAAAGTGACATTGAGAGATACCTCTCTGGTTTGGTAGGGCTAGCTACCTAATCTAAAGATTGGTTTGAGGTTACCTCTTTCATTCTACATTCTCAGCCTTGGGAAACAGAAGGAGTGATAACAAGTAGCATACTCTAGGATGCCTCTCATAAGGCCTACCAAGATAAACTCTAACTCAGCTAATGAGTATGTTCCCTCCTTGTAGGGTACATCCTCCACTAGGCGGGCTACCCTCCTCGCGATCGGTGACATGCCTAGTGGTATTTGAGGAGCCATATATGTAAAAACATGATACATTTAGATCTCATAATACATGACAAAAACATTAAAAAATTTAAAAATGTTAAAAACAATTTTTACTTGCATTAGTCCACTATGTGCCTCGAAATGGGTAGATATGTATATCCCCTGAATTTGATGCCTACGTATGCATAGTCGTCAACCACAATAATTTGACGATGCAACCAGCTAAAATACGCTTTAGGGAAATGAATTTTTTGGCCCCCATCCTTACAGGGCATGATCTCACACCACCTCATTAGTATCGGGTCTCTCGGGGCTGGATCATGGATCTCCAACCGATGATACTGGAACAAAGGTACTCTATCCAAGAAAAATGTAACCAAGATGGACATGTACCCAAACTGTTTTAGTTGGTCTATTTTTCACTTAGTCAATTGGCTCTTCTTGTTAAGCAATAGCCCCTTGCACTAGTTGAACATATTAGGGGCCAAACAATCCACCACGTACTAGAATTGGTATTTCCTTGCCTCATGCAACGCCTGGTCTCCAGTCACTCAAGTCATGCAATGAAGGATTGTGCAGAAGGGAAGAAATATGATATAGGATATCTCTATCTTCCCACTCTTAGTCTTTATATCCCTAGGATAGTGTCTTTAAATAAGCATATTGGTACTCTCACCTCCTGCACAAGATATAGAGAGTTGGATCCTCTATCCTCTCCTGGATAATCCTATGATGAAATATGTGTCCATGGAATCTAATTCTAGCTCCTGGTTTGCAATTATGAATATATGGTGATCTACGTCCCACAGTCCAATCAAATACTGAAGCAGCTCTAGTTGAGGTCTCAGCCCTGATGTTTGAAAGAAATTCAGCAATCTGCAATTGCATGATGCATTTATGCAATTGCAGTCTTGGAGTGCCTGGTGTTATTCCACCTCGTGGCCTTGTTCTTTCCATTCGATGACCATCTTTGCTAAAATCGCCTGCAAAACATATTCAAAATTCGTTTTAGGAGTTCTCATCAAAGTAGTTTTGAAATCATCCATTGGAAATGGGTGGATTTATAATTTCAAAATATACCCTGCTACTGGTGCAACTATCTAAATTAATCCAGTGATAGTAGTGCACTGCCCTAACAAGCTCAGCGTGAGCAACAAAAATCTGATAGATCAAATCTGCGTTGACCGCAGGATATTTTGAGGTTTGAAATCCTCCTTCCATCTCTCAATTTCTAAATCTAAACACTTAAAGAAATGAATTAAAATGAATAGGGGAGTTTGAGATCTTACCTGGCACTGATGGATCGTTGGATGGTGTCATGGATCGTTTGCACCAATGATTTGAAGTTTAGAGGGAAAATGGGTAAAATGCACTTCTCCAATTTACTCAAAATAGAGAGGTGAAAATGTTTTTTTCTTTTTCTATTTATTGATTTTTGAAAATATTTTCACCATTATTTTATTATTTTTCCTCGATATTAGTGATTTTTTCCGTTTTTTGTGCAGTCATAGGGCCTTTACACTGTTGGTGATTATTGATGATGCAAACAAGTTTTTATTTTATCTCTTTTTTGTGTAGTCATAGGGCCTTTACACTGTTGGTGATTATTCATGATGCAAACAAGTTTTATTTAATCTCTTTTTTGGACTCGGTACTCCTTGATCTTAGCGCTTCCAGCACCCTTATTTCTTGGAAAACTGCACTGCTCATCAGACACATGTTACAATTACTACAAAATCTTCATCTCGTGATAAATTCCCTGGAAGTTTTACGCCGATTTGATCAGTAGGATGACATGGATACATGATGATGTGGAGGAAGCCGAGAGGACAAGTCAAATTCCTATGCAGGTGATGTGTTTTTACAAAATACTAGAAGTCCGACAAAAGAAATGGATGAGACATATTCCCATTCCACAAGTTCTGTCTGCCTGAGGTTCTTAAGACTGTGCAACAAAGGGAAGTACCATGATGACTCAACATGGGGCTGATATGTAGCGTTGATTACTTAGAATAAGTTGAGGAGATGGAGACCAATATATGGGAAACAATATTGACACGTGACTACTTGGAAAGTTTATTCCAGAGAAAAGGTAGAGGTAGTGCTCACACGTGGAAGAGAAGGGTTGACATAGGAAAAAATGAAGTATTACATTTAATGTGAACATTCTTGTTCTTGCGTTTTGTATCCTAGAATATTTTAAACCAAGTTATTTTCACTGATTTGAGAAAGGCTAAGGTGATCTGTAGATGGTGGCGGCATGGAATTGGCATTTTGGATGATGAGATAAATGGAGGAAGGTTTAGTGAATTGAAATGTTATGGGCGGATAAATTAGTGCACATAATAGAAAATTTCAGGGACCAAGGTCATAGGATTGGTCCTAAACAAGTTGACCAAAGCGCTGAAGGTTTATATGTTATCATAGAGGAATGACGAGATTGTATGTGAGAGTCCTAAGGAGCATTGAAAGGGAGCTTCGATGTAGGTTAGGGGTTTGATTATCCTTAATTTCCGGTGGGTAGTTCGTGTCCATGGTTTTGTGCATGGTTTTGCGCATGGTATTGGGGCACAATGGTTTTTCGGCCCCTGGTATTTTTGTAGATTCGGTCAAGGGAACTACGGTTATGTTCGAATCCAGGGTTTATGGATTGGGGTTTATGTATGCTTCGGCATGTATATATATGTGTTGTAACACTAAAAGGAATATAATGAAAAATCAAGCTGGTCGTTCCGATTTGGGATCCAGGGGAAAATCTATGTGTTTATCTGTTTTATGTTTTATGCTCTTGCTATTGTTTATTTTTTGTTATAAGATTCATTTGTAGATAATTTCTGTTCAGGGTTAAAACCTACATTTGGTATCAGAGCTGTTTCGGCTTCAAGGGGACGCCTTTGCCGCTGAGGGTTTTTTGGTTCGGGCCTGAGGTAGACCCTGTTCAGTGGGAGATTTGCGGGATCGATTCTTGCGGTGAAAGAAGATGGTGAGCGGTGAAAAGATAGAGATCGATAAATTTAATGGTCAGAGTTTTGAGTTGTGGAAGCTCAAGATGGAGGATATGCTGGTGGATAAAGATCAGTGGATCGCGGTAGATCCAGGTACTAAACCAATGGGAATGTCAGATGAAAACTGGAAGAAACTGGATCGGAAGGCTAAGAGCACAATATGGTTGTGTCTCAGATTCAGTATTGTTGAATGTATCTGGGGAAGCTACGGCGAAGAATTTGTGCGAAAAACTTGGGACTTTGTACCAATCTAAGTCTCTGGTGAATAAGTTGTTCCTGCAGAAAAAGTTGTATAACCTGAGGATGAAGGATGGAGACTCGGTGATAGAGCATTTGAACACCTTCAATACTATGGTAATTCAACTGTTATTTTTTGATATTAAGATCTCATATGAAGATAAGTGCATCAATTTTTTGTGTTCTCTACCATATTCGTGGGACAGTATGGTTATTACGATAGGTAGCAATACAACTACCTTGAATTTTGAGGACATTGTCTCAGCCTTGATGTTGGAGGAAATGAGACGAAGAAATATGGAGGGTCAGAATGGAGATGCCTTATCTATAAAAGGAGTGTCCCAGAACATAAACAAGAATAAGGTTTCGAGTGGGAGATCTAAATATAAAGGGATATCTAAATCTCCTACAAAGTTTGTAAAGGTGTGCTGGAAATGCGGAAAGGAAGGGCACTACAAAAAGGACTACAGATCTAAAGCTCCCGAGAAAGGAAAGTGATCTGATGGTGCTCCATCTCTCTCGCAGGAAAACACTCCTGATTAAGGTGGGGATGCAAGTATTTGGCTTCTTCTTCAAATACACATGTAGATCATGAGTCATGGTTGATTGAATTAGGTGCATCCTTTCACTTCACTCCCCATAGGGAGTGGTTCTGTGAGTATGAGAAATATGATGGTGATGTCTTCATAGGGGATGATAGGAAGGCCAAAATCGTCAAACGTGGAAAGGTAAAGTTGAAGCTAGAAGGTGGAAGGATTAGAACACTTCCTGGTGTTCTGCATGTTCCTACATTGGCCAGAAATCTGATTTATGTAAGCAAGATGGATGATGCAGGTGTAAAAACAATGTTCGAGAAATATGCCTGCAAGATGGTTCGGGGAGCACTGGTATTAATGTGAGGAGTTCGTACTGGAAATGCGGGGAGTTCGGACTAGAACTCTGTACAAGCTACAAGGTAGCACTGTTATTGATGGGTGTAACAGTTCTATGGTTACATAAAGTGGAGTAGAAAGCCTAGCTGTCTCTGGAGAAAAGATCATGCTATGGCATCAAAGGCTTGGACATATTGGAGAGAAGGGCCTTCAGATACTGCATAGAAATGGTATGGTAGAAGGTATGTCTAATTGCTCTCTGGATTTCGATTTATGTGAACATTGTGTATATGGGAAGCAGAATCAGGTGAGTTTTCCTTCTGGTGCTAAGAGGGCAAACAAGATATTAGAACTCGTGCACAGTGATGTGTTTGGGCCTGTGTCAGTTCCATCACTGGGAAAGTCTGTGTACTATGTTTCATTCATAGATGACTTCTCAAGGAATACATGGATATATTTCTTGAGGAAGAAATCTGAAGTCTTTGACAAATTTAAAGAATTTAAGGCTTTGGTGGAAAACCAGACAGAGAAGAAGATAAAGGTGTTGAGGACAGATAATGGTGGGGAGTTCTGCAAGAAGGAATTTGAAGAGTTCTGTAAGAAGTGTGGTATAGCACCTGCTAGTATGACTACTCCATATACACCGCGCAAAATGGAGTTTCAGAAACAATGAACAGAACGTTCATGGAAAATGCAAGAAGCATGCTCAGTGGTACCGGGTTAGGAGAAGAATTATAGGTAGAGGCAATGGACACTGCATGTTACTTGGTTAACAGATCACCTTTATCAGCGTTGGAGGATAAGACTCCACATGAGGTATGGACTCGTAAGAAAACCTCTCTTTCACATCTGAGGGTATTTGGATGTGATGCATATATACATGTTCCAAAGGAGAAAAGGACCAATTTGGATAATAAATCTGAAAGGTGCATATTTATTGGGTATAAGGATGGTTTAAAGGGTTACAAGCTTTGGAACCTAGAAACAAGGAAGGTTGTGTACAACCGAGATGTGGTGTTTAGAGAGGTGAAAGATGTTTTTAAACATGAAGTCCTACCAAAGGAACCTGAGAAGATAGAGTTTGAGCTAAAGGAGGATGAATCATACTCTACAACAAAAGAAGACTCAGAAGAGGAAGAGCCACAAACTCCAACTATGAGAAGATCAGTTCGGGAAAGAAGACAACCAGAAAGGTATAGTCCATCTGCTTTCTGTTCAAATTTTGCTTTAACTATAACTGATGATGATCCCAGAACTGTTAGGGAGGCAGTAGATTCAGAGGATGGAAAACTCTGGAAGGAGGCCATGGTTGATGAAATGGCATCCTTGCATAAAAATATGGCATGGGATCTGGTGGAGTTGCCGTCTGGGAAGCCCACGAGAAATTAAAATATAAGATGAAGAGAAGGCAAGGTGGAGAAATACAAAGCTCGGTTGGTAGCGAAAGTTTGCTAGCTGCCAAGTTGCCGGAATTGATTTCATGGATATTTTTCTCCAAAGCTTGGTTTATGGCGAGGTTATTCCAGGGTGTCGGGAATTGATTTTAGTGATATTTTTTCTCCTGTTGCCAAGGTTACTTCTATTAGATTACTTTTATCTGTTGCTGCTGAATTTGATTTTGAGGTAGAATAGATGGATGTGAAGACAACATTTCTTCATGGGGATCTCGAAGAGGAGATCTACATGAAGCAACCTGAAGCCTTTGTGGTGAAGGGTAATAAAGAATCGGTATGCAAGTTAAAAAAGTCTCTGTATGGGTTAAAACAGTCACCAAGAATGTGGTATCAAAAATTTGATACCTATATACGGGGACTTGGCTTCACCAGAAGTAAGGAGGATCACTATGTTTATTTTAAATTAATTGGTGACTATGTTATTTATTTGGTCTTGTATGTGGATGATATTTTTCTGATTGGAAATGACATAGAAATTATCCAAGATTTTAAGACCCAATTGTTCTCCAAATTCCACATGAAGGATCCTGGTGCTGTAAACTATATTTTGGGCATGGAAATTAAGAGAGATCGAGAAAATAGGAAGCTCTGGTTAAACCAGAGGAATTATTTCGAGACTATATTGTATAGGTTCAATATGCAGGATAGTAAACTGATGAAGGTTCCTATTCCTGTAGGTGTAAAGCTGTATGTTGAATGGTGTCCCAAGATACAAGAAGAAGAGGAGGATATGTCCCGTGTTCCATATGCAAGTGCAAGTGCAAAGGGGCTAGCTCGATGTATGCAATGGTTCCATTCAGACCGTACACGCACAATGTAGTGGAGTATCAAGGGTGTTTATGTCAAACCCAGGGAAGGAGCATTGGATAGAAGTGAAGCGGGTTTTCAGATATTTACGTGGCACTAGTGATTATGGCTTCAGCTACCAGGGAAGAGAAAGATTGGAAAGAATGTTGGACATTCATGGTTTTTTTGATGGAGACTGGGCTGGAGATTTCGACCAAAGAAGATCTACAAGTGGGTATGTGTTTAGCCTATTTGGAGGCGCAATCAATTGGACGAGTAAAAGACAGTCTATAGTGGCTATTTCAACTACAGAGGTAGAATACATAGCAGCCAATCATGCAAGAAAGGAAGCAGTTTGGTTGCAGAGATTGTGTTCAAGTATGGGGTTGGTACAACAAGCTATAAGGATGTAATCGTGATAGCCAAAGTGCAATTTTCGCTAAGAACCTTTCTTATCATTCAAAGACAAAGCACATTGATGTTCAATATCACTTTTTTAGAGATATGGTTGAGGCTAAAAGGGTGTTGCTGGTAAAGGTGGACACTTTGAAGAATGTTGCAGATGCATTAACAAATTCTGTGAGCACTCAAAAGCTCTCTTGGTGTAGAGGAACAATGGGTGTTGAAGAATTGGGCCAATGACTAAGCTCTCTTGTGACCCCCTGTGGAAAGAAAACAAAAAGTGGGAGAATGTTCAGTATGTGTTATATTATTTCCATGACAAAGCACGCGCGGGGGCAATAGCCCCCCCTGTCGGGGTCTGGGGCAGCGCCCCGGCGAAATTTTTTGGTCCTTAATTTCTGGTGGGTAGTCCACGTCCATGGTTTTGTGCATGGTTTTGCACATGGTATTGGGGCACAATGGTTTTTTGGCCCCTGGTATTTTTGTAGATCCGGTCAAGGGAACTACGGTTATGTTCTAATCCAGGGTTTATGGATTGGGGTTTATGTTTGCTTTGGCATGTATATATATGTGTTGTAACACTAAAAGGAATATAATGAAAAATCAAGCTGGTCGTCCTGATTTCGGATCCAGGGGAAAATCTTTGTGTTTATCTATTTTATGTTTTATGCTCTCACTATTGTTTATTTTCTGTTATAAGATTCATGTGTAGATAATTTTTGTTCAGGGTTAAAACCTACAGATTAAACGTTCAAGCCTATATAAGGTTTAAAGGAGTAATTGATTCTAGCATTGCTCTTGCATGTGTATGTGGAATGCTAGGTCAAGGTTTGATAGACCATGCATGCATATTATATGGAACCTTGAATCTAGTGGTTTAAAAATGGATTCATCCCACAATCATGATTTTATGTAGGTATAAAAAGGGATTAAATCCCACAATTTGGTGAAGGAAGGATCTATCTTCCATATATTTGGCATAATGATTTTTTATCTAGCATCCAACTGGTATCAGGGTTAGAATCACTTAAGGTGCACAATTTTTTAGAGCAAAAAATGTAAGAAGGATTTGATTTATATTTTTCGAAAATACCGTATAAAAATATCTTAAAGAGTAGGGTGCGGACAAGGTAGCAAACTATTGGATCAAAGATCAAGCTATCAATACATGACATGTTTGGAAATAAAATTAAAGTTGATGGGACGACTAGGTGTTGCATATTTGGCTAACCTTGACTTGATAAGTTAAAGAGTGCAAGATACCTATATCTTAGGATGTAGATAAGCTACGTTGGGGTAATAAATTGAAGGGTATGCTCACACTACTTGAGGACCCCTATGGAGGAATATATGGAATCAGAACCTGTGGCCAAAAGTAGCTCACTTCTTGTGCTTGGTGGGAAGATATAAACTGCTTACATTGGGATCATATCTAGAAAAATTATTTCCATGGTCCATCCTTTTTTTTTTTATCTTTGTAGGGAACAAAAGGAAACAATGAAACTTGTTTTTGACAACTACCCTTTTATTGAAAATATGTGGAGCTATGTTCTTCATGTGTTTGTTCACTTGGATCACACACATAATAGTCTGATTGAAATAGTCGAGAACTGGTGGGTTAATATATTTAACAATCCCATAGTCAATAGATAATGGGTACCAGTAGGAGGTCTTTCCTTATGGGCCATATGGAAAGACAAAAAATTCAGATATTCCAGAATAAGAAGGAACTTATCAACCATGTATAGAAGATTGTAAAGTATAATATCAAGAAGACTGTACTTTCAGATCCTTGCTTTGCTGTGGATTGGAAAGCTAATAAGAAATAGGTAACAATTTTGAATTCTCTGGAAATTTCTTAGGCTATGACCTCTACAGGAACACCCACATCCCCTCATCCCTCAAGATATTCCCCTTCCTACTTTACTTCCCCTCTCTTTGGTTTCGTGAAGCTAAATTTTGATGGGGCTTTCGAAGGGAGCCCAAGATGAGTAGGATATGGAGGTGTCTTTAGATAATGGAATAAGTAGTTGTTAAGAGTGTATGTTGCAAATTGTGGCACAACTAGTAATAACATAAGAGTAGAACATAGTTTGTAGATCATAGTGGAGGATGGATATACAAAGATTAAAATAGATGGGGAATCTCAACTAACTATCTCCAGAGCTCATAAAATCATATATGGTACTTGGATTTCTAAATTGGCCAAGAATTGGAGATTTAAACTCCTTATCTCCCGTATTCAAAAGATGATCTCTTTTATATAATATGTCATCACTTCTCATTCATGCGGGACTAGAAATAAAGCTGCTAATATATTAGCTAATTTAGGATGCTAGGACAAGGAAATGAAATTTAGCTTCCCATGGTTGGGACATAATAATCTTATTTGGTTAGACCATATGTAAAAAACTTTGGAAGAAGACATTAATACCACAATGGGGGTGAAGGAAAATTTGAGAATAAATATTGGTGGGGGGGGGGGGGACTCCACAAACTCCTAAGACTATTAAGGAGGGGTGTGGCATGACCTATCCCCTCCCTGCACCATACATGCAAGATCAAGTTATTTTCCTTCTTGGATTACCTGGAGTTATTGAATTCTCTCTCGATTCTTCTGTTGGTTAATGGAATTAGGGAATATGTAACTAAGGTTTACGAGGTCATATATTTGGTATTTTAAGATGATGCAGTAATGATAAAACCTCTCTGTATATTACTCATGGTAAAGGAAACATCTTACCACTTTTGGTAGCATGAAATGAGGGTACCTGATCAGTGGCTAACAGAGAGTTGAGAATTATGGATTGGAGCTAGTATTTCATTAGTATATGGTTCCCACACATGCAAGGTTGGGTTATCTTCTACTGGCTACAATCACCCTCTAAAAAATTTCCCATGCTTCGATTTTGGAGCCTTACTTCCTATACCTAGGAGCATAAATTCATTTCTATCAAGTATGTAGAAAATCCACATAGATTCAAACTAATAATTGTAATATTCTAAAAAACAATACTTGAATCTACTCTACAAATTGCGGAAACCAATTATGATCGTAAAATTACATGAACAAGAAAGGGAAATAATTTCAATTGCACAACACAAAGATTTCAAAAAGTGTTTATGATTTCACTAAAAGACAAAAAAATCAATTTTTGTGAGTTATAAAGGGAAATGAAGCTTTGGAGTTCATTTCATCCTTTGGTTTTCAAAACAGCTCCTCTCTCATCCTAATAACTCTCCACAACCATCAAATATTGAATACAACCAACAAAAAATTGCTCTAACTGCTCTGTGATATGATTTTGGCAGCTCTGCTATGCTTTTGGTAGCTGCACTACGCTTCTGGAAAGTTTGATACACTTTTTCTTCCAAGCTCCAAAAACCTATCAAGGGGTCAATTCGACATTTCCAAAAATTTTAGAGAGATCAAAATCATTAAGTTAATGCTCCTCATACCTCATTCAAGTCAATTTCTTTAGCAAAGGGTGGATTCCCTCTATGTTTTCTCCACTATGTTTTTGGTTTCTTCCATACTTGGATAATTTCAGTTGGAAAAAACCTAATGTCATCATCTAAAAACCTTCACTCATCACTCATATACCTTACCAAAGTACTACCTATCACTCATATCCCTCCTTTCTACCATTTTCACTCAAACCCTAGTTTTCACTATGTTTTTGCAGAGAAACTAGGAAAACTTTGTGTTTTAACCTTTTTGGCACCTTTCCCATACCCATTTCAAAACATTTCACTTTCATCCTGTAGCCAACTCACCACCATATCTCCACAAATTTTTATGGATTTCTCCATAAATCCCATCTCATTTATGTCCCCAAAACGACTGTACCACTATCCCCTGTTTTCCTAATTTTTCACCTTCCCTTTCCACCACATCAAGCTAGGGTTTTCCTTGCTAACAAAAATCATGGAGGGTGAGAAGAAGGTCCATAATGGAGGTCATCATTCAAGGTTTTAGCCATCCAATTTTTAGAATATCTATGCTTATCCTTATGTTAAGAAATATTTTCAAAACAACGGTTGTTTAAGGTTTTGTGAGAGAATCCAGGAGGTAGGCTGTCATGCTCAATTGACAAGCCTTTTTGCCACCATATTTAGGAGATAAGGCTATCATAGTAGGTATTGAATTCACCATATTAGTAGATGTTTTTGCCTCAACAATATGTATTCCTAACCATGGATAAATATGGTTCAAAGGGATGTAATTGGACATTGAGAACTCTAAAATGTTCTTAAAACCTCATTGCAAAGATGCTCCTAAACACATATTTCCTTTCAGGAATTTAATTGAAAAGTATGCCCCTTTGATGAAGCTAATCATGAATTATTTTACATTTGAATGGAGATTCTCAAGATTTTACCAGTACCATATAAGGTTATTGATGCATTTCACTACCACCAAGCCAGTAAATTTTCCTCATTATCTATTCACGAGTTTGGTCAAAATGACTGAAAAAGTACAGAGTAAAGGAAAATATCATCACACTAATTTTTTCCACCATGGCTTGGTCAATATTATAGCTTTCCATCAGCTCTTAGCAATCAATATATCTTGGGAAAATTTCATGAAGATATTTGCGTCTGTGCCTAGTACTAATACACCCATCATTCACAGCATACCATCAGCATCAACAAAGCCAAAGGAGGTTGGCTCTTCAAGTAGACAAGCAAAAGTTCCAAATATGCCAAGGGATGAAATCACTCAAACTTATGAGAAATATGAAAGGATGGCTTTTTCTCCTATGATGACTAAAGGTTTTCTTTCACCTGAAACTATAATTTAGCAAAGAGAAACCATGGAGAAACCACCTATGCATGAGAGTGAGTCACCATTGAAACAACATGAGGAAAAAGTGCCTATGGAGGTTGACATGGTAGAGAAGGTGTAGGAAAAATTAGCTAAGGAAAAAATAAGGGAAAAGTATGTATAGATAACATAGTTTAAGGACATCCTCTCAAGGGAAAACTTCATGATAACCTTCTTACAACAAGAAAATATGCAATTGAAGGTGAAACAACTACTACAAAGAAAACCAAAGGTAGATCTTGAGGTAGACAAAGGTAAAGGAAAATAAGTGGTATATTTTGATTAGTTGGAAGAATTAGAGGCTGAAATAAAGCCAAGGAGGCTAAGAACAAGAGGATTAACTAGAAAAAAATAACAAGAAAAAGAGTGATCTCCTCCATTAGGTCAAATAAACATTGATGAGTTGATCATTGCTAAGATTGAGAAAGACAAAGAGATATGTATTGACAGGGTGAATGTGCATCTTGAGAAGCTTTTGAAGAAGGCAGAAAGGAACAATAACTCCAACGGCACATGGCGAGACACTATTTCACTAGGAACCAAATCACCAAAGTCAGGGTTAAGAATTTGAAGAAAAAGCTTAAAGAAAACCTAATTAAGCTAAAGGAGAAATATAACTTGGATTTTCTTGGTGATGCATCCCTAGATGTCTATTTCATCATTCAAGGATGCCATGGACCAAAATTCAACAAGTTTTGGGCATTTTTGGTATTTTTTGAGATTTTCGGCAAAATTTGGAAATTTTACCCTTGTAGAAGCGCCGCGCTGCTGCACGACGCTTTTCCTCAGAGCCTCCAAATGAAGTTTTATTCATATGGCTGGATTTCTCTTGTAATGAAATTTCTAGATATCGTTTCATTTTTTCATGATACCTTTTAGTTTTGGAGAAAAATTAAAAGAACACTCTGTTTTTCATGCTTCTGCCACTATTTTATGTTGTGTGCGACACTTCTGGAGTAAGCTTAGAAAAATGGATTTTTGAAGGCATTGCAGGTGGTTTTTTGTCATATTTAAGTTTGGGTTGGATAAAGGACATCCAAGGCTACCTTTTCCAATATCAAGATCAGAAGGAGGGTGCCTTAAAGTCACCTGAAAATTCCCTCAAAGTGGTGCGATGCTTCTGCTGAAAAGTGCGACGGTTCTGTAAGTGGCGCATTGCTTATGTCTTGGATAATTTATCGACAGGTGTCACTTTAAATTGGTCCAAATATCAAGGTCACAAATTTCCTATGAGGTGTTTTTTGGATAAGGGAGTCTATTTTTTCCCTCCAGTTTTAGGGAATCATGTAACTACTCAAGGAGTTAAACACTCCTAGTTACACAAATGTACTATGAGGTGTTTTGTGGATAAGGGAGTCCATTTTTTCCCTCTAGTGTTAGGGAATCATGTAATTACTCAAGGAGTTAAACACTCCTAGTTATTAGCTAAATTTGGGGTTATTGTTTCTAACTTCCCTAAATTATAGGTAATGACTCATTAGGTGCATTTATGATGTATTTTGGATCAGGTTTTGACCTAATGAGGTGTAATATTCTTTATTTTATATATGTATTAACCCTCAAGTCATTTTAGAGGTTGTATAGTTGATATTGCAGTGGTGGAGCTTATGCAAAATCTTTTTCAGTGAAATCAAAGACATGTTGCAACTATAACTTTGGAACTCTAGTGGTATGCTTATTAGCCTTATTTGTTCTCAGTAACACAATCAATTTGAATTTTTATGCTTCTATGAAATCACATGTATGATTATATATGATAAATATTATGAGTCTATGAATAGAATCCTTTATTTTTTTGTTCTACTTTATAAGATTTTCATAAATTTGTTTTATCTCTTCTGATGAATGAATTCATGAATATGCTCATTCTGAATCTCTCTCTCTTTTTAGACCCTATACCACAATGACAATTTAAGTGTGTTTCTAAGTATATCAACATGAACTCATATTAATATTTGTAGTTGTACCTTTGAAATTAGACATAAAACCTAGACCTAGTTCCTTGACTAACATTCATATACAAAAATAATTCAAAACAAAACCCTAATTCACTGAGCTTATATATAGCCTAAGATAATTACATTTCCATTCACCTCATTGATTGTAAAAATTACATTGAGAGATCCCTCTCTAGTTTGGTAGGGCTAGCTACCAAATCTAAAGATTGGTTTGAGGTTACCTCCTTCATTCTCCATTCTCAGCCTGGGGAAACAGAGGGAGTGATAACAAGTAGCATACCCTCAGATACTTCTCATAAGGCCTATCAAGATGAATTCTAACTCAGCTAATGAGTATGTTCCCTCCTTGTAGGGGACATCCTCCACCGAGTGGGCTACCCTCCTTGCGATCGGCGACATGCCGAGTGGTCTTTGAGGAGCCATGTATGTAAAAACATGATACATTTAGATCTCATAATACATGAAAAAAACATTAAAAATTTTAAAAATGTTAAAAACAATTTTTACTTGCATCAGTCCACTATGTGCCTCGGAATGGGTAGATATGTATCTCCCCTGAATTTGATGCCTACGTAGGCATAGTCCTCAACCACAATAATTTGACGATGCAACCAGCTGAAGTACGCTTTAGGGAAAAGAATTTCTTGGCCCCCATCCTTACGAGGCATGATCTCACACCACCTCATTAGTATCGGGTCTCTCGGGGCTAGATCAAGGATCTCCAACCTGTTGAGATTGCAACAATATGATGACCTTAGTGGAAAGAAGTCACCTTCACTAAGTGGGCCCGCAGGCTATTTTTGGCACAAAGTCTATTTTTAGACTATGTCTATTTTTAGACATGTCGATCATGATTCTATGAGTTGCATGATGCTATTTGTGGATGGTTGGTAAATTTGAAAAAATATATGGACTTCTATTTTTAGACATATTGGGCGGAATCTATTTTTAGATTGCCAGTCTAAAAATAGATATGTCGAATATTATTAGCTCTTAATAATATTTGGACTATAAACATTATCTTATTCTCTTGGAGTACTTCAGTTAAGTGCACAGATGTGGCACAGGAGCTGACAGAAGGAATTACGCTATTCCTGAGGGTTAAGTGGAGCTATTGCATGGAGACTTCAGTTAGAACTAATGTGACAGAGTTTGGTGGAGTTATTGAAGTAGTTGGTGGAGTTGTGTTGAGTTTAACTAAGTTAAACATAGTTGAGCTAGTTGTATCTAGTCTAACTGATTGATACACTAGTGAGAGTGGTGTGAATTAATTATTAATTAATTCACTAATTAATAAATCATTAATCAACTAAATAATACATCGGTTAACTACAGTGCATGGACAGTTTCAGTGGAGACTAGTGAAGAGGTAGGTGAAAGAGTAGTGTGACTATCAGTTGTGACTATAGTGTTGCATGATTTGCAACAACCAGTGATTGGAGATGAAAATGAGGATTGTGTAGTCAAGGCTGGACCAATTAGAGTTTATTCATAGCCATTCTTCAGCAGTGATTGCGCAGTAGAGGCATGCTATCAGGTGGTAGAGATTGGAGCATGTGATTTGCTAGATCGGGCTTGATTAGTGTGTAGCAATTGGAGATTGTACTGAGAGCTTTGTGAGGAGATTTGTATAATGATTGTTACATGATCTCTATGAAATATAATATACAGATAGTTTGGGGTTTTCAACTTTAAGCTTTCCCATAAATACTGTGTTCATATGTGTGATTGTTTATGGTTTTAATGTGCGCATGCGATTATTTTTATTTCCACAATTAATGATCAATTGTAAAAGAGATTTTGTATTGTGCACGAAGTTAAAATAGTGTGTGATCAGGATAATATTGGTGAATAATATATCATTTATTCAAAATTATACATGGTATCAGAGCGATATTGATCATTGGAGCAATTGCAAAACATTGAAGTAGTTGAGTTTTGAGCTGGTGGAATTCGAATTTGCAGCAGTGTCTTCTTGGTGTCGAAGTTGAGATGTCTTTCAACAGATTGCGATTGGAGTATGCCCTTGAGGGAAGCTCTAATTATATTTCATGGAATGATAGGATGGAGGCAGTGTTGGATGACAATGAGTTGAAGAAGTTCATAGATGCAGAAATTACAAAACCTGCTTCTAGCGATGCTGCCACACTTGACGCATGGAAAAATAAGACATCAAAGTGTCGAAGAATTCTATTGGAAGGTGTAAAGGATAACATAGTGTCCAAACTTCATGGTAATGATTCTCCATTATTGATGTGGAAAGCGTTGACAGACTTATTCCAAAGAAAAAGTGACCAGAGGAAGTTGGCGCTCAAGGATAAACTCATGAACATAAAAATGGAGAAAGGTGACAGTATGCCCAAGTACCTCACAAAGTTTTTCCAGTGTAGGGATGAGCTGGGAAGTGTGGGGGTGATTGTAGATGACGCAGACTTGGTGAGCTTGGCTCTCCTTGGGCTTCCGAAGAGTTGGAATTCCTATCAAGACTCTGTCAATGGTCGGGAGAAATTGCCAAGATGGGAGTGACTTTGGTCGGATATTGTGCACGAGGAGATAAGGCGAAGTACCAAGGATGGATCTTCATCAAATAACTCAGATGAAGAAAATTGCGCTTTGGCTACCAAAGCAAGGAAGGGTAAGGGCAAGAAGAATGCTTCTCAATCCGGTGCGAAAGGCAAGAAGCAGGACATGTCCAAGGTGAAGTGCTTTCATTGTCACCAACATGGAAATTACGCCACTAATTGTCCATAGAAGAAGAAAAATAAACAGGATGTTGGATCTGCAGCTGGAGAGGCCTTAGCCTCGCAGTTTAAGCTGGTTTTTTCACTGATCGCATGCTTGGTCTCAAGTGTGATGGGTTTAGTGTGGTTTCTTGACAGTGGTGTGTATTTTCATATGACTGGAGACAAAAATTTGTTCAGTGATCTGGATGAGAAGGATCTTGGAGTGCACATCGAGATGGGCGATGATTGTCGATACAGTGCGACCAGTATTGGTACCATTTCCTTTGAGAGGGAGTCTGGTAAACCCTTCATATTGAAGGAAGTGATGCATGTTCTAGGATTGAATAATAATCTGATCTCGGTGGCCATGTTAGAAGACAAGGGATATGATGTGTCTTTAGCGAAGGAAAGGCTTTCCTGCAAAGTAAGGCAACTGGTGAAACCCAGAGGATAGGGGTTCGAGTTAAGAACCTTTATCAATTGTAGGTAGATGGATGTGTAGCAATGGCAGGAAAGGAAAAAGGAGTGGTGAGCCAGGATGAGGGTGAGCTGTGGCATCGGAGATTGGGCCACCTTCACCATGGAGCTTTGAAGATATTGCAACAGATTTCTACTGGGCTTCCTAAGGGTACTCTTGCACAGTCAGATCAGTGCAAGGGATGTACCTTGGGAGAATTTTTGAAATCCACCTTTCACGAGAAGGATAGTCATGTCACAACGATCTTAGGAGACCACACACATTGGTGGACCTTCTCGCAGCTTCCCTCCTCACAAGCACAGGTATTATGTGATATTTGTTGACGATTTTTCTCGTAAGTGTTGGATCTTCTTCATGCAGAAGAAGAGCGAGACATACTCAAAGTTCTGTGAGTTCAAGGAACTGGTTGAGAAAGAATCGGGGAAGCAGGTGAAGGCTCTTAGAGCACACGTGTGTGTGTGTGTGTGTGTGTGTGTGTGTGTGTGGTTGAAATTCATCTCTCAGAATTCATGACTTCACAGAGAAGGAATTCGAAGAGAGCTTATAGCATCTCAGCAACCCATGCGATCGAAGCCGAGTGAAGAATAGAACATCTAAGTTCCTATATTAACGTGCGTGATCGTGCCTCCATAGATCATATTTGCAGTATGCACATCGCAATATATGTACAGAACCATTGTCCTCACAAGATACTTGGCATGAGTACACCCAAGGAAGCGTTTTCTGGTAAGAAGCCTGATATTTCCCATTTGAGGATTTTTGGTTCACCTGTTTACATTCATGTGACTAAGGATGCCAGGAAGAAGCTGGAGTTGACTGTAGCGGTTGGGATATTTGTAGGGTACACTGATACACCCCACAACTATCATGTGTATTTGCTAGACAGTCGCAAGACTATTTTGTGACGGGATATCAAATTTCATGAGGAGAAAGCCATGAAGTGTTTGCTTGAGAGGGAGCCAGACTTGCATGCTGATGAGGAGCTATTAGTTCCTAAGGATGAGCCTCAAGATGTGGATCAGCCACATGAGGAGGTTCATGGAGTGGAAGAAACCACTCATGCAGCGCCAACCATCAGTGGGCGGAAGCACACTATAGAAGCTGAGCGACTGGCTCAAGATGCAGAGAAGATTGTAGGAGCACCTACATCACAGTGTAGAAAGAGACAATCACCTGATCGGTACATTGGATACATGGCTCTCATGAGAAAATGTATCATGAC
This sequence comes from Pinus albicaulis, assembly GCA_034641835.2. Taxonomy (NCBI): domain Eukaryota; kingdom Viridiplantae; phylum Streptophyta; class Pinopsida; order Pinales; family Pinaceae; genus Pinus; species Pinus albicaulis. The sequence continues at coordinate 713,436,401 of CM076582.1, forward strand.
AAAGCCATCCGCTTTCGAGGAAGCTGTGGAGGATCCCGCATGGGTAGATGCCATGGTGGAAGAGTATGATTCGATTGTCAGAAAAAGTGCATGGGAGATTGTCCCAGGGCCAGAATGGAAATCAGTGGTAGGTTCGAGATGGATCTACAAAGTGAAGCAAGCAGATGATGGGAGTGTGGAGAAGTAAAAGGCAAGATTTGTTGCCCGAGGATTCTCATAGATTGAGGGGATCAATTATGAGGAAACCTTTGCACTTGTCGCAAGGTATTCTTCCATATGGACGATTCTTGCTCTCTCAGCGTAGATGGGGTGGCACATTCATCAGATGGATGTGAAGACTGCATTCCTCAATGGAGTGATTGAGGAGGAGGTGTACATAGAGAAGCCCAAAGGTTTCAAGATCTTCAGCAGTGAGTCGCATGTGTGCAGGCTCAAGAGAGTGCTGTATGGGTTGAAACAAGCACCTCGTTCTTGGTACACATGGATAGACAGTCATTTCACCGGACTTGGATTCTCCATGAGTGAGGTGGATCCAAACCTATACCAGATTGTGGTGGAGGGTAAGTTGCTGATCATTGTACTTTATGTAGATGATTTGATTTTGACAGGTGATGAACTATTGATACTCTCATGTAAGGTTGATCTTGCAAAAGAGTTTGAGATGAAGGACTTGGGCCTCCTTCATTATTTCCTGGGATTGGAAATTTGGTAGTGCAGTGATGGATTGTTTGTGTCTCAAGGCAAGTATGCCCGAGAGATACTGGAGAAGTTCAACATGCATGGCTACAAGCCTATCGACACTCCTCTTCCTGGTGGATGGAGGAAAGAGGATGCTACATCGACAGAGGTAGTGGATGCCACTGTTTATCGACAGTTGGTGGGGTCGCTTATGTAACTGTTCAATACACGACCCGACATATGCTATGCTATTAAATAGATTTCACAAGATATGGTTAAGCCTACCAAGATATACTAGAAGGAAGGTAAGCATGTATTGAGATATCTTAGAGGCACATCGGGATATGGATTATGGTACCGACAGTCAGATCAGGTGAAGTTGTGTGGCTTCACGGATGCAGATTGGGTAGGGAGCCCAACGGACAGGAAGAGAACATTTGGAGGGATTTTTAGTATCCGGTCGACAGTAGTTTCTTGGTACAATAGGAAGCAGAGATACATGGCACTCAGTTCAGTAGAGGCCGAGTATATGGCAGCAAGTTTGGCTGCATGCGAGGCTATATGGATGAGGAAGATCCTGGTCGGGTTGTTCAGTTCACACTTAGATCCTACTGTGATATATTGTGATAATCATAGTTGCATAAAACTCTCAGTTAATCCAGTATTTCATGATAGATCTAAACACATTGACATCCGGTATCATCATATCAGAGATTGTGTGCAGTGGAAGATCATGTTACTTTCATACATTCCCACGGAGGATCAGGATGCTGATATCTTGACGAAGGTGCTCACCAGGAGAAAATTTGAATACCAAAGAGGCAGGATAGGGGTGGCAGATAATCCTTATCTTTTTGAGAGGGAGTGTTGAGATTGCAACAATATGATGAGCTTAGCGGAAAGAAGTCACCTTCACTAAGTGGGCCCGCAGGCTATTTTTGGCACAAAGTCTATTTTTAGACTATGTTTATTTTTAGACATGTCGATCAAGATTCTATGAGTTGCAGGATGCTATTTGTGGATGGTTGGTCAAGTTGGAAAATAGATGGACTTCTAGTTTTAGAAATATTGGGCAAAATCTATTTTTAGATTGCCAGTCTAAAAATAGATATGTCGAATATTATTCGCTCTTAATAATATTTGGACTATAAACATTATCTTATTCTCTTGGAGCACTTATGTTAAGTGCACAGATGTGGCATAGGAGCTGACATAAGGAATTATGCTATTCTTGAGGGTTAAGTGGAGCTATTGCATGGATACTTCAGTTAGAACTCATGTGACAGAGTTTGGTGGAGTTATTGAGCTAGTTGATGGAGTTGTGTTCAGTTTAACTAAGTTAAACATAGTTGAGCTAGTTGTATCTAGTCTAACTGATTGATACACTAGTGAGAGTGGTGTGAATTAATTATTAATTAATTCACTAATTAATAACTCATTAATAAACTAAATAATACATCAGTTAAATACAGTGCATGGACAGTTTTAGTGGAGACCAGTGAAGAGGTAGGTGAAAGAGCAGTGTGACTATCAGTTGTGACTATAGTGTTGCATGATTTGCAACAACTAGTGATTGGAGATTCCAATGAGGATTGTGCAGTCAAGGCTGGACAAATTTGAGTTCATTTAGAGCCATTCTTCATCAGTGATTTTGCAGTAGAGGCAGGCTATCAAGTGGCAGAGATTGGAGCATGTGATTTGCTAGATCGAGCTTGATTAGTGTGTAGCAATTGGATATTGTACTGAGAGCTTTGTATAATGATTGTTACATGATCTCTATGACATATAATATACAGAGAGTTGGGGGTTTTCAACTTTAAGCTTTCCCATAAATACTGTGTTCATATGTGTGATTTTTTATGGTTTTAATGTGTGCATGCGATTGTTTTTATTTCCGCAATTAATGATCAATGGTAGAAGAGATTTTTTATTGTGCATGAAGTTAAAATAGTGTGTGATTAGGAGAATATCAGTGAATAAGATATCAGTTATTCAAATTTATACACAACCGCTGATACTGGAACAAAGGTACTCTCTCCAAGGAAAATGTAGCCAAGATGGACCCGTACCCAAACTATTTCAGTTGGTTTGTTTTGCACTTGGTCAATTGGCTCTTCCTATTAAGCAATAGCCCCTTGCACTAGTTGAACATATTAGGGGCCAAAAAATCCACCACGTACTAGAATTGGGATTTCCTTGCCTCATGCAATGTGTGGTCTCCAGTCACTCGAGTCATGCAATGTAGGATTGTACGGAAGGGAAGAAATATGATCGAGGATATCTCTATATTCCCACTCTTAGTCTTTATATCCCTAGGATAGTGTCTTTAAATGAGAATATTGGTACTCTCACCTCCTGCACAAGATATAAAGAGTTGGATCCTCTCTCCTCTCCTAGATAATCCTATGATGAAATATATGTCCTTGGAATCTAATTCTAGTTCCTAGACTGCAATTATGAATATTTGGTGATCTACGGCCCACAGTCCAATCAAATATTGAAGTAGCTCCAGTTGAGGTCTCAGCCCTGATGTCTGAAAGAACTTCAACAATCTGTAATTGCACGATGCATTTATCCAATTGTGGCCTTGGAGTGCCTGGTGGTCTTCCACCTCATGGCCTTTTTATTTCCATTCGATGACCATCTATGCTAAAATCACTTGCAAAACATATCCAAAATAAATTTTATGAGTTTTCATCAAAGTAGTTTTGAAATCATCCATTGGAAATGGGTGGATTTCTAATTTCAAAATATTCCTTGGTACCAACGTGACTATCTGAATTAATTCAGTGATAGTGGTGCATTGCCCTAACAAGCTCAACGCGAGCAACACCAATCCGATAGATCCAATCCGTGTTGGCCGCATGATATTTTGATGTTTGAAATCCTCCTTCCATCTCTCAATTTCTAAATCTAAACACTTAAAGAAATGAATTAAAATGAATAGGAGAGTTTGAGATCTTACCTGGAACTGACAGATCATTGGATGGTGTCATGGATCGTCTACACCAATGATCTGAAGTTTGGAGGGAAAATGGGTAAAATGCACTTCTCCAATTTACTCAAAATAGAGAGGTGAAAATGAATTTACTTTTTTTTTTCTATTTATAAATTTTTGAAAATATTTTCACCATTATTTTATTATTTTTCCTTGATATCAGTGATGTTTTCCATTTTTTGTGCAGTAACAGGGCCTTTATACTGTTGGTGATTATTGATGATGCAAACGAGTTTTATTTTATCTCTTTTTTGGACTCGGTTAAAAAAAAAACGAAAAAGGAACCCCCTCTGGGCTCATATTTCAGTGTTTTTCTGACTCTCGAAAAATGAAAATATTGCCAAGTACTTGTTAGTCGAACTCGTTAAAGTAAATGAATTGAAGAAATATCAGCATATTTTTACCCCTTTTTCGGGCTGAGATTCACTATTTACGAAAAAGGAATACTTTGATTGAACATGGTCAAGAGGTTCTCTCATATATTATTTTCTATGTTTTCAGATTTGGGAGACGATTTAGGAAAAGGGACATGATGGAGTTTTCTTTTCATTTCTTTTCAAACTCCTTAAACATGAAAAGTTACGAAGTTACCCTTTCATTGGACTCGTTAAATATTAAATGACAAAAGACTTGTCACCATGACAAGACCGAGTTCCTCCTTCCTAGGGCTCGTTAAAATTACTAGGATGGATTCATTCAAAGAATGAACTTATACACTCAACATATGTTATCCTCTTCATTCTAGCTTTCAAAAATAAAGAGGTACTCGTTAGCAATGACAGGGGAAATTTGAAAGTGCATATCCTACATGTATTTTGGGTAGCTTTTTACTCTTGAACATGAAACTCATCTGCAGTTCATGTCGAGTTGGAGATGGGTTTGGGAAATCCATTTTCCTCCTATTTGATCACCATTTTTTGTGAACATGACCTCTGATCCCATTTGAGTCAAATGCTTATCTGACCTCCTCAAATGATGATAGATATGCTTATCTGACCTCCTCTATAGAGGAGGGGATTTATATTGACAAAAAATATTTTACCAAAGACCTGTTTATTCTAGAATTTGAGTTTGTTTTTAATGTGCCTTAATTTTTACTGGAATTGGTACATTATCATGCTTGATTGGGATGGTGAGCCTTCCCACTAATATTTCAGGTTTGAAATGAAGTCTGGGTCCTCAAGCCAAAAAGTCTCAAACTGGAAGGGCCTATTTTTGGGGCTGGAAGAGATGTGCACTCTCAGAGAAATGGGCTAGTGATCTAAGCCCATTTGGGGAAGGATGTGAGATTCAGTCTCCCAAGAGGTCATATAAATGGATTCTGAGAGCAGAATGCAGTATGATCTTGAGGAAATATGTCTACATTTCTTACGTCACCTCTTGTGTTGTTCCATGTGAAAGTTCCATATATAGTTGGAATATCAATCAGACCAAGTGTGTTAATGGTTTATTGAAAGACTTCTGAGTCCCTATCCAACTTGTGAATCCTTCCTTTCTTTTTATCCAGATTTAGGATGATATTGAAATCCCCTATAACGATTTTTTAAGGTAGAGATATAACTTCAATGATTTTCATGACTGTGTTTACCATTTGGATTCTCTTAGCATGCTTATGGGGGGCACATATGTTTGATACAAAAATATTATCATTGGAACCAATGATATTTAGAAATTTAGTGATGGAATTTCTCATTGCAACATATGAGGTTATCTCATATACCAAACTCTTCCAAAGAAGCAGTTTCCCTCCCATGATACCACAAGATAAGTTGGATATGTAGCTGTAGATTTTGAAGCAATATTTTTGGAGAGTCTTAAGGTTTTCCATAACAAGCTTGATCTCTTGAATGAAAACAATTTCTGGTTTTTTCTGTGGTGAGTTTGTGCTTTAGGACTCTTATTTTTCCTGGACCATTTAGGCCTTTTATATTCCAAGAGATGAAATTCATTGATAAAGGTGGGGGGTTAGAGTGACAACTCTTACCTTGCCTTCATTGAGAATTCTTGCTCCAAGTTCTTGGAGGAGTTGGCTTGTGGTTTTCCTTCCTCTTTTTCTCTCAGGTCATTTTGTGTTGTGTTGCTCAATTTCCATGTTTTATATGATTCCTTTATGTGCTATTTCATCTTGAATATTCTTGAACACACCTTGCTTTAATAATTCTTGTAACAAGTATGCTCCCTTTATTTTCTATATGTGCTCCTCAGCTATTGATGCCAAGAAAAATATTTCCCATTCTTCTGCTATGGAATTGAGATCAAATCCTTCGAGCACTTCCTCTATTGTGTGGTATTCAGGTGAGATTTCTATAATTTCTAGTTCCATGTTAGTATCCTCTAGAATTTAGTATTATTCTAGTTGAAGGTGCTCATATTGATCCATTTGTGGTTGAGTTTGACTTGTCGAGTTTTGGATTATCCTTTGGTTTTATTCCTCATTTTTTCCCTTGATGTTGGTTCTTATTTCTCTTCCTATAGGGCTTCATATTTGTTTTTGTTGGCTGCTTGATAATGACCTTGTTTTCCTTGTGTATTCCTATTGTGTCCATTTTTGGTTCCAACCTTGGTGAACCCTTGTTCGACTGACTTATTTTGGGATTGAGTGTTTCTTTGTTGTTCCTTGTTATAGGGGAAGAATCTAAATAGGTGCCCGAGTTCATGGGAATTTTTCCAATGGAATGGTATATGCTCATCGTCTAAATTTTGGAGAAAAAAATCATCCCTAAAGACAATATTTATTTCTTCCGGTAGAGTGCCTGAAACATCCATATATACACATATTCTAGCATAGGAGACATAGTAACCATTCTTGGTTCCCTCTAAAATTTTTATGTTTTCTCTTAGCTCATATCCTATTCCTTTTAGCATTTATGGAGACCAATAGTATGTGGCCCGCAATGAGTAGATCCTGTCTCAAATCGAGACTCTAGTGAAATCCTCCTTTTCAATAGTGAATTTCTCCTTCCATTAACGCATATAGAGCCCTACCGAGTTGAAGAAGTATGTGTCTCCTTCCAATATCAGATATATGTCTTCCAAGAGGTGAAAAGTGATGGCAAAGAACCCTTTTGGTTTGAGTTGGAGTCTAATCTCTCCTTTAGGGCACCATTTGGTCTGAATCCACCATGAATTTGCAGATGACTACACGTTCCTACATGAATTATATGTAGGTTGTGACATCTAGGTCCTGGATTTCCAACATCAGTATCCTTTTTTCCTTAGGTTTTCAATTATTATCTGGTTTTTTTTGTTCCTTCGATAGATTTCCAAGTGGGGTTGGTTGGGCCTGACTTCTGAACCATTCTACAAAGTCGAGGATTCTTTTGAGACAATTCAAAATGTGTGCTTTTCCTCTTTCGAGATTCCATTTTCTTGTTTTCCAGCTTCTACAGATTTCATTAATATGGATGAGTGAAAAGCATTATAGGTGGTGAGCCTTGTGAAGAAGGAAATCACAAGCTCTTTATTCCTTCTCATGACATTATCTTGAAAGGAGGTGGGTTGCATTCCCCCTACATCTTAGGCGATTGTATGAAACTTACAAGATGATGGAAACCCTAGTAGCAAGTTCAAAAACCCTAGCAGAGCAATCAGACCCTGGTCCTGCACAATCGTTAGAGACGAAAATGTTTATGTTACTCAACCTTGTCGGGACTGCCCCATTAGTTGAGTATATTATGGATCTAAACTAATTATAGTTTAGAATATTTTTTCATAATTGGAAGACAAAAAGGCAGTTGAGAGGAGCCGTTAAGGAGATGAGAATAGGAATATTTGGAGGTCTAATATGGCGATGAGGCCAAGTAGGGATGATTCAATGTAAATCAACCAAGAGGGGCCCTTGTAAATTTTGTGTGATTGAACACTATGTATTGAAAGTTTGGAATTAATATGCCAAGACTATATTCATTATTACTAAATTCTTGTTATGATGTGTGATTTAAATTTTCTATATCGTATTAAATACAATTGTGTTCCAGGATTTTTATGATTAAGCTTAGGATAGAAGTAGTTCATCAGTCACATGTTACAATTACTGCAAAATCTTCATCTCGTGATAAAGTCCCTGGAAGTTTTAGGCTGATTTGATCAGCAGGATGACGTGGATACATGATGATGTGGAGGAAATAGAGAGGACAAGTCAAATTCCTATGCAGGTGATGTGTTTTTACAAAATACCAGAAGTTCGACAAAAGAAATGGATGAGACACATTCCCATTCCACAAGTTTTGTCTGCCTGAGGTTCTTAAGATTGTGCAACAAAGGGAGGTGCCAGGATGACTCAGCATGGGGCTGATATGTAGCGTTGATTACTTGGAATAAGTTGAGGAGATGGAGACCAATATATGGGACAAAATACTAACACGTGACTACTTGGAAATTTGATTCCAAATAAAAGGCAGAGGTAGTGATCACACGTGGAAGAGAAGGGTTGACATAGATAATGGGTTAATATATTTAACAATCCTATAGTTAATAGATAATGGGTCCTAGTAGGAGGTTTTTCCTTATGGGCCATATGGATAGAAAAAAAAGTCAGATATTCCAAAATAAGAAGGAACCTATCGACCATGTATAGAAGATTGTAAAGTATAATAGCAAGGAGACTATAATTTCAGAGCCTTGCTTTGCTGAGGATTGGAAAGCTAATAAGAAATAGGTAACAATTTTGAATTTTCTGGAAATTTCTTAGGCTATGACTTCTACAGGAACACCCACACCCCCTCATGCCTCAAGATATTCCCCTTCCTAATTTACTCCCCCTCCCTTTGGTTTTGTTAAGCTAAATTTTTATGGGGCTTTCGAAGGGTATCCAAGACGAGTAGGATATGGAGGTGTCTTTAGATAATGGAATAAGTAGTTGTTAAGAGTGTATGTTGCAAATTGTGGCACAACTAGTAATAATATAAAAGTAGAACATAGTTTGTAGATCATAGTGGAGGATGGATATACAAAGATTAAAATAGATGGGAACTCTCAACTGACTATCTCCAGAGATCATAAAATCATATATGGTACTTGGATTTCTAAATTGTCCAAGAATTGGATATTTAAACTCCTCATCTCCCGTATTCAAAAGACGCTCTATTTTATATAATATGTCATCACTTCTCATTCATGTAGGACTGGGAATAAAGCTGCTAATATATTAGCTAATTTGGGATGCTAGGAAAAGGAAATTAAATTTAGCTTCCCATGGTTGGGACGTAATAATCTCAGCTGGTTAGACCATATGTAAACAATTTTGGAAGAAGACAATAATACGCCAATGGGGGTGAATGAAAATTTGAGAATCAATATCGGGGGGGGGGGGGGGGCTCCACCAACTCCTGAGACTATCAAGGAGGGGTGTGGCATGGCCTATCCCCTCCCTGCACCATACATGCAAGATCAAGTTATTTTCCTTCTTGGATTACCTAGATTTATTGAATTCTCTGTCGATTCTTTTGTTGGTTAATGGAATTAGGAAATATGTAACTGAGGTTTACAAGGTCATAAATTTGGTATTTTAAGATGATGTAGTAATGATAAAACCTCTCTGTATGTTACTCATGGTAAAGGAAACATATTACCACTTTTGGTAGCATGAAATTTGGGTACCTAGTCAATGGCTAACAGAAAGTTGAGAATTATGGATTGGAGCTAGTATTTCATTACTATATGGTTCCCGCACATGCAAGGATGGGTTATCTTCTACTGGCTACAATCACCCTCCAAAAAATTTCCCATGCTTCGATTTTGGAGCCTTACTTCCTATACCTAGGAGCATATATTTCATTTCTATCAAGTATGTAGAAAATCCACATAGATTCAAACTAATATTTGCAATATTCTAAAAAAAATACTTGAATCTACTCTACAAATTGCGGAAACCAATTACGATCGTAAAATTACATGAACAAGAAAGAGAAATAATTTCAATTGTGTTACACCATTTTTTGGTCATCTAACCTACTATCATTAGATGGACCCAAGTACACCATGTAAGACCAATTTTACCCTAAGTAAAATTTCTTTCACTATGTAAAATAACTTAATAAAACACATTTATTAGGTTGTTTATGGTCTAAACAGGAAACCCCAAAAGGAAATATTAAAAAAACCTACATTTGTTTGATTTTCGTCAAGGAATAATTAATTAAACAATAATTTAATTATTATTCCTCGTCATGTTTAACCCAAAACAAAGAAATTAATTATATAAATCTTTATTTATCTTATTATTTTCTAGGAATAATTATTTAAATCTTATTTAAATAATATTCCTTGTTAAATATGACTAAATCACCCATAAATAATTAAATAAATCATTATTTATTTGATTATCTTTTAACCACCTCCTTAAAATGATAAATAAATCATTTATTTATTTATTATTCACAAATAAAGGGATTTGACCCAAGTCAAATACTTTTTCCCTCAAACAAATATAATAAAATATTCCATAAAAGGTGGATCTAGATTTGGTTAACATTATTTTAATCATGCACCAAGATCTATAATGACCCAATATTTTTTTATAAATAGGAGGGTTTACCTTTTGTTGCCTATTAGATCACTCTGGATCTAAACTCTTAGTCTGACTTTGAGCCATTGTCATTGTCATATTTTCCATTATTTGCTGTGTGAGCTCCCTTTGAGTTCTATCTTTGTCTGGGTTTTCTACACCAACAGGAGAGAGAAATGCTAGATCTGAAGTGCTGAGGACTTCCAAGAACCCATCCCGTTGAGGAGAATTGGAAACACCTTCTTGTTTTCCTCCCAGGTGCCCTTAATACAAAAAATTCTTTCAAAAATTGTTCTTGTCTTGTCTATTGGATATATGGAGCAAAACCTTCTTTTTCACTGCTCAATGTCTTTCTATGCATAGATCTGGTTTTTGCAGCACTTGTCTTGGTCAACTAACCACAGATCTGAAGACATTTGCAGCCATATTTGATGTTAGGGATATTAGTTATGCGTAGCTAAAGTGGTCTTTTTTCGTACACTTTGACAAAGGATTCATACTAACAATTGGCGACTCCACACGGGTTTTCAATTACGACCGCTGTCGTTTTTCATATTCCTGCATATCCAGCTACTTCAGACCCTAGGGTTTCTTTTCAGCTTTTTGTTTTTCCTAGTTTTATGTTGTTTTTCACCTATAAAACCCTAAAAAATTAAAATTTCTAACTTCCGCGTGTTTTTGGCCCTATTGCGTAGGTGACAGACATCAGCCGCAACTGAGACGACAACTTTTCTGGAAATCTGTCGCCGGGACACCCGGAGCTTTAGGTCGCACTTTTCAGCCCAGAAACTGTGAACTAGACCTCCAGGTCGCACTTTTCAGCCCATTATCTGCGACCTGCACAAAAAACAGGTCAGAACCTGCGACCTGCTAATTTTTCTGCTATTTTTCTACAAATTTTCTGGGTTTTTCTGAAGCTTCTGTCAGGGTTTTCCAGCCTCTGTCTCAGCCCGTTTCGACCTGTTTCTAATCTTTTTTTCTCATCTAAGTGGGAACATAGCCCCCTAGGGCTTCAGTACCCTCCACTTTTGGTGGAAAAGTTTTTATCTGTTTTAGGTGTCTGTTTTTTCAGAGTTTCAGCTTCCCCTTTTCCAGATCTGATACCTCCTTTTCAGACCCCTTTTAATCAATTCTTCTCCCTTTCAAATCACCTCCTGAAGATTTTTTTGGATCTACCTTTAGGGCCTCCTCCTTGCCCCTTCTACTTTTTGCTGATTTCCCCCTTTTTTCCAGCCACCTTGCCTCTGCCTCTTAGCTGTGATCTGCCCCTCTTTTCAGCAGATTTCTCCTTTAGATCCCTGTCCCTTATAACCCTAGATCTATTGGCCTCTTTTTAGTGTGTTTTGACTAGATTTTTCCCTCTGATAGACTAGTTTTGAGAGTCCCGCCTTTTTGGGTTAGATCGATGCATTGATTAGCTGTTAATTTTCTATTATTTCAGCATTATATACTATTCTCTGCAGCATTATTTTCAGTTACACAGCACACTTTTTCTCTTGCTCTCAAAACGAAAAGGGTTTAAAAATTAAAATTAACGCATGCCACACACTCACCCTAAGCGAAGAAGAGCCTGGTTTGCACTGGCAGACAAATACTTTAAAATCAATTGACATTGCACCTTTCTGCCCTTGTTTCGACATTGTAATCACTTGATTCTGCACCTCCCTGCCTTTGTCGGTCGTTCTTCTTCCCCTCGTGCCGTGTTTGTGTTGTCACCATTGTGCCCCCAAAGCGCGCATCCCGGAGACTTCTTGGCCTTCACCCTCATTTTCCGGTCGGTCGACCTACTCCTTCCCGTCGTCGTCGAGTTAGTCCTCCTCCAAGTCCACACTCCAACTCCTCTTCTGATTCATTGGGTTCTTCTTTTACTTCTGGTTCTCCCCCTATCACCTTCACTATGTCTGGTCCAGGGCCTAACGCTAGAGGTAATCCCGGCCCTAATGTCGGGACTAATACTAGCGGAACCACCACAGGAACTACCTCGGCTGCACCTTTGCTCCCTTAGATGGCAGGCCTCAGCCTCCTCGTTTTCAATCAGTTGATCAATGACCCTATCCGCCACGATGTTGGTTGGCCTGCTATGCAACCAAGCTCCCCTCCAACATCCCTAAGTTCAAAGGCCTTGCTGGAGAAGATCCAACCAACCATGTCTGATCTTTCCACATGTGGTGTTCCTCCAATTCCATTACCGATGATTCCATCCGTCTTCGGTTGTTCCAACGCACGCTTACCGGTGAAGCTTCTAAATGGCATGTTGACCAAGCCACCTCTTCCCATACCACCTTCGCGACCATTGCCCAAGCCTTTTTATCTTATTTCCAGCTCCCTCTCCGATACGATACTGGTACAGAGCTTTTGACTTCTTTCAAGAAAACCTCTTCGACCCACCTTTCCACTCATGTCCAGGAATGGCGGAGAAGACGGAGCTTATGTCGAGCTCCCCCCTTTGAAGATTGGGTTTATATGGGCTGGTTCCTTCACACTCTCTTACCTCCCATTGGCAAAGATGTCGCCTCCCATTTCCCTCAAACCGAAGAAGTCGCCCTCCAAGTAGCCTTGAAATATGACCTGATCTACGCTCAATCTGGTTATGTTTATACCGTTCTTCTTGACCTCCCCATGCCCGGTGGCGCTAACACCCCGAGGGCATCTCATTCCGCCGACGGTATCGTTGGAGCCCTTTCTCATCCATATGCTCAACCTCCTATGGGCTATGGTCTCCCTCCGGGAGGGGCCAACACCTCTAGCACTTTTCCCCCTCCAGGTAGTGTGTATCCAGGATACGGCATGCCTCATCCTTTTTCCCAACCTCCTGCTTACCTAAATGTTGCCCAACCTAACCATTATCCTTATTCGCAGCTTGGTGCGCCATCTCCTCCAGCATATGCGCTTCCACCTCCCTTGCCTCCTCCGCCCCTGCAACAGCACCTACAGCCCCCTCCAGGGAAAGTCTTTGCACAACAGGGCGTGACTAATCCCCCTTCTAAAAGAAGGCGGAGAGGCAATCCAAATCAATCTGCCCCTGGTACTTGTGGACCCAATCCTCAAGGTACTGACCCTAACACTGCTAACCAGCAACAAGGCATTCAGCCCAAGCTGGACAGACCTCTTCGCACAAATAAGCCCTGTTCGTGTTGCGGTGTTTACAGTCATTACACCCACGATTGTCCCCTCTTACCACAGATGCGGCAGATGTGGGAGTCTCAAGCCACATTGCGAGGACAACATTCTTCCCCTCATGCTCCCACTAATGTGACCACTACTCAACCAGCTGTGTTTACTGATCCTTTCCCTTAGCAAGGATTTGTGGCTGCCCAACCACGTGATGGATAGGTCGCCACTCAACCTTCCCCTTCTGGTTCCTCCGATTACCAGATCCTCATGATGAACTCTGATCCATCCCCAACTGTTGACCTTCACCTTCAAACTCGGTCTCGCCAGTACCCCAAGCCTTCCGCTCATTCTACCCCCGAGTCCCCTTCTTCAGGTTCTACAGAGCCTCTTTCGACATCCAATGGTCCCTTACATATCCCTCAACCCAAAGTCGAGGTTCATACCAAGATTCCGAAGGGACCATTACGTTGAAATGCTGCTTCTGGTTGAGCTTCTCATTCGTATAGCATAGTAGATGATTTGGCGCAATCTCCTGCTGCCATTTCCACATTGGAACTCCTCCAGTCTTTCCCTTCCCAAAAGAAGGCTCTGCTATCTGCCGTGGGCACTGTAGATCCTACCAATGACCAAATGATTGTTTTCGATGCCCATCAATTAGAACATCCTCCTCTTCCTACTTCCGTCGCCTTCCAAATCCCAGTCAAAATCCGGAATGCCAATGTTTCTCGGTGTATAATTGATGAGGGGGCATCCACCTGTGTGATGTCCGCTTCGGTTTGGAAGCAACTCGGATCTCCTGAGTTGGCCCCTTCCACGATCACCCTTTGAGCGTGGGACGGCTATGCCTCCCAGCCCATTGGCCTTTTCCGTAATTGTCCTATCACCCTTGCAGGCAAGACTGTTTGCGTTGACGTCGAAGTCATCGACACCCCTCTAGACTACAACATTCTATTGGGGCGAAGCTACACCTATGCCATGTCTGCTGTCCCATCCGCGGTTTTTCGTAAGATGTCTTTTCCTCACAATGGAAAGATAGTCACCATCGACCAGTTGACTTATCATGAGGCACCGTCTCAGACCCCCCCGGAGACGACCATCTCTTCTGTAGCCAATAATCAAACCATCGATTCCTTGTCCAGTGTCTCCCCTGGCATCTACAAAGACTCCTCCCTGCTTGGAACTTTCCCTGGTCTCCCTCCTCCTCATATTTCTGATCCCAGCTTATCGAATGTTTGCATGATGCAATCGTCTCGGGCTGCCCTTAAGCGACCCGCTTCAGCTAGTCAACAACCTCAGACTCAACCTCGCCCACTGCAACCCGCTCCTAGTCATTCATCTCAACCAGCCAGACCTCCTCCTTTTGGCCCTTCTCCTATAGCTGGTATCCCTGAACCCCTCTATCCTCCTGGGTCGGTCCCCCAAGGCCTCAACCATCTCGGAGCCGTCCCTCCTGGTCATTATCCCGTTGGTCAGATACCTTTCCTAGCTCCCCCTCCTGGAGTCTATACGGTCCCTGTCATGGCCACCCTCTCTCTCCCTAACCTGACCCTGGGCATACCCGTCTGGTACCTTGACCCTCCAGCCGCTACCCCACCAGGTCACCCCAAACCCTATCTTGCTTGGACACCGGTTCAACCGGTCCCCCTCGCTTCCTCCATTGCCACCACGCCCCCCGCACCTCCTCAGGACCCTACCCCTGTGGTGACAGCTCCATGAAATAAAGGCAAAGCTCGCAAGGGGGCATCCAAAGACAAGGTCACCTCGACTGACCCAGTTCCTCCTCCGCCCTCAAAGCCTTGTGCCTTGTGTGATGTCATCGGTCACGCCACCCATACTTGTCCTGAATTGCCCTGCATTCAACCCATGGTTAAAGTCGCATTCCCTGAGTCTACCGTCCCTGACCCCTCTCTCCCGTCTTCGTCCGTAACCAAGAACCCAAAAACTATTCGCACCAACAAACCCTGTGCTTTTTGTGGTGTCCATGGCCATTATTCCCACCATTGTCCTCACCTGACGCATTACCGCACCTCTTTAGAAGTAGTCCGTGACTATGAGGTTGAACAAAATCAGTCCGCCTCTCCCATACTTACGCAGTATGCTTCAGGTCAGCTTGAAGATCCCCCCTCTCCCATTGACATTCCCCCCCCTGATGTCCAGATGACGGAGTCTACTACCACCATTCTTTACTTATCATCCTCTGTGAGACCCTTGGAGTGCATTCCCTTTTAATCCTCCCCTGTTGTTTTGTTTGACCCCCCTGGACTCAACATCATTTAACCATTTGTTTCCCTATTCTTCTGTCATTCCCCGTGATGATCCGTATGCGAGCCTTTCTTCCTCTACGGATGATTTAGGTAACTTTGCCGCGTCATGTAGTTTCCCTTCCATTCTTCATCCCCTCTTTTCCCGTCTGGATTCCTCCTTGGGAACCTTTTCCACCCTTGACCTCCTCCTTCCCGCCCATACACGGGATAACACCACCCGTATCTCTGTTGACCTCAGCAGCTCGAGTCCCAGGCACCCCTCCTATAGCCCTCATATACCACCATCCAGTTTGTATATGCGTCATAGCCATCTTGCCCATAACACTCCCTCTCGCAGTTGCCGCTCGATGTCTACTATACACTCACGCTGCCATCATTGTACCTCCTTCCCCCATTTTTTGTCTTGTAACACTATTCCGCAGGACCTCCCGTCCCCAACCTATATCGGTTATGCCGATGGTGCAAGTCATTACTCCCGGAATCTAGCCTCGGCAGGTTGGGCCATTTTCACCCCTTTGCATGCCCTTGTTCTCTCAAACGGGGTCTGCATTGGTACTGCCACCAACAATCAGGACAAATATGATGCAGTGCATGGTCTCTTAGCCGATGCCCTCTTTCATCGCATCCTCCATCTGCATGTTCGTTTAAATTCCCTACTTCTTGTCATGCAACTAAATGGTGTCTATCGTGTGCATAATCCTGTGCTGTTTAGATGATATTTATAAGTGAAACTCTTGATACGTGAATTTGAAACCATAAATTTCAACCATGTACCTCAAGAACAGAATCACTATGTAGATAGCATTGCAAACCATGTTCTAGATTGGCATTTATCACACGCATTTCATACAAGACAATAACATTCATAATCATTAACAAAGATTCATATCCATAATATGTGTCGCAAAACATGTGTTTAGAGTCCATCTACTCTGATACATATGAAATGCCCATAGCATGTTACAAATCATTCAAAACTGGGGACACCATCTGTCCCTACATACACACTAGGGGGCACCACCTGACCCACGCCTAATCACTATCTGGCGGATCCCGAGCCAATGGCTCTACTCCTGCAGCCTGTAGATCACGTATCCCCTGACCGGCCATCGCCATGCGCCGCATGACACCTCGCCATTCCGAGGGTAGACCAATACATGGCTCTATGTACTGGTCGTCTAAGTCTTGCCACCCGCGCTCTGACACCCCGGTCAGCAACCTCTCGCATCTACGGCGGATGTCCTCCAGAAGGGCGGCCGCATCCTCATTATGCACTGCTCTTGACCCACTCAGACCTGTAGCTCCGGATGCTGCCGGTCATCCCATATATCTGACCGGTTTTACCGGAGCTATATTTACATACCAAAAGTACATGAATCAGTACCCTATCTACTATTCATTAACTTTAACATGCCCAAAAAATAATAGTTACTTGTCACTTACCATCGGGTCCCCGTACTCGACCAGGCAGAAGTGGTAGGTCCGGATCCCCACAATAACTCATCCCACTATAGGGATAGTCATCTATGCATAACGACATCTGATCCCAATGGGCAAAGAACTCAGGTCGAAACACTCGTCCGACCGCCCCTCCTCCTCCTTTGCACAGTAGCCGCCCCCACCGGCGCATCCTGGGCTCTCTCGGGCCCCCATCTGGGAGCTGTATACGAGGTTGTAAGGTCGGTATCTTCTCAAAGAAGAAGGCGCACAGTAAAGTCCCATACGAGCAATCGTGGTTCACTTGCCTCTTGCAGAGCGAAAACTGCCATTTTAACGACACCAACATCATTTGGGCCCACCCATAGTAGGTCCCACTCAACATGCTCTCCACAATCATCATCCGCCCCCCTGTGATGTGATGGAGCGCCTGGATGCCCAAGATCCACAGCACCACTACGGCCACCGCATGGGTCTCTAACCTCTCTAGGTCCCCGATCGGTATCCGATTCCCTTTGATTTGGAGACCTGGTCGGCAATGTCGCTCCACAAACTCCATGATATTCCGCCCCCACGGTAACACTGGTTGCGTGTTTCCCACCATCCCAAGTGGCGGGAGACCCGTCAGAAAATACAGATCCTGGACTGTCAATTCGATCCTGTGCCCCTGCACTATAAAGACCTCATGATCTGGATCCAAATAACTGACAATCCGGGCCAACAAGGGCTCCCCAGCCCTCATCAGAGGGTTCTCCAAAAACTTCAGAACCCCAAACCAGGCCAGTACACGATGGACACCCTGATCTGCCTGGATCTCTGACCGCAATGTACCCGGGTCTCTCTCTCTCCAGTTGACCTGTATATCTGCCATATCTGCACAAAAACATCATCTTTGTCAGCATATAGATAAGAAACACTGCAACCATCCACAAAAACCAAAATCTTAGCCCTCACACATCACTAAAATCCCCTCCATCTTCAGGTCGCACTTTTCTTCCAAATCCTGGGACAGGTCACACTTTTTTGCTCAAAACCTGCTTCCCAGGTCGCAGATTGTGGCCCAAAAAGTGCGACCCGGCCGTAAAGATCAAAGAGGGTCTGTTTATGAGATTTTGGGCCCTAAACTGAACTTTCAATCCATCAAAATGAAAGAGTAAGGTTAGGCCTCTTACCTACAACTGACGGATCTCAATTCCAACGGTCGGTTTGTCCGCTACGCTCGCTGCAAGATTTAGGGCCTTCTCTCCTCTCTACATTCACCACAGCAACACTAGCAAATGAGTGGATTTGGAGGGAAAACTGCCTTATTAAAAGAGAACCCTTGTTTCTTCTTTCGCCTGCTGCGACCATACCGTAGCTCCGTTTGACAAACCATCTACACCGTTGGAAAGCTCTCACCGAGCCCTCAAATGGGTATCTGTTAGTTTTTTGTGATTTGATACTTCACCAGGACACATTTTGTCCAAGTAGGGTCACTTCACCTCCCCCGAAAATCGAATTTCCTCACTTACAACACTTGTACTTGGGGCACCACTTTGCCTCCATACTTGTCTTTGTTTGTGTCGATTTTCATCATGAGATACTATCTTTTACTTATGTTTTCATGGTCCCCCATGGGACCTTTTCTGTGTGGCAGCACCATTGAGTCGCCCTTGTTTAGAGCATCCAATTTGAGTCATCATCGCATTCATGGAGTCTATCCCGAGTCCCTTTGTACCCCGCTATAGTCCTCCATCCTTCATTGCTTGGTCCCTCTCTTGTGTCACACATTTTGGCCTTCATTCCCACTGTCCCCTATCCCTCATGATATTGTGTCATTCGCTGCCATGTCATTCATGCCCTTTATCCTCTAACAAGGGAAGTCATCCATTCGCTACTCAGTCCCCTCCATTTCATCATCATCATTGGTATTAGTCTGTCAGTCGCTCTACTATTTTCTCTCGTGCCTTAGTTGAGGATCTCTCATTGCCTCACCTATGGTAGACCTCCTTCTATCGACATCAGCTCCTTCATTCCAGAAGACAGGTCTAGAGGGTGGTGTACCTTGGTTCCAGATTCCACTCTTGTTCGGTGCCTCGGATCAGGCAAAGGGATCTCTCCTTCCCCTTTGACTTGATTGTTTCTCTAGCTCCTTTCAGCATGATCGAGATCCGTATATGTGATGGTTCAGTGATGCAGCATTAGCTCTTGGTGATTCTCGGGTTTGTGTGAGATGTCTCAACCCTCATGATTGGGTGGCCCTGCAGGTAGCCCCCAACATGCCCGGATGACCTCTTCCTTGTAGCCTTCGATGCAACTCCATATATTTGATGATGTTGGCCTTCGCCACTTGCAGCGCTTCTTTGATTTACATATATCATCAGATTTTGTGAGCTCTTCCCTGCGTATAGGGGGCATTTGGGTTGTGTTTGTATCTCATATACTCAAATATTATTGTATAAGTCCTGGCTGTTATCCCAGGCACAACATGTATGTGGGATTACTCATTGTATTTTTATCTGGCTCATGTTTATGCCGGCTGTATTTTATGGTTCGGTCCCTTGTTTACTGGACACACTATTCTTTTGTACTTTGTCTCGGCGGGCATAGACATGCCTCCCCCGCCACCTTTAGCACGAGTACCCTCTCATAAAAAGAGACTTGTTGTACCTGTAAGTCTCATCTCCTCAGGGTCTAGTTCTTCAGCACATTAGTCTACCTCACATTTCTCTCTCTGACTTCCCTTTTGATGTCTGGTGATTGAGTTCTTACAACGTACTTCGGTCATACGATTTGCTCCTAACACTCGCACGCTGGGGGGCAATCTGTTACACCATTTTTTGGTCATCTAACCTACTATCATTATATGGACCCAAGTACACCATGTAAGACCAATTTTACCCTAAGTAAAATTGCTTTCACTATGTAAAATAACTTAATAAAACACATTTATTGGGTTGTTTATGGTCTAAACAGGAAACCCCAAAAGGAAATATTAAACAAACCTATATTTGTTTGATTTTCCTCAAGGAATAATTAATTAAACAATAATTTAATTATTATTCCTGGTCATGTTTTACCCAAAACAAAGAAATTAATTAGATAAATCCTTATTCATCTTATTATTTTCTAGGAATAATTGTTTAAATCTTATTTAAATAATATTCCTTGTGAAATATGACTAAATCACCCATAAATAATTAAATAAATAATTATTTATTTGATTATCCTTCAACCACTTCGTTAAAATGATAAATAAATCATTTATTATTTATTATTCACAAATAAAGGGATTTGACCCAAGTCAAATACTTTTTCCCTCCAACAAATATAATAAAATATTCCATAAAAGGTGGATCTAGATTTGGTTAATGTTATTTTAATCATACACCAAGATCTAGAATGACCCAATATTTTGTTATAAATAGGAGGGTTTTTCCTACCATTCCTCACCTTTTGTTGCCTATTAGATCACTCTGGATCTAAACTCTTGGTCTAACTTTGAGCCATTATCATTGTCATATTTTCCATTATTTGCTGTGTGAGCTCCCTTTGAGTTCTATCTTTGTCTGGGTTTTCTACACCAACAAGAGAGAAAAATGCTAGATCTGAAGTGCTGAGGACTTCCAAGAACCCCTCCCATTGAGGAGAATTGGAAACACCTTCTTGTTTTCCTCCTAGGTGCCCTTAATACAAAAATTCTTTCAAAAATTGTTATTGTCTTGTCTATTGGATATATGGAGCAAAACCTTATTTTTACTGCTTAATGTCTTTTTATGCATAGATCTGGTTTTTGCAGCACTTGTCTTGATCAACTAACTGCAGATCTGAAGATATTGGCAGCCATATTTGATGTTAGGGCTATTAGTTATGCGTAGCTAAAGTGGTCTTTTTTCGTACATTTCGACAAAATATTCATAATAACAAATTGTACAACACAAATATTTATCTGGGGAATGCGTTAGCTAAAAACCCCACTATCTGTATATCACATAAGTCAAAGAATATGAAATAATACAATTCTTCTCTCAGGCTTGAGATCTCTCTAAACTATCTTTTCTTGTCTCACACTATCTTGGGCTAGCTTTGGTTCAACACTTAACCAATTTCTTGCCTCTAGATGCCCTGCCTTTCTTGCGCAATCCCTAGGGAAATTGAGCACTTATTAATTAGGAAATTACCAATTAATGATTGCGCAATAAATCTAAGGCCTTCTACTGACTCCATGCACCACTTATACAATTTTATAATTATACAACTGATAGTACACTTCAATTTTACTCCAATATCAACTGGGTCTTCCTCAGAACTGACATGCATGAGGTTTTTTTAGCGAATTATCAATTATATGATTAATCACTGCATGTCAATTAAATCATATTTAATTCACTAGAACTCTCACTAGTTCCTCCATTAGTTAGAACTAGTTAAACTGATTTTAAATCAAATAATTCAGTTAATTAATTACAACTCAAAATAAACTCAACCATGGCTCCTAAAAAGTAGGAGATAGTCTACATGCCAATATTTTGACCCTCAACTTGAATTGACTGAGCTAAGTAAGTCTTCATGAATTAGTTAAATAGTACAAGTTTTCATGTGATGTGGAATTACAATTTACTTCCAATTTAATTAAGGTAAAATTAAATTAGAAGCCTATTCTTGTTTCCATTTTCAATATTTCTTGTTGCAAATTTCAACACTCCCTCTCAACAAGAAAGGAATTCAACTCTATCCTGATTTGGTAGATTTGGAATGTTCTGCATGCAAAAATTCTCTCTGGTGTTGTTGCTAATGAAACTTATGAAAATAAAAAGAATCTAACCTGAATCAACTGTGATCAGTATGATGCATCTATCACCAAAGTCTCCGACTACTACTAGTTACTTCATTGTCTACTGAAAACTTTGCACTTCTGCTGACTCTGCATTGTGCCATTTGCACTGCCGCCAACTCTTATCTATGCTCCCTAGTATATGAATATTAATAGTCTCTTCATATTTCAGTCTAAAATTTGATTGCATCAACTGCCACTGATCCATCTTGCCACTGTGTACTGTGGGCCCCCCCGTTGCATGGTAATGATCCATGAGACAAGACATCTCGATGGACCTTACCAAAATTTATGCATTGTTGGGACTATTACTTCACATTGCCCCACCTCTCACCTAGAAATATGGTTTCATGTGTTCTCTCTACTCACTTGGCTCGAAATTACCCCCTACTAGAGGTCTTTTCTTGAGTGGACATATCTACTCGACCTTCTCTCTACTTTTCCAATTGTGGCTACTCTAGAACTTGTTGAGGTTGCTTCTGAGGCTACATGTTGAGAGGTAAATCATGCTCGCTCTCAAACACCATATCTCTACCCTTTTCCTTTCTCCTCAAAGCTTTTCATACATATTTGACCTAGAGAGCACATAGGTTCTTGACTCGCACACCAATATTCTTCACCTATCCCATGGCGAATTGTCTAAGGAAAACCTTGCCTTTTATAAATATCACATCATGGCCATGGTTTTGCAATACTAATACTAAAATAAGATTTTTCTTTATTCCTAGAAAAAATTATACATCCGTGAGTCAAAGAGGGGATCCAGACTCCCTATGAAAATAAACCTTACCAATGCTGGTTGTGTTGTACCTCCCATCATCTCTAAACTCCATGTTCTACTTGAAGTATTTCTCCTCCAAGTCACTGAAGAGATATGTATTCCCCATCATATGGAATGAGGCATTGTTTTCAAGATACTACATGAATCCATTACAATGCTTTCCATGCATGAAATGAGAGAAATCATGTTTGAACTATGAAGCAAGAGCTTCACTTATTGTTTCTACTGCATGCTCCTTCTTGATTTCCTTCTTCTATGGAGATTTTGTGGCATAGTTACTGAACTTGTGATAGTGAAAGCACTTGATATTGGACAAGTATTTCTTGCCCTATTTGCCTTCAAAATTCTTTCTTTTGTCAATTTATGAAAAGTCTTATTCCATTTCTTTGGAAGAGGTCTTGTCTCTGGTGTTCCTCCTAATCTCTTCTTGCACGAAGTCAAACCATAATCCCTCCCACTTTGGTAGCTTCTCCCTCCCATTTAATAAATCCTGGTAGTTGTTTTAGCTCTTGGGAAGGCCTATAATTTCTATGCTCACCAGATCATCCTCGACAATGGTAACACCAAGATTTCCAAGCTCATCCTGACATAGGGTGAACCTGTTCAAGTACTCTGGTATTATGTCACCCTTCTCCAACTTGATTTTTCTGAGCTTGTCCTTTATTGTTAGCTTCTTATGGTAATTTTTGTTCTAAAAAAATATTTTAAGGCCTTCAACATAGCATATGGAATTTCCTTTCCATTGTGGTTTGAGAGAATATAATCTTGAACTCCTTCTAACATAATGCTTTTCACCTTTTGTACATTCTTCTTCCATGAATCAAAATTTTGAGCATCTGTTGTTGTGGGCTTAGTGTTATGCAGGAAAATCCTCTTTGTAGATATAGAAGATCCCTCTAGCCCTAGAGTGGGTCTAGTAACAATAGGGAACAATCAAAACCTACTTTCCTAGATTGCAAATGTGTACAGATTGAAAATAGATGACTTCCCTCAATATGGTGTTAATTCTCGCTTGATTCCCTTGGTCCTTCGTGTTCCATGGTCAGATCTTCGCTGCTACCAGTGCTTGGTTACCTGCACAAAGGATCAAAATGATAGAAAACGTGAAAGCATAACATATATAAATCATATACAACCTACTTAGTTGATTAAGGTAAACTAAGAATTCAATCACATATTAAGAAAATAATGGAAATCACAAACCAATCGTATTATATTAAGATAAAGAGGGGGAGTTACAACCTGCGCCTTGATGTTGCAACTCTCCTTCGACGGGCCCTAATCCAGGCACGTCTCCAAATCGCTTCTTCAACTTGATATGAGGGCAGAAGGTCTCAACTCTCACTCAACGTCTATAGCAACAAAAGGTCTCTCTGTTGATCTATTATCTCTGTTCTAACTAGTAGAGCTATGAGAGATTGCCCATAATATATAAAAAGGAGAAAGGAGCATGGATCCACTTTAGGTTGGGAAATGGGCTATCCCTTTAGGTGGTTCCGAATTTGTGGGAACAAAGAGGCCAAAGGGAGAAACTCGACTCTATCCTCAGGAGAAAACAACCAAGTCTCTACCACGAAGCTTCCAGATCTTGAAGCTTCACTTCCATTTAAAAAAAAAATCCCAGAAGGGGATCAATGCAAGTATTAGCTTCATTATAGTGCTAATCGATGCAACCCTAGACCAAAAATAGGCCATCAACGCGAGCAAGACACAAAGAGGGTTCGCTGCTCCAGATAACTGGGTTTACAAGGAGTTGTTCCAGGAATTCCCAAAAAAGAGTTTGTTCATTGTTTTTAGGAGGACATAAAGGCATATTTTCATGATGGAAAATAGGTACAAGGGTCACTATTAAGGGTCTCCAAGATCAAGGACAAGGAGTACAGGTATAGTGACAAATTTCCTTATAACAAATTCCCCTTAAAGCATGAAGGTTGAACGAGAGTGAGGGGTGAAATTATTTATGAATAAATGCCAGGACCAAGACGCTGTTGTCGGAAAGCCTACTCAAACAAGCACACATATACATAAATAGATATCTCTGAAATAATCACATGACATAAGTTATGGGTGCAACCATCCGTAGAAGTAATCATAAAACATGATCCAAGGTATGGACACAACCATCCATAATAAATAGGATCACAAATATAGACTCAAGGTATGGTCGCAACCATCCAAATAAAGGAGTCATGTGTACAATCATGAATAATACATATCAATGTGCAACCTAGGTTTTATCAGACAAAACTTAGAGTCTTGCACTCAGTCATGACCCGATCAAGTACAAATTCAAACATGTGAATAAATGAGCTGAAGTTAAACATGCAAGAAAATTGCCTGATTACCAGTCAATGATGTAAACTGTTAACAGGTGTGAGAGAAATCACCAATAATGACAATGATTCTCTAGGTACCAAAAATACAATCCGCGAGATGCGAATAAGGATATGTCATCAAAAATTCATAGAATCACCTGATCGAAGGCCAATGATGTAAGCCTATCATCAGGTGTGAACAACCTGCCATTAGGGCATTCATGCTCTAAGGTACTGACAAGGGGATCTCTAGATCTACTTCTCAGATAATGTGCTAAAGTCGAAAAGCAGTGATCTGTTGAAGGAGGGCCATAATGTGTTCCACATCATCGACATGAGATGAAGGCAATAAGATGATAATGAGAGTGATCAGAGAACTAGGAGGCGAATAAGGCACAGAAGGAACTTCTGCTGAACATATCAGAGACACGACTCTGAATTTGGCAGTATTTGACTCAAATGGGATGAGAGGCCATGCTGGATGAGAATAGTGATGGCATAAGAGGGAAAAAGGATTTCCCAAATCCATGGAGGAAAAGTGACGAATAAAGGATATCCCAAACCCGACACGAAACAGAGGATGTGTCATGTTCAAGAGTGACATACTACCAACACAACTGATTAATGCTTTCCATTCCCCCCCAAAATTTCTGGCAAGTACCCCAATTATTTTTGTATACAAGCTTGAATGGGATAGCATATGCTTGTGATATAAGTTTTTCCTTCAAACAAATCCATCCTAGTACATTTTATGAGCCCTAGGAAGGAGGAACTCAATGTCGTCATGATGACGGATCCAATGTCTTAAGATTTTAACAAGCCCGAAAAAGGTGAAATTTGATGTCTTTTCATATTTAGAGAGTTTGAAAAGAGACAAAAAGAAAAATCTAAATGGCCCATTGCATAAATAGTCCCTCATATCCAAAAAGTTAGAAAAATAATATGAGAGAACCTCTTAGTTGCGATTGGCTAAGGTATTACTTTTTCGTAAATAATTTATTCCAGCTCAAAAAAGGGGTAAATTTATACTGCGTAAATTACATTTCGTGCACTTTAACGAGCTTAAAATGACAAGAAATCGACAATATTTTCATGTTTAGAGAGTTAGAAAAAAGCTGAAAGACTCCTCCTGGAGGAATGAGGGGTATAAAGGATAACAATTGGTTTTGGTTATGGTGGATCTGCTCAAAACATGATAAAATTCAAGAGGTTGGATAAAAATACCACTCATTGCAGTGGTTCCTCAGGAATGGGTAAAAAAATCAAGTGAAGGCGTGTGATCGGCCGAGTAGATGGTGATGATGGAATGAGAAAAAAAAGGTTCATCTGGCAAAACAGGCTGATAAATGGCAGTCATGAGAGGTAAAATGAGAATGGTTTCATTTTTATGCAAGCTTGAAAACATGGGAAACTCTACTTGAAAATTTTTTCATTCCCCCAACATGGTGACTCAATTCGAGGTACATGCCCCCTAAGCTTCAGTACATTCACCAGAGTAGACTCGTAGTTACTTATAGGTGGATGGAATGAATGTTCAATTACGAGATCAAGTGAAGGACTTGACTGGGATCTTACAAGTTCTGATCAAAGACTACAATCGAAAAGGGAACTTTTTTCATATTTTAACGAGGTTGACACACTAAAAGAACTATCCTCATAATACCTAATTCATTTTTATTTTTATTTTATTTTAAAAGGGTTGACATAGGAAACGAACTATCCTTATGACACCTTGTTTTATTGTTAAGGAGCCTGACCCAAGGAAATGAACTATGCTCCGACGAGCTTGTTTCATTTTTTAAGGAGCTTGACACAAGAAAACGAACTATGCTCCAACGAGCTTGTTTCATTTTTTAAGGAGTTTGACACAATAAAATGAACTATGCTTTGACGAGCTGATCAAGACATATAGGAAGTCATGAATTCCAAGATATTCTCATATGATGGGAGAACAACATCTCAGAAATCATGATTGAATACCCCTGGTAGACGGTACACGATGGTACTATCACTAGATAAGGGAAATGAACAAGTGGCCACATAATTGACCTGTGGCGGGGAAGATACCACCCATAGGTAAGGACCAAGAAGGGATGAAGGTAGACCAGATGTCACATCAGGACCAATGAATGAAATTTGATCAATGGTCATGATCTGACCTTCATGTGGAAAATAGATCACACGAAAGAGGGAAGAAACAAGCGCTCCCATGGCATAAGCATAGTCGCGCCCCAGGAGTAAGTTAAAAATCCAAGGGGCCTTGGACAACCAACATTTCTATATAGAAAATCTTGCCTCCTAAAGTAATAGGTAACTTTGAAATGATCCCTAATGGCTGACTCGTGCCTCTGTTAAAAGCCAACATATTTTGAGTATTAGGCACAAGTTGTGGAGAAACAAAATCTTGCTAGGTAGTTGAGGACATAATACTAACCGAGGTTCCTTCATCTATAATCATGCCCATTATGACCATATTGTAGGCTTGTACAGTGATATCAAAGGGCACGTAAGAAGAAAGAAAATATATTGTGAATCGAATCCAATCAAAGGAAGCGACCAAACTACATGGAGGTGGCGCCATAAGAATAAGAGGGTTATCCCCTTGCACTACGGGAGTGGAAAGACCATCCTCCTAAACTCTGGGAACAAGAGAAGGAGGATCACTTTCTTTGACTGTGGTGATGGGAATCAGATGTTCACCCTCCCAGATCATAGAAACAGGAGGACCACCCTCCAGTCCAGGGGGTGCAGAGGAAACATAGAGAACCTGACTGGGATGAGGCCAAATCTCCACAGAAAATACCTGATGAACTATAGGTGGAATCAGGTTGACATTTTTCTCAACCAATGACTGGTCGAAAAAGGAATCAGGAGAATGAATATTAGAGAGAGTGGAAATGATCGGATATGAATCCCGATCAATGGGTTGATCAACTAGCAGAGGACTCAAATAAAAGTTTTGGAAACCAATGTGAAGACATGACTTAGAAGCCAAAAGGGTATCTAACACTTTAGAAGATTCATCCCTATAAGGATAGAGGTGAATGGGATGGTTCCATGCGCACAATATACATAGAAATTTGATCTTACCCTGTTTCTTATGAGTCTTATTATCTCTAGTTGAAGGTTCATCATCGACATGGTGTCTAGAGGTCGATGACAAAGGATGAATTGGGCCAACATAGCATAATTCTAACACCTTGGAAATACTAGGGAAATCATGAAGAAGGTGGTTGCCCTCACATAGCTTACAAGGGAATTTGACTCTGCGAGACAGAGCGGGAGGTTTCTCAATATTATTTGCATGGGTAGCAATGGTTGTTGGTTTACCCTTCTGCTTATTTTCCTCCTTCTTTGACATCTTCTTCTTCTTATTAGCCACCTAGTTACTAGAATCTAGAATTTCACTAGGCGAAGAGGGAGAACGAGGTGAAGAATTAGGAGAATAAGGAGAGGGGCTCACCTTAAGATAACTATGGATTTGACATGGTTCAGGCGGAGGAGAACTCGGTTGAGAAATAGTTGGTATATTCAAAACCACAGGGGTTGAAAATAACCAAACATGCAGACCAATGGTTAACCACGGGAGTGAAAACGTTGCAATATACGGGGCACCAATATTTCCGAATGAAGGAAATTAACTAGGATTCCCATTCGAGGGGATCCCTAGGTTGATGAACTTAGGAATCATCTCCATTGATCTCAACCTAAGATGAGCACAAGTAAAACATTATTGTGGGTAGTTAATTTTAAGACATTGAAACGAAACTTGGCATTTTCATGTTTTAAGAGTGGAGAAAAGGACAAAGGGTGACTCTAGCCACTTTCAGCTTTAACGAGCTTGTGAGGACAAGGGCTCGATGATATTTTTAAATTTAAAGAGTCAGTAAAGATAAAAAATGAATACTCAAGGTATTTTAGGCATAAAGGGTTACCAGGTAATCGTGAACTGCAATATACACCTTGGTGATCAAGTGAAAGAGAAATGACCAAGGGCTTGGTGTACGATAGCCAATATCCCCGAATTTTGTGTTCGTTGTATCACGACTACAAGGCAACATACTCGACTTCCTATGGATAAAGGATTGCAACCTATAGGGGTCTCCCTTTATATATACAATGGTACGAAGGCACATGTCCGTACTAGTGATGTCTGATATAAGATCATCACGAATGACAACTGCTAGGTTTTATGATGTCAAAACATGTCACTAGCCTAGAACACACTAAATATGAGCGTTAAGTCTCAATTTTTCCTTAGATTGATTGAATAAATTTAATGGTTGATCTTGAATTATGTCTCGGTTTCAAAGTCCTATCGATGTCATCTCAATCCTCTAAAATGTAGCTAAATGAGAAAACAACCATTCATTTTGATGAATATTACGCTAATGAGGGAGAGAGAATACTCACAAAATCAACCCAAAAAAAAAAAAAAAAAACATGAAACGACATTTATTTTCCTCTTCAAGTGTAAAATTTTAAAGCGATTTTTTTTTTTTTTTACAATTTTCTTCCTTTCACTACATGCACTAAGAAGTGAATCGAAATGAAATTTCCATCTTCTAAAGTGAAATGAAACAAAAAATATTTTTGTATTTTCTTTATAAGCACAATGTGAAATGAAGAATGTGAATTAATCAACAATGCTTTGGGTATTAATGAGATCTCTCAAACATGCATACAGGAGGTAAACGAACACAAAAATAAAAGAGATATGTGAACCACTTTCTTCAAAACAAATCACTCTTCATTCACACATTTATCAATCGCTCAAAGAAAACAAAATTCAGCCAGAACACAAGAAATTGTAATATATGCTTGGTGGTGAATAGAAACCCAAATTATTTCATAATAGACACTTGGAACAATACTACCTGAGACAATCGACCGAGAGATGAAAACCAATCAAACACTAAGCTTGAAAGGAATGACAAAACTCTATTCAATGAATATTCTGGAGTTTAGAAAATCCAGCAACCACTCAGATGGCTTGAGGACACCTAGAAACCATAGGAAGAAAAGGATGCAATCAAATTTAAAAGATAGACAACCAAAAGCATAAAGACTCGAACCATAACTGTCACCGAACAAAGAAGGAACAAAGCTAATCAAACAAGCATAAGCATCCAGAAGGATAAGACTCACTGGTTGATTAAAAGAGGGAAAACCATAAAATTCATACACAGGAATCAACACGACTTTCTACGTAGAAATCTGCACTGGAAAGGTAGAAGCGCGACTGTGTAAAATGTAGAATGCGCTGATCAGCATGACTGTTAGCGTCAAAAAAACACCAATAAGGGAAATGATTAAAAAATAAAAAGGTTTTCCAAATCGACACCAAGATTATCACTTCAGCAGAGAGATAGAGGTCTGTAAGAAATTATAGGTGTTACAGCGACAAGGGATTAGAACTTTGATGAAAATTGAAGACAAGGCAAGAAATAAAAAAATAAAAATAAGAGACTGAAAGGCTAGCATTCCCTAGCAGATTCGCCAATTTTTTATGCAGGAAAATCCTCTCTGCGGACAGAGACAATCCCTCTAGCCCTAGAGTGGGTCTAGTAAAAACAAGGAACACTCAGAACCTACTTTCCTAGATTACAAATGCGTACAGATTGCGAATAAATGAATTACCTCAATCTGATGCTAATTCCTACTTGAGTCCCTTGGTCCTTCATGTTCTGTGGTCAGATCTTCATTGCTACTAGTGATTGGTTACCTGCAAAAAGGATCTAAAGGACAACAAACATGAAAGAATAACATATATAATGCATATACAAAGTACTTAGTTGATCAAGGAAAACTAAGAATTCATTCACATATTAAGACAAAAATGGAAAAAATAAACCAATCATATTATATTGAGATAAAGAGGGGGAGTTACAACTTGTGCCTTGATGTCACAACTCTCCTTCGACAGGTCCTGATCTAGGCACATCTCCAAATCTCTTCTTCAACTTGATATAAGGGCAGAAGGTCTCAACTCTCACTCAACATCTATAGCAACAAAAGGTCTCTCTGTTGTTCTAACTAACATAGCTATGGGATATTTCCAATTATATATTAAAAGGAGGAGGGAGAATGGATCCACTTTAGTTGGGGAAATAGGTTATCCCTTTGGGTGGTTCCACTTTTGTGGGAACAAAGAGGCGAAAGGGAGAAACTCAGCTCTATCCTCAGGAACAAACAACCAGGTCTCTGCCACGAAGCTTCCAGATATCGAAGCTTCACTTCCACTTTTAAAAAACTTCCCAGAAGGGGATAGGCACAAGTATTAGCTTCATTATAGCGCCGATCGACGCAACCCTAGACCAAAAACAGGCCATCAGCGCGAGAAAGACACGAAAAGGGCGCATCGCTCCAGATAACTGGGTTTACAAGGAGTTGTTCCAGGAATGGCCAATAGATATTTTGTTAATTATTTTTAGGAGGACATGAAAACATATTTTCATGATGGAAAAAAGCCACAGGGGTCACTGTTAAGGGTCTCCAGGATCAAGGATGGTGAGTACATGTACACTGACAAATTGATATGTAACACTTAGGAATATCATTTTCTATGAACTCCTTCATCCTGTTGTCTTCCAACATTTCTTCCATCCTCTCTCTCCAAGATATGTAATTCGAACTACCTTGAAGGGCATATTCAAGTCTTAATCCAGACAAAGACATCCTAATCCTATTACTGGTCCTAAAAATAGATCTCAAAATTTGATTCACTTGTTCAAAACAAAATCGTATTCTTCTCTTCTATAGTTATTCTTTCTCTAATACCATGTTGAAAATCCACGTAGATTCAAACTGATATTTCTAATATGTTAAAAAAAAATACTTGCAAAATCTAATCTACAAATTGTGGAAACCAATTATGGTTGCAAAATCACATGAACCAGAAAGAGAATGATTTTCAATCGCACAACACAAATATTTATCTATGGGAACCCTTAGTTAAAAACCATGTTATCTGTATATTGCATAAGTCAAATATTATGAAACAATACGACGCTTCTCTCAGGCTTGAGAGCTCTCTGCTCTATCTCTATCTATCTCACACTATCATAGGCTAGGTGTGGTTCAATACTCAACCAATTTCTTGCCTCTGGATGCCCTTCCATGCTTGCAAAATCCCTAGGGAAATTTATCCTTATTAATTAGGAAATTCCCAATTAATTATTGCACAATACATCTAAGGCATTTTGCTGACTCCATGCAACACCTGTATAATTTTCTAATTATACAATTGATAGCACACTTCCCTTTAACTCCAATCGCAACTAGGTCTTCCTTAGAATTGACATGCATAAGCTATTTTCAGAAAATTATTAGTTATTTGATTGATCACTGCATGTGAATTAAATAAAATTTAATTCACTAGACCTATGACAAGTTCCTCCATTAGTTAGAACTAGTTAAACTGATTTTAAATCAAATTATTAAGTTAATTAATTACAACTCAAAACAAACTCAATGAGGGCTCCTAAAATGTATGAGATACTCTACATGCCTCTAGTTTGACCCTAAATACGTCTTCCTAACTTAGTTAACTTATACAAGATGTCATGTGATGTGAAATTACAATTTAATTCTAATTTAATAAAGGGAAAATTAAATTAGAAGCATCTTCATGTTGCCATTTTCAGTATTTCTTGTTGAAAATTTCAACACTCCCTCTCAACAAGAAAGTTATGCATGAAACACTTCTCTCTAGTGTTGTTGCTACTACAACTTTTGAAACTGAAAAAAATCAAACCTAAATCAACTATAATCGGTATCATGCATATGTCACCAGAGTCTTTGACTGCTACTAGCTACTACATTGTATACTGAAAAATTTGCATTGTTGTTTACGCTCTAGTGTGCCATCTACACTACTGCAAATTATTCTTTGTGCTCCACAGTATCTGAATATTTCTATTCTCTGCATCTGTCACTATGACATCTGACTGCATCAAACACCACTACTCCATCCTGCAACTGTGTACTGTGCCCCCCCCCCCGTAGAAAGGAAATGATCCATGAGAAGGGACATCTCAATGGACCCTGCAAAACTTTCTGCACTCTTGTGAATATTACTTCACATCAACCCACCTCTTACCTAAAGGTATGGTTTCATGTGCTCTCTCTTCCCACTTGGAATGTATTATATTCTTGATCCAATAAAGCTCATGGACTCATACTTCAATGCCACCAACAACTATGTGAACATGAGAGATATTGTCAAAGGCTTGGTGAAAGATCCATTGAGGTTTCGATAGACACCCACCCATTCATACAAGAAAAATTAACTTAGGAAGGCCTACCATCTCTTGGTTATCTTAGCTTGCAGAATCTACGGTTAGCAGAGCATGAAGAACTTTCCTCATAGGTGGGAAATATTATTGAACCAGGTGTTGAACGATCATAATTCATTCAACTAGTTATATTTGTTGGCTCATTAGCTGAGAGCCCATGAAGCACAAGCCGAGGATCATCCCAAGGGTGAGAAAGAAAGTTTTTATATGTATGCATATTTACTGGCTACAATTTTTGCACATAATAAGTTTCCTAGCATGAGCTAGACATGGACACCGTGAGAAACTAGCATGCATATTTATTGTAAGATGATTTTGGATTGTAGTCATTGAGAAGTAGTGGAACAACTAGCCAACCGTTTCATCATCATGCTTTACAAACTGATCTTTGAGGAAGAATCGCCTTGCATGTCATGTCGAGCAATGGAAGAAATAGCAGAGACCATAGACTATTTTTCCTCACCAGGTGGCACCTTCATTAGAGTGTTCGATGGAGAGAAGTAATTGAATGTGTTGTCAAGGTATGCCACCGAAAAGCTTTTCATGCAAGAAGTACCATATCATCTCGCCACAGGGTTTTAAACATCTTTTCATAGGAAGAAGAAAACACCCTTCCCATCCCTTCCTTTGAAAATTGGAATATATTAGATAAAGAACTTGAAAGTCACGGATACCGAGGGAAAGGAGATTTCAAGGTTTGCATTTGGTACGTGAGACTTTAATCCGTATGATCCTCGTAAAAATTTGTGAAAACCACTGTAAAAAAATGTACTTTCAGCGGCTCAACGAGAAATCTCATATATAAAAGGAGGATCCATTGAGGAATTTATATAATTCCTCTAGACCCCGTGAGCTGGTCAGTAAAGCAGGGACTTCACAGGTCACTCTGTAGGTGGAAAAAACTTCAGGAGAAACAAGAGAAGAAGGTAGCAACCCAATACAAGATAAGGGAAAGAGAAAATTTGTAGACAGTACAGAGGGAAAAGAAATTTGCAAGATGAAATAAAATCCAATGCTCATGCAATTAGATTTGTCAGCAGAAGAAAAGAGGAAGCAAAGGCAACAAATATCAGAGCCAAGGTAGAGAGAAAATCATAGTTTGTAGGAAGCAGAAGTTAGGGTGCAGAAATTTGAACAAGAGCTTAGGGAAGAATGAGAATAATGGAGGAGAGAACATGAGGAGAAGCAGAAGTAGGGAGAAGAAGAAAGGAAAGGTGCCATAACAAAATAAACATCACCAATACAGGTTGAAGAGCAAGAACCAAAAAAACTAGTGGTGAGGAAGAGGGTGGGCAAATGTAGGAGTGGGAGCTTGCTTAATAGATTGAAGAATTGTTTGAAGTTGTGGACATGGAGTTGGAACTAGAGACATAGGATGAAGATATTGACCTAATACCCAACACACTATAGGTTAGCGTTCAGTCTCTACCACCTCTAGATTTAGATTTAGCGCTGAGCCAGGTAGGGGAAATAGTTCCTCTTGATGATGATATGGTAATGGATGTGTACAATATGTCATATGATGAACTTCAGAAGATGATTGTACAAGCGCAAATAAATATTTTTCCAGATGATCATGCATCACTTGCATTCATTAGATAGAGGGTGATAGTGGAAGACACTAGGTGGAATCCATATTCCATTGTCGAAGCCAACTTGGCCTTCCTAGGTGTAACGATATCAAACACTCAGTATTTTATGGTCGAGAATAAGAAATTGGTACAAAATTTATAGACTACCCGACAAGAGATAGAACAAATCTACACAACAACACCAAACACAACTTCCGCACAGGTCTACTTGGAGGAAATGAGAGCATTGATACTTGGTGAAGTATCAACACTTGGAGAGACCATCCAAGACCTCTATGAGGAGCTCATGACCATATACAAGGCATTTTTACACTTGTATGGAATACAACAACAAAACAAATATTTTTTCAAGACTCTTAAGAATTTGCAAGCTGCCATCATTGACGTGAAAGAATGGACGATGTGATACAAATGGGAACAACTTAAGTTGGTAAATAAGATGAATCCATAGGCATATCTAGAGAAATAAAGGGTTCGAATGTTAATTTAGAACGACAAGAAACTTGCCTCATTCATTAGGAATATTCACAACTCATGTATATGGTTATACAATAGTTTGGATTTCATGGTGAGAATGCAAAATATCCGATATATCATCTCACTCACCGAAGCTAAACCTAAACATCAGGTCAGGTGGGAGATCGAAGAGTAGTTGGAGGAGATGAAAAAAATTTCCACTAAGGAGGATTTGGAGCTAAACATACACAACATGCAGAAATACATCAGTGGTCTTGTCGAGATCAAAACAATGTTGCTCCGTATTGAGAGAGAAGTTAATACTGGTTCCAAATTATTGTATGTGAATGCCATGGAGGTTAGAGTCCACTTCCATCTAGACACCATCATGCAGTATGGGAATGTCATCACACAGTACCAAGCTTGGCATTAATATGTGACCAAGAAGCATCAAGTAGAAGTTTCTAAGCTAGAGTTTACCCAAACTCAAGCATCTTAGTGTTATGTCTTGTTAGGCTGTCAAGTTGTATCTACCCTATTTTGTCTCATATGGGTATGAGTGAAAAATGTAATATTATTTGTAATTATTTTTAAAAGTGAAATTCCAAGTGTCCATATTGTAATTTGAAGAGTCATAATGTAATGTAATGAGTCATTTTGTAAAGAATTTTAAAATTCATGAAAGGAGTCCAAGTGTCACAAATGGGTGTGTGAAGAGTCACCCCCCTTTGTTATAAATATATCATCATAACTCATGTAACAGGATTTTGGGAGGCAAGCTTTTGGCTAGGCTTATGATTATGAAGAGCTTGGGAGTTTTATGAGAGCCTTGGCTGCTCCGTAGAGTAGAGGGAATATACTTCTTAGGAGGATCAGGTGTTGGTTACTTCATGTTCTGTTATTGGGGCAAGTGGTTTGTCAATGTTGTATGTATAATTGGAACTTTCACTTTTAATAAAACTCAGAGGCGACACACTTTCATGCATATGTTGTGGCTATAGTAGGAATATTCTTGTTTTATTTGCAATATATTTTGTTTAAATTATGCATATGCTTATCAAATATTTCGTTTTCATTTGTATGATTCTTGTTGGATGTGTGTTGATGTATTAATCTGCCACCTTAACTTGTGGACTATTACGCGTGTTAGTTTGTGTGATGTCATTATGCTCGCGTGTTCCTTCCAAGATGTGTACTATTATAGGTTTCTAAGGGACGCACTTCCTTTCACCTTCATGTGTTGAAAATGTTATCCTTAATAACAAATAGGTTGGTCTAGGTGTGTCTTTTTTAGTTAGGTTAGGTTATTAGGGTGAAATAAGGTCATGAAATTCATGAAATTTCATGTTTTGTATATAGTTTCAAAATTTCTAAACTGTCATTGGTCATGTGATTAAGGTCTTGTCTAAGTAAAATTCAAAAAATTCGACCGAATGGGTTAATAGAGTTATTTTATGACACTTGGCACCATTTTCCTAAGTCCACAATGTTTTCTGTGTAAAACAACATGTTTTCGCTATGGAATTACTTGACAGTTCCGTAGCGAATCTTCCCTCCCACTAACTAAAATTGCTATGACCTTGGGTTTTTTTGCTAACGATGGGGTAATCAATATCCTATCATCATGTCAATGGTCATATATCATTTTTTCATCATGGTACATTGCAGTTATCAGTCATCATTTGTCATATTGCATGTGTGGTAATCATACCACCTTACATCATTCCATTTTCCCTCTCATATTTCTTTCCTAATTTAGTCTTACCTCATTCGAACAAAAACACTCTTACCTTCATCCTTGTAAGTTATTTGATATTTTTCCTAGCAATATTCACTTTTTTTCTTGTCTAGTTGTTGCCTTAGGCTAGCTCTTACCTTTTCCAAACAAGGTGCTTGTTGTCTTAGATAATTTTTCAGGTGTCAAATTACTAAGTTGGGAAACGTTGTATTAGAGGACATGGCTTCACATAAAAATTCAAACAAATGTGGCTCTATAATAAGATATAAGCCCATGGACATGATGTTGGTTGTGGAAGACCCTAGCTTTTCACAGGCTTTCACAAATGCTGGTTGTTTAAGGTTTTGCCAAAAACTGTAGGGATATAATGCACATGTGTGCAAGTATTTTGTTGTCAACTTCAATGTCACAAATTCAAAGGTGGGCATCTTGAGTTTTACTATTTCTCCTGAGACCATTGCACAGGAATCTGAAATTCCGAGCTCTGGAGAAGAATGGTTCAAGGCAACAAAATTCAAGCTTCAAAACTGTGATGAATTTCTAAAGAAGGAACATATAGGAATTCAAATGACCTCAGGCATACCCATGAGTTGCCTCAAGGATAAATACTAAAATATGCTTATGGTGATCCAGAAATATTTTACTTGTGAAGGTAGATTTCACATGATCTACCAATATCATTTCAGACTGTTACTTCATTTCACAGGTAAAGAAATTCTTGATCTTCCATTCTTTCTCTTCCGAAGTTTAGGCAAGATGGCTGACAAGGTACAAGCCAAACCTGAGAGCAGTGGTACTTCCATTTTTCATCATGGTTTAGTCAAATTTTAAGTTATGGAAGATTTGAAGAAATTGAACAGAGATTGGGCTAATTTTTTGTTTTTAAGTGGTTATGAGGTAGATTTTCTCACTCCATGAAGGACACCTAAGTCTAAGACAAACTGTCCTAATAAGGAAAAAGAACATAGAGCTGAAGCAAAGGTTGAACCTGAGGTAGAGGTGAAGCCCATGATGGAGCCAATGGAGGTAGAGATTCATCAGTTGCAGGAGATAGTGGTACCTCAACAAACCCCTACCAGCAACAAACTCAAAATTGATACAAGATCTCATAGAAGAATCACCAGAAGTCAAACAGAGGGGAAAGGAAAACTTGAAGACATCCTGCAAGAAATTGATATTGAAGAAAATCCTATTGTAAAGCCTGTAGAGGTTAAAGGAACACAAATAAAAAAGAAGGGTCTTACAACAAAGAAGCTTGATTTTTCTAGTGAATATTAAGGATTTGTCTTTAAACCTATGAAACCATTCACTAGGTCACAACTCTCAAAGGGAGGCAAGTCTAATACATTGCATAAATAAACAAAAAAGAAGAAGCAACCAATAAGGGAAGGAATCATAGAACTATCCACAACTGAAGCAGAAGTCATTAAGACAAAGAAAGGAAAATAAAAGGTTCAAGAAAATTCTGAAGTGGAGGTTCTAAGAGAACAAATTAAGGAAGCCAGAGAAGAAGTTTTAGAAACTAAACTGGATTTAGATGATTTTAAACAAGAAAGGAAGGAACTCACAGAATTCAAAAAGGAAGTTAGCAAATAAATTGATTTTTATGATGAAGTTACAGAAAGGTCAAGGAAGATGCTAAGAATAACATTACCACTGCACAATATGATTAAAAATACCTTGAGGAGGAAGCTACAAGACCAAGTCAAAGAGTTAGAAATCAAAATGGAAATGGTGTAGACAAAATTGAAGAAAAAGGGTTTGAAGATGGTTATAGTGGATGACCCTGCTGCCCCTTGAAAGATGGTAAGATACATTTTTGGAAATTTTTTGTCTTAGATTACTCTATCAGGTTAGTTGCAGAGCCGTGAATATGTTTTTTCAGAGGTAAAGAGTGAAAAATTAAAAATCTAGAAAAGACAAGCAAGTTTGTAGAGAACTCCAAGCTTAAAGATGAGTTTTCGCTACGACCTTGTTAAAGAATATTTTGAGGTGAAATTTCCATAATATATCATAATAGGGTTGAGTAAAAACATGTATTTACCTTATTTTTCCTAATGAAGACCCTCCAAAAAGAAAAAAATTCAGAAAAGGTGCAAAAAGTGCTAAATGGAAAACGCTACAAAAACTACGCTACGATCTTGCCTTAAAATGCTCTGTTTTTACAATGAGGTGGAATTTTTCTATTTTTATAGAACTTAATGTTTTTAGGGGAGCAGATGAGTCATTAGAAGAGGTTGAATAGTATAAATGAAGACACTTGTTGATAAAGGCCACTTAGAAAGAAGGTGTCATGGCTGCTAGCTCACCATTTTTTCCACCTCATCAACACAACAACACATCCTAAAATTCTGAGTATCAGAGCCTAGATTCTAGTATGGCAGTTTATCACTTGATCATGGTCATTTCCACCTTAGGAAAAGTTTTTTGATTCGATAAGAATCACTATGTATGGGTTATTTAAAGTTTTTTAATAAATTTAATAGTGATAGAGTCATTTTAGGTTACAAACTCCTTCTAAATGGAATTATCTCTATTTTCTCTCCATGTAATGAATTCCTTTTTGGATTAGATATCTACAACAGTTTCAAGGGTCTAGCCCAAGTGGCAGAAATTTAGTAAAAGGAATTTAACTCTATAAATAGGGGGATTTCATAGTTAAAAAGGGTTGATTGATGTTATGAGCAATGCTACTATTGTAATATTTTCACTACTCAGTTAATATACAGTTGCAGAAAAACGTTTTCAGACTTGAGATTCTTTATGGGCTCTTATGTGTTTGTTTGATTTACCTATTCAATGTCAATTAAGCTTAATTTATGCATAATTACTTGGAATTCATAAATTATTATACTCCAACTTCCTTTATACATCTTGTTTGTTGTCAAAGTTATTTTTGTAAGAGTTCATATGCCTAAGCTTCCATGAATATTGTTTTTATGTAATTGAGTTTCACACTGACTCCATGCCCAATGGTATCTATCACACATCTTTCACCTACAAAAAACCATCTAAAATACATATGAGAGTTAGCCATCTTATTGTTTAAGTTTCATTATTGAATATCATACATTTTCTTGAGAGAGCCCTCTTTGGTTGGAAGGGATAACTCCCAACTCTAAGTGGTTTGAAACAGTTACACTTGATTGACCGTTGAGTAGCCCAATTAGCCTAAGTTTGGTGATAACATTTTAATGTGTCTACACGGAGCCTGAAGCTACATTTTTCCGAACATTTGTGCTCAATAAAAACTACTAAAATATTCAAGGTAGCAGGAGGTTAGAAATATTCGAGGCTACATTCTACCTTGGTGAATCCACTTAGATTATCAACTTCTCAGCTTAAATGTGGCTTCTAAGAATATTTATACAAGGAGAAATTCAGATCCTAACCCACTTGAGATAGTTGATAATCCAAAAATAATTCTAAGAGGTATTAGAAGCTCATCAAAATTAGTTAATACATATCATTCAAGAGTTTCATCTTTTCCCTCTGAGGTTGTTCGAAGTTTTGAAGATAAAAAGTTTAATGGAAAGATATAAGAAGTTATTTGTAGATCTAAATCTAAGAATGAATTGACTAAAATTATATTATATCTACAAATAATAGGAACTGATACATCATCTCTTGTGTCAAAAGAAGAAAAACAAGGGTTTTGGGAAACTGTCACATCAGAATTGTCACTGGAACAAGAGTCATTTGAAAAATTAAAAGAACTAGATCCTTTTGGTTTCTTGTTAAGAAGGAGTTTTGGTGTCCCTTTGCTTGATTGGAGTTCTTTTGTCTCTAAAATCCAAATTCCCACCTCAAAATATCCTAGCATCTCATCCTCATTCACTATTTTTCCCCTAGTCAAAATATAATTCCATCCACTGCTTTTTTAAGTAGTAAAATCAATATCATTATGGATGGAGTTCCTCCTCCTGCAGGTCTAGCTAGGTATGCTCCTCTTGTCCTAACTTCCATACTTCATGACCTTCTAGAGGGGTATTCCACTAGAATTAAAAAATTTGGGAGTGAAGAAGATATTATTGTTGAGCAGCATGTTGACCAGTTTGATGATTTCATTGACCGAGAAGAGGTGGATGATGATGATTTGAAAATGAGGTTGTTTTCTTAGAGTTTCACAGGTGAGGTAATAAAATGATTTAAAGCTTTAGCCCGAGGGAGTTTACGTATTTGGGACCAATTATAAGACAATGTTTTGACAAAGTGGGGGAGTAAAGTGAACCTTGTTCAAGCCTTGACTGAATATAATAGTTTGAAAAAAGCAACAAATGAATCAATTCAAGATTTTTATAAAAGATTCAATAAGGTTTACAATTCTAGACCTGCTCACATTAAACCTCCTCCAGAAGCTGCTCAATTACATTATGTTGAAACTTTTGACTATTATTTTTCCATTTTATTAAGGGAGAGAGAATCTGCCTCTTTGGCTGATTTGCAAAAAGGTGATGTAAAGGTTGAGGTAAATATGGCTGCAACCAAGAGGTCTAAAATGGGAAAAGTTAGA
Source organism: Pinus albicaulis (assembly GCA_034641835.2). NCBI lineage: Eukaryota > Viridiplantae > Streptophyta > Pinopsida > Pinales > Pinaceae > Pinus > Pinus albicaulis. The sequence continues at coordinate 713,477,902 of CM076582.1, forward strand.
TTAAAAGAAGAAGAGAAACCTTCCTCTTCTTCGAATGTAAAATTTGATACCATGATGAAAACTATGGAGAGGATTATGGGTAGGCTTGCTCCTGGTACTAATCCTATACCTGCAGCACAACATGAAACACAGATTAGGAACCCTCAGTTTAGGAGGCTTCAAAACGAGCAGAGACCAAGAGACAATATAAATCAACCCAATCAATAGGTTAGAACTTCTTTTCAACAAAATATAGTGGACGAGGAAGAAACACAACCTGTATTTCAAGAAGATATCATTTACTATTTGGATGAAGATTTTTCAGGGATGTTCTTAACCAAAGAAGAACATGATGAATCTATTCATGACATAGGGGAAGATGAAAAACAATCTGATTACTTGAAAGGTTACTAGCATGCTATCTTTGAGATGCGAAAAAAATATAACATGATGAATGGAAATGTTCCTATTACAACCAATAAAGGTCGGCCAAAGAAATATGCTCCAAATCTAGTTGAACAGAAGAAATATATATCACCCCATGGTAAATAGATTGAAAAAGAACCATCAATTTTCAATCTAGAAAATGAGATTTCTAAGATCAAAATTGTTTTCCCTTTTAGTGATATCATTAAGGTCACTGAGTATAGGAGCCAAATTTTCAAGATGCTCACTACAAGAAAAAAGGACATTGGTGAGGGGCGAAAAATGTCACCATAAGATCATTGGTAAGGGTCAAAAGAGCCTTCGTCACCAAAAATTGAACGTCACAAAAGGTGGCGTCACCAAAAGTATAGGTGTTGTGGTGACATTCAAGGTTTGTCACCAATAATGATTTATAATGACGGATAGTGACTGTCACCATTTCATATGAGCAATGGTGACGGTCAATAGTCTCCGTCACCAAAAAACTGAACGTCACCAAAGGTGGCATCGCCAAAAGTATGTTTTGTGGTGACATTCAAATTCCGTCACGAATATTGATCATAATAACGAATAGTGACCGCCACCATTTCATATGAAAAAACAATTTTTTGTGATGGACCTTTCATGGACGTCACTGTTGGTGCATATATATGGAGATGTTCGTTGACTGTCACCATTTCATATTTGGTGAGGGTCAAAAAATGTCATGATAAGCTCATTGGTGACATCAAGATCCGTCATGAATAATGACTATAATGAAAAACAGTGACCCTCACCATTTCATATCAACAATAATGATTTATGGTTATGAAAATTTCATGGTCGTCACTATTGATGTGTATATATGGTGGTGTTCATTGATAGTCACCATTTCATATTTTGGTGAGGGTCAAAAAATGTCACCATAAGCTTATTGATGATGGTCAAAAGAGCATGTCACCAAAAACTTATCGTCATCATTCCCTATGAATATCAGGGCATGATGGAATCGAACCACCAACCTCCTGATTGTAAAGCAGGTGCTCTTCCATTGAGCTAACACCCTTTAAATAATTAGACTTTAAACTCGCAATTTCCCCTAAAGGTGCAAAGATACACCAAAGGAATAGAAGATCTAGGAAGATTAAATGTTGCTAGAAATAAGATGTTCAATATACAGAATAAAAATGCAATAAGAATAAATATGATATTCAAAATACATAATAAAAAGACAATAACTCAATTGATTAATTTCCTCTATGATACCTAATATTTACCAAAACTATTCATGATTAAATAATTAATATTTACCAAAACTACTAATGATTAAATATGTTTATAATTTCAGGAAGGAACATGATTTTCCTGTTACAATTTTTTGTCCTATCATGTCATGATTTAATACGAAGAATGGTTAAATACATACTAATTGGGATTTAATCCAAGAAGTGTTTAAAAACATGTAAATTTTATAAATGAACATTTTCATGTTACAATATGATTTTAAAACGGTCGAAGGCCATAATAAAACTTCTACAAAATAACCATTTATGAAAACAGGATAATGAGAATCTTAGGCAACAACCACTAAAATCATCTTGATTTCCACCTATATTAAATTAAAAGCTTCAATGTTCTGGTTTGCAATTAAGTTCTTGTGCCCAAGGAGTGCAGAGCAAGAGGAGATCAATAATAAGATGTTATCATGGATGAGGATGATAAAGGTATTGATTTGTGCTTTCCTCATAGTGTTTAATAGGGAGAAAATTCTATGTCTTAGCCAGCCCACCGAAATTATTAACTTGGAGGGTAGATTTATCAAAAACACAACAACACAATGGCCCACGAGTGGGTAGATAGATGCACCCTCTAACCATTGGATTGTCATGGGGAATGATTCCCAAAGAGTTACAGAGGCAAGATTCTATTTTGGGTATTAGTATTAGGTTAGATTAAAAGGTTATACATGAATAAACCTAAAAAAACTTAGAAGCTACAAAGTGCAAATAAATATGGGGGCCATGTAGAGAAGAAAATTCCAGGCCAATTACAATTACCATCATGCCTATACAATGCGAATTGTGGGTTCCACGTACTAGTGAAGAGACTATTTTTTATCCTTGGCAGTTGCCTTGACCTTGTGCTCGGTATTGGATTCCTACAACAAATGTACGAATCTATTCATTGTTGGCCAGTTGATGTGCAAGGTGCTTATGCAAAGGAGTCCTACTTTCAAAACCATGGTAATTTCCTCCTTGAAGCAGTGCACAAACTCAAGATAGAACACTTCATGAAATACATTATTTTTCTCTATTTTATTGCACACCCACTTCACAAGATCTTCATCCTCTCCAATTTATCGATCTATTGGTTGTCTTCCTGTCACCAGATTTAAGATCACCATTCCAAAACTATAGATGTCACTTTTTTCGGTTGTTGCCCTGTAGAATATATTTCTTCCTGAAATCCTTGCATTGGGGACTTTTTGTGTAGTGCTTCCTCCAAGTTCACTAAAAAAAAGAACACTGACAAAATCCACCATGCTGATAATGGTAATATAGGAATGGAAGGAACACAATTAATGTCAACCACAAATGCTGAATTACTGAAATATACAAGATATAACTAATTAAGCTCCTAATATCTATTGACTTCAATGAAGTAGGTTTACATCACTAAGGAAATTAGATAATAACATATTATGAGCAATAAAATTTGGAGTGATATTTATAGTGAAATAGGGTATGAACCTGTGTTAAGGTTGACCACACTAGTCCATAATGTGCACATATTAGTGTATGCAGGCTATAACAACAACCTTGCCACATCCCAAATAATCATTATCTCATGGAAATCATGGAACATATGGCAAAGGTCTCATTTATAAAATAAACTTGCATGGTTCAACTTTCTAGTGCTAAAAAGTACATTGTTTATTCTAATTGATAAAACTGCACTTTATGAGTATTCATTCATAACAAGCACTCATCTTTAGATTACTTGTAAATAGAATGTACTTGTTTTTTATCACCTTTCGATATTAAAAAAAATTTCTTATTATCCCACTCCAATCTATACAAAGTGCATAATTTCATATATTTTTTCTTGAACTCCATAGAAATACATCTATAAACAACACCACCAAGCATGCCATAGACAACTTATTGATTGATGGTTGTCAGACGACATATTCAGATACACTACCAATCTCCTCACTGAAATGCCTAGCTTTGTAGATACCATCATGTATTTAAAATCTTGTTCACAGTACCTATTACAATATAAGGATGTTTTTTAAGTATTTAGTTAGTCTTAGGATTTAGCTCATTTTTCTCCCATATGCACTGGAAAACCAAGGTGATGAATGAGTCACAAGCATTTCCTATTTTCCACAACTAAGTATGCTTTCTTCTTTCACTAAATATGTAAGTATGAATATGCACAGGAGGGATAAGCCATGTGTTTTGTGAAATTTAACACCATTCCTCTACATGACATTTTGTACTAGCACCTACTATAATTTTTTAGAGTCAAGTAATAATGACAAGGGGTGGGTAACTCAAAAATTTCGCTTTGATATTATAAATATGGAGCACAATATTCAAGACCAAAATGGAACTCAATAACAAATCCATACCAAAATAAATCCTGATTCCCAACAGCCAAAAAATTTCCCATAAACATATACCATAAATGCCATGATGATAATAGATACCAGATATTTTGGAACTTCCATTTGAAACTTGTGGAGGTACTGCAAGGGGTGGCAGTAAGAACTAGGAAAACTAAAAGAATTCATTGTCCTTGCTCCTATTTTTATTCTACGACACTCTACAAAGTATGATCTTGATCCATGACATATTTGTTCCAAGTGGTTCTAAGTTAATCATAAATGTTATATTCATATAAAATAAATGAATAAATGAGAGGCCTTATGGGCTAACTTTTAATCCTTACACCAAAATCTCCTAATATTTAAGTCTATGGAACAACTCGTTCAAAGTTTAAATTGGACTTGATTTTAAATGGAAAGAATAAAACCAACTAAGTAATTTACAAGTTAACATTTTGGATATAACTTATGTTCAATTTATATGACAAGTTATGCCATAACCTTGAAACTAATTTCTTAGCTAAAAGACTTTGTTAAGTCAACAATGGAAAAGAAAGATAGTCATGCCAAGCAAAATTCTCTTCTTCTTTTTTCTAATGAGGGTGCATGTAACTTAATAAAGGCCATATTAGAGTATCAAAACATAAACAATTTCACTAAAATCCATCGAAAAAATGTAACAATTATAGGTAGTATTCCATAATATATCACTCCCACTACCATTAAAGTTTTTTTCTTTTAAATCTAAGCGCAGTGTATGCATAACATTAAAAACTGAAGAATTGGAATAGGAACATTCTAAGTGTTTATGCCACATGCTTTCGAATAGAATACATATAGAAAGAGTGAAATTAGAAACAAAGAGAAAAATAATGAGGAAAACATTCTCCTTTAGATCGTTGTCAAGGTCAGATGGTAGTTGACATGTAATCTACAATAAAACGTTGGTACATTTGTCTCTCAATATTTATGATATGAAGTATGAAGCATGAACTATGAGGATCACACTACATACTAGTACCACAACAATCATCACTTACATTTGAACATTAACGATTCCTTTTTTCATTTTTAGAACTCAACATCACCAATTGTAGCCAAAATTTGAAACTTATATAACATAAGTTTTAACTTTTGGCTAGAATTGGTGAAGTGTTGCAATGGTTATTACAAAACCTTAAGAGAACTTCAAGATGACTAACCTCTTTTTACAGAAAGAAGATAAAAATATCATTATATAACGCTTATCCCAAGTTTGTGATGCCCACTTTTATATCGTTGGTCACCAATGTCGTATTCATTATAAAAAACAATGGCCATGAAAATTGGGGAAAAAAGCCACCATTGCCAAGAAATTTTCATTAGAAGTACAAGAAAAAGAATTAGCTATTAATTTTTGCACCAATGAATTTGGAGTTATTACATTCTTGCACCAGCTTTATTTTCAGTTTTCCCTTTGGATCACAAACATTGCTAAATCCTCACAACAATGCTTATTCAAGTATATAGTTTTTGAATTACTTGGACCATGCAAACTTCTAAATTTTATAGGGGTTCTCCTTTCATGTACTTAATTAGCAAGCTGATTTTCTTTAGGAAAACAATCCATTGGAAATGTTATCCTCACTTCAAATTAGACTGGTTCCATGAGAATGGAAGAGGATGAATAACTATTTATTTTTCATTAAATAGTGGATCTAGTGATTAACTGTTGTAGAACTGATCACAAACTGTTGTAGTAGATTTGACTGCCAATAATATTTATGATCTACATCAAAATATGATTAGAAAGAGCTGCATGAAAAAGAGGAGCATGATAATAATTTTCACCATTGTGAGTAGGCTAGTCATGATGTCCAACATGACAAAGCAGTAAACATAGGAAATGATTTTTTTTTAATAGTTCCACCAATGATACAAGATGTATGTAGTTTGTGTCAGGTAGACACCATGTTTCTACCTAAAAGGATCAACCATATGAAAATTATGATGAATATCATGCTTCCCTTACTGATAATTTAAATCCTAAAACACTTTTGAGTTCACAGAATTATACTTCAATCGCACTAATCTTATTTTGTCAAATAGTGAAAGTAAGGGAGATGTAGACTTTCATGGTAATATAATTTTCACCTCAACATTCCATTGTGAGTTTGAGTAGAGAAATAATGTAACCCCCACATTGCACTTTCAAGTTAATCATGATCATGTAAGAAATAAACGGAAGTAATAATGGTTTCCTAGAGTTTGAGGTCAATAAACTCAAAGGGTTTTTCAAAACCATAAAAGTAATAATGTGACCCTTGTGATTATCTGAGTGAACAAAAAATTAATTTTATAGCTCAACCCTCAAAGATCCTATATCATGGAATCTGATGGTCCCCCTATTTTTTATGCCTATGATCTAAATTTATTCCTCAATCTTGATGGGATAGGGAAGTTTCTCCCTGTTACTCTCAATACTCATCTAGAAGCAAAGTTATTAACATATGCCATGAATATTCCATGGTAGAAAAAAAAGGTATGTTATAAACACAAAATTAATGAAGATTTCAGTCATATAGATCCATTTCCACCTCTAGATGTCTCTATTGTTGACAATAACAAAGTTGGAAAACCCTAAAATATTGATGAAACGTGTAATTAAAACCTCAATGATAAGTTTACAACTACAATGCTAAGAATGAAAGCGATGTCAAGAAAATAATTGATGAACAATACATGCTTGACCCAAATAAAAATTCTCTCTAGACCACATCAAATGAAAATATGTTCTCTTCTCCATGAACATGTGGAAAATCATTCATGCAATATATTTTTATAAGGAAATGTAGACATTGAACCTCTAACAAATCCACATGAAGTCGAAACCGAGGGACAAATTTGGGGCCCGGAAAAGGTGCATTCTGGAATGATTGATGATATAGGTCAAAATGATCTTGAAACCAACAAGTAGAAATTTTATCAATGTAGTCATAAACAAGATTTGGCTACTTTGACCACTCATCTTATGGGGTACCTTTCAAAATGTTATTCACATCAATAAGATATATATATGCACTGGTAACCAAAAACATGAATTGCAAGAAATTAAAAAAAAAGGATACTAGCAGGAGTAACAAGTTTCGATATTATCATGAGCCTTATAATATTTTTCATAGGAAATATGGTCTATAGCACGTTGAGGATGTGGTTCATCCCGAGTGGACTATTGCTTGCATCATTGCATTGGTTTCAACATCGCGAGTGAAAGGGTTGCTGACAAGTTAAATATTCGACTCAACCATGTTGGAACCAAGAAACCAGTGGTTCAAAACTATAGGCCTATTGAGCACCATGCAAAGATAGCTAAAGGAGAACATTCCAATGCACAATCTAGTACCAGAAACCCTGTACAACATAGTCAAGAAATTGACATATTTATCAAAAAATTTAAGCTAATCTCATATGAAATGACCCCACAAATATTTGTAGTTGTAGAAATGTACCTGACTAATTTGCATAAATATCCTAGAACAAAAATGGCGAATCAATTTTTACCCACTCTTTTGCATGCTCTATGGGATAGGACCAGTTCTAATATAATTCAAAAGTAAAAAAGAATTAGAAGTGCTGATCAATGTGAAATTTTTTTGAAGAGTTCTCTTCATGCTACTAGAAGGATAGCTAACTCACATGATATTTTGTATCCAGAGGAAAAATGGGACCCAAACCCTTTGCATAACTTTGAGTACCTTGTCCACAATAAAAGAATGGAAAGAATTTTAAGCTTAAACGATTTAGAGTTTTCATTTTTAGCACAGAAGGGAAACATGGATGAACAAGAGTCAATTATGATGTGGAAACCATCTTAAAATAGTATAATAGACAAATACAATGTGCTTGTACTCTAAAATTACTTAGTGTTTGACATGAGATTGAGAAATGAAAATTGGATTTTGGAAGTATTTCACATGGATCAATGTTGGCCCAAAAAATTATTGAATAGGGGTCAATTTGGTATAAAAAATGCCACTAGTACTTGAAGAAACATGAGATCAACATTTCTAAGTTTCACACTATTTCTGGAAAAGGACTCTCTAAGCTCATATGGGATGGTAATATGCAATGTCGCCAATGAATTAATTTCCCAACTATTTATAGGCCTATCACTTAGAGCCTTAGGTGCATAACTGCCAAATGGGTTGGATCACTAGCACTTGTGGTGGCCTAATAATGGTTATGGAAGACTATGGAATCAATATTCCTTAAAAGACAGAATTGCATATCATGGTTCCCTTGTGGAAAGTTTTCATCTATCTAATATGGACCTTTAACAATAATTATTTTGACAATAGTATCTGCTCTCATGTGATGGAAAAATGGGAGTTTCCAGAAAATGGGGCCGTATGTAGTATGAAAGAGTTCCCTCTTAGTTTTGTCTTGGTAAGACAAACAAACCCTCTTAGTTCCCCTAAAGTTTGTACATGTGTTTTAAGGCTTTACCACTTAAAGTGAAAGTTTGTGAGGTAGCAAGAATCATCATTGTATCTTAGAATTTTTATAAATTTCAATTTTGGGCATTGACCTAGTTAGAAACAAGAAACAAGCAGTCTCCATGTTAGATGGAAAAACAACCCGGGATAGCAGTTGTGGATTCACCCTTTCAATATTTTAAAACATTAGAGCTTTTGCTTTATTTTTGGTTTACAGTTTCATCATTACCATAGGTCCATTTTAACAATCTTTGATACCAGTGCTTTAATGGGGTAAATTGAAAGAAAACAGATGACCACACTACATGGATGTGATCTTTCAAATCATATGAAATCATCTTGAAAAGGAAATGCAAAATAAGGATGGGTATGAGAAATGTCTTCTTTTTAATATAATGGGTGAGACATAATGATGGGCTGCAAAAGTAAAAAACTTAAAAGAGTTGCAGGATGCTCTGCTCACACTCAAGGAGATACACATTTTCCTTGAGAGGGATCTCTACATGTGGTCCTTCAAGGGGATATGACAGTTTGTAAGGAAAGGGATTGCATTACCAGGGGTTCCAAGGTGCATTCTCAACTATAGTGGATTTTTGAAGAGAATGAGTGTTACACAGCATTTTGTCACCGTCCTTGCAATCCCCATCCTTCACATTGGAGGATCATTTATATGACTAATAAGAAGTGTCATGCCTTGAAAATTCCATCATTGCATCCCTTGCCATGAGGAAAACATTCCTTATGTTGAAAATTCCCTGAGCAGACCATCAGAAACACGTGTTTTTTGGTTGGCGCTGGTAGACCGTTATGCCCTCGCACCAATGAGAAGGATTAACACTGGGCCCCATGCCCATTGGCACTCTGTCCCAGTGAGCTACCTGCGCCAAGCTGTTTTTGGAATTTTTTTTAAATATAGAGGCAAAGTTTCCATGATAACGACTTCATGGGTGAGTCAGCCTGGGTGGTTCGACTGAATAACTATGAACACCCTCCTTTGGCCTCTTTTTTCCACCTTTTTGGTAAACCTCCCAAAGGATAAGGCCTCCCTTCCACCATTGTATGGATTCCAACATCCTCCTCTCCCTCTATAAATAAATTTATCTCCCATTGAGACACTAGCTGAACAATTATAGCTCATTGGCTAAAGAGAATTACTGAAAATATTGCTAAGGAGATAGAACAAAGAAAGAGACCTTTGTCGAGAGAGAGCTTAGGCTTGTGTCGTCACCTCGTCCAAATTCCCCGATGATCCTTCGAGATGCGCTTCGATTGAACCTGCTGAAGGAGGCTGCGACGTCAAGGCTCTGGTTGTCATCTCTTTCTTCTATTTATATATACATGACTATTGTCTGGTTCCCATCTTGTGTTAATATGGTTTATTTTACGCAATGTGTTTAGTCTTCCTTGACTGACTAGTTCACTATGAATGAAATTATTGTCTTTTATGTTTCTCTTGTCTTTGATCTTTGTGTAGGAATATGGGTACCATTGCTGAAGGACCGTGACCCGTTGAGACAGAGATCAAGAGGCCACCACTACTATAGTTGTGACAATCGTGTTGGACTCTAAGTAGGACAATCTATCCCAGCCTATTTCATTTGTTAGCTAGGAACCTACACATTAGCTTGTTCCCTTGTTGCTAGACCCACTCTAGGTCTAGAGGAATCATCTCTATCATCAGAGAGGATTTACCTTTCCAACAAGTTGGTGAATCCATTGGTGATCAGTGTGAGTTTTTCATCTCGTTTCTCGTTGGGAATTTTCCTGGTCGAGTTGACTTCGGTCGTTTGATTTCTTGTCTATCTTTTTTAGCTTGCTTGACTATTTGGAATTCTCGAGTTTACCTCCAGAGTGTCAAGAGTGACCTCTGCTCACTGGTTTTTTCCTTTTCCCATAGTTATCTGGCTTGGTGCATGTTTTCTTTGAACAGTCGCACCAGTTGGTGCTATTTTCTTTTGTCTTAATAGTGCCAACCCCTGTTTGGCATGGATTACCGCCTCACAGTCGCACCGAATCCTATAGGATTTGGTTTGACCTTCTTGTTGAGTTTTTGGTCAGTTGTGCTTGACTTTGGGTTGTTTCTTTGATTTGAAATTGGTCTTTTGGAATTGTTTTGACTGTTGTAGGCTTGCTCTTCTCAGTTGTTTTTCTATTCTCTCATCAGTGCAGTACATAGCCCTAGGGTTTCTAGTTGTCTTTTACTCACTCAACCTTCTAATTGAAGTTCGAGTCCTTTGATTGTTATCTGTTCGATTCCCTGATCAATTGTGTTAGTCTTTCTTGATCCTTTGTGTTTTGGTTTGTTGAATGATTACCTTTGTTTTTGTTTGAATCTTAATTTATTCACTTCAAGCATAGATCACATTGCTCATTTGGGTCATTTTGACAGCTTTCTGTTTGTTTGAAAGAGTGCATATTTGGTTTGAGTAAGTTTTTATGTCTGTATTTATTTTTAATTATTAATTTTAAAATATCTACTTTTGTAATGATCCAAGCTAGTGTTCAATTTTCTTTTTAATGTAATTAGTATGTTGTGTTCTTCATTCTTTCAAAAAACAAAAAAAATTGCATTCTTTCATTTGCATCGAAAATGAAAAGTTCTTTTGCATAACTAGCACTTGATGAACTAGGAAAGAGTTTTTCGTTTTTCGTTTGGTTGTATTAGATGCATTAGTGGACTTCTTCGTATGATTTCATTTTTTGCTACTTTCTGGAAGATCTCTATCCTTCTATTAGTTAGCATTCATCGAACAGAAAATGGTGTTCTTTTACACATAGTGTGCATTTAGGAAATTTTAGATCAAATTCGGTAGGGCCTTGAAACTGAAACATTAATTCAAGATCAACTTTAAAATTAATTCCACAAATCTAAGGAAGCATTGGAACCTAACACAAATTTTTTTAGAGGTCTAGGCTAGTGACTTGTTTCATCGTTGTTAAACCTGGTAGCTGTCGTTTGCCACCTGGACTTAGCCAGCGCTAGTACAAACTTGTGCTCCTTGTATCGTCGTGTATATAAAAAGAGACGCTCATAGGTTCAAATCCTTTATCCATAGGAAGCTGAGTCTGCCGCCCTGTAACCATGATACACCGAACACAACATTCGGGGAGAATACCTGCACGTACGTTAAGTCCTTGGTCATTTCTCTTTCATTTGATCACGAAGGTGTATATGGAATTTCACGGAAACTTGGTACACCCTCTTGCTTAGATTGCTTGAGTAGTCATTTCGATCTTTTCGTGACTTCTTAAAAAGTGAATAGATCATTGAGATCTTTTCCTTTCATTCTCTCTTCAACCTGAAAGTGATAGAGTCACCTTTTGCCTATTGCTTGAATCTTAAAATATGAAACAACATAGTTTTGTTTCAATGTCTTAAAATATTAATTGCCCACGAAATATTCCTGGTTAAAATGATCTTCCTTAGAATTTTGTTTTATGATTATTTCCAATGGAAAATTTCCCGAAGTTTTCCAACCAAGGAATCCCCTCTGAAGGGAATCCTGGTCCTTTTCCTGCACTTGGGAATGTTGGTGCTCCTTATATGACAACATTGTCCCTACTTGGGTTAACTGTTGGGTTTCCTGTTTGGTTATTCTCGACCTCTGTGATCTCAAATGTTCCACCCACTGTACAACCACCCCCTCCACCTGGACAACATTATGTTGATTCTAAGGTGGACCTCTCCCCTTCTTCGCATGTTTCTTCATCCTCCTCTTCTACTTCGCTTGGTGAAAGTCTGGATTCTAGTAACTAGGTTGCTAAGAAGAAGAAGAAGGTTAAGAAGAAGAAGTCAGATAAGAGGAAGGCTAACTCTGCAGCTATTGTGCATCATATAACTTCCATTGATAAACCATCCAACCTTCCATGGAAATTCAAATTCCCTTGCATGTTGTGAAAAGGTGACCATCTTCTTCGAGACTGCCCTGGCATTCCCAAGGTACTTGAAGTATGGTCCAATGACCGTCCGTCATTGTCTTTGGCTTCTGGAAGTCGTCTTGGTGGCACGTCTTCGACTAACAATCATAAGACTCATAAGAAACAGGGTAATATTTCCAATCCCTGTAAGTTGTGTGAAGAGCATCATCCCATTCACCTTTGTCTGTACATGGATGAAGCCAAGAGAGTCATTAGGGGAATTTTGAGGTCTAAAATGGGCCTCCTAAGGAAATTATAAAATAATAGTGGAAAAAATCAAATAAGAGTTGATGACATCATCAAATTTTAGAGGGAAAAATGAAAAAACTACTTTTTCAATTCATATTTTCAACTTATCTCTCAAATTTTTTACTCAAATTTCGAGCGGGAGTACTCATTGGATGCGAAATTTAATTCCTCATCCAAGGAGTACCCATGTTGCATACTTTCGATGGGTCCTACTACACAAAAAATGAGAAATACATAAAAAACGTGATTGTAATCATGTTTTTTTATGTATTTCCCATTTTTCATGTAACATGGTTCATTGAAAGTATGCAACATGGGTACTCCTTGGATGAGGAATTAAATTTTGCATCCCTTGGCTTTTCCCACTCAGAATAGGAGTGGGAGATAAGTTGAAAATACGAGTTGAAAAAGTAGTTTTATTATTTTATTATTTTTTAATATTTTTACCTTTTTATTTAAAAAATGGTAAATCATCCCCCATGGTTGACATCATCATCTTGAATCCTATTGGTTATTATAAAGTTTATTTTTGCTGTACATTTTTCTTAGGAGACCCATTTTAGACCTCAAAATTCCCCTAATGGTTGGACAACCCTAATTTTTCTGTACCCTACCTTCCGACTGGTTACCAGAAGCTTTCTTTGAGTCCTCCACTGATTGATTCCAGGATCGGTCAAGATTCATCCTTGGCCAATCCCGTTCCCCCGAGAATTCGAATTCAAGAATCCGTTCCCAACCAAACATTAGTCATGGAATCGGTTGATCTGATGATGCCTATAGTTCATCGGGTCTTTTCCATCGAGAGTGGATCTCATCCCCCTCATGTTCTTCTTGTTTCTTTAGATTCCTCGAACTTGGAGAAAGATCCTCCCGTCTCTGTGATTCAAAAATTTTCTCTTCCTGCTCCCAAGTCTGTGGTCCATGAGGATGCTCCTCTTGCTCCGGTAACACCAGGGGAAGACCATCTCAGTTCAATAGTACCCCCTCCAAGTAGTTTGGTTGCTTCCTTCGATTAGAGTCGATATGTCAGATACCGCCTTCCTTCTTATGTGCCTTTTGAGATCATAGTACAAACCTTTGATGTGGCCATACCTAGCACAATTATAGATGAAGGCGCATTTGTTAGTGTTCTGTATTCAACTACTTTGCAAGATTTTGGTTCTCCACTACTTGTGCCTATTACACAGAATCTGTTGGCATTTAACAGAGGAACCAATCAACCGTTAGGGATCCTTCTGCAGTTACCACTCACTTTGGGAGGGAAAACCATCTGTATAAACATGATGGTTTTCCCAGGCCCCTTGGATTTCAATTTACTCTCGGGGAACGACTATGCTTATGCCATGGGTGCACTTATTTCCTCCCTCTTTCATGTGATCTGTTTTCCACACAAAGGTCGGATTGTGACCATTGATTAAATTTCATTATTTGGTCTGGAGGTGGCAACTGGCCCACCATTTTCCTTTCCAGGTATTTATTCGTTGGTTGTATCTTCCTCGCCACGAGATAATTATGTGGCCACTTGTTCGTTGCCCTCTTTCAGTGACAGTTCCATTGAGTACCATGTACTGGGGGCATTCAATCATGATTTCCAAGATGTTCCTCTCCCATCAGATGCGAACCTCTTAGAAGCCATGAATTCTTATTCGACATGATAATTTGTCTTCGGAGTAGAATTCATTTTCTTGTGTCAAGCTCCTTAAAAAATGAAACAAGATCTTTGGAGTAGAGTTCGTTTTTCTTGTGTCAAGCTCCTTAAAACATGAAACAAGGTGTCATGAGGATAGTTATTTTACCATGTCATCATTAAAAATGAAATAGTTTCCCTTTTAATTCTAAGCCTTTGATGATATCTCGTAAAATCCCAGTCGAGTCTTTCTCTTGATCTCGTGTTTGAACCTTCATTCCATCCACCTGTTAGTAACCAGCAGTCTACTTCGGTGAATGCACTGAAGCTTGGGGGACATGTACCTCGAATTGAGTCACCATGCTGAGGGCATGAAAACATTTTCAAGCATATTTTATCTTTGTTTCAAGCTTGTGTAAAAATGAAACCAATTTCAAGCAGAGTTTCCTGATTTCAAGCTTGTGTAAAAATGAAACCATTACCTCTCATGATTTCCATTTTATCAGTCTATTTTTCTAGATGAGCCTTGGTTTTCTCATTCCATTGTCACCATCTTCTTGGCCGATCATATGCCTTCAATTGGTTTTTTGACACGTTCCTGAGGCACCACTAAAATGAGTGGTCTTGTTAGCCAGCCTTTTGACCTTTACTTTTTATGAGTAGTTCCACCATCACCGGAACCAGTTGCTACCCTTAATACCACTCATTCCTCTAGGAAGAGTCAACTTTCAGCTCTTTTCTGACTCTCAAAATATGAAAAGATTTCCGAGACTCTTTTCATTTTGAACTCATTAAATGGCTACGAAACGATATCTACCCAGTATAAATTTACCCCTTTTTTGGGCTGGGATAGATTATTTACGAAAAAGGAATACCTTATCCTATCACGACTAAGAGGTTCTATCAGATATTTTTTTCTACCTTTTCGTATTTGAGGGACTATTTACGAAAAGGGACCTGCTAGAGTTTTCTTTTATGCTTCTTTTCAAACTCTCGAAACATGAAAATATGTCAAGTTCTTCCTTTTTCATACTCGTTAAACTCTGATGACATCGGAAATCGTCTTCATGACGTACCCAAGTTCCTCCTTTGTAGGGCTCGTAAAATGTACTAGGATGGATTTGTCTGAAGGAAAAACTTACATCACAAGCATATGCTATCCCCTTCAAGCTTGGTTTCCAAAAATAATTGGGGTGCTCGTTAGAAATGGTGGGGGTAAATGGAACCAGTTTTTAGTCATGTCCGCAGTCTATTGCTCTTGAACATGACACTCATTTGCATTCGTGTCGGGTTGGGGACATCTCATTTTGTCATTTTTGCCTCTATGGGTTTCGATAATCTATTTTTATCTCTCATCTCCTCTTTGCCACATCATCATGACCTCATATCCCTTAATGTCAAATACTGCCAAATCCAAAGTCGTGTCGCTGATATGTTCAAGAGAAGTTTCCCTTTGTAGTTTTCAACCTCCCTCTCTGCCTCTATTTAGTCCTAATTCACTATCATCATGTTCCTCTCTCTCATGTTGATGATGTGGGAAACATTATGGCCATCCTTTGACCGGGTCACTTCCTGTTGAATTTAGCTCATTATCTAGGAAGTTGATCTAGAGACTCCTTTCCGGTACCTTGGAGCTTGCATGCCTCAATGGAAAGTTCTTCGCATTCGACGACAAGTCCACATCATTGGCCTTCGATCGAGTGATTTTGTGGGTGCTCGATGCCAGATCACTGTTCACATTCTGTGGATTGTACCTATTGTACCTTGAGAGCCATTTTCATTATTGGTGGTTTCTCTCATGCCCATTAACAACTTTCATCATTGGTTGGTAATCAGGTGAATATCTTGCATGTTCAACTTCAACTCACATATTCACATGCTTTAATTTGTACTTTTTTAGGTTGAGATGGAGTGCAGGACCCTAGGTATTTTCTGATAAGATCCAGGTTGCAGGATATTGTGGTTTATCATGACTCTTTTGATTGGATGGTTGTGACCATACCTGATTCTATTCATTGATCCTTACTGGATGGTTGTGTCCATACCTCAGATCTCATTTTTTATGTACTCTATTATGGATGGTTGCACCCATGCCACATGTTCATGTATCAGAGATATCAGTTGTATTTGTAATTTCAGGTCTTCTGACAGTGGTGTTTGGTTCAAACGTGTTCTCGTAAAGAATTTCACCCCTCCCTCTCTCTTGGGCCTCATACTTTAGGGGGCATCTGTTACACAACATTTAGTAACCGTCCCTGCAATCCCCATCCCGCACATTGGAGGATCATTTCTGTGACTAATAAGAAGTTTCATGCCTTGCAAAGACCATCATTCCATCCCTTTCCATGAGGACAACATTCCTTCCATTGAAAATTTCCTGAGCATACCACCAGAAACACATGTTTTTGGGTTGGCGCTGGTAGACCTTTATGCCCTTGTGCCAATGAGAAATATTAACACTGGGCCCCACGCCCATTGGCACTCTATCCCAGTGAGCTACCCATGCCAAGATGTTTTTGGAATTTTTTTTAAATATAGAGGCAAAGTTTCCATGATAATGGCTTCGTGGGTGAGTCAACCTGGGTGGTTTGACTGAATAACTACGAACACCCTCCTTTGACCTCTTGTTTCCACCTTTTGGGGAAACTTCCCAAAGGATAAGGCCTCCCTTCCACCATTGTATGGGTCCCAACCTCCTCCTCTCCCTCTATAAATAAATCTATCTCCCATTGATACACTAGCTGAACAATTATATTTGATTGGCTGAAGAGAATTGCTGAACATTTTGCTAGGGAGATAGAACAAAGAAAGAGATATTTTTCGAGAGAGAGCTTAGGCTTATGTCCTCGCCTCGTCCCAATTCTCCGATGATCCTTTGAGATGTGCTTCGACTGAACCCGCTGAAGGAGGCTATGATGTCAAGGCTCCTATTGTAATCTCTTTCTTCTATTTATATATACATGACTATTTTCTGGTTCCCATCTTGTTTTAATATGGTTTATTTTACGCAATGTGTTTCGTCTTCCTTGAGTGACTAGTTAGATATGAATGCAATTATTGTCTTGTATGTTGCTCTTGTCTTTGATCTTTGTGTAGGAATACGAGTACCATTGCTCAAGCACCGCAACCTGTCAGGACAGAGATCAAGAGGCCGCCACTACTATATCTGTGACAATCGTGTTGGACTCCAGGTAGGAAAATTTATCCCAACCTATTTCATTCGTTAGCTAGGAACCTACACATTAGCTTGTTCCCTTGTTGCTATACCCACTCTAGGGCTAGAGGGATTGTATTTGTCTGCAGAGAGGATTTGCCTTTCCAACAATGAGGGATCCAAATTCCAAAGTCTACTTTGACTACTTGAAAATAAAATTGACAGTTACAAGATTATTGGTTTGCATCAACAGGATGGATCTCTTGTAGAGGATCAAACAAAGGTCAAAGGCATGTTCTGATTGCATTTTCAAAATATTTTCTCTTAATGATTTTACGGATCATGTGGTAGAAGTCAGGAATGCTCATTGTAGAGTCATTCCATGCAAGAGTTATATCTATTGGTGTAGTGATTGAGTCAAATTGGATAGTGACTTCTGGAAAGAGAGGGGTTTTTTTAGCTCTTATTTCTATGAATAATAAAAATTCATCCGGAATGGATGGCCTTTGATGTGATTTTTTCATCAGGAATGAATGGCCTTCGTTCTGATTTCTACAAGGCCATGTTGAACACAATACATGATTATTTCTATTGTTTGACAGCTGAAAATTTATCTTTTAAAAGGCTATCTAAATCTCTCAATCAAGGCCATAGCAAACGCATTACCAAGAATGTACCTAGGGGCACCATTGGAGGTTGGAGCCTCATTACTTTCCTCAGTGTCTCATACAAGATCATAGCTAAAGCAATGGCTCTCAATTGCATGGAAGTTAGTTCAACAAGAGCAGATAGGTTTTGTACAAGGTCCAATTTTACTAGACACATAATCCAAATTTGAGAGGCCTTGGAATGGGTTTGAGACAATGGCTAGCAACCTTGTTTTTTGCAGATTGGAGCTTCATCACAAACATGTTGGTTTTTCTTGTACTTTGGACCACGATGTGTGGCCATGGTGAACACACTACTCTCTAATGCATCAACATTTCTCCTTGTTAGTAACTAATTATCCCCTGAAATTTTTCTAAATCAATTTATTTGTCAAGGGTTCCCCTTTGCCCAAATTTTTATATTTGAAAATGGATGCCTTGACTCACCTATTTGAAGCTGCTAGCATTTAGGGGAAATTGAATGACATCTTACGTCCTGATGGGTCAAACATGGTCAAAAATCATTTTGCTAATGGATCCTTTACTTCTATGAGTGTTAAGAAGAGTTTTCTTGATGGTGCTCATATTTGTTTGCAGATATCTAGCTCTACATTAGATGTTGTGGCTAGTGACCAAGAGATTTTTTTATTTGTTAGAGTTAGACTCTCACCCTACTAGGTTCCCACAGCTCAGACTTATGTTTGACTCAGGGTAATTGTGAGGTATCTAGGCATTCCATTTGAAATTTTGAAGTGGGGCTTTCACTAGTGGCTATCCAGGATTGGTGTACCATGTCTTCAAAAATTTTAGAGTAAGCCTTGATTTTAGGATCATAAGGACCTCTCATTAGATGGGAAGTTGATAAGGGGGTTGGACAGATCCTCTATGCCTCACACATTTATTATGTATCTTGTTGGTTGCCTAGTAAGACTCAATTTCATCATATGGAGTAGATCATGCAAACATACATGTGGTCAGGGTATGGTGGGAAGAAAAATATTCCACAAGGATGGGGGGGCTCATCCCTATCCCAACATGTTGAAAAATAACATTGCGACATCGAGGCTATTTTACAGGGATGCGGGGTGGATCTCTGGTCATTCCTTGCAATATTATCAACTAAAAAGGCTTTAACCTTTGTTTCTTTATAATAACCCATTAAATCCAACTCTTAATGCAATATGGGGTGTTGGCTGATCTAGAAGACATGTGAGCACACAAATTACACCGTTTATAATCTATTTGGAAAGATAATCAGGACCAATATTTATTTCTCCTTCAATGTCGGGCTCACTAGTGTGCTACCTTGTTTGGAAATTGTAGCTATCTTGTCCACTCTTCCTTCATTGGGATTTGGTAGTGATTGACAGTCTCTACTCTATTTTCCCTAGGAAGATTAAGTGTAAGTTTGTTTTTGAGCAAAAATTTAGTTATCTTTCTCCTTTTTGTTCCATGTGGTGTAATGAGGTACATGAATAGATATTAACTAAGGGTGAATTATTAATAAGAGATTCTCAATCTTTATATTTGGTAACCTATACAGACTTTATTTATACTTTGCTAGTCTTACAGAAGAGGATATTGATATAAGATCCATTGTATATACAGTTCCACCTTATGATTTATTATTTGTAAATAATTTTCCGTAAATAAAAGAGATATTTTGACAACAACAACAATAAAATGATGGATGAACTACACCAAAAGTTGTTGATTTTATTACATTCTTGCATTCTGCTGATTTGAGATGCTAGTTGGGGAAAATTCACTCCTTAATTCCTATTTGTTGAAGTTTTTAGGTTAATCATTCTCCCAGATCTCAAGCATTATAGAGCTTTGAATGAATACCTATTATCTCCCTAATACCTAAAAATATTAGCGTGATATAAATATAACATCTAACTTCAATAGGCAAGTATGGTCTCTAACTACCTGCTAGAACTTCTTCCTTCCTGGACTCTTGAAAGGGAAAGTCTGGTCTCTAGATACCACAAAAAATTCCTCACTCTTGGGATTTGGGTAGTCACTATATGCATGGGTAACATTTAGATTTATAATAAGTGGCAGGGCATACATGAATTTAAACTTTCATCGATCATTTGGGATATCTAATTTCTTTTCTAGTTCATAACAAGATGCCATCATGGAAAAGATCCCTAGGAAGATCAACACACGCCATTCTAGGAAAGAAGTAGCCAAAAATAGTAGTTTGCATTGTTACAATGCCTATTTTGTGTCAACTAAAGAAATAAAGGCTTAGTAAAGGCATTCAAGGTTGATGGCCTATGTGCTTGGTCAATTAATTTAATTTAATATAAAAACTTGTTGATCTAAACAACTCGGTGTGCTATGCAAATTCACTGAAACAAAATCAAGAAATCCACATAATACTAGGATATCAAAATTTTCTATGCTTATTACCAAAAAATTGGATATGAAAGAAATATGGGATTAACAAATGTGAATTTGTTCAAAAATACTTATACACTTGACACACAAATGAGAGCTAGAAATTTAAATGCAATGTGACAACTTAAGAATTATAATGTGTTGGTTGATTTTTTCAAGCTTGAATTAGATTCACCACCATATTGTTACATACTTCCTACTTGAAAAACACAACAAAGGGAGCAAGGTTGACCCTTGGTCAATGATGTTCAATGCTCTGCAATTCATCCCTAAAACATATCCAAAATTCTACCCTGAAACCTGTCCTTCATCCACATGTGCCTTTGGTGTGATTTTTTCGTCAGGAATGGATGGCCTTCATTCTGATTTCTACAAGGCCATGTTGAACACAATACATGATTATTTCTATTGTTTGACAACCGAAAATTTATCTTTTAAAAGGCTATCTAAATCTCTCAATCAAGGCCATAGTAAACACATTACCAAGAATGTATCTAGGGGCACCATTGGAGGTTGGAGCCTCATTACTTTCCTCGGTGTCTCATACAAGATCATAGCTAAAGAAATGGCTCTTAATTGCATGGAAGTTAGTTCAACAAGAGTAGATAGGTTTTGTACAAGGTCTAATTTTACTAGACACATAATCTAGACTTGAGAGGCCCTGGAATGGGTTTGAGACAATGGCTAGCAGCCTTGTTTTCTGTAGATTGGAGCTTCATCACAGACATGTTGGTTTCTCTTATACTTTGGACCACGACATGTGGCCATGGTGAACACACTACTCTCTAATGCATCAACATTTCTCCTTGTTAGTAACTAATTATCTCCTGAAATTTTTCTAAATCAATTTATTTGTCAAGGGTGCCCCCTTGCCCAAATTTGTATCTTTGACAATGGATGCCTTGACTCACCTATTTGAAGTTGCTGGCATTCAAGGGAAATTGAAGGACATCTTATGTCCTGATGGGTCAAACATGGTCAAAAATCATTTTTCTAATGGATCCTTTACTTCTATGAGTGTTAAGAAGATTTTTCTTGATGGTGCTCATATTTGTTTGTAGATATCTGGCTCTACATTAGATGCTGTGGTTAGTGACCAAGAGACATTTTTTTAGTTTTTAGTGTTAGACTCTCAGCCTACTAGATTCCCACGGCTCGGACTTATGTTTGACTCAGGGTAATTGTGAGGTATCTAGGCTTTCCATTTGAAATTTTGAAGTGGGGATTTCACCAGTGGTTATCCAGGATTGGTGTACCATGTCTTCAAAAATTTTAGAGTAAGCCTTGATTTTGGCATCATAAGGACCTCTCATTAGATGGGAAGTTGATAAGGGGGTTGGACAGATCCTCTATGCCTCACACATTTATTATGTATCTTGTTGGTTGCCTAGTAAGACTCAATTTCAACATCTGGAGCAGATAATGCAAACATACATGTGGTCAGGGTATGGTGGGAAGAAAAATATTCCACAAGGATGGCGGGGCTCATCCCTCACCCAACGTGTTGAAAAATAACATTGCGACATCGAGGCTATTTTGCAGGGATGCGTGGTGGATGTTTGGTCATTCCTTGCAATATTATCAACTGCAAAGGCTTTAACCTTTGTTTATTTATAAGAACCCATTAAATCCAACTCTCAATGCAAGATGGGGTGTTGGTTGATCTAGAAGACATGTGAGCACACAAATTACACCGTTTCTAATCTATTTGGAAAGATAACCAGGATCAGTATTTAGTTCTCCTTCAATACCGGGCTCACTAGTGTGCTGCCTTGTTTGGAAATTGTAGCTATCTTGTCCACACTTCCTTCATTGGGATTTGGTAGTGATTGACAGTCTCTGCTCTTTTTTTCCTGGGAAGATTAAGTGTAAGTTTGTTTTTGAGCAAAAATTTAGTTATCTATCTCTTTTTTGTTCCATGTGGTGTAATGAGGTACATGACTAGCTATTAACTAAGGGTGAATTATTAATAAGAGATGCTCAATATTTATATTTGGTAACCTATACAGACTTTATTTTTTCTTTGCTAGTCTTACAGAAGAGGATACTGATATAAGATCTATTGTATATACACTTCCACCTTTTGATTTACTATTTGTAAATACTTTTCTGTAAATAAAAGAGATATTTTGACAAAAAAAACAACAAAATGATGGATGACCTACACCAAAAGCTACTGATTTTCTTGCGTTCTTGCATTCTGCTGATTTGAGATGCTAGTTGGGGAAACTTCACTCCTTAATTCCTATTTGTTGAAGTTTTTAGGTTAATCATTCTGCTGGATCTCAAGCATTATAGAGCTTTAAATGAATACCTATTATCTCCCTAATACCTAAAAATATTATCACGATATAAGTATAAGATCTAACTTCAATAGGAAAGTATGGTCTCTAACTACCCACTAGAACTTCTTCCTTCCTGGACTCTTGAAAGGGAATGTCTAGTCTCTAGCTACCACAAAAAATTCCTCACTCTTGGGATTTGGGTAGTCACTATATGCATGGGAAAAATTTATATTTAAAATAAGTGGCAGGGCATACGTGAATTTAAACTGTCATCAATCATTTGGGATATATAATTTCTTTTCTAGTTCATAACAAGATGCCATCATGGAAAATATCCCTAGGAAGATCAACACACACCATTCCAGGAAAGAAGTAGCCAAAAATAGTAGTTTGGGTTGTTACAATGCCTATTTTGTGTCAACTAAAGAAATAAAGGCTCAGTAAAGGCATTCAAGGTCGTTGGCCTATGTGCTTGGTCAATTAATTCAATTTAATATAAAAACTTGTTGATCTAAACAACTCGGTGTGCTATGCAAATTCACTGAAACAAAATAAAAAAATCCATACTAGGATATCACAATGTGCTACGCTTATTAACAACAATTTGGATATGAAAGAAATATGGGATTAACAAATGTGAACTTATTCAAAAATACTTATACACTTGACACACAAATGAGAACTATAAATTTAAATGCAATGTGACAACTTAAGAATTATAATATGTTGGTTGATCTGTTCAAGCTTGAATTAGATTCACCACCATATTGTTACATACTTCATGCTTGAAAAACACAATAAAGAGAGCAAGGTTGACCCTTGGTCAATGTTGTTCAACGCTATGCAATTTAGCCCTAAAAAATATCCAAAATTCTGCCTTGAAACCTATCCTTCATCTACATGTGCAAGGTAGAGAGAGAGAAGCTTCAAGTGTTGTAAAAACCAATGATGCGAGGAGAGAGAGATATTTGATGATTGATGATGTCCAAAATGTGGAATAGGCCTCTCATATTTATATCCTTCGTTGAGGGTGGAGACACATCCACTGGGGCTTATGAGCCTACATTAGACTTTTATTCGACCTTGAAAATTTGCACGTGTGAGAGAAAAAATTCAAAATCTCACTTCTGCACCTCTCGGAAAGAGGAATCCAACAAAAATATTTTCTCCATATGAACTGTCCAAGGTGGAGTTTGGCCCTAGTTGCCAATTTTAATAGCCATGCACTTTGAAGAGGTCAAAATGGAACCCCTAAAGGGAGGACAATTCAAGTCAAATTTTGACAGGGCTACAAAAAGAGATGTCGGAAGAGAATCTAGTGAAAGGGTAATAACGAGCACGAATGGGGAGATGATTGTAGTCTATATGGAAAAAATAGGAATCAACATAAACAATCAAGCAGGAATAAGGGATCTTATAGTGGATTTAAATTTTTCCTAGGCCTAGCCTGGAAAGAGTGGAAATGGAATGGAGTGGAATTCTTAGATTATAATCAATGTTGTGATGACAGAATGCATTTCTTCTCGAATTTGGAAGTTTGAACCCCCAATATCAATGGATTAAAAGGAGGGTTCAACAGAAAGGTTAGAAATAGAATTCATTACACTATAAGAGTTGCCATCAAGGTTTCTAATTGGCTTTCCAACTTGCCATTGAGTGGCAAGTATATGACATCAGGATTTTTGAAGCCTGAGGTTCAAAGGAAGAATAATGAATTATTGAAATTAATATTAAGTCAAAATTTTGAGACATTGAAAAAACACTAGGCCTTGGGGAGTTGACATAGACATCCCATTTTGTTCAATTAGAAATATTATGGCAAGATGCCTTAAGTTGCAGGACATAAAATTTATGGACTGATTTTCAAATCCCTCCATAATTTGCGACAATGGTGGCAACCATTAGTGAGTAGTATAAATCATAGTTTAATTTGTATGAAGATTCTGGTTGTTCTCACACCTAGAGAAGAACTGGGCTTGTTAATTCACTTTCTCTCTACATTATCTTAGTCTCTTTTAGCCATTAGCAATCAGAAGAAGGCTAGAAAGGTGAGGAGCAAAGCCAAAGCAATCCCTCATGGAACTGTGAGGGAAGAGGGTCATGCTTGTCAATTGTATAATTAAAAACGATGGGATTTGATGGGACTCCTTTGAGGAGACAGTCCAAATTGATAAGAAATACATTCATAGGCACAAAGAGTCCTCCACGTGGAATGATACTAAGAAACCCTATGGGAAGTGAAAATTTTCCATGAACATGTGCTCCTCAAACAATAAATTCATGAGTCACTTGTTAGTGTGGGTGAGAGATTTCAACTACTATAGGATAATACTTTGTTTTTTAAGTTGGAGGTGAAAGAAGTCATCAGGGAGGCAATGGAAAAAGCTATGACATTGTTTGATAAATGAGTGTGGAAGCATGAGGAAGACAAGAGGGAAACTGATATTGATTTAAGGATATAATATTGTTTCAATATTGACAGCATTTTCTAGCTTTCCCAATTCAATGCAAGACTAAGTTTAAAGTCAAGGATATTATATTGTAGACTGATGGTTCGAAGAAAAAAAATGACTAAGTGGATGCCAACAAGGTGCTACTTAGGCACTGGGAGAGGTTCCTGGAGCAGTTGCCTCACTTAATCATTTGGCCAGTGACAATCTCAAACAATGATGATGACAACCAAAGGAAAAAAAACAAGGCAATTCATAAAATGTGCAATAAGTCCCCATTATGCTTATTAGTTGTTAAAGTAGGGACAAACAGTCCTTGTATTGTTACTGCTCTTAATAATTATGAAATAGAATTGATGCAAACAAAAGAAATACACTGAAATCCTCTTATACATGTAGTCGATAACAATGTTTCCAGAAGCAAGAATGTGGATGGAAGAAAAATTAGGAACTAGGAAGTGAGAATCCCAAAAAATAGAAATTTTCAAAAAAAAAAACTTGAAAAATAAAGAAGATATAAAACAATATAAATCCAAATATATTTCAATATTTTACTTCTTAAATGATAAATCATGAGAAATTACATCATGATTCATGGTTCATATTAAAAGGATCAATAACTTTTTTTTTTCCAAGAAAACCTCCCAAGATCCCCCCCCGCCCCCCCTCCCCCCCTCCCCAAAATATCCAGATGGAGAGCAGGACAATCACCAACCACAATAGCAGCTGGAAACCCTGACAGACTCGATTGGCTCTGAACCTGTGACCTATGCCATCCTGATCAACAACATGCCTTTGGTAGATGGTTCAACTAATTGAGCCAACCCTTGGGCCTACATAACTATTATTTATTAGCCAAATTTTGGAATTTACAATATGACTACACACCAAATTGTGGAAGCTTCAAAAATTTAGTTATCAAGATCAGCTCAAAGCTTTAGTGAAACTGCTCCACAATCTCATCATATCTGTAAACAACCAAGGACCACCATGGAGAGTAGGACAACCACCAGCCACAACAATATCTAGAAACCCTGACAGACTCGACTAGCTTTGAACCTGTGACCTATGCCATGCCCATCAACAACATGCCTTTGGCAAATGGTTCAAATAATTGAGCCAACCCTTGGGCCTACATAACTATTATTTATTAGCCAAATTTTTGAATTTACAATATGAATAGACACCATATTGTGGAAGCTGCAAAAATTGAGTTATGAAGAACAACTCAAAGCATTAGTTCAATTGCTCCACAATCTCATCATCCTTGTAAACAACCAAAGACCACACTGTGTTCATCATCCAACTTCTTGTGTTTACTCTACAGGTTAGAGCCTACATCATAGAGGACAACAGAGTGCCTAAAGAATGGATGGATGAATTAGCTAAAAGGGTTTTTATTCCATTATTGGCATTCATATGCACATCCTAATTTATACATTTGTTCAATGAACTATAAAATTATGTACTCTTTTATTTATTACCTCATTTTACTCTGATATAGGGAAATGCCTTTTTAAATTCAATATATTCACTACAATAATTCTTGGTGGGTTTTGTTATTTGCTAATAAACAAAAAAACAAAAAAAATTGTAAAAAATTCTTGGATGATGTTTTTAATAGACATCCCAAACAAATTCCACTAGACCAGGGAAACACTACTTCTTTTATCTTTTTTCCATACCTGATACCCTCCTTTCATACCTAATTGTCAGCATCTTCAACTTTATCTCAGTTACCAAGATAACAAACATTACTTTGAAAATTAAATCGGTTATATTTCCTTCTCCATAGAAAGCTCTACTAGTGATGCTCCGAACACATCATTCTGAGTGAAATAGAAATGTAGATGGATAGATTCAAGAAAAATTAACCTCAATCCTTAAAATAAACATTATGGTCATTAAAAAGATATACTTAACATGGAAGACAAAGTAACAGAGAAGTTAAATAACGGACTAAGCCCGAAAGAATAAAAACCTATATAAGACCAAGAGTGAAGGATAGTAGATATGAAAAAGAGACCCCTACCTATGAAGTACACAACTCACCAAAGAGATAAGGTTGATAAGGAAGCCTAGAAAATTGGGAAAAACGAAATATAGATAATTAATAATGTACACACACAATAATTGACCAAACGACACAAAATTCCACTTGAAATCCAAAAAATGGGCACTCCACGTAATATGTTTCCATATGTCACATAATAAAATCTACTTTGAGATTTTCCAATAAAAACCACATCATAATATCTTTCAAGATTCGTTATTACATGTTGTATAACAATATCATTCTAGATGTGTTAGGCATTCAAGTCTCCATTAAGAAAAACCTAAGAAAAGGAAATATTGTAGGGAAGCACTCCCCTTGCTCAACTTTCAAGCAAGTATCTATAGTAGTGACTCCCAAAATACTCCTGATCAAGTTTTTTCAAGAGCACGCTCACAATTTACATATTCATGTTGTATAGAGAATGTTGAACACTCCCCAAAGAGCAGGGCTAGTCCCAGGACAATTGGAAAATCTATTTTTACTTTTTTTTAAACAAGTTGCCATTAGGCCTCATGCTCTCAATGAAGGGGGTTTAGAGCTTTATAAATGCCTAATCCCTCTTCATTTCTCCTTGCATTTCTCTTTCCAAAAAATAAATGTTTTGATTGTTAAAGGTCAACGATTTTGGTAGAATATCTACCATTCAGACCCAAGAACTTAGCCAACGAAAGTCCCTCATGGGAAAATTTCTTGTTGTAATTCCTATAATTAAACAAAAAAAAAAAATTTGTTGGGAAACCAGCTCCAAAAATAGAAGAAAAGAGATATCAACGCCTTATAAATAAGCCACTTCGAGGGGGCAACCTCCAATACATTACATGAATGAATAATTCTTGGATGATTCAAATTACAAAACCTCCTTTCTATATATAGGAGTCCATGGGGCCACAATGTAATCCTAGTGGGGAAACAATGTAATCCTAGCCGACCTAACAATAATAATTTAAGGGCACACTAATAACAATATGGGGGTTACAGGGGTACAATAATAACAATAATGGGGGTACACTAACAACAATAAGGGACTATACTAGTAAGATAGGGACCTAACATGCCCCTCTCCTTCAAGAAAATGTTGTCCTCAATGCTTGAGTAGCTCTGGGTGATTTTGTATAAAATTCTCATCCTCCCATGTAGAATCTTCAGTGGGTAAGTTCTTCCACTTGATGAGATACTCTGAAATTGATCGATTCCGTAGCTTTCGAGTTCTTGTTTCTGTGACTGCTTCAGGTTCTAATATGATTTTTCCTTCCCCATCAAGTTCTGGAAATATTGTTTGAACTGGAATATTTTCACCTATAACCTCCTTTAAGCATGAAACATGGAAAACCAGATGCACTCATGAAGAAGTAGGAAGCTCCAATTTGTATGCCATAGTACCAATCTTTTGCAACACCTTGTAAGGACCATAGTACTTTGGCATAATTTATTATCCTTCTTATCTTGCTTGAGGGACATTTGTTTGTATGGTTGTAGCCATAAAAATACCCAGTCTCCTACATCAAAAATTCTCTCACTGTGATGCTGATATGCCTATTGTTTCATTCTATTTTGTGTCAAATTCAGGTTATCCTTTAAGAGTTGGAGAACTTCTTGTTGATGCTCGATGTGATCTTCCACTGCTTGAACCTTTGAATTTTCTCTAAAATATGATGTGATGGATGGTGGATGATATCCATAAAGTGCCATAAATGGGGTCATTTTTGCTGTAGTATGGAAGGAAGTGTTATACCACCATTCTGCGAGAGGTAACCACTTGACCCATTGTGTTTGTTTATCAGATACAAAACAACGAAGATATCCTTCCAAACATTTATTTACTATCTCAGTTTGACCATCAGATTGAGGATGATAAGATGAGCTATGAGCTAATTGAGTACCCAAACAAGAAAATAACTCCATCCAAAAATTTCTAGTAAAAATGGGATCTCTGTCGCTCACAATAACCCTTGGGCTTCCATGTAGCTTTTGAATTCTATCCATAAATGTAGTAGCAACTGTACTTGCTTTAAATGGATGAGATAATGCACAAAAGGTGTGCATACTTGGTAAGTCTATCAACTACCACCATGATGACATTCTTTCCTTCGGACTTAGGTAAACCTGTGATAAAATCCATTGAAATCTCCTCCCAACGTTGACTTGGAATTGATAAAGGTTGTAGAAGTCCCGGGGTCTTAATTGTCTCCACTTTATTCTGCTGGCAAACCAAACATTCCGCCACAAACTTTTGAATATCAGATTTAAGGCCATCCCAAAAAAATTCTTTCTTCACCCTGTGGTAAGTTTTTAAAAATCCTGAGTGTCCTCCTAAAGGAGAAGTGTGCAATTCAAAAAGAATCTTTTGTTTTAGTTGGGAATTCTTACAAAGATATAAGCGATCTTTGTACCATAAGGAATCATTTTTCCAACTAAATGTATCAGATGTACTAGGATCTTGATGCAACTTTTGAATGAGTGTCCATACATCTTTGTCCTTCTTCCATTCATCTCTTGCTTCAGTTATCCAATCTGGTTGGATAATAGAAATAGCACAAAGCAATGCTTCCACCTCTTCATTCTTTCTTGAGAGTGCATCTGCAACAACATTAAGCTTTCCTTTTTTGTAGATTATTTCAAAGTCATAACCCAACATCTTTGTGACCCAATTTTGCTGCTCTTCTGAAGATAGTCTTTGTTCCAAAAAGTGTTTAAGACTATCATGATCAATTTTTACCTTGAAGTGTCTTCCCATTAGGTAAGTTCGCCATTTCTTTAGTGCATGCGGTATTGCTAACATTTCCTTCTCATAAATAGGTTTCTGTAAATACTTTCCTTTGATTGGACGACTTTCAAAAGCAATGGGTCTTCCTTCCTGCATTAAAACTGCACCAATTCCATTTCCTGAGGCATCACATTCCACAATAAAGGTTTTTGTGAAATCTGGCGTAGCTAAGACCGGTGCTAGGCACATTGCCTCTTTAAGATGTTCAAAGGCCTTAGTTGCTTCAGGAGTCCATGAAAATGCATCTTTCTTCAATAATGTTGTTAGAGGTGCTGCTATTCTCCCATAATTATTAAAAAACTTGCGATAATACCCTGTTAACCCAAGAAATCCTCGCAACTGCTTTATGGTTGTGGGGACTTTCCATTCCTTAATGGCTTTAATTTTGTTAGGGTCTGCCTTAACACCCTCGTGAGATACAATATGACCCAGATATTCCACCTCTTGTACTCCAAAGAAACATTTGGATGTTTTTGCATATAATTGTTTCTCCTGCAATAGTTTGAGCACCCTGTCAACATGTTCAACATGATCCTTCCAAGACCTGCTGTAGATTAGTATATCATAAAAAATACTAGCACAAATTTTCTAAGGAAGGGTTTGAAAATGGAATTCATCAACCCTTGAAATGTAGAAGGTGCATTGGTAAGGCCAAAAGGCATGACCAAAAATTCATAATGACCCTCATGGGTTTGAAATGTTGTTTTCGGAAGATCTTCTATCTTCATTCTAATTTGATGATATCCTGAATGAAGATCCAACTTGGTAAAATAAATTGCTCCATGTAATTCATCCAATAATTCATCAATCACAGGAATGGGAAATTTATCTTTAATGGCGAGCTTATTGAGCTCCCTATAATCCGGACACATTCGCCATGATCCATCCTTCTTGTGTACCAATACTACAGGAGCAGAGAAAGAACTTTGACTAGGTTGAATTATACCTGCCTCTAACATTTCTACAATCATACGTTCAATTTCGTTCTTTTGGACATAAGGATATCTATAAGGCCTGATGTTTGGAGGAACACTTCCTGGAATCAAATGAATAGCATGATCATGATCACGAATAGGTGGGAGTCCTTTGCGAGTTTCAAACACCTTGGAATGATTGTCCAAGACTTGTTGGAGATCTGCAGAAATAGATGATTTTGATGTTGGAACTTCTAGTGAGCATAATTGTGCAATTACGCCTCGTTGTTCTTTCTTTAGAAGCTTTGTCATAACATTAGAGCTTATTATCCTTCCTGGCTTCCCTTCAATACCCCGTAATTCGACTTCCTTTCCTTCTGAAAAAAATTTCAAGAAAAGTTCTTGAAACTTAAAAGCTACCGTCCCCAAAGATTGTAACCATTGTACTCCTAGTACAACATCAGCACCTCCCATAGGAATGGAAAGCATTGGACTAGTCAATACATATTCCCCCATGGTTAGCTTGATATTATGGCATTTTATAGAGCAATTTATAGTTCCTCCATTTGCAACCATCACTTGAAATTCTGGTGCTGGGTATAGGAAACAATTCAATTCATTGGCTACCTTACAATGAATAAAATTATGGGTACTACCTAAATCAATCAACACTATTACCTTTTTCTTCTTGATATGTCCTTCTATCTTGAGAGTTTGAGGAGTGGTAATTCCTGCCAATGCATTACACGATATGGTCGGACTCATTTCTTCCTCTTCTAGGGCTGGTTCCTGGTGTATATCCTCTTCTTATTCATTTTCTTCTTCCTCTTCACAATCTATGTAAAATAATTTCTTCTCAGCACACTTATGACCTTTAGTGTATTTTCTATCACAACTATAGCAAAGCCCTTTTTCTCTTTTTTCTTCCAATTGTTGTGGTGTCAACCTTGTAGTTTGTGGAAATCTAGGCGTAGCAACACTTCCTTCTTTATAGAATTGAGTGGTAGGCTTCCTTGTCGCCATAATTTTACATTCAACTTTTCTTGCCAACCTGAATGCCTTCTCCAATGAATCAGGTTCCAAAACACGAACTTCATGTTGGATGTTATCCTTTAGAGTACGTATGAAGAGATCAATCCTGTGTTCCTCTTGAATATCAGTTACCCTTATATTCAATTTTTGGAAGTCCTCAATGTGCTGCCCCACTAAACCCTTTTGTTTGAGATTTATCAATTGGCTAAAGAAGGTGTTGCTCTTTGTATCCTCATAATGTGCTATCATTTCCTCCGTAAAAATTGACCAAGTGACAATTTTTTTACGGGAGCAAAGCCATCGATACCATACAAATGTATTTTGTTTTAAATGTAAAGTTGCAATGCATACCTTTTGTGTGTTTTGCACATTATGGAGATCAAAATATTGCTCCATCTGTAGTATCCATGTTACAGGATCCTTTCCATCAAACTTCCTCATATCCATTTTTGGAATATGGTGGTTCTTCCCACCAACATTAGAGTTTACGAAATCACTATTAACATTTATTTTGTTTTCATCATGATTTTCCTCTACTATATTTTCACCATTAGGAAACATTTCTTGTATCAACTTTGTCAACCCTTTTAGATCATTCTTCATGTTTTCCATTTTTTCATCGATCTTAGCTTCCATGTCATCCATCTTAGATTCCATGCCAGCTTCCATGCCATCTATCTTAGATTCCACGCCTTTCTTCAAACCATCCATCTTAGTTTCCACACCTTTCTTCAAAACTTCCATGTCATTTTTTGTTGCTCTTTGAGAGAGCGCAATTTGTTGCACTTGCCCTTGTAATTTTGATATGTCATGTTGCCATTATTCATCTTCATGAGTCATAGTAAAGCCTTATAAAGGCTTAATGGGTGTTGAATTCTTTTTAGGGGCCATTTTAAAAACCAATAATGATATATATTCTAAAATATGCCCTTGGAATCAATTCAACTTGATTCTTCAAACAAGACTTATGCAATTTGAAAAAAAAATACACACCTTTTACTTGCTTTTGCAGAGATCTATATTGAAATTGAATTATCTCTATAATTGAATATTCTCAATATCTGGAATTTGTCCTTGTAGTAGCCCTCTGAAGCTTCTTTCAAATGTCACAGGTCTGACTTGATTTCGATTCTTCAAGGCAAAGTTATGTCCAATGTCCCACAATGACCTAATTATAGAATGGTTCAGTAGAGCGAAATTGTATGACTTTCCACGTGTCACTGTTTGCTATTTTCTCTCTAAACTTTATAGACAGGAAAATATAGTTTGTTTAATTCGAGCCACTTTTTACATAATTCCAATCCGATGCTCACAGAGAGAGTTATGAATATTTTCCCACGATCACCTCTTTGAGATGAAATTAGGCAGCCTGAAAAGGACTTAACTTCCACAGATCATATCTCCGAAAATATTGCGAACCAAGCTCTGAAATTTTGCAAAGATGTTCCTCAAGCTCTCGGATTCGTGCTCTAAAACTATCTGCTTCTGAACCTTCGTAGAAAAAAAGTTATAGTGAAAATGTCGCGATGACCTGTTTAAGTGAAATTCAGAAGTCTGCAAAAAGCCCTAACTTTCACAGATCATATCTCTGAAAATATTGCGAACGAAGCTCTGAAATTTTGTGACAATGTTTCTCAAGATTTTGGCTTCGCACCCTAAAAATTTCAGCTTCTGAACATTCGTAGAAAATAATTTATATCGAAAATGCCACGATGACCTGTTTGGAGCAGCGAAACCCTAGAATCCAAAGCTCTGATACCAAATGTTGGGAAATCGGCTCCAAAAATAGAATAAAAGAGATATCAACGCCTTAGAAATAAGACACTTTGAGGGGGAAACCTCCAATACATTACATGAATGAACAATTCTTGGATGAGTCAAATTATAAAACCTCCTTTCTATATATAAAAGTCCATGGGGCCACAATGTAATCCTAGCCGACCTAACAATAATAATTTAAGGGCACAATAATAACAATATGGTGGTTATAGGGGTACGATAATAACAATAAGGGGGTTACACTAACAACAATAAGGGACTATAATAGTAATATAGGGACCTAAAAAATGCAGTTAGCTACCTCTTGAGTGGGTTTAGTAGCCTCTGAAAGATTCTCCTTTAGCACAGAGGATTAATCCTGCTTGTATGAGTCTACATCATTACTTCGGGGTCCAATTTCTTTGCTTTGGGACTCTTGGGAGGATGGGTCCAAGAAAATCCAAGGCCATTTTTCTATTATGATTCAGTGTGTGTGGTTCGATGCTAACATAACAAGAGCTTGAAGTACACCATGGAGTCTCACCAATCTCAACAAAGGTCTTAATATTGTGTTAATAAGAATAATACTCTATGATAAAGTGTTGATCAGTGCCAGGTGCTATATCATAATGTATAACCTCAACACTTCTAGGTACTGTGCTCACTAATTTTATGATGCTAAGATGCTCGAAGCTACTTGGTACTACTCGATGCTGTAGTGATAACATGAAGTTCAGTGATGAATCACTATGTTTG
Organism: Pinus albicaulis; assembly: GCA_034641835.2. Taxonomy (NCBI): domain Eukaryota; kingdom Viridiplantae; phylum Streptophyta; class Pinopsida; order Pinales; family Pinaceae; genus Pinus; species Pinus albicaulis. The sequence goes on from CM076582.1 coordinate 713,512,393, forward strand.
GATGTTGCTATAGGGATCATGATTTAAATATCAAAGGATCAACGAAGATGACTATGTCTTGGTATTGGAGTGGAAATATAGGTCAGGGGTCTTGGTCTTGGTATTTTTCATTTGGAATCTCTATAAGAAGAATTTGTGCGGCTTTTCCTCTCAAAGAGTGAGAGGTTTTGTCCCTGGTTCATATCCTACATGTTGTGTATCTTGTCTATTTATTTTTATGCATTGGTTACTATTTGATGAAGAAAGAACACTAATAATTGAACAAAAAGAATATCTTAATATAAAGAAGTTAAAAGGAATTCACAAACAATCACTAATGAAGAGAAATATATTAACACTAAATCCCATATATTTTTCAACATTGTAGTGGTCAAGGGCCTTATTTTAAAAGGCTTGGTGCAAGCCCACCCTCTCTCCAGTCATCGTGAGTGACAGGAAATTTTGGAGAGTTATATGAAGCTGAAACCACCCTCCCCCCAGTTGTATTCAGGGATTCAATTCTTTTGTTTTTCTGAGTTCTTGTGAGACCACTCTCAGGGGGATACTATGTTTGCAAGTACGAGTTACAAATATGGTCTCCTCCCTTGTAGCCAGTATTCAAGAACGGACTGGGATCCCCTCTGCATTATGCATCTCCTTTATGATGGCTGAAAAATTTAGGATACGAATAGACTAAGTGAGCATGACATAGTGAACAACACGGTAATAAATCTAGTTTCTATATTGTGAGGCGATGCTCAAGGAAGGGGTGGGCCATATTCCTCTCAGCCCAAATCATTTAAAAGAATCCTAAAAGCTAGGGATTTTGAATCATCCTCCTAAGTAGCTCCCAGTGCCATCCTTTCTTGTGGAGTAGATCGACAAAATCCCATCTATTAGTGTGCCAAAAAATTAATCTAACTCTCTCAGTTTTTACTACATGGAGCATGATCTAATTTGTCGAGTTATTGGATTTTCCCCTTCAACATATGTACTTTGAGATTGAGTGGCTAAGACCCAGTATAAGCACATTGATATGTTCTTCTCCTCAAAGGGATACTTTATAGTATATTTCAATAACCAGAGGGATCGACAGGGGGTCCTTAATCTTGGACCATGGTTTTGGGCCGATTAGGGCTCTCTATTCAACCATGGTTTGTATATTTTAACTCGTAATAATGCCAAATTTGGCCATTCTTGTTTGGGTTCAACTCCCTAAGTTACCTCTTAAATTAATGTGCCCTATTATTTTTGCCGATGTTGGTAATGCCCTAGACCGATTCATTAATATCAACACGCACAAGCTAGCGAAGGGTATTGTAACCTTTACACGGATATGCATGGAAGTTGATTAAACAAGGGATTACCTAATAAAATCCTCCTAAATTGGAGGGGACCTATTTACTCACAACCACTAGATTATGAGAACACAACCTTTACTTACAAGTCTGCCAATAGCCAGGTCACCTCCAAAATGTATGTCCTTCTTCTCAAGGGCCCTCTTCACCTCACCAAGAATTTATTGCCAGTGTTCAGTGAAAAAGACAAAAATGTAGAACAATAACACTTCACCCTTCCCTTCTTCTGGTTCATACAGATGGTCTATTCAAACACACATTTCTTTGAGAAATATAAAACCTATACCAACTTTTCTATAGATTAATTGGAACAAATCGTTGTCTCATTCACTCCTTTGTATGCCTAAAATGTTGATGTTATGTATTTGACAAAACATCAAGTAGTAGGTTTGACAGGTCTTTGAATTATCCTTCCAATTTACTAAATTTCTTGAATTGATTTCTCCTTTGACTTTGTGATTTCTATATTTGAATTTGGGTTGATATTTCCAAGTTTTACAATCATTGGATTGTTCAATTTGATTTTTCTATATGACAAGTTTCTTGAACTAGATTTGTGATGTTGTTTGTTTCTTGAACAAAAGATTTATTTTGAATTAGACTTTTCTAATACTTGTAGGATAATAGTAGCTTTCATAGCTAGGTTAAGTGTTGCCTTGAAAAAATGGGCATCTTTTCAAACTAGCTTTTCAATGTGGAAGATCTATTTAGGAGGGCGTTTCTCCATCATTGTTTTCTAAAACATTACTTTACCTAATAACACATAATTTCTAAAATGGTCTTCAACTTTTCACCATTACACTTATAAAAAATTATATTCTATAAGAGTTGCAGTCTAAACCTGTCTTTTCTTGAACAAACCTTGCAATTGTAGCAAAGCGTAGATAAATATGCAGCTCTAATGTGTTTGGAAGAAAGTCGGTTCATGCTTCTAAGAAGACTCAGAGAATGTCGTGGCAAATAATTAACTGTTATTCAAGAATATCTAGCATTTTCTAGTGACAGAGATGAGGAAGAGGATATACATTCAAACCATTGTGCTCGCCAAAAATATTCAACCAGAGAAGCAAATAAAACAGTCTGCTATAATTAAAATTACAAAACTGATGAAAATAGTAAAAACTTACAAAACAAATGCTATAATGGCCTTAATTTTTTTCTTAATTACAGTATCCAATTCTTGAAGAATTCAAATCCGATGTGTAGATTGGCCAGTGTAGTAGTATGTAAGGTTTCACTAATAGTTATGAGCATCCTCATAGTGCTTCAATTACAACATACGACACTATGATCCCTAGAAGGAAGTGGTAGCAACAAAAGTTTAAGGGTTGGGAAGAACACTAGACATTAAGAGAGGTAAGAAGGACATATCAACATTGAAGATAGTTTTCCAAAACATTCAATAGGTGAAAAGACAAAACTTATTGGACAATACAATTTCAAAAATTTAGATGTGTTAATTGGTAGGAGTTGGCATGCCATACATGTCCCCTTATTTGCTGTGACTAATCAATCAATAACTGTAATCACGACCTTAGTACATGTCAAGGGGTTTTGTACTCTAAATTTTTTATCCTTGTTACTTGGTAGAATGTATTTCATTCACATTGTAGCTGGGAGATTTTTGAAGGAAATGGAGATTCATATTTTGTGTGGTTTATGTTTTTTCAAAAACAAAAGTTTTGCAGAATTCCAGCATAGATTGTGAAATGTGTGGTATATGAATTAATTATATAGTGCTTCTTAATAGGGAAAATTTCTAAGATAGTGTAGTGTGGTATTTGAAGATGCCTCATACAGGTTTTCGAAGGAGGTTGTCAATGACTATGGTCTTTTACTGGCTGATTGACTACTCTTGTACATCCAAAAGTTGCAAAATCATTCTAGGTTTGATTTTCTCTTTTACTCATAGAGTTATTACCCCGTTACATCCCAAAGGCTTGTGGAATTGCTTCATGTTTGTGGAATTGGGCCTCACAATTTGTGAGAAAGAGTCAAATGATAACAGAGTATTGGCTTATTTCACTGTTTGCATAATATCTACAATTTTTTTTAAAATAATTTCTACTTATGAATCATACTTTTTTAAAATAAATTTTACTTGTTTTCATACTTTAAGAGGTTTCACCGATCTAGAAATAGAGAATAAATACATGAAACAGAAGCTTACTTATGGTGACATTGTCGTCGGGGCTCTGAAGCATCTTTTCTATTCCCTTGAGGTTGAGTGAGGTGCAGAGGATTCTCGTAGCAACCCAATTGGACGCAATGCTGGCCTCCATCTAAACATCTGATTTAGGTCTTCTATTCTTGCTCCTTTATTATGAAAAATGGCCTCCCGAACAAAAGCCAACATCATCCCTACAAATATTAACAAAATGTAGCACAGGCATTAAAGCTGAAACATGCAAGTATGGATGCGAAAAAAAAGTAGTAGAACCAGATACCTGAGGTGTGTGTACTCTCTCTGTGGAACACTCAAAATGGGGTGGAAAAGCAGTGAATTTAAAAATGGAACCAATCGTACCACCGTACATGGACTGAAGATACGATGGTGGGGTTCGAGATCAGATTTCGGGTCTACCACTGGTAAAACCCCAAGTCCCAACTCTCTTCAATCTGGTTTTCACTCCCACCTTGTGAAAAACGAAAATATTTTACTTAGATACTTTTTGGAAAGTAAATGTTTTCATTCCTGCCCTATGAAAACCGAAAAAGACTACTTAGGAACATTTGGGTTGGGAGAGGTTTTGTCAATCATCCCAAAAATAACAAAAGCAAAAATCCTATAATTTTATTTCCAAAGTTTTTTTAAATGGTATATGAAAAACTAATGCTTTATTGTATGTTTGTGGCTGCAATGGAAAGCATTTTTGTTATAAATTTGGCATATCTACTATAATAATAATAATACATTTTTAAGATTATTTAATTTATGTAATGATTTTATTATTAAAATTTGTTGAGATAGGCATGTTGTATTTTCGGAATTTTAATGTAAAAGTAATTTTAATTTCGTTGCATTGAAAACATTTAAGTTTTTTTGTATATTGGGTGGGTGTCAACAAAAGAGAGTATATGGTAAATGGGTTTAATAGTTAAAAAATGTTAGTCTCTTAAACGTCATATGAAAAATTTGGAAGGAGTAGGATGTGTACCCTTCTTTAGGTTAAATATATTCAAATTTTTGTATGAATGGGGTTGTAAGAGCCTATGTTTTCATCTTGAGAAAATGGAGTCATCTCGAAGTCACTCACATAGTTTAGGTTGTCATAAGTATTATTTTTTTTTCCTTAAGATGTGGGCATTTCATTTTAGGCAGTGTGATAATGTGATTTCAGCGAGGCATTAAAAGATGGAACACGCATGCGCATTTGGGATGCTAGTGTTATGTTCTTCTTGAGGCATTAGTGAACGTCTAAGAAGACTCTAACAAGGGTTGAAGAGGTGGAATACTTAGAGAGGTTTTGGGGGGTTGTAATCTCACTTAGAGGTGTAGAAAAGCAAGTTAAGTACCATGAGACGTTTTGAAGCAAACTTAAGATATTTGACAAGCTACATGAAGGCAACTTAACAGTGGTACTAATTGAACATTCCTTGATCGAAGTTGATACCCTCTCCTTGGCACTACCACTTTGAAAGACAAAGAAGAAATTTTAAATATATGTGGAACCCACTAAAGAAGTTGGAAAGGTTGTTGCAACATATATGGGTGGTTTAGTCGTGTTGCAAAAGGAGTTATTGGAAATTAGAAAGTGACCACTGGAGTAGATTTTTCATGGAGTGTCAAGGAGGTGCAAGGATCTGATATGGAGTGAATTACACAAACCTAAGAAATATGTCATATTGGGTTAGGATATTACTATTTTGGGACATCCAAAGTTGAAGGTGCAATATTTTATGGAGGTGTAGTCTAAGTGCTTGGGTGTAGGCCACATCTTACGGGCATCTTGTACTTTTTGTGTGTGTTAGAGATGTTAATGCATTGTGTTTGATGAGAACTATCTATATTATGTTTCACGAAGGAAGATAAGAAAGGAGAGGCACTAAGGTTTATTGTAAATCAATCAAAAGAAAGGAAAAATGTCTCCTATTAGAGAGATTTTTCAAGTTTCTTCTTCAATAGTACTAAATTTAGTTTGAGCTAGGTAGCTGGCCTCAAAAGCATTGATTGGGTACTCGAGAAATCCAAGACTTGACATATCCAAGCTAGTCCATTAGATAGATTCATCTTGGACAGAGGTTGCAAATTCTAAGGTGCAAATCTCCCATTTTTAATGTGGGTTTTAAACCTTCCATTTGAAAATTCTAAAAACAAGGTCATGATCTTGAAAGGAGGTCCTTGATTTTACCAAAACTCAATGCAAATGTTTAATCCATGGTGTGATTCTTTCTATTTGGGTTTTGTCTTGAAAATTGAGATCTATTTTTGGGTCTAGTTATTAGTCTGTCGTTTCATTTATGTGTTGAGAATTTCTTAAGGATTGTATGGGATACAATGATTATTTTCTAAGAGTAGCCCTCCCTTGAAACCTTATAACGAGATAATGTGCCCCATTTTGTTTTCATAATATTTAAACCATGAGCTCTTCTTATGAGTATGCCCTTGAAAGGATGGTATGTAAAGGAAGTAGAAAAAAAAATTCATGTTGAGTCAAAGGAGGGGTATAGATTGCAGGTGTCTCTAGAGGTCTTGAAAAAGGTGAAGGATAAAGGATTTTGCCTCTTATTGAAACACCTTCTATTGCACCATTCGAGTTTCTAAAGAGCACTGAATTTAAGTGCCAAGGAAACACAAGGGATCACTAGTTTGAAATGCACGGAAATGAATGAATAAGAGTGTGATGGAGAGTGTTAGTGAGTTCTCTACTAGTGATTTATACATTTGTTAGGTGTCAGGGAGTGTTAGGATGCGATAGGGAGTTCCAAAACATGCCAAGGAATGTAGGGGATGCTAACATGTGCCACATAGTGCTAAGGGATTGTTATACGTGCTAGGTGTTATGGCATGTCAAGATATAAATTATGTTGCTTAGTTGTTTTACGACCACAGTTGGATGTGAGCTTTGTCTTTGTAAATTATTAAGTTGTATTATTTGAGATTTTAAATGAGTATCCTAAGATGAGTTATAGGAAGTTCTTATGTGCGCAAGGAATGGTATAGTTGTAGTTACTGTAACTTGGTCAAGCTATTCTAGTCGAAGTAGGATTTGGTTGGGTTCCCTAGTTGCAAAAAAATAAGGGTAGTTGTGAGGGCATGATAAATAAGGAGTGATAGGGCATTCTAAGGAATGAAAAGGTCTACTAATAAATCCATATAGTGTCAATGCATGTCGAGGAGTGTTTGGGAGTGTCAGGGAATCACAAGGGAGAACTAGTTCAAAATGCATGGAATGGGTGAATAAGAGTGTGTGCGAGGGAGTATCAATGAATTCTAGGTGTCTCAAGGATGAAATGTGTTAGGATAATTTTATAATATGACTTGTAGGAGGAAATTATATGATTGCAGTCGTGGGCTAGACAAAGCAGTGGAGACTTTGGGCTATGCTTGGGTACCCAAGTCAGAAAAAAAGTAAGGCTATCTATAAGGGAATGAAAATTAGGGAGTGCCAAGGTGTGCCAAGGAATTCCAATAAGTGCTAACACATGTTAGATGATTCCACTAAGGCATGTTAGTCACACCAAGGCATGGCAAGTGCTAAGGAGGGAGTGACAAGATATGTTATATAGTTCGAAGGCATGCTAGAGTGCTAGGGAAGCATACCAAGATGTGTCAAGTGCCAATGGGTGTTGAGTGTTAGCAAGTGCCAGGGAAACACAAGAGAGAACTATGTCAAAATTCTTGGAAATGAATGAATAAGAGCGTGTGACAGGGAGTGTCAGCAAGTTCTAGGTGTGTTAAGGAGGGAGTGGCATGGTATGATAGGAAGTGCTAAGTCATGCTAGTGTGATAGACTGGCATGTGACCAAGATATTCCAAGTTCAAGGGTGTGCCAACACATGCTAGGAAGCGCTAGGGACCCACAAGTGAGAATTGGGTGAAAATAATGCATGAAAATAAGCATTTAAGAGATTGTGACAGGAAGTGTCATTAAGTTCCAATTGTTCTAAGGAGGGAGTGACAAGGTATGCTGGGCAGTGCTAAGGCATGATAGAGGCCATGGAAACATGCCAAGATGTGCTAGGTGCTAGGGTGTGCCAATGCATGTGAGGGACTATTATGGAATGCTGGGGAAAAAAAAGGGAGCACTAGTTTCAAATGCATGAAAATGAATGAATAAGAGTGTGTAACAAGGATTTTTAATGAGTTCTAGGTGTGTTAAGGAGGGAGTGACAAGGTATGTTAGGCACTGCCAAGGCGACATGCCAAGATGTGCCAAGTGCCAGGGTGTGCCAACTTGTGCCAAATAGTGTTAGAGAGTGCCATGGAAACACAAGGGAGAACTAGTTCAAAATGCATGGAAATGAACATATAAGAATGTGTGATAGGGAGTGTAGGTAAGTTCTAAGTGTGCTAAGGAGGGAGTGACAAGGTTATATGATAGGTAATGCCAAGGCATCCTAGAGTGTTAGGTCATGTCATGGAATGGTAGGGTGTGTTAGGGAGTTCCAAAGCATGCCAAGGAATTCAGGGTATGCTAACATGTGCCACATAGTGCCAAGGGATTGTTAGATGTTCCAGGTGTTATGGCATGTCAAGATGTAAGCTATGTTGCTTAGTTGTTTTATGGCCATGATTGGACGTGAGAATTGACTTGATAAATTTTTAAGTGGGATGAGTTAAGACTGGACATGAGTAGCCTAAGATGAGTTATAATCCATTATTATGTGAAATAGGCATAGTATATTTGTAGTAAATGAAACTTGGTCAAGTTGTTGTAGTCGAGACAAGACTTGGCTGGGTTCCCAAGTCTAAAAAAAATAAGGGTAGTTATGGGGAAATGATAGTTAAGGAGTGCCAGGGTGTACCAATAAAAGAAAATGTGTGCTAACACTTTCCACATAGTGTCAATGCATGTCGAGGAGTGTTGGGGAGTGTTAGGGCATCACAAGGGAGAACTAGTTCAAAGTGCATGAAAATGAATGAATAAGAATGTATGCTAGGGAGTCTCAGTGAATTACAGGTGTCCCATGGACAAAGTGTGTTAGGAGAATTTCATAATAGGATTTGAAAGAGGCAAGCCTATGATTTTTATAAGGGGATCGACAAAGAATTTTCAGACAAAGGGAGACTTTGGGATAGACACATCATTATTTTTTCAATGATTTGGTTGGGTTCCCAAGTCGTAAAAAAAGTAAGGATATCTATGAGGGAATGAAAACTAGGGAGTTCCAACGTGCACAGGGAATCCCAGGAAGTGATAACACATGTTAGAAAGTTCCAAGGCATGTTACACATTCCAAGATGTGCTAGGTGCTAGGGTGTGGCACCAACACATGCTAGGGAGTTCCATGGAAACAAAAGGGAGGATTAGTTTCAATTTCATGGAAATGAATGAATACGAGTGTGTGATAGGGAGTGTTATCAAGTTCTAGGTGTGATAAGGAGAGAGTGAAAAGGTATTTTAGGTAGTTCCAAGGCATCATAGAGCACTAGGAAATCATGCCAAGGTGTGCCAAGTTCCAAGGTGTGCTAATGTGTGCTAATGAGTGTTAGGGAGTGCTAGAGAAACACAAGGAAACACTATGTCATAAAGCATGGAAATTAATGAATAAGAGTGTGTGACATGGACTATCAACGAGTTCCAAGTGTGCTAAGGAGGAGTGACAAGGCATGTTTGGCAGTAGTGTGGAATGATAGAGTGTTAGGGCGACATGCGGCCAAGATATTCCAATGCGTGCAAGGAAGTGTTAACTGGGAGTGTCAGGGAAACACATGGGAGCACTATGTCAAAATGCATGGAAATGAACAAATAAGAGTTTTTGACTAGAAGTGTAAGTGAGTTCTAGGTGTGCTAATGAGGGAGTGACAATGTATGCTAGGCAGTGTTAAGGCATGCTAGAGGCCAAGGCGACATGTCAAGATGTACTAGGTGCTAGGGTGTACCAACACATGCCAAGGAGTGTTAAGGAATATTATGAAAACACAAGGGAGCACTAGATAAAAATGCATGGGAATGAAAGAATAAGAGTTTGTGACTGGGAGTGTCAATGAGCTTTAGGTGTGCTAAGGAGAGAGTGAAAATGTTTGCTAGGTAGTGCCAAGGAATGCAAGAGTGCGAGGGTGGCAAGCCAAGATGTGCTCGAGTTCTATAAATCTCGTTTGAGGGGGTGAATAAACCATATTTTCCATCTCCAAGGATAGAGGTATTACTACCATTTTATTTCTCTATTGGGTGAACCAGTTTGGTGCCCAGGATTGTTTTACTTAGATTATGCATAATAATGAAAACCCTCCAAAGCTAGCTGCACCGGTTTTGCCGCATATTTGGTTTTTTCCGGGGACATTTGTCCATAAAATCTGTGTCACTTTGTCTATGAGCATGTTATTCAGTATTTGATTTGTATGTGTAGGCTAATAGTTGTATTTACTTTTCTAATTTACTAATTATTTCATAAATTAACTTGTAACTTAATTCAAGTAGGATAAGTAAATCAAGATACTACCCGATGGATTCTTATATTAAGAAATTTTCACATGGTATCAGAGCGATTGCAGATCAAGATGAATCTCCAACGAATTAGCTGAAGAAATTTGTGCTGCAGAGAGAAACAGAAGCAATAAAGAATCTAGATAGTGTAGCGCAGCACCAGAAGGATGTAGAGGCAACAAGAGCCACACGGGGGCTAACACAGTCCCAAATAGATGACGCAGAGACAGTGCAGTACCCTCCAGAGGGACACAATAGCATTTTCATTGCACATTCGTTGTGTTGAGATAGTCTGCTCATGCAGAGGCCAACCAGGGTGACACGGTCTAGTATCAAGTGTTGTGCAGATTTTCCGTGGAATGGAAGTAGAGCTTCAGTAGTTTCTGGTTGGGTGGAGATTCTGTCAGTGCAGAATCGTGCCTAAGCTAAGTTGACAAATATCGGGAGGAGAACATCTACTCAACATATTTCATTGCAAAAATAGATCTGAGGATCGATTTTAGGGTGATCGAAGAGAGTTGATTCGTTGTGTTTGGAAGATTTCCAAGGAGGAAATAAATTTTCATAGGGAGAAGAGGGTGCATTTTTTTGCCAAGGACCCTATATTTGAGCTTCTGTTGAGAAGCAAGGAGAGGAAGATCTATTCTGACAGAAATCCGAGCAGATGATGCCTCACAGACTGTGTGATCAGGATACGTTGGATGACCTGTCCAACATTTCTATTTGGAAGACCAAAATCCTAGTAGTACTAGAGGCATAAAAATTGAGGGAGCATGTAGAAAAATTCATGGATGTCATTGGGCAGGGGTCCTTCAGTTGCTTACTCTCAATAATAGAGTTACAGTGTAGCAATTGGCAGCACGATGCAACAATTTGAGAGGTATTTGTAGTACGGATGTAGAAGTGACGGTGGCAGAGTCATGGGCTGGAGTACAGAGAGAAGCATCAACTTAGTGATGAAGGGAAGCAGGCCAAGCATCAACGCGAAGACCGATGCTAGAGATTATAGCAGTACTTCGGGTTGAAGTGTATTGCTAGAAGACATTCCTCTCTAAGAGGGAGTGTTGATATTTTGGGGTAGTATCGGATGTGCTCTAGCTCCCCAATGTTGTGGAGGAGCTGGAGTACATGAGATCTCCAAGAACAAGAAATAATTTGGGTAAATTCCATCAGGTTTGTTATCATTGGAAAATTGGACAAGAAAAGATGACATTATTAAGTGTCAGGCAAAAGGATTTATAGGGCTGAGAGACATTAGAGAATCTAAATTATTTAAAAATCTCTAAGGTCTAAGAGGAAAATGAAATTGTGCACTGAAGGAACCAAAAAAATGCGCCTTTGCGCGGATTTTTCTCAAAATGACACGCATACCTAAGAGTGGCGAAGTCACTTTTTGGGACCACAAGGTACACTCCAAGACATTGATCGCACACTTGAGGCTGCCTAAGGACAGATGCCTAAGCCTCCTTAGGACCTCAAGGGATCACACACTGGAATAAATGTGGCACACAATGGAATCAACCTCCTCTCTTGAGTCACCATCCACAATGTATCAAGAGAGGGAAGGAGAGTTTGAATTCTCCTATAAAAGGCCACCAAGAGATGAATAACAGGAGAACACATTGTTATGTTGCCCATAATTTCCCCAAGAAATCCAGTAATGTGTGATCTAGAGCATAGATGGAGGGGACTTAGTTGTTGGACATCCAAAAACTCCAGTCCACCATAGTAGAGAGAGGGAGACTTTATGCCAAGGTAGCTCAGAAGTAAATACATCCTTGCATCGGGACTTAGAACTCCCTAGTTCTAAGGGCCCCTTGGCAAGTAGGAAAAATTTTCATCCTTCATTCCTACCAACACTCAATAAGAGGGGACGTAAGCGCCACCATTTGGATTATTGAAGTTGTTTGAATCTATTTAGTGCTTTTGTATTATTTTTTTTAGTTTAGTTTTTATGTTTGAGTATGCATGCTATTTATCTATCTAGTATGTGTATGTCTTGGCATGTTCACTAGCTTGCTTGAATCCATTTATTTCATGCCTTTGACCAATAACTTAAGAGGGAGAAACCACTCCTCTTAAGTTGGTGTGATTTGATACATTCATACAACAAACACACACACACAAGGTTTAAGAGCTATTCAAATAATTAATATTTTTAATTAAGGACCCTAAGTCTAACTTAGGAAAATTAAAAGATTAAAGTGAATTAAATTAAACATGTGATGAGAATGAATTAAGTTACACGGATCAAGTAGCTTCTAACCTTAGTCATCGATTAGATATTAGATCACGGTTGTTGATGTATAAACGAGAAAAGTATAAGAGAAGGGCTTGGGTTCAGTTGGAGAACATAAAGTACATTGCTGGCGCACTGAAGCTAAGCAGAGATTCTAGGGCGTGGTTTGCAATAATTTTAGAAGTGTTTCAATTGTAGTGAGGTGTAGTATTGGCAAGGGGATGGTTTGATCCTAGGCCAAGAGTACAACGAAGGAAGAGAATCAACATTCCAGACCAGCGTCGAGGCAGGCAAGTGCTACGCAGTCTAGCTAGAGCCCAACAGGGGCAATGCAGAGGCAGCAGGAGCCACGCAGGGTTGACACAGGGGCAATGTAAGCCCTTCAGGGGTGATACAAGCCCTTCCTGAATAGCGCAAAGGCTGATGTAGAGGGCTTCCAAGAAGCATTGGTAATTCTGGTGGGCTAGAAAGGGCTCGAGTTCTGTAAATCTCGTTTGAGCATGTGAATCAACCATATTTTATGTCTTCGAGGATAGAGGTATTACTACCATTTTTATTTCTGTGTCAGGTGAACCAGTTTTGGTGCCCAGGATTGTTGCACTTGGATTCTACATAATAATTAAAACCCTCCAGAGCTAGCTGCACCAATTTCCCACATTGGGTTTTTTCCAAGGATGGTTTTCCAAAAAATTTGTCACTTTGTCTATGAGCATGTTATTCAGTATTTGATCTATATGTGTAAGATGCTAGTTTTATTTACTTCGCTAATTTAATGACTATTTCAAAAATTAACTTGTAACTTAATTCAAGTAGGAGAAGTAAACCAAGATACTACAGTAGGGTTTATTAGATTAAGAAATTTTCACATTTCCTAGGTCTATCCTTATTAGGTCACCTAGGGCATCATTTTCCTAGTAATCTAGCCAAAGGAAAACTTCTATCTCATAGATGAAATTGCATTGGTGGGTCCCCTCAGGCTCCTCAGAATTTGAGCCAATTTCGACGATGGAATATACGGATACCTCAAGCTCTAGCTCTAGGATCAAGTTTTTCCTAGGTGTTCCCAAAGCTAGAATATAGTAGGATCAATTTGACCTATCGAAGTAAAAAATCTTGCCCGATCCTTTCCCCTCACCTTTTCCATGATAGGAACGTCATTGGTTTCCAAATTTCATCCCTGAACATGGGTTGGGTCCACTTGGCCCCGTGTGGTCCCATTCGGTGCCAAAGGCCTTTCATCAAGGACCATTTGGGAATCCAAATTCCCGAAGGTTATGGAGGCTTCCCTTCTTCTCACTGAATCAATCCTCTATAATATAGTGAACTAGGGCTAGTTGTCTAGCCCACTTGACTACTACTTTATTCCTTCTAAGTCAGCATATCCTTAGGCCCTATACACCTGCCCTTCTACCAATATTGTTGTCCTTCACAAGAACAAGAGTCAGGGCTCTTCTATGACAGTCACCTAACAACCCTCCAACTGTACTTAGACTACCATCAATCTTCCCAACCACAAACAATTATTTTTATTGATATAGGGCCCACAATATCGTCTTCATCCAGGGTTCTTAAAATCTACCACTTAACAATGGTTTGAGTTGTCTCAAAACCATTGCTCTTGTGTATCGAGCATTTGATATTTTTTTTCCAATCTATGAAAAAATATTAACTACTCCTCTTACCATCCTTCTAAAAATCTGTAGATGAGTGAACTAGGGTCACAGATCAGCCACTAATAATCTATTGACTACTTTTTTATAGGTTGCTTCAGATCTTTGTCTAAAACTCTATGGAGAGTCCACCAAAATAAACTCTTCTACATGTTAATCCATTCTTCATATGGCACATTTCTTCTGCATGCTTAATATTCTACTTAGGTTCCACCCTCCTTTGGATCTATTGTCTCCACACATACTGAATCTGCAAACCATCTTCCAGATTTTCGGTCTATATTGCAGAAATAAACCTCGCTTTAAAGGTCATAACCCGCCTTCTTTGACGCAAATTTGTCATAATATTAAGGGCATACCTTATGAACTAAACATTCTAGGAAACTATCCTAACTAGGGCATTATACTTATGTACTTCTAATTGTTGTAGAACAAACCATATCCACCCTTAGAAAAAAACATGACTCTTGCCTCCATAAGGGACTCAACCTATCTCATATGGATCCATAGAATCTGGGCATTTAATTGACTGATTCTTGACATGAGCTTCAGATCTCAATGTCGAACCTCAAACTAGGGTTACCTCACTCAATATTACACCTGCATCTACTTCTGTTTTGGATCGAAATTACAGTGCAAGCCCTCCTCCATTTATGTTGTTCTTTATCACAGACCTTGCGGCCTAATAACCACCACAAGGAAATATTGTATCAATCCTCTCTTCTATTTCATGTATAAAATCTAACCAACGGGATTCAATATGATGTTGTAATGTACTAAAACAAGATACTCAATCCTTCCTACAATTCACGGAAAGAAAACACGATCGCACAACACAAGATGTATCTGGGGAAAGAAACTGCTCAAAATCCTCTATCTCTATTGTGTATTATGTCAAGGATTCATGAAACAATACAATTCTTAATCTCTCGATATTCTCCAACACTCTACCAATTGTCTCCTACTGATCTAGGAAAAATTGGTCTAGTACTTAGACAATTATCAGCCTTCCTTCAGCCTGCCTTGATCACGCAATTCCTATGGAATTAGCTCCCTATCAATTAGGAAAATTAGCCTTTCTTGATTGCACAATCCATCATGGCACCCCAATGACTTTATAATTTCACATGGGAAATTTTCTATAAATAAAAATGATAGTTATGTTCCTCTAAAATATGTTACATTAAGGCTCAAGGGCTTTTTTATTATTTAAAAAGAAGATAAATCCCTAAACAACCGAAACCCTAACTCGAGGAGATGTAACACCAAGAGTTTATGGGCCCCATTGGGGTTAGTTGGGCAGCCAACTTCCTGGGGTCATAACTTGGTCATATGATCTCCGCTTGACGTAGATGATACCTTGGTAGAAAGATTTCTCCGAGGACTACAACTGCTGATGTGATTTCTATGAAATTTTCAAACCTTTCATGCCCAAAAAATGTCGTTTGGGGCCTTAAAATAGCTCCGGAAGTTCAAGACCCAAAAAATGACAAAATTAGTAAACTGTGCTATAATTAAGGAAAATAAAAAACTAAAAGAGAGAATGGCGAGGGCCCAAGTGGAAAAGGCAGGTGGCCACCACTATACACCTCAATCACCTCAAATCGAATTTCTTGAGATAACTTAGTCATCATGACTTAGTTAACTGACACAAGTTGTTATGAGATGAAATTACAATTTATTATCTAATTTGTTTAAGGGAAAAATAAATTATACGCCTCACATTCCTCACTCCTGGTACATCAAAATTCCTCACCAGTGTGGGTGCATTTTTTCTTGTCCTTTCTAGTTGCCAATTTCATTTTTTCTTGTTGCAAATTTCAACACTCCCTCTCAAAAATAAATGAATTCAATCTATCCCCATCCGGTACCTTTGGAATGTTCTGCATGCAACACTTCTCTAGTGTTGTTTGCACTTGCAAATCTTGAAACTGAATAGCCTTCGAACAACTGAATTAGCATAATGAATTTGTCATCAAAGTCTTCTGACTACTACTAGCTACAACACATGTCTAGTACTGGATTCTCTGGGTTGCGTCTGACATCTACATCTGTGCCCTTTGAACTGTTGCCAACTCTGAGATGCACTCCAGTATTTGACATCTGTCACTCTGATTTCTGTCTTTTTGACATCTGACTGCATCAATATAACTAGTCCTTCCTACTATTGCTATACTATGGGCTCCTTGTAGCCATGTTAGATCCATTAGACACACCATCTCAATGTACCCTACCCAAATTTCTTACCTTGGGATTATGTCTACACATCACCCCACCTTTCACCTCGAGGTATGGCTGCATGTGCTCCCTCTACCCCTCTAGCTCAAAATTCCCTCCTAATGGAGGTTTCTTCTTGAGGAGATGCTTCCACTCGGTCTCCTCTTCGCTTCTCCAATTGTGGCTGCTCCAAAACCTTCTAAGACTACTTATGAGGCTGCATGTTGAGAGGTAATTTGTGCTCCCTCTCAACCACCAAGTCTCTAACCTCTTATTTTCTCCTCAAAGCTTTGCATGCATCTGGTACCTTAAGTTCATATAGGATTTTGACTCGCACACATTGTAATTGTTCCGCCGTTACAAAATTTTATAAAAAAGTGCTGATTTTAAATCATCGATATTTCCCTCATTTGAGTTCTGATTCAATTGATTTTTTTTTGTTTCCATTTGGGTAGTTTTTCGAAAGGAATCTAAATATTCTATTTGTTTTTGAAAATTTTACACCCAAATATTTAGATATTCTTTGCAAACTCGCCGCCCAAAAAAATCGTTCTCTGATACCATGTAAAACATCTAACCAACGAGATTCAATATGATATTGTAATGTACTAAAACAAGATACTGAATCATTCCTACAATTTTTGGAAACAAAACACGGTCGCACAATCACATATAAGTAAGAGAAAGAGATTATCAATCGCACAACACAAGATGTATTTGGGTAAAAAACTACTCAAAACTCCTCTATCTCTATTGTGTATTAAGTCAAGGAATCATGAAAAAATACAATGCTTAATCTCTCATGAGATTCTCTAGCACTCTGCCAATTGTCTCCCGCTGATCTAGGCAAACTCAGTCTAGTACTTAGCCAATTCTCAGCCTTACTTCATCTTGCCTTGCTCATGCAATTTCTAGGGAATTAAATCCCTATTAATTAGGAAAACCAGTCTTCCTTGTTTATGAAATCCATCATGACATCTCAATGGCTCTATAATTGCACATGGGAAATTTTCTCTAAATACAACTGATTGTTATGTTCCCTTTAACCTATGTCTCAAATGGGTCTTCCTCAAAACTGACATGCATGCAACTATTAATAGTGAATTATCAATTATCTGAATTATCACTCATTGTGAATTAAATATAATTTAATTCACTGGACCTCTCACTAGCTCATCACGTAATTACAACTAGTTAAACTGATTTTAACTCATTTAATTGAGTTAACTAATTCACACATGCACCCCACTAATGCATCAACTGCAACTAGATACCAAAAATATTAGAATCCATCTAGATGCCTCATCTTAGACCCTCAAATTGAATTTCTTGAGCTAACTTAGTCATCATGACTTAGTTAACTGACACATTTTTTTATGAGATTAAATTGCAATTTGTTGTCCAATTTATTTAAGGGAAAAATAAATTAGACACCCCACATTCCTCTTTCCTGGTGCATCAAAATTTCTCACCAGTGTGGGTGCAATTTTTTTTCCTTTCTGGTTTCCAATTTCACTGTTTATTGTTGCAGAGTTCAAAATTTGAGAATATGATGCGGCCTTCACACAAAGACACCATTGAAATCACATGCCCATATTCTCATGAGAAACCTCTCTTAAGCTTGATCTACTAGAAGAGAATCAACAATATGCGATTATAATTCCTAGCTCGAACCGACCATTAAGGTATGCAACATTCTTGTGAACCCTCACATGATGATATTGCTCTTGGAGGATGATCATGACCTCCCTTTAGCAACCCTTACTCGACCCTCGTACTCAACCTACTTTAGGGTACATCTCTCTTTTCCCCCTTGATCAAATGAGATCCTTATCACTTGATTTTCTTTCCTTCATCATAAGGCCTTGTTAAATATTTTTTCCTATACATCTTAGGAACCCTCTAGAACTTATGGGTTTGATCCACTTAGACCTTAGGAAATCTTAATTTTCCTTTTTAATTTTCATTTATATTTAAAACCCCATATTGGGTCCAAAATTCTTTTTCTTGGCTTCTTTTCCCACGAAGCCTTTTGTGACCAAAATCACACAAACCCATCTCAATATGCTTGTGGAGTACCTCCCAAGCTACACAATTCAACAACATAGTCTAGTTGTAGTAACCGTAACTTTTTCAAGCTCTTGTAGTCAAGTGAGGGCTTGCTTGGGTTCCCAAGTTGCAAATTAAGTAAGGGTAGTTGTGAGGGAATGATAGGTAGGGAGGGTTAGGGCATGAAATAGAATGAAAAGGAATGCTAACACATGTTGGAACTTGGAAAATTCCAATGCATGTAGAAGAGTGTTAGGGAGTCTTGGCGCATATCAAGGGATAAATACGTCAAAATGCATGGAAAGGAATGAATAAGAGTGTGTTCCAGGGAGTGTCAATGAATTCAAGTGTGCTAAGGATGAAGTGTGTTAGATGGAGAAGTTCAGAATAGGATTTACAAGAGGTAAGCCTATGGTTGTTATACGAGGCTCGACATAGCACTAGTTTAAGACAAAGGGAGATCACTTTGTGCTAGGCACAACATTGTTTTGCCTTTAGCTATTTTTTTATATGAGATGTGCACACTTTGGCTACATGCTCATGTTTTAAACTATTATAGATAATTTCATATTGTACATTATTGTGTATAAGTTTTGGGGCACTCATCTTGTGTCAGCTTATATCTTGTGTGCCTTGTGCATCTTGAGGTTCTTGTAAACTCTCAGTTAATGTTCTACTATTTATATGAATTGAACATAAATGTGGAATATTGCCTGTGTAAGCTATGTTGCTTAGTTGGTTTATGGCCATGCAGGCTATATCATGTGATCTTGGTCTCTGTAACTAGTTAAGTGGGACAATTTGAGCTTGGACATGAGTGGCATAAGATGAGTTATAGGTAGTTCTTAGGTGAACAAGGCACAATCTAGTTGTAGTAGGTTCAATTTTTCAAGTTGTTGCGGTTGAAGCAGACCAATATTTTCACATGAAATATAGTAGCCAAGGACTTGATTGGGTTCCCAAGTCATGAAAAAAATTGAAGGATATTTGTGAGGACGTGATTGCCAAGGCATGCTAGGGAATGCTAAGATGTGGAAGATAGTGCGAAGGCATGTCAAACATGCTAGGGTGTGCCAAGTGATAAGGCATGCAAAGATGTGCAAGGGTGTTTCAATGCATGTCAGGGACTTTCAAGGCAAAAAAATGGAGAAACAAGTTAAACTAAAAGGAAATGAACACATAATAGGGGTAATAAGTCACCACTGTACCTTTTCCAAGAGGGGCATGCTAAGCACACCAACACTAGGCATCAATAGGTTCCAAGTGCAAAGTCTTAGTGCATTCTAAGTGCCAACTATTCCTTTTTTGCTTCTAATCTAATTTCCAACAATTGATCTCAAACAAATTTAATATTAATCATGCCAAATCATACCAAGGAATCTCAACGTATTCCATATATGCTAAGACTTTCCAAGCGTCAACACATGTCAAGTGCCAATATGTGTCAGGGAGTGTTATGCATGTTAGGAAGTGGAAGGGCATGTTGAAAAGTGCTAAGGTGTGCTAGAGAGCGATAATTCATGTTCAACAGTGTTAAGGAGTACTATGAAAAAACATTAAGGGAGAACTAGATAAATATTCATGGAATTTAATGAATATGAGGAATGTGTGCCAGAGACTAGTGTTAATGAGTGCTAGATTTCATGCCAAGGAGAGAGTGACAGGGTATTCTAAGCATTGGTAAGGCATGCTAGGGAATATCAAGGCATGCCAAGAATTCCCATAGTGTGCTTGGGAGTTCCAGGGTGTGCTAATTATATGTGCCAATTAATAGTGCCAAGATATCCCAATACATGCCAGGTGCTAAGGATGTGCAGGGTGAATGGGTATGTAAATATGTGTTAAGGAAACAAAAGGAAGAACCAATAAGAGGGTTAATAAGTTCAGACTTTATATTTTTCATAAGGGGCATTCTAGGCACACTAATAATAAGTCCTAATACATGCCAAGTGGCATTGTGTGCAAAGTGGTAATGTATGTCAATGCATTCAACCAAGGTGTTCTAGGGCATGCTAGGGACTACATGCATGCTAGCACATGCTAGGAGAGTTCCATGTTATGCTAGCACATGCCACCATGTGCTTGGGCATCAGTGTCATCACAAGATTTTCTAGGTACAAATATGTTCCAAGGCATGCAAGGTGCTAAGAAATTTTAGTGTGTGCTAAAGCATTAATTTAAGGTGTGCCCAAATTGTTGAGGAGTGTTAGGTATTTCTCATTAATAGAATTGTCAGAGCTTGATTATGTATTAAATAATATATTTCCTACACACACTAGTGGAACTTTATCTAAAGTGAATTTGCTAGATAATAAACTTAATAGCTATGAATCATGTGTTGACTGATACGAAAACTCTATTCGACTAGTCATTACTTCATGAGGGAAATGATACACACTAATTACTTCTTAAAAAATTGACAGACTCTAACCACCATTGCCTTGGACATATTATAAAAAATAATCCACAATAATGGTCTGAAATTGTTGTCTTTTGACAAAAGATATATTAACAAACACATAGTGTCATCTAAATCTCATTGGAATGATCAATGATGACGAACATTTTTTGACTGTCACCAAAAGTAACAAAAAGACCATTGGTGAGGGTCATTAAAAGTTTGTCACTAAAAGTGTCACCAAAGAGAGAATTAGTAATGGGCCTTTAATGACCCTCACCAAAAGTGTCATTGAAAATGGATTTGGTGACGAACCTTAAAGGACCATCACTATATACACTTACAATGACGCTTTTTTAAGTACCGTCACCATTGTTTCAAGAAATAATAGCCTAAAGGTCTTGGGTTGAAAACCTTCACAGATTAGGGGAATGCCATTCAAGAAGAACTCACTTAACCAACTTTTATATTGAAAAATGGATACTACTGGTTGCAAAACTTACTCGAAAGTCCCTCGGTTTATGTAGATCCCCTGGGGTGCAAACCCCCTGCAACACTTTTTGCTTTGAAACCTGTAAATCCACAAAGAATGAACACAAAAACCTAGTAGTAAAACATATATAGTTCCTAGATGTTAGTGAAAATCATGCATAATATCATAAAAACAATGTGAAATGTTCAATTCATGATTATTACACATGTATAAAGAATCATAAACACATAAACATCAGGAACAAGATGGCTCTTCTTATTATGAATGACATGTACAATAATCAAAACATGGAGAGATCGCCTGAATCCTGCCACGACCTTCGAGCATACCATACTCTGGATTTGTCCAACCCTATCCTTGCAAGAACTCTTCCAAGATGTGTGCATAATAGATTTCATATAGGATGATGAACATCTCAAGGAAACAAGGGTTTTCTGAATATACCTGGGAAGTACAGGAGGCACGAGAATATCAGACTTGAATAGGGATCCAACAGAGTATAATATCTATATTTTTTTTGTCTCCCTTAAGCCATTCCTTTGAGGGGCTTTTATACTCCCTCAAATTAGTTTCTACAGTTAGGAGTAGTTGGGCCACGGGTTGAGGTGGTTGAATTACTGGAATAACCATCAAACGCGCCTCAAAAATAGGGAAAATATATATTTTTAATAATTAAAAAGGTATACGCGGATCTCTATGAATGGACTCACGTGTATACGCAGAAAATTTTGGGCAGAGTCGTGAATGGGCTTTAAGATAATGCTTTTTGTGAAAATGTTCAAGTCTGATGGAAAAGGGTGCCCAAGGCCAAAGTGTAAATAATCAAGTACATGAAGGTGATAAATGACACTATAATAGATGCCCCCTAATATATGAGGTCAAAAGGGGTGCATGGTGGCCGAAATGTATTATGTGCAATAGAAAGAACCTTGCAAGGACTAGAGAGGACTTCACCATATTTCAGCCTACCAAAAAACCAGTGAGAGAAATCGAAGAGATAGCCCATGTCTGAGGCGGGCATAGCCATGCTCAGTGAAAGAAAATCATGTCCGCATATGAAGTATATAGAGGATCCAAAATGTATACAAGTATAGCTGAAAAATGTAAAATACATGGTGAATCATCTAATCACTGCCCAAAAGTACAAGTCAAAATTAGGTCCAAGTATCACATATAGAAGACTGATAAATGATGTTGCAATAGATATCTGATCACAAAAGTCACAACTGAATCTCCAAGTACCAAATCATAAGTGGTGGAACAAATGGTAGTACATGCAACTCGGGAGCCAACATATAGGATGCTGCTGTGGTGAAACTGCAACATATAAGGGTGGATGGTGTCACTGGCAGAAAACTGAAGAAGTTGTCTAGGTGAATTGAATCATGATGATGCAAACCCAAGGTCTTCGCCAATCACATTGGCACAATTCTACACGATGGGAATAAATGAGCTGAAGTCGACCATGCGATAAATTGTTTGCTTATCGATCATTGATGTATACCATTAACAAATGCGAGGCAACCTGCCGATAATGATAATGAGTGTCAAGGTTCCCCAATACAATCCAACAAGTGCGAATAAATGAGTTGAAGTCGAACACTTGAAAGAATCTATCAATTAGGAGGCAATGATTTATCCTCACTGTCGATAGCAAAGAGTCTGCCACTGATGACTGCAAACCCTAAGGTACTGACAAAAATGACTCTAGACCTTATTTCCAGAGCAATGAGTTGGATTCGATGGGAAAAGATCTGCTGGAAGGAAGGCATTAAGGCATCCCACATCAGTCCAGCGCGTGTGTAACCCATAGGCCAAGATTTGGAAGGAATCAGATGAAGTAGAGTGAAGTAACCAACTCGAAGTACATTTCTGGAATGCACAAGATGAAGCTAGTGCAAGGAAAAAACCCTCTAAACCAACCAATAATGAAAGTTGACAAAGAGGCAAGATATCCACCGATAGGGTCAAATGGAAATCAAGGTACTGCATGAATCCCAGGTGCAATAATGTAATATGATGTCGAACACAAGGGAAACCACTGAGTCAAAGACCCATAATGATGATCAAATTCTGAGTGCAAGGTCACCTATCAATGATGTAAATAGGGCGAAGGTGCGACTCTAGGTTTTCTCTCAGAGAAATATGTCGTAGTCGATAAGAGACAAACCCACCGGCAAGAAGTCAATGGATACCTTCTCAAACCAGCACGAGCATAGGATCAAACATCTGATGTGATAGAACAAGATACTGACAAGGCCGGGAAGGTCGATTGAAAAATGAGTCAAGAGACACCACAAAAAGGCCGACTCAGGTTAACTTCCCTTGAACAAAACCATGAATCATGTTGAATATGGAAGAAAATGATAACTTTGTATAATTTTTCCATGCAGGAGGCATGAACAAACCCTCCATATGATTGGAAGAGATAACCAAATGAGGGAGAACTGACACATGTAACAAGGTTATGGCTTCTCCTAATTCAAAGCTAAAACCATCCCAAATGAAGGAAAGACATAGTTTTTTGTGATTTGTTCAAGGGTGACAAAACTGACACTATAGATGCCATCAAAAAATGAAGTAATACCTCGTTCCTGCTCTTTTTCACATATTTAATTTTTTTTTTTTTTCATATGAAAATGTTGAAAAAGAATAAAAGAATGCTAGAGCACAATGGATAGAATGAGTATCATGAAACAGATGCACTAGTTCCTGGGATAGGAACAATCCTATGCTCAATGCAAGATGGTGGAAATTGGTAAGTGATACTCAAAGGAATGTTCCATCCATGGGTAAAAAGGTCTCAAGTCACCGTAGATAAGTGATTGCATGGTTAAGTTGTATAGAAAGTCATGGTCAAAATATGGCTTAAACATTGAGTCCAAATGAATCTGACTGAAGGCCAAGATAAACAAGTAGTCAATATGCAATGCAGTAATACAACTTGACAACAAAAGGGAGCATCTAGGGTAATGGCCAAAAAAATGGTAGCGAAGAAGAAGAAGAATGAAGCTTCAACATATATTTCATGGCGAGACTAAAGAGGACTCCCGAGCCTACATAAATTGTAGCATGGGCAAAAAATTCTAGTGAGGAACTAACTAGGAAGCCCATGTAAATGAAGGCTCTACCACTAAGTCATGATTGAAAATCAACGAGTGAAATGGGTTAAGTACGCATGACATGATGGGATCGACCCTATGGCAAGTGATCAGAATGGAGGCTAGTATGCAGAATGCAATGGAAGGTGGATTCGCTAGCCTATATGCCATTTTAAAATCATATACCTGCCATGATCGGTCAGCGGTCATGCATCCAAAAAAAACGAAAAAAATCTCAACTTCAGTAAAATGTCCCTGAAAAATACTTTGCCCAACACTTATAAGCAACATGGTTATACAACCTTAGATAGATTTGAAAAAATAAGCACAAAGGAATTTTGCAAAAACATTTCAAAATTAGGGTATAAATACACCATTTATCTCATATTTGGGTTATTGTTACATTTCAGAAGTGGAGAAGGAGCTTTTGGAGAAAAAATTCCTTTTCTCAAAACCAGAGCAATCAACCATGAAATAGCGCCGAATCAGCCATGTAAGCTCTAAATTCATCTTTGTCATCAATTTCGTCCTAGTTTAAGATAAAGTTTAGAAATTTGACCATAGGAAACATTTGTTTTGATGAAACCCTCTATGCATATGTGTGTTCGTGTGGACGAACCTGCGTATGATACGTGACTTTGTGTAAACGAAGCCACGTATGTGCAGCCCGAGAATTTAAAAATTGAACCTAATGAATGATTTGATGAATTTTCTCAGGATTTCAATTAGCTGGAGGGAGCGTGAACATAGTTCCATCGACAATGAAGTGATGGAAGATCAAAATTCACTCGATATCCTTCGAAATTGTGGATTTCTCAAGTTCTTTAAAATGCCAAATATGAAAATTAATGTCCAATTGCTCCAAATGTTAGTAGATCACTGGGAGCTAGAAGAAGACTGCTTCATGATATATTAAATGCCAATACGCATAAAGGTGGAAGACATATTTCATCACTGGACTTTCTCGGAGAGGAGATCTAGTATATTTTCATAGAAAGCCTTTGGGAGGGCTTACTGTGGAAGATTATGTCCAGGTCTATTGCGTATGAGGGGTCTCAAAAAGTAGGTACACGGATTGCAGTCAAAGATTTGAAAGAACTATATATGAATATTCTCCTTTTCACCATTGGCAGAGTAGCAGGATCTTCTTCCCTACATCAGGATTCGTGGACACAAATGAGCATTGCAGTTGAATGTTTGATACACCTCTTTGATTGGTGCATAGCATTTCCGAGCAACATGAAAAGACAGTTGAATTCGATTCGGAAGAAAAAAACTAAACGTTTTGGGTATGAAACTATTTTACTGACATTATTCTTTGAAAGGATTCTAGGGCTTCGGCCCAAAGTCATCTCAACCATCAGCAACCCAATAGATCTGAGAATAACCCGATGGGATGATCTAATGAAGAGATTGGGGGGAAGTGAAGTTCCCCGAACCACTTGGGATGACGAGTTATTCCAATGGTGGGAGGAACAAGTTATCGTCGTGGAAGATTATCCCTATGCTGGGATGGATTTTTGCAGTGATCCAGAACTACTCCTTCCACCCAGTGCAACATGGGGTGCAATAGGTGAGATTGCAATTTTTTATTTTTTATTATATGATTTATTTTTTATTTTTTCAAAATATGATAATGAAAAAATGTTTTTGATTGAACTTCAAATGACTTACAAGATTATGAATGATCATGATACAGATATGGGACCAGTCAGACCTGAGGGATACCCAAGGCATAAGCACCACAGAGGTGAGGTGGATGCTGAAGACCCTGGTAGGACCCTCCATGTTGTCCAGAGAAACTTGGAGAGTTTGACTCGCCAAGTTCCTATGTCTGGAGTAGAGGACCTACCAGAGGCTATCCAGAGACGGGTAGTCGGAGTACCACGAGACTGGGCGTGGTTATTTCTCCGTGTAGCGACTGATATCATGTTCTATAGGAACACGAATGTTGGGCAGGGACCACAGGATTAGATTTATAGATTTTACCGGATGACTGTAATATATTTTTGATATTGAACATGATCGGGCATAAGCCCTAATTTTGTAGGAGAGATGGGTCCAGATTTTGTATATTTTTTAACACTCTGACTATATATATATATATATATATATATATACACACACACAATGATTTATATGATGTGATGAATCAAATGTATGAAAAATGAATGATTTATTTGATATACTAATTAAAATTTTGAATGTGAATGAATGTTATAAATTGAAATGATCTTTGTAACACACGTACCCTCAAAAACATTTGGTGCAAAAATGGATCTCGAACCCGATATGTGTTGTTCAACTGCGAAACCACCAGCTGGGAGTCCAAGAAAACTACTAACGAATCAACACCCAAAGATATTCCTTCTACGAGTAGATAAATTACTACAGTGTATTCTACTACGTTGTTTGAAGTAGGGCCAATGCAGACACCTCTTGAAACCAACAACTGACTCGATGGATAATGAAGTACCGAAGCCGCTGAAGCTAAATTTTGGGTATGTCTACTAGCACCATTAGTGAAACCAAAATGACTCATGACATCCAACAGAACCTGCCAAAGTAGATCAAATGCATCATAATCACACCAAAAATAAAAAACTCAAATACGTACAAAAAATATATATACAAAACGCAAGATGCCAGGCCAAAGCCTAGGCATAATACTTTTTCAAATAGAGCCCATTTTTGGGCTCCGTCAACTCATTTGCATCAAAATAAACCAAGGCATAAGCTCCTTTATTGAGGACCTTTTTAATGATGAAGGGTCCATACCACATAGATTTAAACTTACTTGCTCCTAGGGAATCCTTCTCTTGGGCATAAACCAAGACAAGGTCTCCTTCGGAGAAAACCCTAGGTTTGACTTCTTTATTGTATTGAACCTTTATCCGTTTCTTATGTGATTCATTCATCATGGTGGCATCCTAATGCTTCTCATCGAGATGTTACAGATGAAGGAGACGTTCTTCGAGACTGGAAGTGTCAGGAAGAAGTTCTACAACTAACGTAAGAGAAGGATTTCACACTCGATGGTAAATATAGATTCCAACCCATAAGCCAGTTGAAATGGAGTAAAACCAATTGCAGTTTTGACTGACATCTGGTATGCCCAAAGCGAAAGATACAACAAAATGTTCCAATTGGATCGAGCTTTATCAATTATACATTGAAGGATTGTCTTAAAGGATTTGTTTACGGCTTCCACTTTCCCATTGGCTTGAGGATAATATGGAGATGAGTGCTCCTGCCGGAAACCTAATTTCAAAGCCAATGCAGCCATCATGTTGTTCTGAAAGTGACTGCCATGATCAGTGACAATAGGCTTTGGGAATACAAAAGCGATAAATGACCTGATTGAAGAGAAAAAGAGCTGATGTCTCATTATCATTCCCAAAAGTAGGCATAGCCTTGAACCACTTCGTGAAGTAGTCTATGGCTACAATAATGTACTTGTGACCTTTGGCCGAAGGAGGGTTACAAATAGTATAATCAATACCCCACTTTGTAAAGGGGCCGATAGTAATGACAGGAAAGAGCAGAGCTAGATGAGTGTGCATATTTCAAGTATAAACCTGACACAGATGACACTTTTTGACCGATTCCATACAATATTTGAAAATTGAAGGCCAAAAGTATCTTGCACACAAGATTTTTTGGGTTGTATCAAGCCTAGATAAATGACCACCACAAGCTCCACTATGGAAATCATTTAGCACAACCTCAACTTCTTCGAGATTTAAGCATCGTCTAAGGATTGAATCAACCCCGCGACGATATAAAGTGTCACCAATGATCAATTAACTTTTAGCTAGGTGACATAACTTACAGCGCTCATCTTTCAAAAACGTTGAGGGAAACTTTGTAGTCTCGAGGTATACTATGAGATCCCCATACCAAGGATCCTGTGAAGAAATGAGAAAAAGATGTTCATTTAGGAAGGATTCATCATAAACCATCTCTTCTTCATAAGACAACTCGGAAATCAATTCCGCAAAAACCAATGATTTCTTGGACTTGGAAGACATAAACTCAAGATCAAACTCCTGCAAAATCACAATCCATCGATTGTGTTTTCCCCCAATCACTCACCTATTGAGAAAAAACTGAAATGGATTGACTGACGTGAAAACATAGGTTTTTCAAAGAAGAATATAATGTCTGAGCCACTACACAACATGAACAGCTGCTAAAGCAAGATTCTCTATCAGAGAATAACGGAGTTCGAGTCCTACCAAGCCTCGACTAAGGTAGTAAATAACATGCTCTGAAAGGGCATCATCTTCCTGAACCAGAACCATACCAATGGTAGATTCTGATATTGCGAGATACAAAAGGAAATCCCTACTATAATCAGGTGGACTTAGTAGAAGAGCAGAGGTCAATGATTTTTTCAAATCATCAAACGAGATCTTAGAAAAATCATCCCAAAAGAATGGAACTCCTTTCTTTAATAATCTCATAAATCCTTTCATAATCTCGGCATAATTTACGATAAATCTCCACAGAAAATTAGCTTTTCCTTGCAGACTTTGAAGTTGATGAATTGAATATGGGGGAGGAAACTGAATTATTGCCTCAACCTTGAAGGGATCTACCCGAATCCCTTCCATAAACACAATAAATCCCAACAACCGACCGGATGTGACCGCGAAAACACACTTGTTCGGATTCAACTAGATTTTGTAATGTCTACATCGTTCAAATACTTGACGGTGGTGGAAATGATGATTAATTCTCTTATGAGAATGAGCAGCTAAATCATCCAAGTATGCCTCAATAATATGTTTGATGTCATGGAAGGCATAAGACATAGCCCGCTGAAAAGTAGTTCCAGCATTTTTAAGGCCAAAAGTCATGTTCTTGTAAGCAAAGGTACCCCAGTGACAAATAAATGCAGTTTTATGCTAATCTCCAGGATGGATAGTAATTTGATTATATCTAGAGAAACCATCCATGAAGGATAAAATCTCATTCCCCGCACAATCATCGATAACATGATCTATAAATGGTGTGGGGTAGCTATCTTTAGTACATGATTTATTTAGGTCCCTAAAATTGATGCAAACTTGAATTTTTCCTTTTTTCTTGTCCACCAGAACTGGATTCGAAACCCACTCTGTCAAAGGAATAGGAAAAATGAATCCCGCATTAAGCAACTTCTCTACCTCAGCTTTGATAGCTGCTACCTTCCTAGGGTTTACTAGATGAAGATTTTTCTTGATAGGCTTAGCATTTTTGCACAACTTGATCTCATGATGGACAATAGATGGATCTATACTAGGCATTTCCTCATAAAACCAATCGAACACATCCCTAAATTCTCGAAAGAGGTCAGTGTAAATTTGAACCTCTTCAGGGGAACATTTAGCTCTAATGAAAGCATTCTCTATAATGCTTGGATCTCTGGAAATGTTCACTGGAATAGTAGGAGAAATCATAGCCATGTTCCCTTCAGCAAAAAGCTGTGTTGGTGCTAATGGGTTCAAGACTGGGTGAGCAAGACCAGAAGAAAGTAAGATCGATGATACAAATCATCCCATGGTCTCTCTACACTAGTCATAGCTTCCAGGATGGCCTCTTCATATGGAAGAGTGGTATCAAGGCAATCCTGGGCCGAAGATGAACTAAGAGTCCAAGTCGGAACCACATCTCAATCCATTCCTCTGGTGAAAGAGAAACTAGAATGGACTTTGCAGAGTCAATAATAGAGCTATAAGAAATCTCAGCTGCAGACATTGGAAATTCCATTCTACCCACTTTACCTTCTTCTAATGTGGAGGTAGGAGAAGGTAAGGTAAGGTCTTCGAATAGGAGCCTTGGAGGATGAAATCACATTGATATGAACCGAAGGAGGCAGAAGATCAAAAATACCCATCAAATAAGAATACATTCCGACCCCAAAATTCTCAACAGGTGCCTTGGTATCCCTCACCAAAGGAATGGTTGATTCAAAATATGCATTCTGATCAGTAGGAGAACAATCCAGTTGGTCAACTGTGACAATTCTCCCTACGTGAGGGAAACAAGAAATACGAAATAACGAGGATGTAATAGAATCCATCTCATAGATCCATTTTCGCCCCAACAAAAGGTTATAGTCTAAGCTTGCATCGAAAAGCTGTAACAATACCATGCGACCTGTGAGAATGACCATCAAACGCAGTCAGAAGAGTGGCTGAAGGAACAACTGTGGGAGATCCAATACCCTTTCAGCATGCAAGAGACATTACACACGTGGAAGCCCCTTCATCTACGACGGTTCGAAAGATATTGAATTTTTGATAACTCAATATAATATGGATAACCATATGATGAGGGAGTCTCTTTTTAAAATTCGACATATCAAATGTAATCATAAGAGATTTCTTTAGATCTACAACTCTGATTGTAATGAGAAAAGCACTTCACTGAGTAGGACTAGACTGGAGCACCTCTAATGCAAACACGGCACAAGGAATTTGAGCCAGATCTTCTACAATGGAGTAGTTCTAGGCGGCCTTGGAATTTTTATTAATCGTCGTACGTTTTGAGGATGCCTTCAACATCTGAGGTATAGGCTCAATAGTAGGCCTTCGTAATATGAAGTGGTTCAACACTATCAGGAGTACCCTTAGGTTTCAAAGACTCAGCTTCGCCATAATCACGATATCTCGTAGCAATATTTGCATGAGAACTCATCATGTATATGTTTGACACATTCTCCCCTTCCTGGCTACCCGCAGAGGGAGCCCCAGTATTTTTATTCGTTCCAGAAATTAATTGTTTTCCTTAGGGAAAAGGGTTTGTCAGCACAACCTGGGAACTAGAAGAACCTTGTTGAGGTAACAAGCATTGCGCATCCTGAATTTTAAGGAAAAGGTGTGTAAGATGGTCTCTAATGCATAATTTGCATGGAAACTTCACTTTCCTTTTATTATCCTTTTGACCCTCTCCACTGTGATCATTGGTTTTGTTTGCATTCACCTTCCCATCCTTGCCTTTTTTCTTGTTATTCCGTCCTTTCTTCTTCCCATAAAATTTTTGATTTCCTTTGGGGTAACAATTCTGGACAACATTAATTTCCAAGGACTAGGAAGGAGTTGACACTGAAGGCACAACCTGACTAGAAGAAGCAGATTGTATAGACAACTGCTGCAATTGACTGAGCAGGTTAGTTGCACCGCTATCGATCGAACCAATAAGCCCATCACCATTAGGACCGGGTTTATTTTTGGATAGGTCCAATTTGGAGTGAGGAGCATCCGACAAAATTTTATTGAGGACTCCAGACTGAGAATAGATCAATTCTAATTGTTGAGCCTTGAAAATAGCCTGCTCTTCAGAAGATACCCCTGAAAGGGATACATCTTTAGAAATATCTGGCTGCAAAGATTTCAAAAACCATTCCAGAAGGAATTCATTCAGAATATGGGCTTTAATGAGCCTTTTCCTTCTTCGCCATTCTTGAATATGATGAGAAATGTGAGTTGCCTTATCCTGCTAAAAATTGGCTAGGAGTTTAGTCCCGACGTCATAACAGACATGCAACTAAAATTGGTTTAAGAACATGGTAGCCAAATCTCCAAAAGTGCAAAAACTGCCCCAAGTTAACTCAATCTACCACTTGGTTTCATTTCCAGTTAAGGTGCATTGAAATAACCTCAACCTAATCGAATCCTCTCCATAAATGGAAAGTGGTGATATGATCTTTCGGATCCTCTCCATTCTTCCCTTCAAACTTTGGAATGCCCGAAGGGAGTTTGGTGGGGACCGGAGGCCATACCGGACTATACTGAATTGGATCGTTAGTCAATTTTGACAAATCTGGAAATTTTAACATTTCCAGAAATGGTAAGCGACGAGGATCTTGGGAATTCCATCCTCCATAGGAATGATTCCCAATGTTCTTAAAAGAATACCCTGGATTTGCTGAGGTAGCAAGTTGCCAAATGTTGTTTGTAGAGAATGTTGGGCCATAGGAAAATCCTTGTGACCCAACATTCGAAGGACACCCCCCCCCACATAATGTTACTGTAAACAAGACCATTTCCTCCCACTGAGGTAGTGAATGGAGAGGAAACCCCTTGGTAAGGGTTCCAAGCATTTTCAAATGGAGAAAAAGCCTGAGAAGTACTCGATGAAGGGAAAGGAGCATTCCCTTGCCGACCAATGAGAAACTGATTCCCTGCTCCCAAAGATGTAAAAATAGGATTCCAACTTGTAAAGTAATTAGAAATTTGACCTCTAGACCATGGATTGAAACCTTGAGTCTGAGAAGAAAAAGTTAAAGATCCTAAGGAAGGGGTTGAATGAGGGATATGCCCACTCCCAAAGGGGAACCCTTGAAATGAAGCTAATCCACTAGCCCTAGAGGGTATGGGTGTAGATGCAGCTAAAGCAACAGAAAAGGAGAAGTGAGGAATCCCACTAGTGGGCATTCCAAAAGAAAAGGGAATGAATTGTGAAGCATGTGCTTGGGTGTGACCAGAGCCAAACATAGCAACACTATAAGTGATTGTAGATATAGCAATAGTTCCCCCTCCTTCTACTAAAAGTGGGGTTTGAACACTTATAGTGGTCACAGCCGAAGTTGTGTTCCCAGTCGTGGCCATCAAAAGGTTCGAATATGACAGATAAGGACTTTCGGGTCTTTGATACTCGGCTCCAATGTATTGAATGATGAAAGGATAACTAGCAGGAAGAGGAGATGGAAGAGACGTAGGAGGCTGAGGGACCTCCTCTGATCCTACTTCTTCTGTCGGAAATAAAACTATCGCGATGAGTGAAGCACTCCTCTCTGTACTGACACCAACACTAGAACCAACCACAGAAACAAAAAACCCTGACAGAGGATCTCTCTCTACTGTGTCTGAAACCACCAGCTGAAAATCACCCTCTAAATTACTCCTACGCCTTCTTGAAGAAGGCTCGACACTCGCTGGAGACAACCCACGAAGCCTCCTCGATCGACAAGGCGATCAATCAGCTACTTTAAGAGATTTATTCTAGACTCAAAAAATATATGAAGCTAAGAAATCTAGGAGCAAAGAGCACACTCTAAAAAAAGCTCCTAAGATATAGCCAGACAAGCAGCTCTCAGGTATTTCCACTTCGGGTGATGAGGATCAGACACCAAAATAGAAGAAAGCGAAATAATAGGACCTCCCGAAAGTAGTCTGGGGTAATTATAGTCTAGGCCTACTATCAAAGGTAACAAAAATAGTTACGCTGACCTCCTAGCAACGAAATTTGCTGGTGCAAGTCCCCAAGATTTGCAAGGGAACCCTCAAGAAGTACTGATGGAAGTGATGTAACGTCTACCTCCGATACCACAAGTATTCCCCCCTGCAGTCACCTGTGTGGTCCCTAGGATAGGAAACTATGGGCACTAATCCGTATCGGTAGCCGGGAGGAATGATCTTAGGTCAAGATTTAGCAAATAGGAGAGGGGGAATCTCTCTTCTCTGACTGCACTATCCCTCCGCTTGAATCTCTGGAGGAGAGCTTTCCCGGTCCACTTAACGGTGTTGGATTTTGCTCGTTAATAAACTTCTATGTTTAATAGTTTGAGCGGCCTTGGAGAGTTAAATCTCCACTCACCTAATCCAAGGCCCTACAACCTAGCTAGTTGGTGTATAATTAATGAAAATAATACAAAACTACCAGTTGCTTTTAATTATATTGCTTATTTTAGACTGGCTGTTATTTAAGTCAAGGTTGCACATAAGTGAAACTGATGGTGTTTTTATGATACAGAAGAAACCAATGAAAACCAAATTACATGCAAATGCAATGATTTCCTTTCGATGAGAGTGATTTCTACACAGGTTCTACAAAACTAACAAACAAAAACTTTGTTTTCTTTTCAGACACTCACACTTCACACAACTCAGAAAATTACGAAAATGACTAAAAATGCTCAAATGCACCTAATGCAAATTACCAATGATATGAAAATCCGAAGATGCTAACTCTAAAGAAGAAAAAAATAAGTCTCTAGAAAAAAAAGGTGCAATCACTTTTTGACAGTGAACAAAGCTAGTTCCAAATCAGAACTCCTATGTATAAAAATGCCAAAGTGAACTTGGCATAAAAGAGAGAAATCAAGAGTAGAATTCCTTCCAAATCAAGTCAAGAACCAAAGACTAGAAAATGAACCAAAAAGCTTCAAAATATGAAAAGAAACCGTAAACAAAACTGAAAGAAAAAAGCAACAGAAAACACAAAATGTTTTTGGGCTTTTCAACTTATCAAAGAAAGAAAAGAGATTTCAAGAAGAAAAATAAAAACTATCCAAGAAATGAATCAAGCAAACATGAATTCCAATTGAAGGCTTCAAAGTACTCAAGCCAACCGTGCTACTTTCGTAGCGGGACTTATATGAGCAAAAAGAAGCAAGAAACTCAATTAATCAACTCAATATAATAGCATACTCTTGCAGTGAATAACAACTCCAAAAAATCAAAAAGAGATCCTTTACAATTTGCAACAAGACAAGTCTACGAAATCAAGAAAACTAAACTACACCAAGAAGGAAAAAATCAAATGCGAGGCAATGCATAAGGCCAAGAAGAGAAAATGAGCAAAAGCTCGTTGTTCTGAATGTTCAGGACAACCAAGAATCTTCAGGGAAAGATCTTGGTGCTCAAGTTGCGATTGCAAACACACAAAAAAGGGATTCCACCAAATGGCTAGGTATTCATACAAGCAAGAGAGAAACATATACAAAATCACTTTAAACACAGTCTAGTAGCCTTCAAGATACTACAGGAATAGCTCAACACAGAGACACAAGACCACAGGGGAAAGAAATTAAAATTTTTAAATTTTCCCAAGCATATGCGCTTTTGCAGTGAGCAAGAAGTGTGCATATGTGAATGTAACAAATAAACTCGCGTATACGTGGGTCCCTTTGCAAAAAACAACGTGTATACGTGACCGTGCAAAGAAAAAATTGTGTATGGAAATAAAGATAAGGAAAAAAAATGAAAAATCAAGCCTGATCAAGAGACCAGGTCTTCTGTTTGACTGAAAAAAGACTTCCTATACTGCAAAAAGTGATAGAAATTGTTGGGAACCTACAAGACAGATAAAACAACCCAAATGGGAAATCACAAGAATGTGATCCCCAGTGGAGTCGCCATTTCTGTTTCGGGAAATCATACCCTAAAGGTCTTGGGTTGATAACCTTCACAGATCAGGGGCATGCCATTCAAGAAGGACTCACTTAACCAATTTTTACACTAAAAACTAGATAGTACTGGTTGCAGAACTTACCTGAAAGTCCCTTGCTTGATGTAGATCCCGCAAGATGAAAACCCCCTGCAACACTTTGTGCTCTGAAACCTATAAATGCACAAAGAACTAACAAAAAAACATAGTTGTACAACATATATAATTCCTATATGTTAGTAAAAATCATGCATAATATCATAGAAACAATACGAAATTTTCAATTAATGATTATTACACATGTATAAAGAATCATAAACATGTAAACATCGGGAATAAGATGGCTCTTCTTATTATGAATGACACGTATAGTAATCAAAACGTGGAGATATCACCTGAATCCTTCCACGGCCTTCGAGCATAGCATCCTCTAGAACCATCCAGCCCTAGCCTCGCAAGAATTCTTCCAAGATGTGTGCACAATAGATGTCATATAAGGTGATGAAAATCTCAAAGAAACAAGGGTTTCCTGAATATACTTGGGAAGTGCAGGAGGCACGGGAATAATAGAATTGAATAGGGCTCCAACAGAGTATAATATCTATATTTTTCTCTCTCCCTTAGGCCATTCCTTTGAGGAGATTTTATACTCCCTCAAATTAGTTTCTATAGTTAGGATCAGTTAGGCCAAAGGCTGGGGTGGTTGAATTACTGGAATAACCATCAAACCCACCTCAAAAATAGGGAAAATATATATTTTTTAATAATTAAAAAGGTATATGTGGATCTCTATGAATGGACTCACGTGTATACATGGAAAATTCTGGGTAGAGTCACGTATGAGTTTTAAGATAGTGTTTTTTGTGAAAATGTTCAAGTCTGAGGGAAAAGGGTGCCCAAGGCCAAAGTGTAGATCATCAAGTACATGAAGGTGATAAATGACACTATAACAACCATATGTGACATTGGTGATGGACCTTAAAGGTCCATCACTAGCATGAACCTCACCAATGTCCTTTTTTCTTGTAGTGGCTTAATGCTCAGCCTGGACTTTCTCACATTCTAAATCTGCAAGAAGACCATCCTACTATTTTCCTAGGACCAAGAGTGGAAGATGAGAAAAATGAAGAAGTTCCACCTTTCTATGTGAGTCTGAACATCCATTACATGACCTTACATAATTCTATGTTAGATTCAGGAGCCTCTCATAACTTACTTCCTAAGGTTATCACGGAGATAATGGGTTTAGAAATATAGCATAAATTACAAAGAATTGTTTTCCTTTGATTCCAAAAGAGTTCAGTGTATTGGTCTCATTAAGGATTTGGTTGTTGGTTTAGCTCAAGTTCCTGCTAAGACAATTTTAATGTATATAGTTGTAGCTGACATTCCTCCAAAATTTGGTATGCTTATATCTATATCTTGGACTGCTAAAATTAAAGGAACTATGTAGATGGACATGAATTATACCCCTATTCCAGTCTTTGGTGAGAGGAGGAGGTTGTACATAAAATCTAGGATTACATATATGGTTAGTAGCAAAGATAAACCACAAAAATTTCCAATTTATGCAGTAGAGACTGAATTGGGGTCTTCCATTTTGTTCAATGAGGCCACTAATGAGACAGGAAATCAGAAAATTGAAAAACATCAGCAAGCATAAAATGAAAAAATTGAGTAAAATGAAGAAGGATGGTGTAATTTTCACTTTGATAGCACTTCTGGAAGAGAAGGAGCTGGTGCAGGTATGTGGATTACCAACGCTGGAAATGAGAGTAATTTTTATTCTTACAAATTGAAATTTGATTGTACAAACAACATGGCTAAATATGAGGCTTTGTTTTTGGGTCTAGAAGCTTTGAAAGTTTTAGGCGCAAAGAAAATCTCAATTTGTGGTGATTCTAAATTAGTTATCAATAAAGTATAAGGATCTTATCAAACTAAGGATGCCAGAATGAGAGCTTATAGAAATTTGATCCTTTCTTTGCTTGAAAATTTCAAAGAACATAGTTTCACCATCAAAGCTAGAAACCATAATTATATAATTGATTCTTTAGCTGATTCGGCCAGCTTGTTTATCATCCTTACTCATTCTAGTAAGAGATATGAAGTTGAGGTCAAGCATAGTCCAAATATCCCTGATAATATTATCAATTGGAAAGTGTTTTATAGTGATAAGCATGTCAGAAACTTGTGTTAGCTGAAAGAAGAATTTCAAAGCATTCAAGTAGATCAACAGAACATGTTTGCGAAAACTAAAGATAACCTAGAGGTCCTTAAGATGAAGAATAATTGCATTCCTAAAGGCTTAGTCCCCCTTGAGAAGTTTTTTTATCAGAATGATTTGTTTAAATATCCAAAGATGAAAGTTGATGATGAAGAGGTTGAAATTTGTAACCTTGGTAACACAGAAATTCCCAAGATGATCAAGTTTTCCAAATTCCTTTCTTCAGAGGTCAGACAAAGGTATTTTGATCTGATGAAAAGGTACAATGTTTTTTTTACATGGAGTTACGTATACTTAAAGAGGCATGATCCGAGCATTATTCAACACACCATACCGATCAAAGAAAATGAAAATCCTTTTAAACAGAAATTGAGGAGAATAAATCCATTGCTCATGCCATTGATTGAAAAATAAATTAAGAAGTTTTTTGATGAAAAAATAATTGTTCCATTGAGATTTTCTAAGTGGCTTTCTAATTTGGTACCTATAAGGAAGACGAATAGTGATATTAGGATATGCATTGATTTCAGAAATTTGAATAAGGCATCTCTTAAAGACGGTTATCCTCTTCCAAAATGGATTAAATTTTGCAAAAACATTGTTGGATCCCAAATAATGTTTATGCTTGATGGTTTCACATGTTATAATTATATATTAGTGCATCCAGATGACCAAGAGAAAATTTCCTTCCCTATGCCATGGGGGACATTTATGTATGCCAAAATTCCTTTTGGTCTCATGAATGCAGTGGAAACTTTCCAAAGGGCGATGGACATTGCATTTGTTGAAGAAAAGGACAGGTAAATGGTGGTTTACTTGGATGATATCATTTTGTTTTCAAAGAGGGAAGAAGAATATCTCAAGCACTTAGAAAAAAATATGCAAAAATGAAAAAAATTTGGTATCTCTTAATCCTAATAAAAGTGTTGTTTCTTTGACTATTGGAAATTTATTGGGACACATATATCAAAGGAAGGAATAAGGATTGATAGATTTTCCAATAAATAGAAAAGATATTCAATCCTTTATATTTTTAAAGAGATCAAGAAGGCCCTTACCCAAGCACCGGTGCTCATAAGTCCTGATTTGTCTAAGGATTTTCTAGTTTTTAGTTTCGCTTATGAACATACAATTGCTGGAGTGTTACTGCAGAAGAGGCAGCAAGGTAATGAGCAACCCATTTATTTATTCAGTAGAACACTTGGAAAATCTTAACTAAAGTACAACATTATGGATAAACAAGCATATTCTTTAGTGAAAGCACTTAAAGATTTCAAAATTTATATTCTACATTCTCACATTGTGGCTTTTGTGCCTAATGCTGTGGTGAAAGACATACTGACTCAAGTAGATCGTGATGGCAAAAGAGGTAAGTGGGTTGCCACTTTGTTGGAATATGATATGGATATCAAACCTACCAAGTTGGTAAAAGGTCAAGGGTTGGAAAAAATGATGGTGCAACCAAATTTTGATTTCCTAGATATGAGTTTCATTGCAGAATTTTCAGAAGTGGTTAAAGAAGAGGAATTGATCCCTATAGAGGAAAAATTCACTATGTCTTAGTGGTATAAGGATGTAATTTTTGTTTTGCAGAATCATAAATCTCCTCCTCAATCAACGAAGTCCAAATCCATATATGTAAATTTTAAGTCTCTAAGGTATTTTATTATGAACAAGAATTTGTATTGGAGGGATACCAGTGGGATTCTCTTAAATTGCTTGTTAGAAGATGAGGCTGCAAAGGTCATTGATGAGTTTCATAAGGGTGATTGTGGAGGACACCATTATTGAAAGGCTACAACAAATAAGATACTTAGATTAGGATACTATTGGCCTTATATGTTCAAAGATACTTACAAAAATATTGAGGCCTGTCATTAATGAAAAAAAAATTATGGGGAAAAGAAGCTAATGCCTTTACCTCTGAAACCCATATATGTTGAAGCTCCTTTCAAGAAATGGGGATTAGATTTCATTGGAAAGATAAAAATTGCATTCTAGGACCAACATCAGTGGATCTTGAAAACCATTTATTACTTCACCAAGTGGATTGAAGCTGTCCCTAAAAGGCAAGCTACAAAATCGATCATCATCAATTTTCTAGAAAACAATATTCTATCAAGGTTTGGTTGTTCCATGAAAATTATTACTGATAATGCTAAATCTTTCAAGTCTAAAAAATTCATTAAATTTTGTCATCAATATCATATTACTCTTGGTCATTCCAAAACATATCACCCTCAAGGTAATGGCTTAGCAGAGTCATCAAATAAAATCATAGTCATAATCATTAAGAAGGTTTTGCAAGAAAACAAAAGGTCATGGAATTTGAAGTTAAAATTTTCTTTGTGGGCTGAAAAAATTTGTACTAAGAAGTCTATAGGTACATCTCCTTATGAGCTAGTCTATGGAACCGAAGCAATTTTCCCAACCTCCCTTGGAGTTCCAAAATGAATTTATTGTAGGGGTTGGAAGAAGAACCAAATGAAATCCAAAGAAGAATAAATCAGCTCATTACTCTGCAGGAAAAAAAGAGAGGAAGTGTACACTAATCATTAGCAGTCACAAAATAGAGTCAAAAATATTTTTGACAGGAAGACAAAAGAGGAAAACTTCAAATTTCAAGATGTGGTTTTGAAATGGAAAACCATGATTGAAGATAAAGGGAAGCATGGAAAATTTGAGAATATATGGAAAGGACCTTTTAAGATAGCAACGTATCATAGGAACAACACATTCTTACTCAAAGAAATGAATGGGCAGTTGTGTGGAGGAGGACCTGTCAATGGCAAGTTTCTAAAACACTACTCTTCTTAATTCATTTTTTCCGAAATACACATCACTATATATATTCCATTATCTGTTATTTTATTTTTCAAATAAAGGTCATAATATCATCAATTTTGAGCCTGAGGAGAAGGCCATAAAAGCTTGGAGAAGATTTCATCAAATTCAGAATTTTTTAGTTTTTTCAAGGCACTGGAGCTGCTAGTTCTTTGCTGCACCACAGGGGCACAACATCCCCAGTGGAGCCATTTTTATCCTTAATAACAAATAGGTTGGTATAGTTGTGTCTTTTTTAGTTAGGTTAGGTTATTAGGGTGAAATAAGGTCATGAAATTCATCAAACTTCATGTTTTGTATATAGTTTCAAAAGGTCTAAATGGTCATTGGTCATGTGATTAAGTTCTTGTCAAAGTAAAATTTAAAAAAATTGATTGCATGGGTTAATAGAGTTATTTTATGAAACTTGGAACCTTTTTCCTAAGTCTGCAACGTTTTTTGTGTAAAACAACCTATTTTTGCTATGAAATTACCTAACAGTTTCGTAGTGAATCTTCCCTCCCACTAACTGAAATAGCTAAGAAATTGGGTTTTTCCGCTAATGGTGGGGAAATCAATATCCTATCATCATTTCAGTGGTTAGATCTCCTTTTTTCATCATGGTACATTACAATTATGAGTCATCATTTGTCATATTGCATGTGTGGTAATCATCACATCTTACATCATTTCGTTTTCCCTCTCATATTTCTTTCCTAATTCAACCTTACCTCATTAAAAAAAAATCACTCTCCCTTTCATCCTTGTAATTTGTTTGATCTTTTTTCCAATAGTCTTCACTTTGTTTTCTTCTCTAGTTGTTGTCTTAGGCTAGCTCTTACCTCTGCCAAACAAGGTGCTTGATGTCTTAGATAATTTTGTAGGTTTCAAAGTATGAAGCTAGTCAGCGTTCTATTAGAGGACATGGCTTCACATAAAAATCCAAATAAAGGTGGCTCTGTAGTCAAATACAATCCCATGGACATGAAATTGGTTGTGGAAGACCTTAGCTTTTCAAAGGCTTTCAAAAATCCTGGTTGTTTGAGGTTTTGCCAAAACATGCAAGGATATCATCCATAGGTGTCCAAGTATTTCACCGTCAACTTCATTGGCATAAATTCAAAGG
The DNA here is from genome assembly GCA_034641835.2 of Pinus albicaulis. NCBI lineage: Eukaryota > Viridiplantae > Streptophyta > Pinopsida > Pinales > Pinaceae > Pinus > Pinus albicaulis. Next base: position 713,553,821 of record CM076582.1, read on the forward strand.
TGGGTATCTTAATTTTTACTATTTCTCCTGATACCATTGCACAGGAAACTGAAATTCCAAGGTCTAGAGAGGAATGGTTCAAGGCAAAAAAATTCAAGCTTCAAAATTGTGATGAATTTCTGAAGTAGGAGCATATAGGATTTGGCATGAACTCAGGCATACCCAAGAGTTTCTTCAAGGAGAACTACTCAAAGCTGCTTATGGTGATCCAAAAATATTTTACTTGTGAAGGTCTATTTCACATGATCTACCAAAATCATTTCAAACTGTTACTTCATTTCATAGGTAAACAAATTCTTGATCTTCCATTCTTTCTCTTCAAAAGTTTAGGCAAGATGGCTGACAAGGTACAAGCCAAACCTGAGAGTAGTGATACTTCCATTTTTCATCATGGTTTAATCAAATTGTTAGTTATTGAAGAGTTGAAGGAATTGAACAGGGATTGGGATACTTTCTTTTTTGAGTGGATATGAGGTAGATGTTCTCACACCAAGAAGTAAACCTAATTCTAAGACAAATAGTCCTAAGAAGGACAAATAACCAAGAGCTAAAGGAGAGGTTGAACCTAAGGTAGAGGTGCAACCCATGATAAATCCAATGGAAGTAGAGATTGATTAGTTGCAAGAGACAATGTTACCTCAAAAAACCCCTACCAACAACAAACTCAAAATTGATACAAGATCTCATAGAAGAATCACCAAAAGTCAAACAGAGGGGAAAGGAAAACTTGAAGACATCTTGCAAGAAATTGATATTGAATAAACCCCTATTTTAAAGCCTGTAGAGGTTAAAGGAACAAAAATAGAAAAGAAGGGCCTTATAGCAAAGAAGCTTCAATTTTCCAGTGAAGATCCAGGATTTGTCTTTAAACTAAGGAAACCATTCACTAGGTCACAACACTTAAAGGGAGGAAAGTTTTATAAATTTCATAAAGAAATAGAAAATAAGAGCAACCAATAAGGGAATAAATCATAGATCTATCGCCAGCTGAAGCAGAAGTCATCAAGACAAAGAAAGGAAAATAAAAGGTTCAAATTTTTTTTGAAGTGGATATTCTAAAAGAACAACTTAAGGAAGCCAGAGAAGAATTTTTCGAAGCTAAACTAGAGTTATATGGTTTTAAACAAGAAAGGAAGGAGATCATAGACTTCAAAAAGGAATTCAACAAACAAATCGATTTTTATAATGAAGTTGCAGAAAGGTCAAGGAAGATTCTGAGAAGAACAATACCATTGCACAAGATGATGAAGAATACCTTGAGGAGGAATCTACAAGACCAAGTCAAAGAGTTAGAAGTCCAAATGGAAATGGTACAGACAAAACTGAAGAAAAAGGGTTTGAAGATGGTTGTAGTGGATGACCCTGATGCCCCTTGAAATATGGTAAGACACATTTTTGGCCAAATTTTGTCTTATATTACTCTATCAAGTCAGTTGTAGAGTTGTGAATATTTTTTTTTGGAGGTAAAGAGTGAAAATTTCAAAAACTAGGAAAGACAGGCAAGTTCGTAGCGAAATCCATGTTAAGTTTGAACTTTATCCATTTTTGACACCTATCCTAGGCCTTGCCTCCCCTATTTTTGAACCCTTTTCGCTCTTTAATTATACCTAGTTTGGCTATGTTATCTAGTTTTGGCTAAAAATGGTACCATAAGCCTAAGGTATGTTAAATTATCATAAGAAGTGTCATTTTATCTAAATTCGAGTATTCTTTGATCTAGTTGTGTCTTTATTGCTTCACTACTCCAACTAGTCTAGAACTCATGTGCAGATTTGCTAGATTCTAATAGTTCCGCAAATCCTGCAGACAACTCATGCAGTTGAGATTCTTGCAAACATTTCGGATTTCCTACAGATAAGCTTATTTCCTGCAATCGTCTTGATTTCCTGCAATGAGATCGATGGTTGACCATGTTCCACTCATCTCCAGATCAAGTAGAGACATCAGTTTTGAAGGGAATTTACTGCATATGGAAGATGTTCTATTCAATGTTCTGAATCCTATTTTGCAACCACCCAAACCTTCATATCTTCTCTCATGCCCACATGGAGAAAAAGCTTTAGGCATGCAATGGAAATCATCTAATCCATGCTTCCAGTCATGGATTAGACTCAACATAAGTTTACTTTGTCAATTTGTATATGTATCATCAGTTTTAGGCTTAGATTAGTGTTCTACTTTGTTCAAGCCAAATGCGGGCTTTGAGAGATGTATAAATATGATGTATTTCTCTTTGTAAATGAGGTTGGGTTTGGATTTTTGTTGATAGCAAGATATCAAACTATACTTGACTGTAATTTCCATATTAATAAAATATTCTATGTTCTATTTACCTTTCTGAGCAGCTTCTTCAACTTTTGAAGGAGTTGTGAGTGAGGGAGGGCCCCCTTCGCTCACAACTTCCGCAACATAGTGTGTGTTTATTTCTATTTCATTTATGCATTAACAATTCCTATACACAACTAGTGCTTTCTTTATGCATTTCCTGCAGAAAAGTGTTAATCGGTTAAGTGATTTAATTCTTTATGTTAATGCGTTCTTTTCATTTGATCAATGTTTGGATTCATGTTTTTTAAGTTGGATTCTTGATTGCGGTTGATCTTTTATATTTTCCTGCATCAATATCAACAAACCCAAGTGTTGTAAAGGGATGTTATAAGCCACTCCATAGCCATTTTTGTATAGTATTGATACAAGAAAGAAGCATGAGTTGTTGATTGTTGTTTGATCTTTATCTTTTCATGGTAAATATCAACAATCCTAAGTGATGTAGAGGGATGATATATGCCACTCCATAGCCATTGCTACCAAGTATTGACATAGGAAAGAAGCATTAGTTGATGTGTATATAATGTATTAACACTTGAAGTAATCAACCTGCATATACTTTTCACTACATCTCATCAGTTTACCTTCCTAGGTTGAGAATTTATGATTGGAAAATTATAGGCATATAATTTGACTCAACACTCTAGGCTTAAAGCTGAGTTTTTGCTACAAACTCGCTGAAGAATATTTTGAGGTGAAATTTCCATAATATATCATAGTAGGGGTGAGTAACAACATTTATTTACCTCATTTAACCTAATGAAGACCCTACAACAAGAAACAAAGCTATAAAAGGTGCATAAAGTGATAAATGGAAAACGCTACAAAAACTACACTATGAACTTGCCTTAAAATGCTCTGTTTTTACAACGAGGTGGAATTTTGATATTTTTGTAGCACTTAATGTTTCTAGGGGAGAAGATGAGTCATAAGAATAGGTTGAAGAGTATCAGTGAAGACACTTGTTGATAATGCCACTCTACAAGAAGGTGACGTGGCTGGTAGCTCACCCTTTTTGCCACCTCATCGACACAATAACACATCCTAAAATTCCTTTGCATCGGAGCCTAGATTCTAGTATGAAAGTTTATCACTTGATCATGGCCATTGCCACCTCAGGAAAAGTTGTTTGATTAAATAAGAATCACTATGTATGGTTTATTTAAAGTTTTATAATGAAGTTAAGAGTGATGAAGTCATTTTAGGTCACAAACTCCTTCTAAATAGAATTATCTCTATTTTCTCTCCATGTAGTAATTCCTTTTTGGATTAGATCTCTGTAGCAATTTCGAGGGTCTAGCCCAGGTGGAAAACATTATGTAAAAGGAATTTCACGCTTTAAATAGGGGGATTTCATGGTTAGAGAGGGTTGATTGATGTTATGACCAATGCTACTAATGTAATATTTTCACTACTCAGTTAATATACCATTGCAGAAAACATTTTTAGACATGAGATTCTTTATGGGATCTTATGTGTTTGTCTAATTTACCTATTCAATGTCAATTCAACTTACTTCATGAATAATTACTTGGAATTCATAAATTACTATGCCCCAACTTCCTTTATACATATTGTTTGTTGTCAAAGTTATTTTTGTAAGAGTTCATATGCATTAGCTTCCATGAATGATGTTTTTATGTAATTGAGTTTCATACTGACTCCATGCCCAATGGTAGCCATCACACATATTTCACCTACAAAAATACATCCAAAATACATATGAGAGCTAGCCATATTATTTTTTAAGTTTCATTATTTAATATCATACATTTTCTTGAGAGAACCGTCTCTCGTTGGAAGGGCTAACTTCCAACCCTATGTGGTTTTGTAACAGTTACACTGAATTGACTATTGAGTAGCTCAATTAACCTCAATTTGGTGATAAAAAAAAACTTCATGCACCGCACTTGAATTTCTGTAGGGTCACTGTAGGTTTTAATCCTGTACAAAAATTATTTGCAAAAAAAACCTTAAAACAGAAAATAAATAATAGCAAGACTATAAAACATCAAACATATATACACAAATATTTTCCCCTAGATCCCAAATTGGGACTACCATCTTGATTTTTCATTATATTCCTTTCAATGTTACAACACATATATATACATGCCGAATCATTCCTAAACCCCAATCCATTAACCCTAAATTAGAACATAATCGTAATTCCCTTTACCGGATCTACAAAATACCATTGGAAGAAAACCATCATGACCAAAACCATGTGCAAACCCATCCACAAAACATGCACCCAACAGTCACAAACTTGTTTTCACCAAAGACACCGTGCACCATTCTATGCGTATTTACAACTAAGGAAAATCATGAACACCCCACTGCTGGGACTCCTACTCCAAACAGTGTGAGGTCTAGTTGCCACTTCATATCGAGGAGATACCCTGAATGTTGGCGGGTCCAGAACCATCAACATTTCTCACTCTATAGGGGGGGAAGATGACAAGATAAGCACTTGAAGTATGTTTTTAATATCCACACTCATCTAATGACTTCTCTCCAAATCATAACTCTGAATTTTTTTTCCAGGAACAAAAATCCGAAAGTGCCGACTAGAATCATTGATGACTTGTTAAATATCAAATTCAGTGGCAAGGACAAACCAAAATTATTCGAGCATATTGTTCAATTTCTTCATTTCTGCATAAAACACAACATCCACTGTGAGGATGTTGGTTTTAGGTTGTTTATTCTAATATTTGAAGGGGACATAAGGGACAGGTTTAAGACATTTTATGATGCCTCCATACACTCTTTCGAACATCTTTCATGGAACTAATTCACTATTTTGATATGTATGATCATAAACTTATATGCAAGACAATTTTGAAATTGCAAAAAGCACTTGATGAATCACTTGAGTATTTTCACAATCGTGTCATTCATATTTGTTTTGAATTTACTGAAGATGAAGTTGATTGGACTTTATTGTTATGGATATTTCAATATATTTTTCACATTTTAGAAAATCTACACGAAATTTATTCTTTTGAACTGCTCCAAACATACCTCGGTATTATAGCATCTAAATCTGTGATGGGAAAGGTTGTTTTTCCAAGCGACCTCCGTCCCCTTCACATCAAACCTCTCTAGTTCCATAGGTTGAGGTGAGACATACTGAGAATTCATTTGTTGATATAACACCATCTTCTCCCATTCCGCATATTCAAAATTTCAGCACAGGTTTGGATTTCAAATCTAATGGTTATGATGAAGTCTTGTCCCATTGTCCTCCATCCTTTGTTCTTTTTTATCCTCTGAATTGTGAGTTTTTTTGTTCATTGGTTTCGAACATTTCCCTTAATATTCATTAGGATCAAGTATTGGATGGATTTGGTGTTGAGAAACCAACTTGTGAAATCATTTACGATGATTATGTGTGGGAGCTTACTCCTAAACAAGAATTAACGATGAAGGATGACTATTCTCCTTCTGCACCTATTCCCCATTATTCTGAAATTTTCCACGATTATGTTATCCCTGTTCAATCTTGTGAAAAATTCATGCCTGATGATATTACTGCTTTTGATCATTATAAAAACACATGGCATGTCAGTTTTTCATCTCAGTATGGAGGGGATGAATCTTCCCTTATTGATTTCATCAATATCTCATCTCATCTTGCTGAAAATATAGTGGGTGAAATTTATGGTTTTAAATATTCCCCTCTTTACGATTTTTCAGATCATGAGGATGCCTCTATTTATGATATCGATATTTCTAATCGTGGCTATTGTGACCTTTTCATTGATTCATTTGGTCAAGATTATGATTTTCCCACCCTTGATCTTTCCAAGCCACCGATATTTGACAATCCATCTTCTCATGAGTTGGAACTTCCCCAAGTTGTCAAGGAACTTCAGTCTAAGCTGATGGTTGTTGAAATTTTTCATAGTCTTGAGGCAAGTTCTGCTTCCGATCAGAATAGGGTTGAATATTGTGAGGATCCTCACCACTCTATTGCACCTGTTAAAAATCAATATGTTTTACAAGTTTCACATCCTCCATCTATATCACACGATCCTCTTGCTCAGTCATTTGAGAATTCGTACGTGGTGAGCACCATTGCGAAACAAAAGTTTCTTATTTCTTTATCTTCTCCCATTTACACAATTCAAATGTTTGTGCTTGCATGTTTACGAGTCGCAGTGTGTTTGAACACGTCGATTTATCCTTAGTATGCCTTTCATGTGCTTTAATTTCTTAATTTTTTGCACATACTTTCAAAATTCAAATGTTCTGGTTTTCATTGTCTTACCTTTGTTGTTTATTATTATTCTCGTATATCTTTCTTGACATGCATTTCGTCGCCTACATAGGCCAACCAATACATCGGTGGTTGCATTGGAGGTATCACTTCGCGTGAGCATGGACTATGTTATGTTTAGTTTAAGAGTAGAAGTAGTTTTTATTTTCTCAATTTTTTTATTTATTTTATTTACTTTTATTTTATTTCCACTTCACTTCCTTCCTTTTTTTCATTTCTTTTCAGTTATAGGATAAATTCCACATGAGATCATGTTTGGCTTCTGAGCAAGCATGGTGAAATCCAAGTGGAATTTCTTCTACTATCAAATATTGGTTTTCTGTCTATTCTCTCTCTTTACATTAATCATTCATTATTTTAGTCCATGATACTCTGATGGAAAATATGTTCCTTTTGAGAGAAAATTGCAGTGAAATCATGATGTTTAAATTTTATCTAGTACCACCTACTCTAATCAATATTCTATATTTTTGAATAATCCTTTTCAGCTAAGTCAAGTAGAGTAAGGAGGGGAGGAAAACATTAAAAAATGTGTAATAGATGTATATAAACATCATTATCTTAAGGGATAACCTCTCCTGTTGTTAATAACTCAGGATCCCTCTTCCACCCCATGAAATAAATAAGTTCCTATGCATAGTTATTTGAACACAAAAAATGGAAAAAATGAAAAAATAAAATAAATGGAAAAAGAAGAGAAAGGCTTCCTATGGAGGGAGATCAAGTAAGAAAATCCCTCGAGGTACTATCCAAGCTCAGTGGCAATGATGATTTTTTTTTTTCCTGAAGTGAATCCATCGGAGTTCTTTCAAGGCCTATTGGTTACAAAGAAACACAAGAGATGAAAACTAAGACTCTGACAATTTCTTTTACTTGTGCATTTATATACTTCGCATCCCCAATCAAAGCAACTCAGTTTGACTTGGCTTGGTTAGTGTGTCATCAATGAAGAGAATGGTAGGGACTATGGCTTTAACTAAAACCAAGTGAATAAGTTGTGGTAATTAATGAATCGAACAATACATCTGGAAGAGTTATAATTTTTTTTCATGAGGCAAGATCCATATAGAGAACTGGAGTTCTACCAGTTTGTTGCCAGTGTTATAGTGACAATAACCACCCTCCAAATAATTTCATATTCTTCGATTTTTTAGCCTTCCTATCCATATGAGCTTATCTTGCATTATTATCAAGTATCCATGCTTTGATCGAGACGTATCCTTTTATTTGTGCTTGCGTTCACTTGTTTTCACACTTAAATGATCTTTATAAGTAAAAAGCTAACCTCCTAACTTGATCTTGCGGTAGTTCTGGGCTTGAATACAGAAATTGCGCAATCTTGAAAGGAAGTCATGGAAGGAAACCCAACATTGAGCCCAAAAACTACACAATCCCTCAGTGAGTTTAGAAAGTGCGTAGTGCACTGAGCCAGAAAGTTTCCCAGTTCCCCAGAATTGTGAAATATTTCCCAACAATGTGCATGACAATTTTTCCCAGAAAAAAAGAAAAAAAAAAGAAAAAAAAAATGTATCCATTATTAGTATCCCGAAGGAGGCATAATCACTATTTTTATAAACTTCTTCCAAGTGTTGCTTTTTCCTTGATTTTAGGCATGTGCATCATAAACCCTAATTTTCTAAAATATATTTAATCAATGACTCTAGAGCTCATTAGCACATTTGATCTTGGAGCTTTATCATTTCCAAGGAGATCAAGTAACCTTCGGTGTGGTTGTTGCGGCTTTACTGGATCAGTTTCACTTTTCTCGTCTTTTACCACTTTTCTGTCGCTTTTTTTTCGCTTTTCTTGTGTGAGTGTTGTTTTTATTATTACTCTTCATGCTTGATATATTTTTAACTTGTTTTATCTTTTATAAGTGTTGTTTCATGTTTTTGTTTTCCTTTCACAAGTGTCACATTGATTTATTCATAATTATTCATTTCAGCACTCAATATCATACCATCACTTATATCTGCTTTTTTTTCACACTTCCACTGGGCATATCTACACTTTCCTTGGCCAGTTTTCACTTTGACCAGCTGGGCAGTGCACAATCCTAAAGCTCAAGCTGAGTTCTTTGACTTTAGAACTGCATAGTGCATAGTAAAGGCTGGACCAAATGCAGATTGTGCATCTCTAGGGCTTAGCCTGCATCCTTGGTCACTGAGACTGGATAATGCATATTATCTCCCAGTCAACTACCGAGGCTGAACTACACATTGTGTAGCCTCAAGCCTCAGACTTCACTCTTGGTTACTGGGAATGCACAGTGCATAGTTCCCACAATTACCTAGTCTCCATTGTTAATTAAAACTGTGCAATACCTCTCATTAGTTGCTCGGTTTGCTACTTGATCATGCCTTGAAGGTAGATTTGCTAAATAGTAATGTTTGTTTGCCATGAGTGTCTTTTTTGTCCCATAGGCACCACAATTGTTGAACACTTCTGTCTAGCAATCACTGTTACCATGGCACCAAAGAGAGCTACTTCTAAAGAGACCACTGAAAGAAGTACTAGGGAATTAGTTGAGAAAACGTCAGTAGAATTTCCAGTATATGTGTACACTTAGGTGTTTATAGAAAAGTAGTTAACATTGACATGGCAGAAAGTTAATGAGTCTATTTCAACAAAGAAACTTTAGGAAGATCTAGAGGACCAACAGGTTCATCTCATCATCTGACAGTCAGGACTACATAGGGTTGCATCCACATATACAATCTTCTTGTGTGAAAATTTCATCAGCTAGATTATGTCACACATTGATGAGAATACCATGACATTGATCAATGCATGTGGATAAAATTTTGCTACCTTTCAGGCGGAATATTATCAACACATGTATTATCTTCTCAAGCCAACAAATCTCATTCACTCATACTTCTATGCCACCAATAGCTATGTGAACACAAGATATATTTTCAAAGGCTAGGTGAAAGAGCCATTGAATTTTTGACATAAACCCACCCATTAATACAAGACAAAGTCACTCAAGAAGGCCTAACAACTCTTGGTTATATTAGCTTGTAGAATCTATAATGAACAGAGCATGAAGATCTTTCCTGAAGGTTGGGAAATATTATTGAACTAGGTGGTGAATGACAAGAAGTCATTCAACTGGTCAGATTTGTTGGCTCATCAGTTGAGATCACATGTAGCACAAGCCCGAGATCCTCCCAAGGGCGAGAAAGCAAGGTTTTATATGTATTCATACTTACTGGATGCAATATATGTACAAAATCGGTTTCTTGGTATGAACTAGACATGGACACCAAGAGAAATTGTTGTGCATATTTATTGTAAGACACTTTCGGATTGTAGTCATCAAGGAGTAATGGAACAACTAGCTGACCATTTCATCAACCACCTTTACAAGATGTTATTTTAGGAAGAACCACCTTGCATGTCACGTGTATAAATGGAGGAAATAGAAAATATCGCATACTATTTTGCCTCACTAGGTGGCAACTTCATTAGAGTGTTTAATGGAGTGAAGTTGCCACATGCATTTCCAAGGTATGTCACCGACAAGATTTTCATGCAAGAATTATCATATCATATCTCCAGAGGGTTTTCAGAAAATTTTCATATGAAGAAGAAAGTAACCTGGCCAACCATTCCTTTGAATATTGGATGTTACGAGATAAAGAACTTGAAAGTCATGGATATCGAGGGAAAGGATATTCCGAGGTTTTCATTCAGTACGTGAGACTTTAATCCTTGTGATCCCCATAACATTTTTGAAAACCACTTTGTGATAATTTACTTTTAGCGACTCAACGAGACATTTCAATGGATAAAATAATATCCATGGAGGAATTACTAAAATGCCTCCAGACCCTATGAGCTGGGAAATATAATAGGGACTTCACTGGCCACTCCACAGACAACATAAACTTCAGAAGAAGTAGCAACATAGGGCAAAAACTTAGTACAAGATAAGGGAAAGAGAAAGGTTGAAGACAATACAAAGAGAGAACAAAGTTTCAAGATGAAAGAATATTCAATTACCATGCAAGCAGATTTGGAAGTAGAAGTAAAGAGGAAGAAAATGCATCAAAGAGTATAGCGAAGGAAGAGAGAAAAGAATATCTTGCATGAAGCAGAAATGAGGGCGTAGAAATCAGAACAAGAACTAATGGAAGAATGGGAAAAATTGAGGAGAGAACATGAGGAGAAGAAGAAACATGAATAAGAAGAAACACAAGGTGCCCTAGGAAAAGAAACAATGCCAATACAGGTTGAAGAGAAAGAACCAAACTAACTAGCAATAGAGGAATAGGGCGAGAAGATGCAGGATAAGAAGTTTTCTTAGTAGATTCAAGACTTGATTGAAGTTGCACACATAGAGTTGGAACTGGAGCCATATGATGAAGATGTTTACCTAATGCCCAACACACCACATGTAACCATTCATTCTCCACCATGTTGAGACATAGAGTAAGCCCTGAGTGAGGAAGGAGACATAGTTCCTGTTGATGATGATCCGATAATGGATGTGTACAATTTGTCATATGATGAACTGCAGAAGAAGATTGTAAAAGTGTGGAGAAATAATTTTCCGAATGATCATGCATCACCTACATTAATTAGATAAAGGGTGATAGTGGGGGACACCGGCAGGAATCCAAATGCCATTTCTGAAGCCAAATTTTCCTCTGCAAGTGCAGCAAGATAAAAAAAATCAATATTTGATGACCAATAATAAGAAATTGGTACAAAATTTACAGTCTGCTCGATAAGAGATAGAACAACTCTACGTGATAACACAAAATTCAGCTTCTACACAATTCTACTTGGAGGAAATGAGAGCAAAGATACTTGGCGAAGTATTGACACTTGCAGAGACCATGCGGGGCCTCTGTGAGGATCTCATTACCATACATAAGGAAATTTTCCACTTGCATGGCCTACAACATCAAAGAAAATAATTTTTCAAGACTCTTAATAATGTGAAATCTTCCATTACCATCGTGCAAGAATATTGTGATAAAAAGGGGAACCTCTTAACTTTGTAAAGAAGATGTTGTTGCAGACAGAGTTGGAGAAATAAATAGTTCGAATTTTGATTCAAAACAAAAAATATCTCACCTCATTTCTTGGGACTATTCAGGCCTCATATGTATGGTTATACAAAAATTTGGATTTCATGGTGAAAACACACAAGATCCCATCATTCGACTCACTCACTAAAGCTAAATGAAAACATCAAGTCAGAAGGGAGATTGAAGAGTACTTGGAGAAAATGAAAAAAATTAACACCAAGGAGGATTTGGTGCTTAAAGGACACAACATGCAGAACTACATCGGTGTTCCTGTCCTTATCAGAAAAATGTTGCTCTTGCTTGAGAGGGAAGTTAATACTGGTTCCAAATCATTGTATGCGGATTCTATAGCGTCTAGAGTTTGCTTCCAGCCAGACATCATCACACAGTTTGGGTATGTCATCACACAATACCGATATTGACATCAATACGTGATTGAGAAGCATCAAGTAGAATTTTTTGAGCTAGATTTTACCTAAACTCAAGCATCATAGTTTTTTGTCTTGTTAGGCTGTCAAGTTGTCTCTACTTTATTTTGTCTCATATTGGTAGGAGTGAAAAATGTAATATACTTTGTAAAAGTGAAATTCCAAGTGTCCATATTGGAATGTGAAGAGTCATAATGTAATGTAATGAGTCATTTTGTAAAGACGCTGAAAATTCATGAGGGGATTCCAAGAGTCACAAAGGGGCATGTGAAGAGTCATCCCCCTTTGTTATAAATATATCCTCATAACTCATGTAACAATATTTTGGGAGCCAAGATTTTGGATAGTCTTAGGCTTAGGAAGAGATTGGGAGATTTTTGAGAGCCTTGGATACTCCATAGCATAGAGGGAGTATACTTCTTTGGAGGAGCAGGTGTTCTTGACTTCATGTTCCACTATTGGGGTAAGGGGTTCATCAATGGTGTATGTATGATTGGAACTTTCACTTTTATTAAAACTTAGAGCCAACACACTTTCATGCATATGTTGTGGATATAGTAGGAATATTCTTGTTGTATTTGAAATTTTTTTTTTTTAAACTACACATATTCTTAAGAAATATTTTATTTGCATTTGAATGAATCTTGTTGGATGCATTTTGATGTATTAATTCGTCACCTTAACTTGTGGACTATTCGACGTGTTAGTTCATGTGATGTCATTATGATAATTTCTTCCTTCCAAGTTGCGTACTATTACAGGCTTTTAAGGGACACACTTCTTTTCCCCTTTGTATGTTGGAATCTTCATGCATCGCACTTGACTTTCTGCAGGGTCACACACTTGTTTTCTCCAAAGACACTGTGCACCACTCTATGTGTATTTGCAACCAAGGCATATAATTAGCACCCCATTGTTGGGACTACTACTCCAAATGTTGTGAGGTCTAGTTGGGACTTCATATCAGGGAGATCCCATGAATGTTGGTGGGTCCAACACTGTCAAGAGGTTTAAAGAAGAAGTGTTTGGGTGCAGGATTGTTCCTTGGAACATCAAAGCTCCCCCAACTTCAATTATATGTAACTTGGGATGTTGGTGTATTTTTATGTTGGTGTATTTTGTGTTATTTTCATGTCTAGGCCATAATTTGGTGTGTCTTGGTTCATTTTCCCCATTGTCTAGTAGGTTCTGTGGCTACTCTAATTGTTTTGTTTTTTTGGTCTATGTTTGTTTTTCATATACCTTCTCTGTCCGCGGAGAAAGGCATATTGTCTCCCAAATAGTTGGTGGGTTTAATGGTACACTGGTGTTGGTGCAACTAAATCTATTTGTGTTTATTATATGAAATTTTTAGAATAACGTTGGTTATTTCGTTTATCTAGTCTGGGGGAAGGGGGGTTTTTTTAACCTAGTTGGTGATATGAATTATTTTCCCATGTCAATGGTCACTATCTAGATTTGGCATCAGGGGAGTTTTGGTTTATACCTTCTTGAGGTCTATAGTTTTCCATGGATTGACTAGGTCAATATGCCCCATCAGCATGGTCATATCCAACAAGGTATAGGGGAGAAAGGCCATATCATTAGGTCTCATAGAGAGACTCGGGCCCAAGAGGCAGTTGGTTTTTACCATATCATAAAATTTCTAGGCACTAAGGGTCAAATTCAATGGCTAGAAAGGAATGTTTTCAAAGACAAGCAAGCATTGTCAGATTTTGAGCTTCATAATATAGTTTCTCATTGGCTCCCAAACCCTAGGCACACATGGGATAAAGAAAAAAATATATGAACACTATTACTTTTCACTGGGACCTGAGGACTCCCCTAGGGCAAGTTCTTAAGAAAAAATGTGATGACCAAAATGAGATAATTTTTTTCCTCAATGACCTTAAGCATAATCAATGGAGAATGAAATATATCCTAGAAAAAATGGAAGCCTATATGGTTCATATGGAAAAGCATACTCATTTTTTATTCAAGCTTCTTATTACCATAGGCACAATACCAGATAACCCAACTCGTGTGACCTCATTTAATTCTTAGAATGACTCTCCTCTTTGGCTGGTTCATGTTGTTTTGTGGATCTTTAATTATGTGAAGCTTTTGGCAGTGAAATATTTTTTGTTGAATGTAAGCATTATGATATATCACACACCAACCAAAAAGTCTAGTCAAAGTGATGTTGGTATAGTTTTGTAAAAGTGCCAATAATGGTGTAATTTTTTTTGTTAACAGAAAACACTCAATTCACATACAAAAAATATATATTCTGGAATATATGGCCATGTATTTTGGAAAATTGAAAGATGGGATGCATTCAATTGTTATCCTCCCTTTTAATATTTATTGTCCAATTTTAAACTTGCAGGAAAATTAACAACCTCACTCGAAACATGCAGTCACCACATTGCCTCCATACCAAAATGATACACATATGAGAAAACATCTATAACAACTCAAATTATTTCTACATTTACCCCCTAGAAAACCAAATTAAGGCACCCTAATTGATTGCAAAGGTCCCTTGTGAAGGACAAGTGGGTAAAACACTCTAGACAACCATTTTGATCATTTCTAGATATCGATAGATGTGTCTATTTTGGAATAGGACTTCCTAAATTTTAATTTAAATATTAATATTTATTAGATGAATGGTATGGATTCGAATTCCACATGATATCCATAGAATATTTTTAGTATTAATTATGAATAAAGGGTTGAGATTTACTTATACTATTTTTTCTTTCCAAATTAATTAAAAAATAATGTTATGTCCACAATTTGGTTTGGTTTTTATTTATGGCATTGAACTCTTATTGTTTATTATTTTTTTTCTATCTTTTTTAATTATATGTTGTTTTAAATTTCATATATATTTAACTCATATATTAATTTAGTTAAATTTTACCTTTTTTAATATCTTAATAATATTAAATATATTATGCTGTAAATATTATGATGTTTATTATGATATGATTTCTATCAAAATTTATCAACCATTTAATTTATTTAACTAAACTAATTGTATAAAATACTTAGGTTACATTACTCTATTCTTTCTTCTTTACCGTTCTAGCCAAAATAGATGAGCACATATCACAACATTTATTTTTGGTCATTGTGTTTTTAAAATGCCAGTTGGCTCTTTCTTTATGAGACCAACGACTAAGGTTCTTACTAGTGCCTACTAGAAATCCACTCTTGAAGAAACAATTGATAATGGGGGTGAAAATGGTTGAAAGATAGATCTTACTTGTCACATTGTTTTTGGCTAGATGGAAACCATGACACATTATGTGCAGTAATTAAGGTATTTAATTAATATATTTATTTTGTTGAGGAAATGCGTGGTGATTCATTTTAGCTCCTTGGGAGAAATAATTTTAATGGGTGACTTTAGTCTAAGGAAAACTAACAACTAATATCTCTAGTTGATAAATGAATATAGAGGGGGGGAAATCCATTATGATTGGAAGAGGGTTAAGGTTTATCATGGGAAAGTGAATCACAATATGGAAATGGGGATGTGACACACTTTGGAGAAAAATTACCAAGATTTTGTAGTTTTTTTGGAATGTTTATTTCTAATGGAATGATAAGGTGGAAAACTTCAAAGGGTATTACATGCAAAACTTAAAATGGTAAATGTGTGGTAGATTATGTAATCTACTATCAAAGTTTTACTACTAGAGTGCTGAATTTCAATATTAGGGACTATCTTATTGAAAATAAATGTGATCATGTACCCTTGTTTTTTAAGTTGTACTTTTCTCCTACTAGTTCACACAATAATAAAATTATTGACATATAATAAGCGCAAGTTTGAGGTTATAAAATATCGCATGGCAGATGTGAAAACCAATGAGGTGGGTGGTCATGTTCATAGTAGTTTGTTGATCCCAAAAATCCACAAGGCCTTAAGTGCATGAAAAATGTCTCATCCCAAGGAAAGGGTTACAAGTACTTTTCTAGTAAATCCATGGTATGGTTAAGAATGCAAGGAAGCCAAGAGATCACTAAAAGAGATAAATTTAAACAAAGAAAACTAGAATAAATACAAAAAAATATTACAATTAAAAAAAAGAAAAAATATTTAAGTGAAAGAAGAAAATAGTTAATATCTCTTGGAGAAGAAACCCCCAAAGGATTTTGGAGAGAAATACAACAAAGGAGAAATAAAAATTGAAAAAAATATTATATATTTTCAATGGTTAGTGCTGGACATAAGATCCTTGTGAAGTAAACAACAGAGAAAGACTCCACAGATCAAGGAGCAGAGTGCACAACGCGAAGTCTATTTTGAGTCATATGGGATTTTGGGTGGGTCAAATAACTTTATTATGTAATTTGATGGGATTATATTGTGAATGTTGGACTCCACCCATGGTTTTCAGATAATGGTATTGTAAATGCCAAACATATATAAGGAGTCTAGATAGAAGTCATAGGAAGGCAATAAGCTTAAACGATAGATATAATGAGATGAATTTGGATGTGAGACTATTTTGAGTCAGAGTCTGTGTTTGCGTTAGAGGAAATGCTCTTGCAGCTGTGTGCGCAGAGACCTTAGGAAGTCTGCAATTTTGTGCGTAGACCCCTACAACTGTGTGCATAGGGTGGATTTGAATGTATGAGAAGGATATAGCTATTAATGAAAGAAATGTTGGAGAGATCTAAGTTCTAATGATGTGTTTGATTTTACTTACTGTTTATGAATATCTAAGATGAATAAGGTTTTTGATCTATAATTGAATATCACAGTCTTGTTTATGGTTGTTAATTTTGTTAAATTCATGAATAAGTAATATTGCGCAGCCTGTTATTAAGTTCAACAGATGTGTTGAACAACACTTGTATTATTGATATATCTGACCTACGAAGCTCTAGTAAGAAGGAAAAGCCTTAAAGCCTCGATCCTCCATCCCTCTAGATTTAGAAACCTAGTTCTAACATCCCCCTATGTTTCCTCGCATGAGACTTTGATCTATGCAAGCAGGTCATTGCCGAAAGGGCCAGTAATAGTGGGTTTTGTTGGATTGCGCAGTCAATTTGAACCTGGGTCTAGGCCCCATCAAGCCAAAAAATGGTTCTGTTGCTAGGATTAGGATATGACTGAGGGATAACTAGATGTGGAATTCATCTAATAAAAGAGATTAAAGGTTGGGTAAGTCTAAAATAATGTGAGTTTGTTGTGCAAGAAAAAAAAAACCCCACACATCTCTACTGAACATTGGTTACAAAAGTATATCTAAACATATCAACATGAGATATTTTTCTCGTCGTTTTCTAGTGAGCTGTATGAGTAGATATCAATACTAGCTGTGCAGATGGGTCAGTTAAATAATAAGCTAACTACATGGACCCTAGATATTATTGAGAAGCTGAAAAATAGTGATAACGAGATCGTGAGAGATGTTTATTATTTGATAGATAGTATCCTTGTGTTACACAACATTTTGTCACTGTCCCTGCAATCCCTTGTCCCGTACATTGGAGGACTATTCCCATGACCTATGAATAGTAAAATGTCCTGAAAACACCTTCATGGCATCCTCCTGCATAAGGAAAAACATTCTCCTGAAGAAAATTTCCTCTAAAAAACCCTAAAAACAGATGTTTTAGTCTTGGTGCGACTAGCCAGTTCATTCCTCGTGCAAATGGGGGAAATCCACACTAGAGGGTGCGCCAGTTGGTGATCTGTCCCCGTGTTTCACTCGCAACAAGCTTATTAAGGGATGTTTTTTAAAAATAAATGGCGGAAGTTTGATTCTAAAAAACTCCAGAATGAATCATCAAAAGAAGTTGAATGGTTTGGCTCCAGATATCCATGTGTAGGAAGTGGTTTTCCACCTCTAATGGAACCTTCCTAAGAGATAGGACCTATCCCATGATTATAGGGATCCCAACTTCCCTTCCTCCATCTATAAAATATTTCCCTCTCCATTTGATAGCTAGCTAAACTTGTAGGAAGGAAACTATAGCAGGGAATCTATTAAGAGCAGAGCCGAAGAGAACCCTGTAAGAGTGAGAGCTTCGTCTGGATTCTCGGCAGGCTTTGTTGAGACACCCTCTGCTGCAAGCCCCTTCGAAGGAAGATCATAGCATAAGATCATTTGGTTGTAATCTCCCTTTTGTCATTTATAATATAAGAGACACTGATTTTGGTTCCATTCTTGTGTTTACCCTTTTGTGTGATGCAACAAATTATATCCTCTCTGACTGATATATAGTTACATGCTTTAAGTATTTCGTTGAATGTCATCATTTCTTTATGTGTGTACAGGTGTCCGGACGTGACGAACGGAAGGATTGTGATCTTTCAAGCTAGGGACGAGCAGCACTACTTCTTCATCGACAACAACAACGTGGAATTTGAGGTAGGTTGCTTATCGTGGTATTTGTATTTCTTGTAACTAGGAACTAACGTCATTGCATGGTTCGATTGTTGCTAGACCCAATCTAGGGCTAGTGGGATCACCTCTGTCTGCAGAGGGGATTTACCTCCTCAACAATTTGATGACTCCACTGGGGAATCAGTGGAAGTTATTCCTTCCTCCTTTGGGTCGGTTGTTGGCTTTTCATTGATTTATTTTCTCATTTGGTTCACCTCCCTTGGCGTTAAACCCCTGTTCAGCCCCCAGAAGACCAGATCCAGTCTCTGTTTGTCCATTTTTATCATTTTCCTAGGGTAAAATCGATTGGCATGGTTTTTCTCCTGACAGTCGCGCCAGCTGGCGCTTGTTGCTCATTAGGCCCCCACGCCAATGCCTTTTTGGCACAGATTACAGCCAAATAAGTGCGCCAGCTCTGCTTGGTGTTTGGGTTTGCTTGATTTTGGGCTCTCTGAGCTTGAGTTTTGGTCATAGTGTCATTTTTCTGATTGATTGAGTGCCTTGAAGTCATTTTTTAATGTTTTTGGCCCCTGTACTCTAGTTGTTTTCCCTTTACTATCAATTTTTCATTCTAGCCCTAGGGCTTCTAGGTGCTTAAGTGTGTTGAGCCTCCCGTGGGAGTTTTGGGTCCTTGCTTGCCCGGTAAAGTTTGTTTTTTCTTCTCTGCATTCGTCTCGTTCAATCCCATTGAATCATTGTGTTAATTGAGTAATTGTCCTTTCTTTCTTTCGATTTCACTTTGTGTTACTCCAAGCCTAGATTACACGGTTTGTTTGACTCTCTTTCGAGATTCTTCTTCGCTTTGAGGGATTTCGTCATTGGTTTGAGTATTGATTGTATGCGTTTGAATTGAGTGAAATTTTTTTCTTCAGCTCTCTCTTCTTCATTTCTTGAATTGGTGTTTTCATTATTTTTTCATTCATTTAGTGCATTCGCTCTAATATATTGAAAAATACAAAAACAAAATCTTTTTCATTTTGATTGGCATAGTGAAAATTGAAAACTCTTTTGCATTTCTCGTGTTATATAACTCCAGAGAGAAGTTTTCTAGTTTCATTAGCTTGCATTTGAAACAGTAGTGGATGTTTTTGTGTCTTCATTTTTTTTTCATTTGAAAAGCTCTCAACTCTCCCATAGATAGCTCTTCATTGAAAAAAATAACATTTTGTGGCATGTAGTTTGCATTTAGAGGCTTTATGAGATTCGACATTCGATAGGGCCTTGAAATTGAAACGTAAATTGAAGATCAACTTTAAAATTTATTTAATTAACCTAAGGCAGCATTGAAACCTAACGAAAATTTTTTAGTGGTATAGGCTAGAGACGTGTTCCAGCGTCTTTAGACCTAGTAGCTGTTGCTCACCATCTGGCTTCAGATAGCACTAGTACGGACTTGTGCTCCCTGTACCGTTGCATATATAAAGGGAGACCCCATTAGGTTGCAAATCCTTTATCCATAGGAAGTCAAGTCTGCCGCCTCTTACCCGTGATACACCAAACACAGCATTCGGGGAGATTACCTGCACTTACGTTAAGTCCTTGGTTGATTTCTCTTTCATTTTTACCAAGGTGTATATGGCAGTTCACGGATATCTGGTACACCCATTTACCTAGATTACCAGAGCAGTCACTTTGATCTTTACTGACTCTTTTAACTGAAAAGATCATCGAGCTCTTGTCATTTCAAGCTCGTGTCCAACCTGAAAGCGATAGAGTCACCTTTTTCTTGTTTCTCAACTCTTAAAATATGAAACAACAGAGTCTGGTTTCAGTATTTTAAAAAATTAATCGCCCACGGAATATTACTGGTTAGAAGTTTTGTCCTTAGTGTTTTATTTCAAGGTCGTCTTTGATGGAAACTTTTCCGGAGTTCACCAACCAAGGAATCCCCTCCGATGGGAATCCTGGTCCTTTTCCTCTTTTTGGTAATTTTGGTTCTCCTTATATGCCAACGTTGTCCCTTCCTGGGTTAACTGTTGGGTTTCCTGTTTGTTTTTTTTTCAACCTCTGTGGTCTCGAGTGTTTCGGCTACCATACCATCCACTCCTCCGCCTGAGCAACACCTTGCTGATTCGAAGGTGGACCTCTCCCCTTCTTCACTTGTTTCTTGGTCCTCATCTTCTACTTCACCTGGTGAAATTTTGGATTCTAGTACCCAGGTGGCTAAGAAGAAGAAGAAGAAGACTAAGAAGAAGAAGTCAGATAAGCGAGAGGATAATTATGCAGCTATTACTTATAAAACACCTACTCTCGATGAACCTTCAAATCCTCTGCGGAAATTTAAGTTCCCTTGCATGTTGTGCCAGGGAAACCATCTTCTTCGAGATTACCCTGGCATTCCCAAGGTGCTCGAATTATGTTCGAACGGTCGTCCATCGTTGCCTTTGGCTTCCGGGAGTCAGGTTGGGGGCACGTCTTCAGCTAGTGCTGGTAAATCTCCTAAGAAGCAGGGTAATCTTGCCAATCCGTGTAAGTTGTGTGAAGGGCACCATGCCATTCACCTTTGTCCGTATATGGATGAAGCCAAGAAAGTTTTGGACAACTCGACTGTTTTTGCACCGTGCCTTCTGGCTGGTTACAAACATCTTTCTTTGAGTCCTTCACCAGTTTATTCAACGATCAGTCAAGAGTCATCCTTGCTTGATCCCACTCCCCCAAAAATTCACCATCATGAATCCATCCCTGACCAAACATTGGTTGTGGGATCATTTGAGCTGGCCCTGTCTGCGGTGCACCAGGTCTTTTCCATTGAGAGTGGATCCCACATCCCTCGTGTTCTTATTGTTTCTTCAGATTCCTCAGACTTGGAGAAATATTCTCCTGTCCCTATACCTCTGGAAGCTACTCCTCCGCCTCCCATGATGGAGGTCCCGGAGGATACTCCTTCTTCCTCCATGATGGAGGTGGCAGAGGATGCTCCTTCTTCTCCCGTAACACCAAGGAATGACCATCTCAGTTCGATGGTGGCCCCTCCAAGTATTTTGGTCGCTTCCTTTGATTGGAGTCGATTCGTAAGATATCGCCTTCCTTCTTATGTGCCCTTATGTACCCAGCACTATAATAGATGAAGGCGCGTCTGTTAGTATTTTATCCTCGACTACTTGGCAAGATTTTGGTTCTCCATTTCTTATGCCTGTTACGCAGAACATGTTGGGTTTTAACACAGGATCCAGTCAACCGTTAGGGATCCTTCCGAAGTTGCCTGTTACTTTGAGAGGGAAAATCGTCTATATGGATGTGATGGTTGTTCCTAGCCCCTTGGAATTTAATTTACTCTTGGGCCACGATTATACTTATTCCATGGGAGCATTTGTCTCCTCCCTATTTCATGTGATGTGTTTTCCACACCAAGGTCAGATCGTGACCATCAATCAACTTGCATTATTTGGTCTTAATATGGTAGCTAGTCCACCATCATCCCTGCTGGATCTTTATCTGCCAGTTGTGCCATCCCCGCTGCATGACAATTATGTGGCTACCTATCTTATGCCCGTATTCAGTGATAGTGTTGTTGTGCATGAGGTGCTACGGGCATTGGGTCCTGATTTCCGAGATGTTGTTCTCCCATCCAGTGTGGAACTCCTGGAAGCCATGACTTCTTATTCATCATGATGAAAGGTCTGTCGAAGCAGAGTTCCTTGTCTTGTGCCAAGCTCCCTAAAAAATGAAACAAGGTTGTTGGAGCAGAGTTTTTTTTCTTGTGTCAAGCTCCTTAAAATATCAAACAAGGTCGTCGGAGCCGAGGATAGTTTGTCTTCTGTATCAACCTCATTAAAAAATGAAACAAAGTCATATGAGGATGGTTCTTTTAATGTGTCAACCTCATTAAAACAATGAAACATGTTCCTGTTCAATTTGAGTCTTTGCTCAGATCTCGTAAAATCCCAGTGGAGTCTTTCTCTGATCTCGTAACTTGAACCTTCACTCCATCTGCTTTTTGTTCATTACATATGGACTAAAGCTTGGGGGGCATGTACCTAGAATTGAGTCACCATGCTGGGGGCATGCTTACTTTTTCAAGCATAGTTTGTTTCCGTTTCAAGTTTGTGTAAAAATGAAACCTGTTTCAAGCATAGTTTATCTTTGTTTCAAGATTGTGTAAAAATGAAACCAAATTCAAGCAGAGTTTCCTGATTTCAAGCTTGTGTAAAAATGAAACCATTCCCATTTTATCAACCTATTTTTTCAGATGACCCTTGTTTTTCTCATTCCATCGTTACCATCTGCTTGGCTAATCATACGCCTTCACTTGGTTGTTTTACCCATTCCTGAGGAACTGCTGCAATGAGTGGTATTGTTAGCCAACCTCTCGACCTTTACTTGTTTTGAGCATTTCCACCATTACCGGAACTAGTTGCTACCCTTTATACCACTTGTTCCTCCAGGTGGAGTCATCTTTCAACTCTTTTCTGACTATCTAAAACTGAAAAGATTGCATAGTAGCTTGTCGTTTTGAGCTCGTTAAATTGGCTGCGAAATGACATCTACCCAATATATGTTTACCCCTTTTTCGGGCTGGGATAGATTATTTACGAAAAAGGAATACCCTATCCTATCGCGACTAGGAGGTTCTCTCAGACAGAGTTTTCTACCTTTTCAGATCTGAGGGACTATCTATGAAAAGGGACTGCTGGAGTTTTCTTTTCTGTTGTATTTTCAAAATCTCTAAACATGAAAAGATGCTGAGTTCTTCCTTTGTCAGACTCGTTAAAAATTGATGACATCAGATTCCATCGTAATGACGTTACTCGAGTTCCTCCTTCCTAGGGCTCGTTAAATGTGCTAGGTCGGATTTGTCCGAAGGACAAACTTATATCACAAGCATATGCTATCCCCTTCAAACTTGTTTTCAAAAATAATTAGGGTACTCGCCAGAAATGGTGGGGGAAAATGGAACCAGTATCATCGTCGTGTCGGCGGTATGTCGCTCTTGAACATGGCACTTGTCCGCATTTGTGTCAGGTTGGGGACATATCATCTTGTTATTTGCTAGCCTCCATGGGTTTGGGTAATCTCTTTTGACCACTCATCTGCTCTTTGCCACGTCATCATGATCTCAAAACCTTTGATGTCAAATACTGCCAAATCCAGTGTCGTTCCACCGATATGTTCAAGAGAAGTTGGCCTCTGCAGTTTTCAACCTCCCTTTGATTCTCTATTGAACTTGATTCACAAACATCATGTTCCTCTGTCTCGTGTCGATGATGTGGGAAACACTATGACCCATATTTGATCAAGGTCACTTTCTGTCGACTTCAGCTCATTATCCAAGAAGTTGATCTAGAGACTCCCTTCAGGTACCTTGGAGCCTACATGCCTCAATGTAAGGTTATTTGCATTCCAACGCAAGGTTTTCATTATTGGCCTTCGATCGAATGATTCTGCGGGTGTTCGACACCAGCTCACTGTTCACATTCCATGGATTGTACCTTTTGTACCTTGAGGTCCATTGTCATTATTGGTGGTTCCTCTCATGTCTTTTAACAACTTTCATTATTGGTTGGTAATCAGACAATGTTCTTGCATGTTCAACTTCAGCTCACATATTCACATGCTCGAACTTGTACACTGTTCGGGTAGAGATGGAGCGCAAGACCATGGATCTTGTCTGATAAAATCCAGGCTACAGATTCTTTGTGGATTATCATGATCGATTACATGACTCATTTGATTGGATGGCTACGACCATACCTAAGTCTACTTTTTGATCCTTCTTTGCTGGATGGCTGCGTCCATACCTTGGATCCCGGTTATTGTACACTCTATTATGGATGGATGCGCCCATACCACATATCATGTATCAGAGATATCAATTGTATTTGTATATATAGGTCTTCCGACAGTAGTGTTTTTAGTTGGGTGCATTCTCATAAAGCATTTCACCCCTCCCTCTCTCTCAGACCTCATGCTTTAGGGGGCATCTGTTACACAACATTTTGTCACCGTCCCTGCAATCCCTCGTCCCGTACATTGGAGGACTATTACCGTGACCTATGAATAGTAAAATGTCCTAAAAACACCTTCATGGCATCCTCCTACATAAGGAAAAACATTCTCCTGAAGAACATTTCCTCTAAAAAACCCTAAAAATAGATGTTTTAGCCTTGGCATGACTAGCCAGTTCATCCCTCGTGCCAATGGGGGAAATCCACACTAGAGGGCATGCCAGCTGGCGCTCTGTCCCTATGTTTTACTTGTGCCAAGCTTATTAAGGGATGTTTTTAAAAAATAAATGGCGGAAGTTTGATTCTAACAAACTCCAGAATGAATCATCAAAAGAAGTTGAATGGTTTGGCTCTGGATCTCCATGTATAGGAAGTGGTTTTCCACCTCTAATGGAACCTTCCTAAGAGATAGGACCTATCCCATGATTATAGGGATCCCAACTTCCCTTCCTCCATCTATAAAAACTTTCCCTCTCCATTTGCTAGCTTTTTGAACTTGTAGGATGGAAACTATAGCCGAGAAACTATTGAGAGTAGAGCCAAAGAGAACCCCGTAAGAGAGAGAACTTCATCCAGATTCCCGACAGGCTTTGTTGAGACACACTCCACTGCAAGCCCCGCCGAAGGAAGATCATAGCGTCAGAGCATTTGGTTGTAATCTCCCTTTTGTCATTTATAATATAAGCGACTCTGATTTTGGTTCCATTCTTGTGTTTACCCTTTTATGTGATGCAACGAATTATATCCTCTGTGACTGATATATAGTTACATGCTTTAAGAATTACATTGTATGTTTTCATTTCTCTGCGTGTGTACATGTGTCTGGACGTGAAGAATGGAAGGATTGTGATCTGTCAAGATAGGGACGAGGAGCACCGCTTCTTCATCGAAAACAACATCGTGGAATTTGAGGTAGGCTACTTATCGTGGTCTTTGTATTTCTTGTAACTAGGAACCAACGTCATTGCATGGTTTGATTGTTGCTAGACCCAATCTAGGGCTAGTGGGATCACCTTTGTCTGCAGAGGGGATTTACCTCCTCAAAACCTTGGAGGGTTTATCACTGAGTTTACGATTGAGATTTCTGTGTCTTATAGCAAAGTAGAGGACAAGTTCTTCAAATTCCCTAGAGGTAAGTACTTGAATTCACTAAAGTTCTGGGTTAGAATGAAATTGTGTGAAAATTTTATACTACGAATACAGTTAGCTTGATGTTCAAATAAAGTGACCTTAGTGCTACATGGAGTTGTAAGAGATTCAGAAAAAATTGGGGTACTTGCATTGAAATTGAACATCATTCGTTGTTTGGATCTAAATAAAGAGAAAGAAACCTTGCTACCCCAAGACTTATGAGAATTGAAATTCAACAAAGAATTGCGGATATTCCCCAACCTTCCACCCCCAAAATCACCCCATCCAATTATTTTCCTCCACCTCCACTTCCCTCATTCACCATGGCCCAACCACAAAAGATGTATGTGGTCAAGAGATCATATTGATCTGGATTTATGCAGGAACACAATAGAATACACATATAACCATAAATATAAAATTTAGTAGAAATAACACTTCATTTCATTAAAGTCAAAGAACTGAAATTTTTTTACAAACATAACGGAAATAACGTAGCTAGGGCGTTGGTAGCTTATCTTTGAGAAGAGATGTGGTGGCTACATGCCTCTAAACTTTGTGTTACAATGAGGCTCGAATGCCTATATATTATTGAGAAATAATGGAAAACTCTAAATATCCAAAAACCTAACCCTAGGAGATGAAATGCTAGAATATGGGCCTCGTCGGGGTAAATTGGTATGTCAATTTCGCGGGGTCGTAACTTTGGCATACTATCTTTGTTTGACATACATGATACATCATTATAAACATCTATTGTAGGAATACAACTATTGACTGCAAATATTAAGTCCAAAATGGACTCATATTCACTAGAAGTTTGCTACCCAAAAAGCGTCGTTTAGGGCCTCAAAACGGCTCTGGAAGTTCAAGACTCGAAAAACTGCTAAAAATAGTAAATTATGCTATAATTAAGGAAACTAAAAAAATGAAAGAAAAAATGGTGGGGCCCCAAGTGGAATAGGTGGGTGGGAACCAATATCCACCTGGATCACTTATGATCTTGAACAGTTTTGGTTTTTTGTAGAAGCGATATGGAGTCCGTTGAATATTACAAATGAAAATATGATGAAAGCGTAGTTGGTTACATCATTGCATTATAGATCATTGTCATGGTACATAAAATATGTTATGAAAAATGAAAATTCTTCTTTGGATTGGACAAAGACCACATTGAACGCTAAATTGAAGAAAACTAAGTCACAATAACAGTGTATCACAAAAATGAAAGAGATTAAGTAGATGGCTATTGAGACCATGTGGGAGGTAGATCAAATATTTAATATGTTGTTGAGCCAAGTTAACTTCAAGATCCCAGGTGAAAAACATAGAGAATGGTTCATTGCTATGCTATTTCCTGATATAAGTTTTCCATTGTCACAATATAACATTGATACTCAGGTTGAAGCGTTGGAGATTATGATGAAGCTTAAAGCTTCGCCAGCAGCTAATACAAGCATAGGAGTGAAACAGATTTAGAATCCATTGGCGAGCTTGCACATGGAGCTCTAGGATCTAAATAAGGGAAAGGAGGTCAGAACTTATATAAAGTTAGAATTACAATGTATCTTATGCAAAGCAGAGGGTCACTCTAAAGAGAAGTGCCCTATTTATAGAGACTATTTGGGTGTTGGGATACTGAGTCCATTGAAGCCTGGATCGAGCCCAGGTTCAATTGTAGGGCCCCATGTATGGCGTAACTTATGTGAAGTTGCAGGCCAACATTCCACTAACTATTATCACCTATTTTAAAAAAAATTCAGATCGTTGAAGTAGTTGTTTTGCAATTTATGTAGTTTGGTGGGGCGATGAACAACATTATAAGAGCTATGATTTTACTATGCAGAAAAATCATGGTGCATATTGAATGAAGGTAGAAGGGCATGAAGCTTCGAGTTCATTGACTGTGCAAGGAGGTTTCCTAGGCTGAGGCCATGGCTGAGGAGGAGGCACAGGTCGTGGACAAGGACAGATGATATGTTACAACTATGGATAGGCTCGACATTTTTCTAGGGATTATTGGAATCCTACTGCACTCTACTATAAGTATTGTCAAGAATTTGGTCATGAAATAAAAGAATGTCCCATTTTGTTAGCTAAAATGTAGTAGAAGCACAACCACCAGCCGACTCAGAATATACAAATGATGAGTGTTGAATCGGTCTAGGATGATCCAAGCATTAACCTAGTGACCCGTAGTGGTGTGAATACTGGAGGAGACTGCGCAGAAGGAGAAAAGACTAAGACGGAGACCTGGGTAAGGAAAGTAGAAGATAATAATTTGGGATTTAATGTACAATGCGAGAAAGAGACATTCATGGAAGCAAGAAAGCCTTTTATGACTCTTAAAGCTTCACCACCTGGTGAGTAGAGACTATTGTTTCCATTGAAGAATAAGCTTGAGGAGAATGTCAAAGTAAAGGAAGTTGATCAGTCTATCTTGGCATCCTTATTAAAAACATGTATGAAATTAATAAGGGACCAAAAGGTTGTATAAGGGTTACAATAGTCGATAGATAAATGTGTTGGCAAGGAAAATTTGCAACTGGAAAATTGCACAATAAATCAGGTGTACAAGAACAAGAAAATAACTGTTCGGGAGACATGGTTGACTATGCAGAACAGAGATAATGAAATGGATCAAGTCATTGTGTATCTAGGATCAAATTCCAATGTTCTTCCAAAACAAACATGGGAGTAGATGTGAAGGCCTAAGCTATAATGGTCACCAATTCAGCTAAGGATGGAAAATTATCAGAAGATCATTCCTATGAGGTGATTGTAGGGGATTAGCGTAGATATTGATGGAGCTAGCGTGTTGGTCGACTTAAAGGTTATTGATATCATTTATGGTATCTATTTGTATCCTATATTATTGGGATTTTACCAGGCTTACGACATGGATGCTATAATCAACCTGAAGACGAGGCATATGATCTTTGAAAAGAATGGTACCCAAGTTGTTGTGCCATTAGATCCTTCCGAAGGTGCGCTCTATATAAAGCCTGTCTACCATGCATATGGGGATGGTGATATTGATTAGATATATAATCTTACTAAACAGGATTAACACTGGATTTACCCCACGATAGATGGCAAAATATGTTGGGAGCACGATAGTTCATGCATTTAAAATTCTGATGAAGATCTAGAGTAATGGCAGAATCGTTTGCATGATGTTACTACTAAGAATTGTAACAAAATCACCAAATATTTGTACTGTGTTCGATAAGAAGTGAACGACTTGCCTTTTTATGATGCAATAGGGAACGTTGTCTTTTTATTGGAATAATTTGAGCAAAACGTGCATGAGGACCAAAGATACGACTCTTTATACTTTGTGTTGAGATCTACTCTAGCCCAATGGTGGGGTGTGCACATACAAAGTTTGGGGGGATGGATAGAGTTTTGTAAACTTATAAGATTAATATTTGGCTAGGTAGACATGAGGGTTGTAGAGAATTATGATGGCCATAATGATTCTCATGAGCATTTGGCTCATTGTATTGTATATTGGGGTGTTGAACCTCAACCAGAATGGGTGCACAAGTTCTTTCATTCTTTGGAGATGACACCTGAGCAATGGTATCTTTAAACAAAGTTTCACCATGGAACCATGGATTGGGATGAGATGATAGAAGGCTTCTTGTTAACATATAGCTTTTCTAATGGCTGGGAGAGTATTAATGACGCTCTTCAAGAAGTTAAGGTAGGAATATTTCGAATTACTAAGGATCTGAGGACTTTGGTAGAACCTGACTGGGTTGCGCAGTTGGATAACGCTCAATAATTTTGTAAAAAATAGACCCAATCAACAAGTTTATGTTGGGGGATGAGATCTACGGGTGCCGAGGTGAATAGACGTAGAATGATTCTTTAGAGGGGTTGGTTCATTGTAGTCGCATTACTGCGTAGCAATCTAAAGGTAGGCACAACTAGAGGTTACTATGCCGAGGAAGGCAAGACTTCATTAAGGGGGTGAGTCTCATGAATTTCATCCAAAATATGACCATTGGAATAGTAAAATTTAATTGGAGAACGACTTGGCCATTAAAAGGAGCATGAGGGATGCAATTAATGGAAATATCTAGGCATATCTTCCACAAAATCGACATTTACGAGGAGTATATAAAGGAGAAGATGTGATTTGAATTCGAAATGAGCTATAAAGAAAGGATCCCACTCCTCGTTTGAACACTTTGCATGCTAAGTGTTAGAAGTGAGATTTTTTGTCTACAAGAGATCCGAGTGAGCTATTACATGTCAGAGTATATTTTCGAATTATTTAGAGAAACCTTGATCAAGGTAGGGTTTAGCCACACATTCTTGTCTGGAGTATATCATACCATGATTGCTACACCATGTTTAACTGTCACAGGGATGAGGTCGCCCATAAAGCAGACCACCACAGGCGTGGCTCTGTCCGTGAAGCCTAAGAAACCCATGCTAAGGTCATTGGTGACCCCTGGTATTGCACCAAGTGTACTGCAACTCCCGAGGGTTGCCCTACTTTAATTTATCAACCTGCGGTTTGTACAAACTTGGAGGTGACAGTTCTATATACAAAAAATATGCATTATACTCATGTCATCCTCTTCCGCTCTATGAAAGGGTGCTTCTTCTAGGGGTTCTCAGTGAAGTCTGTCACACTTCAATGAAACTAAAATAAATTGCATAAAGGAAATGAAAGAAAGGAAACTAAACTAAATTGCTGAAAAGAAATGGAAAGAAAGAAAATAATTTGAATCGCACTTAACTTGACCAATCAACTAAACACACACTACTTATCTTATGCTCTATCTACTATGCTTCTATCCATGCAGCTTAGTTATCCATGACTTAATTATAATTGAAAAAGTATTGATTACAGTCCGGAGGGAAAGGGATAAAGATGCTAATGGAAGGCTTAACACACAAAAAAAGGCTCAAAGGAGTGAAAAAGGCGTTTGGACTTTATTAAAGCGGATAATATCGCAAATGAAAAGTGTTATGGTGGAATTGTGATGCAGGGACAAAAGTGCAATATGTGATATGAGATATCGGTTCGGAAGGAAGATACGATAACAATATCACAATTGGAATCGAGAGTGGGAAGTATTAACGAGAACCACATGAAAATGCGATTTTCGATTGTGGTAAGTCTTAAAAGGGAAAAGGGAAAAGGTTTCGAAATGTGATGGGTGATCTGGAAAAGGAGGGCCAGTGGCAGAGTACGATAGCAATATCACACTCAGTGTTGGGAGAGGAACACATTAAAAGAACCAAATGAAAAATGTGATTTGTGATTTGTGATGTGCCAGAGTACGGAGAATTATCACAATCGGCATTTGGAGCGATAAGTGTTAACGAGAACCAAACGAAAAATGTGATTTTCAATTTGAGATGTGGTGAAGTATGGAGAATTATCACAATCGGCGTTTGGAGTGGTAAGTGTTAACGAGAACTAAATGAAAAATGCGATTTGTGATTTGTGATGTGGCAGAGTATGGAGAATTTTCGCAATTGGCGTTTGGAGCGATAACTGTTTATAGGAACCAAATGAAAAATGTGACTTGTGATTTGCGATGTGGCGGAGTACGGAGAATTATCGCAATCGAAATTTGGAGCGGTAAGTGTTAACTGAAACCAAATAAAAAGTGTGATTTGCGATGTCATAAAGGAAAGAGGGAAAAGGTTGTGAAATGCGATTGCGAAAAGGAATTGCGGTAAGTATTAAAGGGAAAAGGGTAAGGTTGATTTCTAAAGGATTTTTGACTATTTTCTTTAATAATCGGAAAAGGTAAGGTAAAAAGGAAAATCGCAAAAGAGCTGCAGAACGGAAAATAAAGGGGAGAAGAGATCCTATGAGATGCGAAGTGCGATAAGTGGGAGTTTCAAGGAGAAAGGCAGAGGTCAAAATTTTAATGGTTTTTGTGAATAAAATGGTGCGCCAACTGTTAAGGAGAGGAGAAGGAGGGAATAGAAGGTGCAACAACAGTGTTCAGGCATGAAAATAGAGTTGGAAGATGAAACAGGACAACTTGATGAACTTTTCTGAGACTTTTACGACTTTTTCCTACAACCAAACTTATTGATTCATGCACGAAAACAGAAAAAATGCGTGATAAAAATAGTGAACAGAAACAAGTTTTTTGGCATGTAGGGAGGTCAAACCTACTCGAACTCTATTGAAATATATGAGAGGGGAATGCTTGACCACAAATTTTGGATTTTTCCTCTACTCTATTACTCTCGTAAGCAAATGAATAACTACAACAACAAAGTGAAAGAAAAAACTAAACAACAATGAAAGTATTAGAAACATAACTAACTAAATAACAGAAACAAAACTAGCTAAATGATTGATGCAGGAGCATCATGGTTCCAAATTTTGTACATTTAGTAGAATCTAGGGGGTCTTATGTTTTCAAGGGAGTTGGTTCCCTAAGTATTTAATTAATGTAATTTTCGATGTTTTGATTGATTTTATGTGATATATTTAGAATAGGATTTAATTAAATATTGTGAGGAATATTTGTAAATGTTCTCGAAATTAGGAGAACATGAGAGATTTAAGCTAGTTGAGATTTCATATGGATTATGAATCCTAGACTTGGGAATTAGTTGATGATTTTGCGAATTAGAGGATTCTTAGGATTTAGTTGAGAAGATTGAGGATCTGAACCAGAATTGGTTGCGGAACCTTTTGTATATATTTGTAAGCCTAAAAGGAATTAGAGACCATATTCTTAGATAGGATATTTGATTGCAAGCCTACGGGCATAGAGAGAGAGAGAGAGAGAGAGAGAAATAGCGTGGAGGGGCCATTGAAATAGAAAATCAAGCCGAGAGGAGATCCATTATTATGTAAATATTTGTTTGTGAATAGAAATCTCAATTTTGATTTTATGTGGAGTGTAGAGTGTTAATGAATTATAAAATTGTTTGTGCTTCATACAACGTAAGTATTTCAGGTGAGTCTGAGACAGATCAGAGTGAAAACAACGTGCAAAAGGGGTTGCAGTAGTCAAGACCATTCTGCATAACAAAGCTCAAGAGGGATTAACATCGTGGACGAACAAAAAGGACAAAAACTAGACTTTATATCAAGACAAATTATGGATCAAGTGGAAGAAATCAAATGACTATGCACACAAAAGTCAAGTGAAATTACATGGAAGAAAGCACAAGTACCGTTAGATCACATATTGATCAACGACGGATGTGAATTGGGAATTTACAGGATACGTCGGACAATAATCGAGATGGATGGTTGAGATCTCATTGTAGATTAAATTGTGAAAGTGTCGAAGTGTGATAAGTTAAGATATGTGCAATGTGATAAATATCGCACATTACATGCGATATGGTATAACATTTAACGATGGAGACTTAAATTTGTGGAATGTTGATTTGCGATGAGGCTAAACCTTGTGACATGTGATAAGGTTTTTGGGCCGAAGTGCGAAATTTTATTATCACCAATGTGCAACGAGGTAACTTTTGCGATGCGTGATGGAGCGCTAAAGGAAAGGGTTTGGTTAGTGATGCGATATGGAGTCGTGATGCGATAAATATTTCTAAAGGAGGAAGCCTCGATCAATGTGAAGCAGTCATGTACAGTAGATGAAAATTTATGAAGTTAGTAAGGGTAAGTATAAGTGTTTCATGATAAATGCGCTTATTGAGAAGGATTACTTTGGGTTTTAAACCAGAGTCCCACAAATCCTATTAATGATGATTTCTATGAAATGAATTTTATAATGATATAAGTGGGTTTTTAAAACTCCTTAGAGATATATGAACCTATCCAGATGTGTAAAATTTGGAGTGTATACTATGTTATGAGTATTAATCCTAGGTAAGAGTGGGGTTAGCCATTATTCCTGAATAATTTGGTATCAAAGAAAGGTTTGATCTTTTGGAGACAAACAGAAGGTCTGTAGAGGAGGTTTTGTGAATTAACAGATTTTATATGCAAGAGCTTAGAGCTTAAGGAGGACAAGGAAAGATATTTTGGGAGTAGTAGTTACATGCAAGGGAAAGAGATTAGATCAGCCAGAGATGGAAGCTGAGCAGAATCATTTTAAAGTGGCCATAGAAATTTGGCAGCAGCAAGATTTTGAAAGCTTGGGAATGGTCTTTGTTTTAAATAGCATTGATATGCAGGTAACAACAATTAGTGAGGCATCTGAGAAAGAATATCACAGCCTTAAGTGTAGTGATGAAGGAAGCCAGTAAGGGTTTCTAAGAGAGCGTGGCCATAACCTAGTATTTCAGTTGTGATTGAAATACAAGAGGACAATTTTGTTCTCAAAAGAGCAGATGAGTTGAAGCCTAGAAAGAGCAAATGAATGCTCAAATAAAGTTCCATAGAGGGGACTAGTGGCCAAGTACAGAGGAGAGCTTGGTGAGGTAATCTCTGGCAGGGAGAAATTGTTACTACAAAGGATTAGTGCACCTCATTGTCAGTGTGAGAAGCTCATGAAGATGAAGAAGAAGATGACTACTAATAGTCATAGTAGAGGTTCAGGAAACAACTACAAAGTTTAGAAATAATATGTCAAAGTTAATGGAATATGGAGACAGATGAGTGATGAAGAATATGAGAGGGAGAAAGCTGAGATAGAAGTCCATCTTGAAGTACTGATGGAGTTGTTACAGAGAAATAAGAAAGAAAAAAGGTGTTTTTTTCTTATGAGATGGAAGATAAGGTGGCATAAGATACAAAACATGAAAGAGAAAATGATAAATGCTCAATTGAAGGAAGAATTACTCAGAATAAGTGGGTATCTAGGAGAAGAATTGAAGACTGAAACTCCAAGTGAGTCTGAGAGGTCTCAAAGTATTAAAACTAATATTTTTTGTATGTCTGCAAGTACAATGAATGAAGAATGAAAATTTTCTAATATTGTCATCAAGAATGAAGGAGAAGGAAAAAATCTTAATCATGTTTTGAAAGAATATGAGATAGCTAAGTCTCATGTACATGCACATGCATAGTTGATTGAAGGTGATGTTTTTCAGCATACTATGAAGGCTGAAAATAGAAAATATTTGGCTTATGATGATGTCCAAGAACAAAAAGAAGAAAAAGATGATGTCAAGCCTTTAGCTGATATGCTTGAGGAAGCTAGGAAGAAAGGCAGTTAAGACTTTCTGAGTCCTAAAAGAGACTTAGAACAACAAGAGGAATATTTGGTCATTGGATCATCAAATGAGACCATTGGGTCTTGTGATTTTGAGATTGATAATTTGACTGTGTTTGCAGGTGTTGTAGAAAGCAATCCATCTCTTGGAGTTGTCTTGAATGAAACTGAAAATTTTCAAGCAAGGTATGTTGAAGAGTGTCTTTCTGATGAAGACCAATTTTAGTTGTTGGAGCAGAAGGAATTCATATATTCCTTACTTAATAATGGCACAATCTCCAAGGAAGATGAGATTTTCATGTCTCATATGAAGGAACCTGTTATTGTTGAGGAAATGGAGGAATTGACTTATCTGATTGGCCAAGAGAAGACTGTTGGACAGACATCTAAAGCTTTCACATAGATAGAGGATCATAATTTTATTCTCATAGAGGATGAAGAAATAGTGTCACATAATGATTGGCCTTGTGACAAAGAAGAGGAAAATTGTGAATACTGTACAGGGTTTTTAGGAGAAATTCCATGTGAGATGGAATATTTGTGGCATAAGCTAAGTATTTTGGAGGATAGACTAGTAAGTTAGAGAATGAATATTCTGAATGTACAATTGAATTTAGATGAAGATGAGGCATAAAAGTCTCAATTTGAAGCAGAGTCATTTTTAGAACTTAAGAAGATCATAAGTTTCTAGGTAAGGCATAATAATGAGGAAGATGTAAAGCATGAAGATACGATGTTTGAAAAAGCTGAATTGACTGTTAGAATCAGTCAAGGAGGTGAAGGAAAATCACTGAGGGTTGTCAAGCAAGAAGAAGAAGAATTTTATGATGAAACTGAAATGCATCATATTGATGATGTGGTTGAGATAAGACAAGTACACATGGAATGGTTGAAATGCTTGTTGGAAACATTTGAGCAAGAGAAAGGAATTGCAGACAATTCAATGTGGAAATTTATCAAGTTGTGAAAGAGGTAGGAGCATATAATAGATTACCAAACTTGATTATGTTTTCTAGTATACAAAGGAGAGTGATTGAGTATTTACTACAGTCAAAGAATCAGAAGACAAATTATTTTTTGAAAGTAAATTTGCAAGTAGCGAGCAAAAGAGGGATGCTACAGAGGGAGATATATTAAGAGATAAACAGGAAGTTTGGGATGTAGAAAATTCCAGAGCAATATTTGCAGCAGTAAATGGAGTAATGCCAAGTGAAAAAGAAAAAATTGAAGCAATAATAACTGAAGAAATAAATCAACAGTTTAGTGATAAATGGATAAAGTGCAACAAAGTACAATGGAAAAGTCAGGAAAATAAAATTAGTTTGCAGCAAAAGACTGAATTACAAGAAACCATAGATGAACTATGAAACCTAATGTAGATACCTAAGGAGAGCGACAACAAAATGAAGAAGATAATCCACTGTGGAGATGACTGGAGAGTGAAGAACATAAAAGTTAGACATAATGGAGCACTACATCATAAAGTATGGAGACCTGGAGAACAACATCAAACAACAAAAAAAAAACAACATTAAGTAAGAGAGGCAGCCAAAGATAGATACAGAACGAAGTCTAGGATCTAAGGGGACAAAAATTAAAGACACATGCTCTGGATATCATGATTAATTTCTACCTTAGGAATCTGATGCAGAGCATCATGGTTCCAAATTTTTTACATTTAGTAGAATCTATGGGATCTTATGTTTTCAAGGGAGTTGGTTCCCTAAGTATTTAATTAATGTAATTTTCAATGTTTTGAGTGATTTTATGTGAGGCATTTAGAATAGGATTTAATTAAATATTGTGAGGAATATTTTTAAATGTTATCAAATGTAGGAGAACATGATAGATTTAGGCTAGTTGAGATTTCAGAGAGATTGTGAATCCTAGAATTAGGAATTAGTTGATGATTTTGTGGATTAGAGAATTCTTAGGATTTATTTGAGAAGATTGAGGATCTGAACCGTAATTGGTTGCAAAACCTTTTGTATATATTTGTAAGCCTCAAATGCATTAGAGATCATATTCTTAGATAGGAGATTTGATTGTAAGCCTACAGGCTTAGAGAGAGAGAGAGAGAGAGAGAGAGAGAGAGAGAGAGAGAGAAGTAGTGTGGAGAGGCCAATGAAATAGAAAATCAGGCCGAGAGGAGATCCATTATTATGTAAATATTTGTTTATGAATAGAAAACTTAATTCCGAGTTTATGTGGAGTCTAGAGTGTTAATGAATTATAAAATTGTCTGTGTTTTGTATAACGTAAGTATTGCAAGTGAGTCTGAGGCAGATCAGAGTGAAAACAATGTGAAAAAGCAGTTGCAATAGTCAGGACCATTCTGCATAACAAATCTTAGGAGGGATTAACATCGTGGAATAACAACAAGGACGGAAATCCGACTGTATATCAAGACATAGTAGGGATTGAGCGGAAGAAACCAAATGAATATGCACACGAAATTCAAGTGAAATTATATGAAAGAAAGCACAGGGACCATTGGATCACATATTGATCAATGACGGATGCGAATTGGGAATTTATGGGATGCATCAGACAAAGATTGAGATGGATGGTTGAGATCTCATTGGATAATAAATTTTGAAAGTGTTGAAGTGCGATAAGTTAAGATCTGCACAATGTGATATGGTATAACAATTAATGGCGGAGACTTAAATTTGTGAAATGCTGATTTGTGATGAGGCTAAAACTTGCAACATGCGATAAGGTTTTCAGGCCGAAGTGCAAAATTTTATGATCGCCAATGTGTGATGAGCTAAGTTTTGCGATGCGCGAGGAAGTGCTAAAGGAAAGGGTTTGGTTTAGCGATGTGATGTGGAGTCACAATGCGATAAATATTTATGAAGGAGGAAGCCTTGGTCAACATGAAGTGGTCATGTATAGCAGATGAAAATCGATGAAGGTAATAAGGGTAAGTATAAGTGTTTCATGATAAATACGCTTATTGAGAAGGATTACTTTGGGCTTTAAACTAGAATCCCACAAAGCTTGTTAATGATGATTTCCTTGAAATGAATTTTCTAATGATATAAGTAGGATTTTAAAGGCTCTTAGAGATATATGAACCTATTTGAATGTGTCAAATTCGAAGTGTATACTCTGTTATGAGTATTAATCCTAGGTACGATCAGGGTTAGCCATTAGCCTTGCATCAATTATAGGAGGGAAAGAATGAAACATTAGAGAAGCTAAGGCACATGGATTGGGCCCTAACCCATGAGCCTTGCTCCCGTAAACTAGATCAGTAAAACAAAATATGAATACTCATTGCATTACAAAAATATAGTCTTATTACATCTCGAAGGTCTTAAATATGAAAATCCTAATAGAATGGAAAAAAATTGCATGGGATGGAATTGAATGAAAATGGAATCGACTAGCATCGAATGGATCGGAAAATTGACCCCATCCCATAATTAGCTCTTGATCAACTTCATTCATCCTCAAGGGAAACTACCAACAACTCCCTGGAAAATAGTGATCGATTCCACTTTGACTCCAAGTAAACCATAGATTGGGTGCACATTGTCTTCATTTTTCTTGGCTGCCTTTGATAGTTAAGGAGGGTGGAAAAACCCTTTGAATCTCTCCAATATTTCTCAATAATTTCTTGATATTGTGATCATTTACTCTTCAATATTGATATTCCAATGGCAAAGAGCAAGTCCCTTAATTATCTCCTTCTCCAAATCTGTATAATCTTCCAAATATTCTCACAATATTCTACAAAAATAACCAATATTAGGAAAAAATATGCAATTACCTTTAAACCATCCAAAGAAAATATTAAATCATAAACATTATTAACTATATAAGGAGAGATTTAATATATCTTTTATGTGCATAAGGAAGGT
This sequence comes from Pinus albicaulis, assembly GCA_034641835.2. NCBI lineage: Eukaryota > Viridiplantae > Streptophyta > Pinopsida > Pinales > Pinaceae > Pinus > Pinus albicaulis. Next base: position 713,592,369 of record CM076582.1, read on the forward strand.
TAGATGGGCCTAAGAAAGGTTAGAGGGCCTTATTTTCTGTCTAATTTAGAGGCCCATCATCACCCCTCTACTGAAATGTTTTCTCATCCTCTAAGCAACCTATCCATCCTCCTTGCTTTATGGTTCTTCTTGCATGCTGTCTTATTTCGTTTTCTATTTATTGTCCCATGAGCTTCACCTCATGCTAATATTCTTGCATTTATTCTTGTGGGTGTTGCATGGAGGTCCTCATATGCCTTAAGCAAATTTTTATTTTTCATGACAAGAGGTGGTGGGTCCACCTTTTATTTTTTCTTTTCTTTTCTTTTCTTTTTTTTCTCATTTTTAATTTTTTTTTTTAATTGCATGCAGAATAAGCTCATATTTATTTTTTCTGTGAACTAAGTTCACCCTTGGTTACCCCTTTGGCACTCCTTGTCTTCCATTACATGAACTACTTACTACCCACTTTATCAAGTCCTTTTTACTTTTGTCTTGTTCCTCTTCTTGGTGGCAAAAGTGAGGCTAGTTGATAGATAAGGTTGAGGTTTCCTGGCTACTGATTTTGGCTGTAAAAAAAATTTCCTTCTCACACTTTTTAATGTTTTCTTAAGCTAAAATAGATTCGAAGAAAGGTTTAGATGATTGCATACCTGAGCCTTACCATTTATTTGTTTTTGTAGGTGATATTGAATTTGTTGATATGGATGTTGAATTTTTGTTCGGTGGTTTTGAAGCTGCTCTGAAGCTTCATGTGATAATCTGCTTGAGGTCCTTTTGGAGCTTCTAAGCACAGGAGGAGGAAGTCCAAGTTTGAATACCTTTAACCAGGGTGTTGAAGGAATTTTCTTTTTGTCTCAACTTCTTGTTTTTTTTCTTGCAAAGGTTGGAGAGCACCTGCATTCATTAGAGAGAGACACATGGAGAAATGCATATATATATTTTTTTAAGGCCTACTAGCTACCTCAATGAGGTTTTTCACTATTAGGTTTTCCTAGGTGCCTCAAAGGAGGTTGTCACCTAGGATCTTTTATTTTTATTTTTTTTCAACCCAATGATCGCCTCATGGAGGTTTCCAATCAGTTGGCCAATCTCAAATGCCTCAAAAGAGGTTTCCACCTGAGATTTTATTCTTCTACATTTTTTTTTATTTTTTCTTTTTCACATTCCTACTCTACTTGAAAAAAAAAAAATCCTTTTCAAGTATAGGAATACTTCCAATGGAGCCATGTACACATCAAGATGACAGATAAAATCAGGTGCACACTTTGAATACATGCTCTGACATGTACCTGAATATAAGAGATGAATTTCTTTGACTGGAATTGTATCAAGTACTGTTGTAGAAGAGTGTGTTGCTACAACTTAATGAATATTTGGAACCATACGTCAATATAGTTGTGATGCCCCGGGTCCACTTGTTGAGTTGGATCACCTTGGATGTCCTCTTCTATTATGACATTAAAACATTCCTCTTTTTGTTGAGTGTTCTCTTGAACACATGGAGGAAATGTTGGTAAACATGAGGAAACTTTCTCAACATCTGATTTTGATGTTGGCTCTTCATCAAGTGCAGCCCTTGATATTTTGATCTGCTCATTTGGATCTACTTCTTCTTGATGTTGTCCTTAAATGACATTAATAAAATCTCTTCTTTGCAATACCTTTCTTGAACTAAGATTAATACCATCTAGATCAAGAGGATATGTTTGGAAGTGTTTTACCTCAGCATTGTAAGTGAGCGGAGATACTTCATTGTATGGGTTTGGAAATAGTGGTACAAGTAGTTGAGTGGGGGTGGATATATGAGATGGATATGGTTGAGGATGTGGTTGTGGTGGAGGGGGATCATAGGGATAGCATGGAGTTGGGTATGGAGTACATTGAGGGAAATATTGAGGATATCGTGGATTCTCCCAATAAGGTCCTTGGCAAACATGTTGCCATGATTGGTTTTGGGGTTGATATGGCTGAGGTTACCAAGGAGGGAGTGTGTCCCAATTAGTTTGAGATGGATTTGAATGAGCTTGAAATTGTGAAGTGGGCCCTTGCATCATATCAATTTGACTAGGCTGCCAGGGTATCCTTGGAGCTACATAACATAGCTTCTTTGGTGACTGCCTTTCTCCATTGTCTTCCTGGTAAAATTCTTTAAACCTGGAGAATGATGGACAACATTTAGTAGCATATGATTCTACATGGATAACAAAAATATCAACATCTTCTTTTTTCTCATTTTGCATTCTTAACATTTCTACTTCTTCACTTAGATTGCTAAGAATTTCTATTTTAAAGTTGTCAAGAAAATTTCCAAGTTCATGTTGCCTTACCAATGTTGATGCAGATTTACTTAATCTTTCCCTTCCTCTTGATATGTGCTTGCATGTTTCAAAAATTTATTCAAATGGAAATTGGTATACATATCCTCCACTCATGAGATTAAGGATATCAATCCACTCATCCCTAATTTTATAAGTAAGAGGGTTTTTAGTGTGTCAAATCCTAAATGATGCTATTTTTCCCTCTTAACATTAAACATGAACCTATATATGATATCCTTAAGGCTCTCATCCTCTTTTGATTCATTCTAAAAATTTATTCTTTAAGATCATGGTTTTTATATTTTCCTAGGAATATATTTTGCATATCATTCCATGATCTTATTGAATTAGTACCTAGACTCATGAACCATTTAGGAGATTTATCCTTCAATGTTGCAGGAAACAATCCCAATTTTTGACTATGTGAAAAGTAGCCATAAGATCTACAAAGAATCTCAAATTCAAAGAGAAATGTTTCCGGATCCTCTGTCCTCATACCATGGAGGTTTGGAAGGAAATATGGAGGGATGTTCTTCATATGTACACATATGTCCATATCTTAAATGGGAAACCCAATAATATATTCTTCATTGTCATCATATCCATCCATCTCTTCTACCTTCAAAAGTTTATGGTGATGTGGTTCTTACTTCACCACATGGTCAAGCGGGTGGGGGGGGGGGGGGGAGTTGGTATTGGAGAAGTATTTTTAAAAAGCATTGTCAGTATCCCTACTCCTATGAGGCATGAAAATAATATTTTTTTTTATTTTTCAATATTTTGGAATCAACATGAAAAAGGAAAGAAGAAAAGAATGCTAAACAAAATCAAAGCATCTACTAGACACCTCCCTGGGAACAACGCCAAAAAGTGGTGAGCCCTAGTATTTCACCAAGAGTGCTACAACTCCCAGGGGCTGCCCTACTTTACTTTATCAACCCAGAGTTTGTACAAACTTGGAGGTGATAGTGCTATATACACAGTAGATGAATTCTACTCATGTCATCCTCTTCCGCTATACGAAAGGGTGCTACTTCTAGCAGTTCTCAGTGAAGTCTGTCACACTTCAATGAAACTAAAATAAATTGCAGAAAGGAAATGACAGAAAGGAAACTAAACTAAATTTATGAAAAGAAATGATAGGAAAGGAAACTAATTTAACTTGCTGAAAATAAAGGGAAGGAAAGAAAATAATTTAAATCACACTTAACTTGGCCAATCGGCTAAACACACCCTACTTATCTTATGTTATATATACCATGATTCTGTCCATGTAGCTAAGTTATCCATGACTTAATTCTAATTGAAAAAGTGTTGATTGTAGTCCAGAGGGAAAGGGCTAAAGATACTAACGGAACTCTTAACACACAGAACAAGGCTCAAAGGAGTGAGAAAGTTGTTTGGACTTTATTAAAGTGCATAATATTGCAAATGAAAAGTGTGATGGCGGAATTGCGATGGAGGGATGGAAGTGAGATATGCGATATGCGATATCGGTTCAGGAGGAAGATGCGATAACAATATTGTAATCAGCATCGGGAGTAGGAAGTATTAACGGGAACCACATGAAAATGCAATTTGTGATTGCGGTAAGTCTTAGAAGGAAAAATCTAAAAGGTTGTGGTATGCGATGGGTGACATGGCAAAGGAGGTCCGGTGCAGATTACGATAGTGATATTGCAATTAGCATTGGGAGCGAAACATGTTACAAGAACCAAATGAAAAATGTGATTTGTGATTTTCGATGTGGCAAAGTACGGAGAATTATCACAACCGACGTTTAGAGCAGTAAGTGTTAACGGGAACCAAATAAAAAATGCAATTTTCGATTTTCTATGTGGTATATTATGTAGAATTCTCGTAATCGATGTTTGGAGCGGTAAGTGTTAACGAGAACCAAATGAAAAATGTGACTTGCGATTTGCAATGTGGAGGAGTACGGAAAATTATTATAATCAACATTTGGAGCAATAAGTGATAACGGGAACCAAATGACAAGTGTTATTTGTGATTTCTTAAAGTAAAGAGGGAAAATGTTGCGAAATGTGATTGCGAAAAGGAATTGCGGTAAGTATTAAAGGGAAAAGGGTAAGGTTGATTTCTAAAGGATTTTCGACTATTTTCATTAATAATCAACAAAGGTAAGGTAAAAATTAAAATCACATAAGAGTTGCAGAATGAAAAAGAAAGTGAGAATAGATCCTACGAGATTCCAAGTGCGATAAGTGGGAGTTTCGAGGAGAAAGGCGGAGGTCCAAATTTTAATGGTTTTTGTGAATAAAAAGGGTGCGGTAGCTGTTAAGGAGAGGAGAAGGAGGGAATAGAAGGCACAACGACAGTGTTCAGGCGTGAAAACAGAGCTAGAAAATGAAGTGGGAGGCTTGATGAAATTTCTTGGGACTGTTGATACTTATTCCTGCAATCAAACATGTTGATTCATGCACAAAAAAAACAAAATGCATGATTGTTACACAACAACTTGTCACCGTCCCTGCAATCCCCATCCCGCACATTGGAGGGCTCATTCCGTGACCTGTGGATAGAGTTAAGACTTGAAAATACTTTCATTGCATCCCTCTGAAGATGAGCTTTAATTGCCCTGAAGACATCTCCTTGCAAAAAACCCTAAAAATAGCTCTTTTTCCATTGGCGCGGTTCCATAGTTCAACCCTCACGCCAAGAGGGAAATCCTCCAAAAAGGGCACGCCAATTGGCGCTCTGTCATAGAGCTGCACCCGCACCAACCATATTAAGAGGTGTTTTAAAAAAAATAAAAGGCGGAAGTTTCATCCTAACAAATTACTAGGCTGATTTCTATCTTGAGTTGGGAGGTTTGGCTACGGATTTCCATAGAGAGGAAGTGGTTTTCCACCTCTCATGGAAGCTTCCTTGATGATAGGGCCAATCCCATAATTATAGGGATCCCAACTCCCCTTCCTCCTTCTATAAAAGCTTGCCCATTTCCATTGCAAGCTAGTTCAAAAGGGTGGCATAATTTCTAAGTTCCCAAGAGCTTTCATGCTGCAAAAGCCTTCTTGATTCCCTAAGGCCAAATCCAAGCAAGGAGACTGTTGCCAAGTATCCGAAGAGAGAGGCTTGTCCCATCCTTGATAGGCTTTATCGAGACATGCTGTGTTGATGACTCGCTAAAGGAGAGTGCTGCATCGAAGCTATGGTTGTATTCTTCTTTTGACTCTTTAATGATAAGCGACTATTGGTTATGGTTCCACTCTTGTTCTTGATTGTGTTCATGAGTTATGTCCTCTTCGACTGATATATAGTTGTATGTACTGGATTTTATGCTTGCGTTTGTATTGTTTCTTGCATGTGCAGGTGTCCAATAATGGAGATCGTGTGGGTTGTGATCTGCCAGGGCGAAGGAACGGGAACACCACCTCTTCTACAAACGACAGCGTCGGATTCCAGGTAAGCCTTCCTCGTAAGTTGGTTTATTTACAATTAGGAATCTGCACTGTAGCATGTTTGATTGTTGCTAGACCCGATCTGGGCTAGTAGGGATCGCTTCTGTCCACAGAGGGGATTTACCTCCTCAACAATTTGGCGACTCCGCTGGGGACTCAGCTTGTTGTTTGATTTGTAAACTATAGACGGAGTCTGAAGCACAGCCAGATAGCCTTCGAAACGCTTTTGCTCTGCATTAGTGGAGTAGATCAACGCTGCTTCAGTCGATCTCTGGTTTGGTTTACAAACTGGACAACTTGGAGTTTTGTCTTCTCTTTCCGGTTAACTTCTTGGTCTTGCTTGCTTGGTCAACTCTTTGGACTGGATTTTTCTGTTTGTTTGGCTTTGTTTTAGCCTTGTTTTCACTTGTCTGTGTCTGAGATTTCCTGTTTTTATTTTTTCCATAGTAAACTTGACTGGCGCGCTTTTTAGCATAACAGTCGCGCCCATTGGCACAGGTTTCCTGTGTATCACCCGCGCCATTGCCTTTCTGGTGCTAATTTCAAGCTCACAGTCGCGCCAATCCTGTGAGCTATTAGGGTTTGCTGTGTTTCAAACTTTCTGAGGCTGACTTGTGATTTTGATCTTGTTTTTTCGGCTGTTTGAGCGCACGGGAGCCTGGTTTGACTGGTTAGAGCCTCCTTCCTTTGGTTGTTTGCCTATTTCTTTCGATTTTTCATATGAGCCCTAGGGCATCTAGGTGCCTTTGTGAGTCGAGCCTCCCTTGGGAGTGTTTGGTTTCCGTTCGTTCAGTCGGCTGTGGGATTGCTTCCTTGCATTTGTTTGACAGTTGTCTATCATATTGTTGCGTTTTTTGAGTGACTGATTTCGTTTTCATTCGAATTTCGCCTCGCTTCATTTTGGGCCTAGATCACACGGCTCATTGGTGTCTTTGGGACTTTTCTTGGTTTTGAGAGAATTTTTGTCGATTTGAGATCTGATGTTTTGTTCTATTGAGTGAAATTTGTTTGTTTTTCTCTCTTAATATCATTTCTCGAATTGCTTCTTATTTGTTTTCGGTTTGTTTAGTGCATCTAGCTATCAAACATTGAAAATTAAAAAAATCTCTTTTTCTTATTGGTTGATTAGTGCAAATTGAAATCTTTTCGATTTTACTAGTATTTAGTGAATTTGAAAGAAAAGTTTTAGTTTCATTAGTTGCATTAGAGATATCATTGATTGTCTTCTGATCATTTTGTTTGTGTAAAAAACTCTCAACTCTTCTGTAGCTAGTTTTCATCGAATGAAATGATGAACTGTGGCATGTAGTTTTGCATTAAAGAGATTTTTGAGACAACACATTCGTTAGGGCATTAAAACTGAAACGTAATTGAAGATCAACTTTAAAATTCATTCAATTTACACTAAGGCAGCATTGAAATATAATGAAACACATTTAGAGGTCTAGGCTAGAGAAGTGTTCCGGCGTCTTTAAACCTAGTAGCTGTCATTCGCCTTTTGGCTTTAGACAACACTAGTACGGACTTGTGCTCCCCGTACCATCGCGTATATAAAGGGAGACCCCTCTAGGTTTCAATCCTTTATCCACAGGAAGCCGAGTCTACCGCCCTATACCCGTGATACACCGGACACATCATTCGGGGAGATTGCCTACACGTACAGAAAGTCCTTGGTTGATTTCTCTTTCATTAGCGAAACCAAGGTGTATATTGCAGTTCACGGTTATTTGGTACACCCTTTTGGCTAGTATTCCTGAGCAGTCATTTGATCTTTTCTGACTCCCTAAATTTTAAAGGATCACCAAGCGCTTGTCCTTTCACACTTGTGTCAAATCTGAAAGAGATAGAGTCACCTTTTTTACCGTTTCTTGACTCTTAAAACATGAAACGGTGAAGTTTCTTATTTTTCAATGTGGTAAAAAATTAATCACCCACGATTACACGCTCTGTTAGATCTTTCTTGTTGACCGTTTGATCGTGTGTCTTGACTCTTTTTCAGCCCGTGTGTGTGTTTGATCTTTTCTCTTGTCGTTTTTGTCATAGTGGCGGAACCCTCGGTTTCGTCTACTGGTAGTCCTTACACGGACGATTCATCAGAGGTTTCCCAATCCTCTGCTGAACCACAGCAGCCCATTGTTTCCAAGTTTCCTGACGGGGGACCGGTTCTTTCTGAGCAACCCTTTGGGGGACCAGTTGAGTTCGATTGGCCCTTTTCGGACCTTGTGTCTGAATTGAGATTAGGAGCTGATTTCCTTTCTCTTACATCGGGTTTGCATTTTATAGATGTTGTCTTTCCTCCTAGTCCTCGCCGTCTATTGCGAGATCTAGCGGCAGGCTCAACCATGAGTGATTCTGGTGAGGAAATTCCAACGTTTGGTGAAGACTATCAGCTCTTCTCACGAAGATTGTTTCCGAGAGACAACTCTGAATCAACTGTTATGTCAACAGCCAGTCCCTCATTACCACCGGGGTACAGGTCTTTGGGTCAGATCATTTCCGCTGCTGCCTCTATGGGAGTGTCAGCTCCTTCTCCGAGGCCAGCTGCTCCTTCACTGGGGGTGTCTCCTCAGATTCCCGTTACTTCTGTACCCGTTCAGCCCACTATTTGTGTGGCCGCCTCTACACCCGTTGTCACGACACCCTCTGCCAAGGCTATCCCATCTCCTGAAGACATTTATCTAGCGACTACTATACCGAAGAATATCTCTCCGGAGGAGTATCAGTTGTCCCTGCAACAGCCAAACCTCGAGGTTGGACCATCCTCCCAAGATCTCAACCGCTCTTACTTTTCGCACTATGCACAGGATGGTACACCCGTGTATGCTTTTCCAGGTCAGTATGATGAGCACGGGGACATTTTACGTCTGCCCGCTCTTGAGGCTTACCTCCATGCTCAAGGTTTACCTTACAACCACGCTTACAACCCGCAAGGGCAACCTTTCCAAGGCCAACCTTCGGGCCAACCTGGCTATACTTATGACCCACAGGGGAAGCCCATGCAGGGCTATCCTGTGGACCAGCAAGGGCCATCGTACAGTCCGCAAGGACAGTATTACAGCCCTTCCGGTCAACCTGTACAGCCTCAGTCGGGGTACCAACCGGGACCGGTCTATGGTCCTGGGGGGTAGATCCAGCCTTCTCAACCAATGCAACCATAGTACCCTGTTGTTTCTAATGTTGCATATCAACCAGGACCATCCTATGGTTCTGCTCCAGGTCAAACCGGTTACCAGCAAACACCTAGCCCTATTCCTCCACCAATCCAACTGGCCCATCCGGTACAACCTGGTGTTTTGCCTCCAGGCCAACCGGCCCATCCGGCACAACCTGGGGCTCCTTTACAGCCAGGTCAACCTGCGCAACCGGCACCACCTGTTTATCTGGGTCAACCTGTTCATTCAGAGCAGCCCGCTCATTCCATTAACCCTGCCCAGTAGCCGTTTCATTCGATGCCGCAGCCAAATCAACAGTTGCGCCCTAGTTATTAGGCTCTGCAGGGTTCCACCTACCAGCAGCCGACTCATCCTCAGGGTGGTTATTATCCTCATGGTCAATCTCAATTGAATTATAACGACCCCAGAGGCTCTCACTATTATCTCCCTCCACCCAGTTACACCTATACTCAGCAGCCAAATCCAAATGCTGCTTATACAGGGCCGAATCCTAACCAGGGTCCACACTTTGGTTATCAAGCCCCACACACTGGTTACCAGCATCCAAATCAGTCTGGTTATACGACCTACGCCCCCTACGGTCATAATCCTACGGGACAGAACCCATGGGGGCAAGGATATTCACAACCATTGTGGAGTACGGGTACCGGACCTCATCCCGGGCCTGGCATGACGGTTAATCCACCATTGCCATTCCTGGCCACCTTGGAGTTGCCAGATGTTTCAAAATTGACCAATGATCCGATTTCACATAATCCGTATTGGCCTCCGGTTCCTACCAAGATACCAGGTGATTTCCCCAAGTTTGAGGGAAAAGCTGGAGAGGACCCCCAAGCGCATGTGATGATGTATCATCTTTGGTGTTCGTCTAACTCTTGGGTCGACGATTCAATTCGTCTGCACCTCTTCCAGCGCACTTTGACTGGGGCTGCTACTAAGTTGTACATCGAGTTATCTCGTGGTATCTTCCAAAATTTCAATTCCTTAGCCATGACTTTTCTCACGCACTTTCAGTTACCGGTTCGTTATGAAGCCGGGACGCACCTCCTGAATTCTCTGAAGCAGGATAAAGCCACTCAAATTTCTGATCACATTCATGAGTGGCGGCACTGTCGTAGACTGATCAAGTTTCATATACCTGATCAGATACTAACTCATTGGTTCACCACCTCCTTTGTGAATAAAATCGCTCAAGATATTGTGATGGGAGCATGTGTGACGGAGGAACAAACCATTGCGTGTGCCCAATATCTGGATCCTGTATATTCTTAGTCCGGAACGCTTTATGATATCTTTCCTGATGCCTCTCGGTCTGGAACCTCTAAGGCTCCACCTACCCCCGCAGTGGATGGTGTCATTGGTTCTGTATCTTATAATTCGAAGAAATCTTTGAATGGGAAGCAAAAGTCTAATTCTTCCAACAATACTCCTGCTAATCCCGCCCCATCAGATTCTGGCAAAACTGTGGAGGTGAACGCCGTTCAGGCCAATCCTACGGAGAAATCCTCCAAAGGGAAAAAGAAGGGCAAAGGCAAATCCAAATCCGATTCCCCGAGGCTAGAATCCAAATCTTGTACTGAGGATGGTTCTCAGTGTAAACCGAAGTACCCCTGCCTCATTTGCGAAGGAGACCATTATACTAAAGATTGTCCACGACGATCTGAAGTTAGTCAACTTCTCAAGGGCTCAAAAGGGACTCCGGTAGTTCTTAAAGAGCCATTCCCATCTCAGCAGACCCAGATGGTTGAACAGCCGTCACCATCTGCACCATTTGGGTCCCAAGTTTTCATGATGAAGGTTGCTGCACCTATTTTTGTCGCTACGCGTTCAAAGGACTACAACGAATCGCGGCAGGCACCCGAGAAGGCAGTTGCAGATGGACCGCCTCCCCCATCTGTCTCCGGTTTGTTGGAAATCGAGAAGCCTACTCCTGAACCCGTTGTGAAGCCACCTTCTAAAGGTGTTCTTCAAAGATCTTCTTATAATCCGAATGCTCGTGCCGCTCAACACTATAGCATTGTTGAGGATTTGGCACATGCACCCTCTGCTATGTCTGCACTAGAAGTTCTTCAAAGTTTTCCTTCGCAACGGAAGGCTTTATTGTCTGCGATCGGTGGCATTGATCCCACCGATTCGAGTCTTCTCACCTTCGATTTAGAGAAATTTTCCCCTCGACTTCCACATCAGATAGCTCTTGTTATTCAAGTCAGGATTAACGGTCTTAACATCCATAGGGCCGTTGTGGATGAAGGTGCTTCTACCTGTGTCATGTCATCCACTTGCTGGAAGGCCATTGGCTCTCCAGCCCTTGCGTCATCTCCCAATTCCCTAGAGGCATTTGATGGTTGGGAATCCAAACCCCTGGGTGTTCTCGAGAATTTAGCGATCACTTTACAGGGGAAGACTGTCAACGTAGAAGTAGAAGTAGTCAACGCTAGGCTCAACTACAATATACTTCTTGGCTGCAGCTGGACCCATGCCATGCTATGCGTGCCATCCACCGTCTTTTGACTTCTTAAGTTCCCTCACGAGGGAAAAATAGTCACGGTGGATCAGTTGTCCTTCTTCACCTCTACTTCCGAGAACAACGTACCATACGTGGATCAGATTCCGAATCCCCCTGACAGTGTAGGACCCGGTCTCTTCAAAGACCCCGTCCTCATGGGTATCTTTCCTACACCACCACCGCACACTACTCAAGTTAACATGATTTCCAGGTCCGATGACCCCTGGCTTATTCCTACGCCTGAGCAGGTGTTTGAGTTTGGAGAATCAATGCCATTGACTCTAGTAGAGATCAACTACTATGAAATTGTTGCTGCATCTGATCCTCCACCTCCTCAGCATGCTCCTTTGAGCATGGCTCTAGATGTTTACTCTCAATCCTCCTGGCTTGGTCAGGCTGATTCACCTGATCCTCTCAAAGAGACTTTTCCTTCTGATGAAGCCATCATTGAAACTATGTCTCTCGAGGAGCTGCCTTGGGGCGATGGACATCATCGCTCCTCTTTTATGCCTAGCTTGGGGGCAATGTCTGATTGTCTGGAGTGTTATGCATCTCAGGTTCCTTCTCCTCCTCTCTAAATGCCCATCTTGACGCACAAGGTTTTTTCGGAGGGAAGCCTGAGTAATATCACCCAAACCATCCCGATCAACATCTCCGTCAAACCGGGGATCGTTGAGAATATTCACGTGGGAGTGACTTGTTCTCCTAATGAGATTCAAGTCTATACTAATCTTTTCAAAGAATTCAGAGATGTGTTCGCCTGGTCCTACGAGGAAATGTCGGGGATTGATCCCAGTATCGTAGTGCATGAGATTCCAACCTATCCAGGTGCGAAGCCCATGCGTCAACGCTTACGCCCCATGCATCCTAGGAAAGCTGCTGCAATTAAGGCAGAAGTTGAAAAACTTTTGAACGCGGGCTTTACTTATCCCATCCCCCTCACAGAATGGGTTTCTAACATTGTTCCTGTTGATAAAAAGCAGGGTACTATTAGGGTCTGTGTTGATTACCGCGACATCAATCGCGCCTGTCCAAAAGATAACTATCCCACTCTGTTCATAGATCAGATTATCGAAGAATGTGTCGGAAGTGAGATTTATTCCTTGATGGACGGTTTCTCAAGGTATAATCAGATCAATATTGCACCTGAGGATCAAAATAAGACTACATTCATCTGTCCGTGGGGTACTTTCGCGTATAAAAAGCTCCCGTTCGGCTTGAAGAACGCTGGAGCCACTTTTCAGCATGCAATGTATTATGCTTTCCATGACATTCGCCATATCGTTCAGCCTTATCTGGACAACTTGCCAGCTCATTCAGCTGGGTGAGAGGATCACCCTGAACACCTCCGCCATATATTCCTCTGTTGTAGGCGCTACAATATTAGGCTCAATCCACATAAGTGCGTCTTCTGCGTGGATTCTAGCCATCTTTTGGGATTCATAGTCTCCAAAGACGGAATTCGCCTTGACCCTTTAAAATTCGAGGCTATCATCAACCTCCCATCACCCTCCTCGTTATATCAGTTACAGAGTCTGCAGGGAAAAGTGAACTTCCTTCGACGCTTTATCCCGAACTACGCGGAGGTGGCTAAAGGATTCACGCGCCTATTAAAGCAGAATGTTCCTTTCCATTGGGATGAAATTGCTCAGCAGTCCTTTGAGAAGCTAAAGACGTTATTGGTTAATGCTCCTTTGCTTCCTCTGCCTGATTATCGTCACGATTTCACTTTATATCTCGCCGCCGCATTTAGCACCATTGCTATGGTTCTGGTGTAGGATGATGATAATGGTAATCAACATGTTGTTTATTATCTATTGCGAAACCTTCTCGATATGGAAACGCGTTATGCTCACATCGAGAAGTTGGCGTTAGCCGCAGTACACGCTGTGCAGCGTTTTCGCCATTACATCCTATTGCGTATGATAACAATGGTTTCGGATTGCAACCCCATGACATATATTCTCTCTAGACAATTTTTGGGGTGCAAATACTCCAAATGGATCATTATCCTACAGGAGTTTGACTTAGAGTTCACTACCGCCAAGTCGAAGAAATCACTTGTTTTCGCGGATCTTATATGCTCACTCCCGACAGACTCCACTCCTTCACTTTCCGAGGATCATATCCCGGACAAAACTCTTTTCCTCATTAGTACTCGCGACCCTTGGTATGGTGACATAATCGTGTATCTTCAGACCTCCAAATTTCGGTCTGAGTTGACTAAAGATGCCCGACGTTGAATTCGGCATCAGTCTCAACCCTACCGCATCGTAGGAGATACCTTATACCGTGTTGGAGTAGATTCGGTGCTCCGTCGGTGCCTAACCTTGGAAGAGGCTGAAAGGGTTCTAAATGACTACCACAGTGGTGCTTGTGGTGGACATATGTCCGGATATGCTACTGCCTAGAAGATTCTGCGAGCAGGTTATTTCTGGCCATCAATATTCAAAGACTGTATCATTGCAGTCCGTAAATGTCACGCGTGCCAGGTGTTTCAGCGCAATATGCGCGCACTACCTCTCCCTTTGCATCTTGTTATTACCGTCGGCCCTTTTTCGAAATGGGGCATGGATTTTATGACGTGTAACCCTCGCTCGGCCGGGGGGCATGCGTATATCATTGTCGCTGTCGACTACTTCACCAAGTGGGCCAAAGCGATGCCTACACTAGCTGCCGATGGTAAGACAGCTGCCCAATTCATATTCAACCATATCATTGCATGTTTCGGGGTCCCACAAGCCATCGTTACTGACCACGGTACTCATTTCCGAGATTATATGATGGCTGAGCTGACTTCAAAGTTGGGCTTACGTCACGATAGCTCAACGTCGTATTACCCTCAGGCAAACGGCCAGGTTGAAGCAGTGAACAAGGTTCTGGTCACTATGCTTCAAATAATAGTTGGTATCAACAAATCTAATTGGCACCTCCAACTGTTCTCAGCTCTATGGGCATACCGGACGTCTGCAAAGAGTGCAACTGGGTTCACACCATTTCAATTGGTGTATGGTCTGGAAGCAACTCTTCCGGTTGAATGCGAGATTCCTTCGTTGAAATTAGCTGTGGAACTTCTACCCGACATTTCTACTGAGGAAGAGTTTCTTTTGTATCTAGAATGGTTAGATGAAAACCGCTGCTTAGCTGCTTTAGTTATTGAAGCACAAAAGAAGCGGGTCAAAGCTCACTTTGATCAATCGGTTTCTCCTCGTTCCTTTGTTGAAGGAGACCTCGTCCTCCTGTACAATCAAGCACATGACAAGCTTGGGGCCGGTAAGTTCCAACCTATGTGGCATGGGCCCTACATAGTAAAACGCGTTTTGAAGAACGGGGCTTATGAGCTTATAGATTATGAAGGAGTTCCGTTGGTGCAGCCCAGAAAAAGGTTGTACCTCAAAAAATACTATGCCTGAAGTGATTTTTGGTGTGGTGTGTGTACATAAGTGTGTGTTTTTCATTTGTGTGCATGCGTGGTGTGGTTTTCAATGTAAAAATCTTTCTGCTGATCTGGTCTTCCTGATTGTGTAGATGTCCATTCATCCGTTTGTTGGTTTCGCGGATGGTGCCTCCCGCAGTACCAGGAATCTGTCTTCAGCAGCCTGGGTAATCTACGATCCTACTGGTGAGTTGGTCAACCTACAAGGTGTGTGTCTGGGACGTACTACAAATAATATCATGGAATATAGTGCTGTATTAGAATTATTAACCGAGGTTGTAAACCTTGGTATTCGTGAATTACTTGTGTATCTAGACTCGCAACTTGTAGTATTACAACTGAACGGTCATTATTCAGTCAGAAACCCATCCATCTTACGTCTGTATCTGCGTATTCGTTTACTAGAAATAAATTTTGACTATATTACATATCAACATATTCCCAGGAATGCGTTAACTGATGCAGTAGCTAATTTGGTTTTAGATAGACATTTGCGCAATTTGCAAATCATCATCACATGAAAAGAAAGATCCATCCAGAAATAGATATGTATATATATATCGAAATGTTTACATAGTGTGCATCACAGTAAATCAAAAAATATATATGTTCATCTTAATACATCCGGAGACGACATGTCTCTCAAAAAATATGCATGATAAAATTCCTAGGAGTCTAATCCGCATGGTGCTCATGATAACATGTAACTACACGCACTGAGCGTCTCAAAATTTGATTAAGGCGACTGGGCACTCCCACCGTGTGTCTCTGGTACGCCATCGGTACATCCGCCAGCCAGGCGTAGTTTGGGATCCCTTGGGCAATGCCCTCAAGATTCTGGATTAACTCCCCCCCCTCTGTACCCTATGCCTGAGGATCAGGTGCGGGAAGAGTCCTCCGTGCGATAGGAGACATACCGGCTGGTCTCTCTAGACCCACGTCTGCATACATATAAAATGTTTCAGGAAGAACATGTATTAACAAAAAAATTGTAAAATATAAAATAAAAAAGAGAAGCGGTCATACCCAACTCCTCATCCAAATCATCTCCCTCCGGTAGTGGGAGATCTGGATCACCAGTGAAATCGGTACCGGCATATGGCCAGTCTTCCACTACGATCAACTGATGTCGCAACCACCCAAAAAACTCCGGCCTCCAGGACATCTGTTGGCCCCCTCCAGCTCTGGGCATCAGTTCTGCCTAGCGAGCCATTCTTGGCTCTTGTGGAATAGGCTCAGCTACTATGGCCCCTTGGCCCTGGAAGATTTGTAATTGTTCCAGAATGAATGATACCAGGATAGAACCATAGCCAAACTATTTCATCTTGGCTTGTTTGCATTTGGTCAGTTGCCTCTTTATGTTTATCATCACTGCTGTGGCCCAGTCGAACAATAGAGGAGTCATACACTCTGAGGCCAACAAAATTTGGGCCTTTTTGGCCTCGTGCGGTGCCTGCGACCCCGCAGCCCGCGTGATGGTATGCAGCACCACTCTCAGTGCCAGATCAGGAATGGTATGGATGTCCACCTTTCCACTTCCGGATCCCAGTTGTGCCCCTCGGCACACTCGTACCATCACTTGCTCCATTTTCTCACCAGATGGTCTACTCCCTGTTAGTATGGGCACCGGACCTCTGCGCGATAATCTGGTTATGAAGTACATGTCAGCAACCTCCAGTTCTAACACTTGACCCCGCAGCTTGAATACTTGTTCATCTGCGTCCCACATATTGATCAAATACTGTAGAAGCTCAGGCTGAGCTCATAAACAAGGCGTTAGGAAGAACTTTTTCAACCCACAATTCCTGAGGGCATTCATGCAAACTTCATTTTCCATGGCTTGTTCATCCTCTTCACTGTGCTCCCTTTCTTTCCACTCAATCACCATTTTGCTCGGTTCATTGCATCAACATGGTCAAAACCCTTAATTAGATCTCTGATGAGCTTCAAATTTCATTCAATTTGATTAAAATCTCAAATTTTTAGGCGAAAATTGAGTTTTTTCCGTTGGCGCGAGCCCTTTGCATGTAAAATCCCATTGGCGCGGGTCCGTGACCGATACCCGCGCCAATGAGCAGAGCCCTAAAAATTTAAAAAGTGGCCTTAGAAGTCTAATGCATGATGGAAAACTATTAAAAAATGGATTGAAATGGAGTACAAGGAAGCGCCTCTTACCTGGAACTGACGCAACTCTGGATGGTAGCCTGGATCGGTCGTAATCACTGGCAGAAGTTTGCACACCAAACTGGACCACTGCTGCTCTTCGGTGAGGTAAATAGTAAAAAGTAATTCTATTTTTACCATTTGACATATTTATAAATTTTTGAACTTAAAATAGGTTTTGAAAGTTATTTTTCTGAATATTTTAATATGTTTGTGTCGAAAATGGGTTTTACACTTGCCTTTTTGTGCAGCAACAGGTCTTTCACGCAACTGAAACGGTGAAACGAGTTGTATTTTATACTTTTTTGGACTCGGTAAATACACGAAAAAGTCACTCTGGAGTCATCTTTCAGCTCTTTTTTGACTCTCTAAACATGAAAAGATTGCCGAGGCCCTTGTCGTTTCGATCTTGTTAAAGTGGACACGAATCGACATCTACCCAGTATACGTTTACCCCTTTTTCGGGCTAGGATGGATTATTTACGAAAAAGGAATACCCTAGCCTATCACGACTAGGAGGTTTTCTTGGATATTGTTTTCTACCTTTTCGGGTCCGGGGAACTATCTATGAAAAGGGACCGTTGGAGTTTACTTTTCTGCTATCTTTTCAAACTCTCTAAACATGAAAATACGCCGAGTTCACCCTTTGCCAGGCTCGTTAAACTCTGATGACATTGGATTCAGTTGAAATGACGTTATCCGAGTCACTCCTTCCTAGGGCTCGTTAAGTGTACTAGGATGGATTCGCTTGAAGGGCGGAATCATATTATAAGCATATGCTATCCCCTTCAAGCTTTTTATCAAAAATAGTTGGGGTACTCGCCAGAAATGGTGGGGGAAAATGGAACTAGTATCGTTGTCGTGTAGGCAGTATGTCGCTCTTGAACATGGCACTTGTCTGCATTCGTGTCGGGTTGGGGACATCTCATCTCGTTTTTTCACTTTGCCTCCGTGGGTTTGGATAATCCCTTTTGACCTCTCATCTGCTCATTTCCTCGTCATCATGACCTCTGATCCGTTGATGTCAAATACTTCCAAGTCCACTATCGTGTCGTTTACATGTTCAAGAGAAGTTGACCTCTGCAAGTATCAACTGTCCTCCGATTCTCATATGATCCTGATTCACAAAAACATTATGTTCCTCTATCTTGTGTCGATGATGTGGGAAACATTATGGCCCACCTTCGATCAAGGTCACTTCCTGTCGACTTCAACTCATTATCCAAGAAGCTGATCTAGAGACTCTTTCATGGTACCTTGGAGCCTACATGCCTCAATGGCAGGTTCGTCGCATTCGACGTGAGGTTTTCATCATTGGCCTCCAATCGAGTGATTCTATGGGTGTTCGACACCAGCTCATTGATTCACACGCCGTAGATTGTACCTATAGTACCTTGAGGGCCATTGTCATTATTGGTGGTTCCTCTCGCGTTTGTTAACAACTTTCATCATTGGCTGGTAATCAGACGATGTTCTTGCATGTTTGACTTCAGCTCACATATTCGCATGCTTGAACTTGTACTTTGTTCGGGTCGAGATGGAGTGCAAGACCCTGGATTGTATCTGTTGTAATCCAGGCTGCGATATTGTGGATTATTATGATTATTTACATGACTCACTGATTGGATGGTTGCGACCATACCTGAGTCTATTTATCGATCCTCATTGGATGGCTGCATCCATGCCTTGGATCTAGATTATTGTAAACTCTGTTATGGATGGCTGCGCCCATACCACGCACATATATCATGTATCTGAGACAT
The DNA here is from genome assembly GCA_034641835.2 of Pinus albicaulis. Lineage (NCBI taxonomy): Eukaryota > Viridiplantae > Streptophyta > Pinopsida > Pinales > Pinaceae > Pinus > Pinus albicaulis. Next base: position 713,611,132 of record CM076582.1, read on the forward strand.
CAGTTGTACTTCGCTCTGCAGGTTTTCCGATGGCGGTGTTTTCAGTCGGCATGTTCTCGTAAAGCATTTCACCCCCCTCTCTCTTTCAGGCCTCATGCTTTAGGGGGCATTTTTTACACAGCAATTTGTCACCTTCCTTGCAATCCCCATCCCGCACATTGGAGGGCTCATTCTATGACCTGTGGGTAGATTTAAGACTTGAAAATACTTTCATTGCATCCCTCTGAAGATGAGCTTTAATTTCCCTGAAGACATCTCCCTGCAAAACCCCTAAAAATAGCTCTTTTTCCATTGGCGCGGTTCCATAGTTCAGCCCTCGCACCAAGAGGGAAATCCTCCAAAGACGGTGTGCCAATTGGTGCTCTGTCATAGAGCCACACACACGCCAACCATATTAAGAGGTGTTTTAAAAAAAATAAAAGGCGGAAGTTTCATCCTAACAAATTACTGGGTTGATTTCTATCTTGAGTTGGGAGGTTTGGCTACGGATTTCCATAGAGAGGAAGTGGTTTGCCACCTCTCATGGAAGATTCCTTGATGATAGGGCCAATCCCATAATTATAGGGATCCCAACTCCCCTTCCTCCCTCTATAAAAGCTTGCCCATTTTAATTGCAAGCTAGTTCAAAAGGGTGGCAGAATTTCTAAGTTCCCAAGAGCTTTCATGCTGCAAAAGCCTTCTTGATTCCCTAAGGCCAAATCCAAGCAAGGAGACTATTTCCAAGTATCTAGAGAGAGAGCCTTGTCCCATCCCTGACAGGCTTTATCGAGACATGTTGTGCTGACGACCCGCTAAAGTAGTGTGTTGCGTCGAAGCTATGGTTGTATTCTTCTTTTGACTCTTTAATGATAAGCGAATATCGGTTATGGTTCCACTCTTGTTCTTGATCGTGTTCATGAGTTATGTCCTCTTAGACTGATATATAGTTGTATGTACTGGATTTTATGCTTGCGTTTGTGTTGTTTCTTGCATGTGCAGGTGTCCAATCACGGAGATCGTGTGGGTTGTGATCTGCCAGGGCGAAGGAACGGGAACACCACCTCTTCTACAAACGACAGCGTCGGATTCCAGGTAAGCCTTCCTCGCAAGTCGGTTTATTTACAATTAGGAACCTGCACTGTAGCATGTTTGATTGTTTCTAGACCCGATCTGGGCTAGTAGGGATCGCCTCTGTCCGCAGAGGGGATTTACCTCCTCAAAAATGATAAAAATAGTGAACAGAAAGCAGTTTTTTGGCCTGTGGGGAGGTCAACCCTGCTCGAAATCTATTGACAAAGATGAGAGGGGAATGCTCGACCGCAACCTTTGGGTTTTTCCTCTACTCTATTACTCTAGTAAGAAAACGAAGAACTAAAAAAAAAAGTGAAAGAAAAAACTAAACAATAATGAAACTATCAGAAGTAGAAATAACTAAATAACAGAAACAAAACTATCTAAATGATAGAAAGGAAAGAATGAAACATCAGAGAAGCTGAGGCACATGGATTGGCCCCTAACCCACGAGCCTCGCTCCGTAAAACTATATCAATAAAACAACATCTGACTACTCATTGCATTACAAAAATACAGTCTTATTACATCCTGAAGGTATTAAATAGAAAAATCCTAATAGAATGGAAAATAATGGCATGGGATGGAATATAATGCAAATGGAATGCAAATGTAATCGACTAGAATTGAATGGATCGGAAAATCGACCTCCATCCCCTAATTATCTCTTGATCAGCTTTGTTTATCCTCAAGGGAAGCTAGCAACAGCTCCCTATAAAATAGTGATCGAGCCCATTTTGAATCCATGTAAACCATAGATTGAGTGCACATCATCTTTAGTTTGCTTGGCTTCCTTTGATAGTTAAGGAGGGTGGACAAACCCCTTCAATCTCTCCAATATTTTTCAATAATTTCCTGATATTGTGCTCATTTATTCTTCAATCTTGATCTTCCAGTGGTAGGGAGCAATTCCCTAAATTATCTCCTTCTCCAAATATGCATAAGCTACCAAATATTCTCACAATATTCTACAAAAATAGCCAATATTAGGCACAAATATGCAATTACTTTAAACCTTCCTAAGAAAATATTAAAGCATAAGAAAACAATATTAAGTGTATAAGGAGAGATTTAATATATCTTTTATGTGAATAAGGAAGGTTAGATGGGCCTTATTTTATGTTTAATTTAGAGACCCATCAGTTGTTGCCTCGAAAGAAACTATCGAAGGAACAACAGAGTAAGGGAGCCTAATATCGATATAGAAAGGCCATGGAGATATAATGAAATGAAGAAGAAGCAAAAGAAGCCCTAGAAGAAATCAATGTCGAGGAGGTTGAACCTATCTCTAGGTTTCCTCATATATTCTGCCTTGGAAGCCAGAGGCTAAGAAGTAGGTGAAGGACCCCAACACAGTAAAGTACAAGGTGTTTACACCATTTATTCTAGATGAGGTGTCGGTTGAAGGAGACTTACTAGCCAAGTGCCTCAACTAGGAATGGAGGATTTGGATTTTAAAAATCGAAACAAATAACCACATTTGAGACCAGTAGATATCGATGCTAATAGGCCTATGCAGGAGGAGTGATGAGATTGGAGTTGATGAAATGGGTGAAGGGTATCCAGGAGGCTGGGATAATCAACATGATCTATGTGCCACACTTCGGGTGAAGTACTATCATCAATATTTGTGTGCACCAATTGTTGGCCATAGTGCATGATGGCTATTTGTGGCTGGGGAAGAATATCCCCATTACCGAGATGCTCATAAGGAGAATTACGTCCCTTCCTTGTCTTGGGTCGGACCTCGTGGAGGATTTTGTGGGAAACATCTAGGACAAGAAGCTTGTAGATAAGATGAAGAATGATTATGATCTGACGAAGGTAACTCAGGGTTATCTAATTAACTCCATTTATGATAGAACTATGCACTTCAACACAAACATTATTATGGGAAACATTATGAGGAAAAGCCACGGAGAGGAGGCTTCCATGCCTGTAATAGCCTTAGCTGCGGAGTACACCATGGGCGTACTATATAATTGGGCATGATACTTCTGTACTGAATTCCATGTCGATTGCAGAGCGGCTCAAGAATAGGGCAAGTAGTTACACTACACGGGGCTCTTGCTTCTCATTTCATTGATGGAATGGAAAGAGCTCGAGGAGTCGTAGTTCAACATTGCAAACCCTGATCTATGCAAAGTAGCCATATATGCTTCACTCTGGAATTCAAAAAATTCATCGAGGATTATGGCCAATAAATTTTTATGGGTAGGGTTTGAGATGAGTTTACACATAGAGATTAACCAAAAGCCCTGGTTATCACCAGGAATTGTGGAGAAATATTGTCAGGTTGTAGACTTCAAAGTGGGCTTCCATCACATACACATCTAGGTAAAGAAGGACCTCGTTGGGATTTGGTACAAGATGTCATACCTGGTCGAAGAAGAATATGTGGAAGCCATCATAATCCAATAGCCAAGTGATTGGTTAAATCATCTTCTTGAAGGCATGGAGCAGGCAGGAACAAGTGAGGCGAAGCCTAGTAAGCCAACAAGAAATAAGGACATGAAAGTCACATATGTGACTGGAAAGGACACTGAATCAGAGACTCTGGAGACTATAGAGGATGATATTATTGGTATTTATCTCGACAGAAATCCATCTTCCCCTTTTAACACCAAGTGAAGAAAGCCATATAAGGGTGGCATAAGAAATAAGGTCAAATTTGATAGGTTCGCTGCCCCAATGGAAATGGTCCTCACTGAGGGGGACATTGATGAGATAAGAGACACTATGCGGCAGGTCACTAAGGATTTATGGGGAAACATTGAAGATCAATATAAGAATGTGATGGAAGATGTCCATAAAGTTTTGTAGTACTTTCAAGTGTAGGCAAGCGCATTTCAGGCAAGTGTGAGTCAATAAAGAAGGTTGCAAGTGAGCATGATTCCACCAAGAGGGGCACAAGCACAATTGCACATCATTTAGAACTGACCACTGATACCCGTGTGGTCCATATCCTTCCACGCACACTGAGTTTTTACATGGCGATGCAGCTAAGTCAGGTAGCCCACTAGCATAATAAAAAGTTGAATCTTGTTGCAATGCCACTACAGGCTTTGCATGAATTCCACTAGGGAATTGACGAGGAATTGAAGATCGGAGAACAACATGCTCTTATGATCATTCAATATGTTAAGAAAAAGGCAGAGCATGGATGAGGAAAAGTAGCTTGTTGTTCAAGAGCGTGTGGCTGAGGCAGTGCAAATACAAAAGCTAGAGGAGGTTATTTCTAAAGCTTATAGCAATTTTTCAGAGATCCAGATTCAGCTGTAGCTGCGCCAGAAGAGAAAGTGGCCAAGGTGGCCACCACCGTTAAGGAATCTAAGACCAAAGTTGATGAAGTATGATTGGAAATGAAAATGAAAATTTTTGAGTTGTAGATGCAATTATAGCTTTCCACTCCATCGTAAATCTGATAACATCGCGCAGTAGAGCTGAAAACTGCCACAGAACACATTGAGTCCCACATACAGGAGTGTGCGAATGTCTTTGGAGAGGTTTTGGATGTATGGTCCGGATTGCAGGAGGACCCTCAGGTACAAAATATTGAAGGTGAAGTGCATAACAAACTTGCACAACTTTATCAGATTAAGGTCAGTGCAAAGACCTTAGCACCTATGCAACGACTTACCCATCTCGAAGAGGGTAAATATTTACAAGAGCAAGTCGATGTGTTGCGCATGAAGGAGAATATACTTGTAGTCAGGATAAAGGAATGGGAATCTAAGGCCATAAAATCTCCCAAACTATAGAAAAAATGTTGAAAGCTATGCGCGAGGCACAAAAGAGAATTGAGTAGAAGGCATCCAAGAAAGTCACAGAGACGTTGCTTAGAGATATCAATGAAGTTGAAAATCAGTGCATCAAAGTGGTTCCACTATTAAAGGATGCCTTGAGTGGCATCAAAGGAAATATAGTAGGCTCACCAGCTTTCTGAATTAGGATGAGTCATTGTTTTGTGTTGGGGGCCTGTTGGACATGGGATCCCCGCAAAGTAAGCAACAGAGAAAGACTTCGTAGATCAAGGAGTGGAGAGTGCAACATGGAGTCTATTTTGAGTCATAGGGGCTTTGGGGTGGGTAAAAGCCCCTTATTATGGAATGGGATGGGATTATTTTGTGAACGTTGGACTCCACCCATGGTTTTCGGACCATGGTATTATAAATTCCAAACCTATATAAGGAGTCTAGATAGAATTCATAGGAAAGCAAGAAGCTTAAACTATAGATCTAATGAGAAGCATTTGGATGTGAGATTTTTTTGAGTCAGATTCTATGTTTGGGTTAGCGGAAAGGCTCCTATAGTTGTGTGCACAAATACCTTAGTAAGTTTGCAGCTATGTGCGTAGACCCCTGCAGCTATGTGCGCAGGGCCCTGTAACTGTGTGCGCAGGGTGCAACTAAATGTATGAGAAGGATTTGGCTATTAATGAAAGAAATTTTGGATAGATTTGAGTTCTACTGATGTATTTTATTTTATTTAGTGTTTATGAATATCTGTGATGAATAAGGGTTTTGATCTGTAATTTAATAACGCATTCTTGTTTATGGTTCTTTAATGCATGAATAATTAAGATCATACTTTTTGTTAGTAAGTTCAACAAATCTGTTGAACATCACTTTTATTATTGATAGATATGACTTGCGAAGATATGGTAAGAAGAAAATTCCCTAAAGCTATGATCCTCTATCCCTCTGGATGCAGAAACCTAGTTCTAGCATTCCCCTATATTGTCTCGGGTGAGACTTCGATATGCGCAAGCAGGTCATTGATGAAAGGAGTGGTAATAGTGGGTTTTTTTGGACTGTGCAGTCAATTTGAACCTAGGTCTAGGCCCCATCAAGCCAACAGTTAGAGTATGCGAGACTTCTCTATGAGAAGGTACACAAGAAAGACACTCCTCACATAGTGAACACATTATTGGAACTCTTCAAAGTGAATGATACCAAGCAATGAATAAATAATATATCAAGCAGCAAAGTGGAGGACATAGACGAGCTTCAAGTTGAATTTTTAAAATGGGTATTTTAGCTTCTTTCCCCTCACATAAAAGGAATTTGTAATGGTGTCATCCAAGATGAATTTCTAGATGAATGGACTACCAGTGTGGCCATTCCTCTCTTTAAGAATGGAGATATCAATAACCATTCTAACAATCACACTATTATGGTCAACATCCTCATGTGGAAGCTTTTTGGGAACATTTTAGAGTGAAGAATCAACAATTTGGAAGAAGATGAGGGGAAAATGGGACAAGGAAAAATGAGTTTTAGACCTAGGCACGCTACCTATGATCATTGTGCCACCCTTGGAAATTTTATAGAGAAAATTTGGGATAAAAAGAGCGAGACAGACTATTTTTGTTTTTTGGACTTTAAAAAATCCTTTGAAACAGTGCCTAGAGAAAAAGTATGGAACATAATGGAAGATTTGGGTATCCCAGATGGATATACAATGAAAATTCATAGAATTTATAAGAAATTTACGACTTAAAATTAGAAAAAATGAAGGACTATCTGAATTTTTTTGTAGTTATATTGGCATTAAACAAGGAAGACCTCTATCCCCCACTTTATTTAGTACTACATTGATTGGATAGAAGCTTGGTTAAGAAAAATGGATGGGGATAATGTCCATTTAGCAAACTATGTGGTGAAGCTAATTTTATACATGGATGAAATTATTCTAATTTTGAAAACAAAGCACGAATTAAGAGAACACTTAAGGCATTAGAAAACTTTTGTCAATAGGTTGGGATGCAAGTGAACATTGCCAAGACCAAAATCATGATCTTCTCTTTAACTAGAAAAGATAAACCAATCACCTTTCTTTTCATAGGCATCCCATTGGATATAGTGAAAGAATAAAAATTTGTTGTTATTGACTTCCATATAAGCTCATTTGGGAAGCTTGTAGGCCAAAAAGAATACAAGGACGATGGAAAGCCTCATATTTACTACAAAAAAGGTGCAAAAAAGTTAAACTTTGGGATTGGAATATTGAAAAATCTCTTTTTGGTTTGCTGGTTATACTGGTTGTTATTTACAATTGTGAAGTATGGGAAAGCATCATGTAAAGTTGTAGCTACAGAAAACTAGAAAAAATTCAGAAGCAACTAATTAGTAGTAATATCAAAGTTAAAGTCATAATATTGTATGAAATTATTTTAACTGAAGCAGGTAATTATTTTCTGTTGGAGGTGAGAACAATAATCAGGTTAATAAGCTATTTAAAGAAAGTTGAAAACATGGATAACCAATGTTAGCCAAAGAAATCCATCAAGGAGGAATTACATCATAGGAATAAAATGTAGATGAAGCAACAAATGAGTGGTTGAGTAAGTGGAGTATAAAATTTCATGAGTGTCCTAACACCAAGGAAAATATTTTTTAAAAAAATTGTTTTTTTGTAAAATTTAGGACTGCCATGTGGACCAATCACAATGAGAATAAAAAAAACATATTACATCAAATATTTTCACCCAAATTGTGACCATGGTGAGAAAAAATATTTAGGGAGAATTTCTAAAGGAAAATCAAGGTTGTTCGTTGCACAATTGAGGAAGGGATATGTTAAACATAGACAAAAATAATGGACAACTGATTAAGATAAGTGTTGAATGCATTACTATTCACAATGATCTACATTTATACAAGTCTAGTTACCCTTCGTTTCATATTCCAAGTGGTCTCTTGGACTCCTATATCTGTTCACAGTACACACCAAATCTTAATGGATTAGGTGTCCAACATCCCCCCCCCCCCCTTAATTTGAAGGCTTATATATGAGTCCAAGAAGAGATATCAAATACAAAGATATAACAATGCATGAAAAAATTAAGCTGAGTGTGCTCTCCAATATGATGGCATAAGGTGGGAGAAATCGAGGTATCAACTAGTGATGGTTTAAGGATTACCACCTGTTAGCTCAGGTATGTCAATGATCAAATAACTCTTTCAGTTGTTTTCCATAAAGTCATAGGTCAAATTTTTTACTTTTTAGAACCAGATCTCAGAAAATAATTTTGGTCACTGAAGATTTCTAAATCATGTTTGTTACTCCATTTCATTCATCGCCACCATTGTCAAGGTCATCACCATCACCAGTTTCAAGGTCATCATCTCCATAATCATCACTGAAGTGGTCTAGGGTTAGGTCACTCCATCTAATATAGGTCACTATCTAGGTTCATCTTTGCGTTTGAAAAATATTCAAATTTTATATTAAAACAAGGCAAAAACCCTCCATTCCATTCATAAAACCATAATGAAGGATAAAACATGTTTATGAAGATGAAATAAAAGCCCACCTCTCATGTTTCATATGGCTCAAGTTCCAAGAAATTTCATAGCATCTCATTTCTGTCTCACTGTCTCATGAAAAATAAGAATTATGTCTCACAGTCTCAGATAAGGATCAAAAAATTCATCTTGACTATGAGAGCTTCAAAAGAGGTCAATATAACCTATTGTCCCAATAAAATGCAAAGGGAGTCATTTCCAATCTCAAATACACCTTATCTTCTTTTAAAAGGGTCATGTTCAAGGTATGGAAGTTAAAAGGTTTTAGAAAAGTAGTCTTGTTGTTTTATTGAAAGGTAGAAGTTTTGTCTCATATAAAAGGAAAACTGTGTCTTCATGTCTGATTTCAAATGTCATAAAATCACCTTAAGTGTCAAAGAATTCAAAGGAGGTTAATCTGCCTCCTTATATCATTTTAAGGGGCATCAAGTCATTGTCAAAGTGCACAAAGGGTCAAAAACAGTGTTTGCATGTGTCAAAATCTAAGGGGAATTTTAAATTTTATAAAGGTAAAAGAAACCCTCATCTAACTCATTATTATCCTTTTCATGAATGAGAGAGAATCTCTCCTCTTAATTTTCCTTCCATACTCTCTATGTTGGGAAAAATACTGAGAGGGGGGTGAATCAGTATTTAGAGGTCATATCTATAAATTTAATTTTTTTCTTTTACAGAATTCCATATGTGGATTTTATGAATCGAACTCGCGTATACATGCGGATATGCTGAAAGAAACTAGTGTATACTGATATAAATTTCTAGCTTAGAAAGCTTCTCAGAAATAGTCTTTAAATGAGATTTACCAGTTATGCATCAGGTTATATTATCAGTAAATATGTGTAGTAACAGCAGTATAAAACATCACACAAGTGGAACACACATGAACACCAATATTTAAGGTGGAAACCCAATTCGGGAGAAAACCACCGTTGCTGTCATCTCTGTCTTCAATATTTATTATATGGAAAACTGTTTACAACATTGTATTGATGTAGACTCATATCAGTATGCAGGCTTCTACCTGCAGAAGGCTACAACCTTCACTCGTTTACCAGCTGCTACTGGAAGGGAGCTCCAACCCCCTTTCTTCTCATTTACCAGCCACTCTTGGAAGGGAGCTTCAACCCCCTGAACATAACAATAGGTTCTACTGGCAAGAAGCTTCTACTTCCATACTGAAGGCTTCAACCCTCAGACCCACTACAGACCATGTTTCATCAATTTTCATACTGGATCAAACAACATCAACACGACCCTTTATCAACAATCATAAACTTTTCCCAATACTTCAATTATAACAGTGAAAACACTATAACCAAAACTTCAGAAATAAGCCAGACTTCAGAATAGATATGCAGATACAAACTCAACCCTAAACAGTCATTAATTCAGATAGAATACACCACTTTGCTTCACTGAAGCCACGTACATACGCGGTTTCTTGCACACCAACTTGCGTATGCCTCATTGCATACTGTTTTCATAACCTGGAATGAATACGCTACTTTGTTAAAGCTGCATGTATACGCGCTTTGCTTTATACCAACCGGCATATACTTCTATGTATACTATCCTTCAAAATGTAATCAGACATAGATTCAGATCTGAGGCTTTCAGTCAGACATTTTCTCAGTAGTGCAGAACCTTTAGACAATCAGTTAACCTTAATCATGTTTTCTCAATCATTGATTAGATTTTTTCATGATCAACTTAGCAGCATACTCAGTATTCAAACAACCCAGAACTTCAAGAAGACTTCATTGATAGACAACAGAAAAAAGCAGGAATCACAGTAGTAACATCTGCAATAAGCTTCAGAAAACCCTAACTACCATACACGATTTTCATGAAGTGAACCCACGTATATACGTGCTTTTACTGAGACCAACTAACATATAGATCTGTAAAAGTAAATTTTGCAGAACAGACTAGATCTATAAAACTTACCCAGATTTCTTCATTTTCTTCAGCAGACTTGCGCCAATTCTTCATCATTTCTTTAGTAGATCATACTAGAGCTTCATCATCTTTAGATCTAGAGATCTTGAACCATCATTATATCCATGGGTGTATCATAGATTCAGATCTATCAATTAAAAACAGATTTCATGCATACAGATATTCCTTAGAAAAAATTATTCATTAACAACCCTTACTCATGCACACTTTGCACTATGATCTTCTTCCCCTTATATAGATTTAGCTTTTACCAATAGCATGAGTCAAAACCACTCAACTATTGATGGTAATCCTGGACGGAATCAAATAGATAATACAACGCTCAATACTGTTGGCTAATACCATGGTAAAGCCCCCTGGTATTATAATTTTGCAGCACAAACAAGCATACATGACTTGGGACATAATTCTCAGCGTGCATACGCGACTTGGCCTTTACAAACCTACGTATACATTGTGACATATTAAAAATAACCAATCTACTGCACAAAACTTCTGAGAGACCGTTGAGATTCTTCATACAGATAGTTTCTTCATCCTTTTCCAGAGAGTTGCCATCAAGGACAATCAATTTAATATTATAGAACACAAGAAACATATTGCCAACAATCTCCCCCTTTGGATTTGATGGCAACCATAATCATTAAAACATTAGGCATCTGTATTCAACCATCCTCAGAATTCTCCCCCTTTGACATCAAGGGTAAAGGGCAGATCAACATCCCTTGTGCAGAAATTACCATGCTCCCCCTGAGTTCATGCTTGAATATTCAGACACAATTTTCAATGAAGTACATGAATTTTCAACCAAGTATGACCTTTCCTATCACCAATTACTCATACTTGCATCAATGATCCAACTAAGTGGATTTACATATTTGACTCAACTACCCAACCAAGTGGGTGTACAAATTTGAATAAGTCCTTTCATGACTGAATATAACAATTTACATCATAGATCTCAACATGACCTTTTCATCAAATGAATTTTTATAAACAAGACCAATGAATCTCAATCATGAGATCAGACCACAACAAACACTTAGAATGCCAACAATGCATCCTTTCCCACAGGACAAGTGCTCCCCCTTAGCGTGAACACTTTCAACAACAAATCATCAAGGCATATTCATCAAAAAATATTAGAGAATGAAATAGAAATGTGAGAACTGGAACATCACAAGAGATACCCAACAACACCGCAACTTTTCTGAAAATGCTGACCCAGAAAATTGTGCCAGCAAAAACCCATACACAGTTTTATGTATATAAACTCGTGTATATACGCAACTTTCCTTTATAAAATCCACGTATCCAATTTGATCTTCTGAATTTAAGAAGATATGATCTTCTGAGCGGCAGATACAACTCCCAGCTTTTGTCTAAGATATTCGAATGCTTCGTTGGGAAGAGGTTTAGTAAATATATCAGCAACTTGTTCTTTGGAGGGAACATACTCCAATTTCACCTTTTATTCAAGCACTTGTTCACGTAAGAAGTGATACTTGATAGGAATGTACTTGGTATTGGAATGCATAACATGATTCTTTGAGATGATGACGACACTTTTACTATCACACATAATGGATATGGGAAGTGAACATTTGATTTGAATGTATTGTAAAGTCTGCATCATCCAACGAATTTGTGTGCAACATGAGGCGGCAACCACATATTCTGCTTATGTTGTAGATAAGGCAATATATCTTTGCTTCTTGTTGAACCAAGATACTAATTGGGACCCCATACAGAATGCACCACCACTATTTCTCTTCTGATCATCAACATTTCTAGCCCAATCTGCATTTGTGTAAGCATGAAGAGTGAGATCAACATTCTTTGGATACCATAGTCAAAAGTCTTGACTTCCTTGTAGATATTTGAATATTCTTTTTACAGCCTGAAGGTGAGACTCTTTTGGATTAGCTTGGAATCATCCAAAAATCCCAACTACATGCATAATTTCTGGTCTTGTCTCGGTGAGATAAAGTAGACTTCCAATCATGGATCTATATTTTGGTTGATTCACCGTGGAAGAATCATCATGAGAACTGAGGTTACACCCGGTTATCATTCGTGTACTTACAGGTTTGTAATCTTCAATCCCATACTTCTTCAAAATTTTCTTAAGATATTTTTCTTGTGATAAGAATATGCCATATGTTTCTTCTTGCACTTGTAAGCCAAGAAAGAATGTTAGTTCCCAAAGTAAAGACATTTCAAATTCTTGCTGCATAACAGAAGAAAATTTCTGACTCATGGACTCTTCATTACTTCCAAAAATGATGTCATCAACATATACAACCACAATCAATAGTTTATCATTTTTAGTTTTTTTGTATAAGTTGCTATCAGCAGATCCCTTTGAAAAACCTTGTTGATGAAGATATTTGTCAAGAAGATAATACCATGCCCTTGGAGCTTGTTTGAGACCATATAAAGCCTTTTTAAGTTTACAAACAAGTTTTTCATCATTTCCCAAAATTAATCCTTCTGGTTGTTCTATATAAACTTCTTCTTCTAGATCACCATTGAGGAAAGCAGATTTAACATCCATTTGATAAAATTTGATTTGTTGAAAGCTTGAAAAAGCAAGAAACATTCTGATGGCATCAAGTATAGCTACAGGAGAAAATGTTTCTTCAAAGTCTATACCTTCTTGTTGAGCATACCCTTTACAAACAAGTCTAGCTTTGTTTCTAATAACATCTCCATTTTCATTTAACTTGTTTTTGAATATCCATTTTGCTCCAATAACATTTTTATCATGAGATCTTGGAACTATTTCCCAAGTATGATTCTTTTCAATTTGATCAAGTTCTTCATTCATGGCTTGAATCCAACATTCATCTTTTCTAGATTGATTGAAATTTTGTTGTTCAATGGTGGATAAAAATGCTAGATCGTTGGTATACCCTACAAGAGTTCTTCTTGTTTGGGCACCTGATCCCTTTTCTCCCAAAATTTGAGATTCTAGATAATTCTTTTGAACATACTTGGATGGAGCCTTTTCAGATAGATCTTCTTCTGCTGCTTCATTGGGTTCACCTTATATATTATCTCTATTAGATGCATGAATATATACATCATCATCATCTTCATTTTTTGTTTGAATTTCTCCTTTTGGAGCTGAGAGAGATTCATTAATTGCAACGTCAATGCATTCAAAAATCTTCCGAACTCTTTTATTGTAGCATTTATATGCTTTACTTCTATAAGAGTTACCAAGAAATATTCCTTCATCTGCTCTAGGTTCAAACTTGCCAAGTTTTTCATCATTGTTCTTGATAAAAAATTTGCTTCCAAAAACTTTAAAATGATTTACAGTGGGAAGATTACCATACCAGAGCTCATATGGAGTTTTATCACTGTTTACACAAACATGTGCTTTGTTAAGAATATTTACTACAGTATGTGTTGCTTCTCCCCAAAATGTGTCAGGTGTTCCTGAATCATCAAGCATATCTCGAGCCATCTGTTGAATTGTTCTGTTCATTCTTTCTACTACGCCATTTTGTTGTGGGGTACCAGCTACATAAAACTGTCTTTTTATGCCATGTTGTTCACAAAAATCAAAGAATTCATTGGATATATATTCACGTCCTCGATCATATCTAAGACACTTTATTTTTATATCTAATTCATTTTCAACCAGTGCTTTGAAGATATGAAATTTTTCGAATGCTTCATCTTTGTGTTTTAGCAACCCAATCCAACACATTCTAGAGAAATCATCAATAAACAGAATATAGTATTGTTCTCCACGGGGTGACCTTTTTCTCATAGGTCCACATAAATCAGTATGAATGAGTTCAAGAGGCTTACTTGATTATCCTTCTTTGGCATTAAATTGCACTCTGGTTTGCTTACCGAATTGGCAAGATTTGCATATGCTACTCTCAGGCAGAGTAATATCAGGAAGATCACAAACAACTTTAAGTCTGCTAGATTTGTGATTTGAGAGAAGCTCAAATGCCCCAATCTTATATGCCATTACCAATTTTCTGAAGATTTACCCAAGTAACGTTGTTCTTTACAACTTTTCAATACATACAAATTTCTTAGTGTTCTATTTCCTTTTATAATTATTTTTCCTGTATCAAGATCACGTACCACACATTCTTTTGAGCTAAATACAACTTCAGTTCCTTGATCACAAATTTGACTTACACTTAATAGGTTATTCTTTAATCCATCCACATACATAAAATTTTTAGCTTTCACCTTTTCCTTTAGAAAAACAAAACCTTTTCCCTTAATGACAGCAGGAGTATCATTTCCAAAAGTAACATTCTTTTCTCTTTCTAGAGCATTGCATGCAAGAAGTTTATTTCTGTCACCTGTCATGTGTTTTGAACATCCACTATAAATGTACCATTGATTTTATTCTCCTTATACAAATAAATATATGCCACAGTTCTCAACCTGTAATTCCCTCTTTTTCCATACTTTGGAAGTTGAAGGTATATTCTCTTTTGGCTGAAGTTTGCTCCTGTAATCAGATTCTTCATGACCAAAGTTATTGCAATAAGCACATTCAATTTCATTTTGAAGAGGAGAAAATTTGTTATATGTATTCTTCTTTATTCCAGTATCAATTATTTTCTTGCTTGCTTCTCTAGTCATGATGGTTTTGTATGCAACACATTGAACAGCTTTATGACCAAAATTATGACATGAGAAACATTGTCCATTGAAGAAGAAATTTCTGCGATCATGGAACCTTCTATTTGTGTTTACCTGTTGGTTGGTATTTCTCTAAAATTTATTCCTTTTAGTGTTATTTATATTGAGGTGGTCATGATTTACCTGTAAAGTTTCTTTGTTTCCTTGCTGAGTGGCAGAATGTTGTAGGCTAGCTATAGCTGCTTTTAGATAGTTTGGTGCTGAATACTGAGAAGATTCTCCGACATATCCAAGACCTATCTTTATAAGAGGAGAACGTTGTACCTTGATAATTTCATCTAAGGTTTTAGATCCTTTAGAAAATCTAAGATTCAAATTCTTTACTTTCGCAATTTCTTTTCTTAGACTTACTATTTCACATTCTAATTTCTCATTGTGTTTCTCCTTTTCTTCAAGCTAATTTTTTAGAGTTTATATGGATATTTTGTTTTCTTCCAAACGTATTTTGAGCTGATTTATTTCTTCAAGAAAATCATTGTCTTCTAGAGCATCCATAAAAGTATCCTTTTCTTCCCTAGACTCTTTTTCAAATGCCATGAGAAGTCTAAGATCTTGATCAGATTCTTCCTCATTGTCTAATAATCCATCACTATCTTCATGAGTATAATAACTTTTTCTAGTGCTAAATCGATTCTTATTTATTCTTGATACTTCCTTTCCTTTTTCATGTGTTTATTTATGAGGACACTTAGCAGCATAATGACCAACTCTTCCACAAGAAAAACATTTGAAAGGAAGCTTACCTATGAACCTTCCAGTGCCAAGTTGGAGCTTCTTTACAAAATTTACCTCATATTCTTCTGAAACATACCCTGATCGTTCTATTTCTTGTACTTCTTTTCCTTTTGTAGAAACTCTAGAGATGGCTTCTTTTACTTCAACTGATCCTCCTTTTCTCATTTCACATGCAGTTAGAATGCCATGAAGTTGAAAAATAGTAAGATTTTTAAGATCCTGCTTCTCTTCAATAGCAGACACTTTTGACTCAAATTTTGAAGTTAGAGATCTTAAAAAATTTTCAACCAGAGTATTGTTAGTTATGGTTTCACCTAAATTTCTCATAATATTTACAATATCATCTAGATGTAAAAAGAAACTGGAAATTCTCTCCTCATTATGCATCCTTAGATTTTCATATTGAATTCTGAGAGTTTGGAGTTTAGCACTTTTTACCTTTGTATCACCTTCATAGCTTAGAATGATTTTGTCCCATATTTCCTTTGTTGTATTCAATTGTATGACCTTGACAAATTCTGATTCAGTCAGACTCCCTAATAGTGCATTGACCTCCTTTGCATTTGTTTCATATTTCCTTCTTGCTGTTGCATCTGTTGGAACTGAGGCTAGATACTGATAACCTCCTTCAACAATATCCCATACATCTGCTCCAAGAGACTGAACGTAGGATCTTGTTCGTGTTTTCCAGAAGATTAAATTGTTTCCCTTGAATAGTAGAGGCCTGATAGATGTTGTCCCATCTTGATTGCTCATCTTAGTTGATCTTCCTTCTAGCGGCTAAGCTTCTTCAAAAGGACCTGCTCTGATACCAATTTTTGGGAAAAATACTGAGAGGGGGGGTGAATCAGTATTTAGAGCTCATATCTATAAATTTAACTTTTTTCTTTTGTAGAATTCCATATGCATCTTTTATGAACCGAACTCGTGTATACATGCGGGTATGCTGAAAGAAACTAGCGTATACTGATATAAATTTCTAGTTTAGAAAGCTTCTCAGAAATAGTCTTTAAATCAGATTTACCAGTTATGCATCAGGTTATATAATCAGTAAATATGTGCAGTAACAGTAGTATAAAACATCACACAAGTGGAACACACATTAACACCAATATTTAAGGTGGAAACCCAATTCGGGAGAAAACCACCGCTTTTGTCGTCTCTGTCTTCAATATTTATTATATGGAAAATTGTTTACAACATTGTACTGATACAAAATCATATCAGTATGCAGGCTTCTACCTACAGAAGGTTGCAACCTTCACTCGTTTACCAGCTGCTACTAGAAGGGAGCTCCAACCCCCTTTCTTCTCTTTTACCAACCACTCCTAGAAGGGATCTTCAACCCCCTGAACATAACACCAACTTCTACTGGCAGGAAGCTTCTACTTCCATACTGAAGGCTTCAACCGTCATACCCACTGAAGACCATGTTTCATCAATTTTCATACTAGATCAAACAGCATCAACATGACCCTTTATCAACAATCATAAAATTTTCCCAATACTTCAATCAGAACAGTGAAAACACTGTAATACAGCTACATACATACGTGCTTTCCTGCACACCAACCTGCATATGCCTCAGTGCATACTTTTTTCATAACCTGGAATGAATACGCTACTTTGTTAAAGATGCGTGTATACGTGCTTTGCTTTATACCAACCCGTGTATACTTCTGTGTATACTATCCTTCAGAATGTAATCAGACTCAGATTCATATCTGAGGCTTTCAATCAGACATTTTCTCACTAGTGCAGAACCTTTAGACAGTCAGTCAACCTTAATCATGTTTTCTCAATCACTGATTAGATTTTTTCATGGTCAACTTAGCAGCATACTCAGTATTCAAACCACCCAGAACTTCAATAAGACTTCATTGACAGAAAACAGATAAAAGCAGGAATCATAGTAGTAACATCTGCAATAAGCTTCAGAAAACCCTAACCGCCATATGCACTTTTCATGAAGCAAACCCGTCTATATACGCACTTTTACTGAGACCAACTAGCCTATAAATCTGTAAAAGTAAATTCTGGCAGAAAAGACCAGATCTATAAAACTTACCCATATTTCTTCATTTTCTTCAGTATACTTGCACCAGTTCTTCATCATTTCTTTAGTAGATCATACTATAGCTTCATCATCTTTAGATCTAGAGATCTTGAACCATCATTATATCCATGGGTGCATCATAGATTCATATCTATCAACTAAAAACAGAGTTCATCCATGTAGATATTCCTTAGAAAAATTTATTAATTAACAACCCTTACTCATGCACACTTTGCACTATGATCTTCTTCTCCTTCTATAAATTTATCTTTTACCAATACCATGAGTCAAAACCACTCAACTGCTGATGGTAATCCTGGACAGAATCAAATAGATAATACAACGCTCAATACTGTGGGCTAATACCATGGTAAATCCCCCTGGTATTATAATTTTGGAGCACAAATAGGCATATGTGACTTGGGACGTACTTCTCCGCATGCATATGCGACTTGGCCTTTACAAACCCGCATATACATTGTGACATATTAAAAATAACCAATCTACTGCACAAAACTTCTGAGAGACTACTGAGATTCTTCATACAGATAGTTTCTTCGTCCTTTTCCAGAGAGTTTCCATCAAGGACAATCAGTTTAATATTATAGAACACAAGAAACATATTGCCAACACTCTAAAGTCCAAATCATAACCCTCAAATCTCATTAAAACCCGCTTGCAAACCTTCAAAATCTATTTGTGTTATGCTTCTGGGCTTTGCATTTCACTCTTGGATTTCTTTGTTACACTTCTATGGATGCTGCAAAACAAGTGTTACCTTTTTGGATGGTTGTGCACATGCTGCGCAAGTGCTACATAATCAATTGTTATGCTCCTAGCACATTTTTATGCTCTTGTGATAAGTTGTTATGCTCTCGTGAGTTGTTGTTACGCTCCTATAGAGCATTATTTCCTGTGTTTTTTGAGCTTGGGAACCCTACAACACTTAGAGCTCATGCTCCCTTTCTTTGGTGTGGCCTCCATACAAAGTAATCCATCATCTTTGCTAGTGTTTTTGTCAGATGTTTAAGAGTTAAAATCTCCCCATGTCATTTAATGTTTTTTTCTCCATACTTTTCACTATCTACATATAAATGTTTATTATGAAAAACCATAACCTACCATATTTGACCTAAAACCCTACCCCATCACATAAAACCTAAATCATATATTCCCTATACTTAATTACCACACTCCTATCGCTTACACTACCATTCCTAACATCCATAATACAATCAAACCCTCATTCTAGTTTTTCAACATAGTGAAAATAATCAAAATAGGGGTTGACCATGTTTTAGGATTTTGACCATCCTAAACTTATCCATTTTCCCTCATTCCACTTTCACTGTGGAGCTAAGGTGCCATACTCCTCACTGAATTTTTATCAAAGTTTTTAATTATCTCCATGGCCCTCAAACATCAAAAACACTTTTTCACAAGTTTTTCCCACTATCTAAATTGGAAATTTCCTGTGTTTTGAGGTTTTTACCTCCCTAAAATTATCCATTTTCCTTCATTCCACTTTCATTGTGGAGTTAAAACACTACCCTATCCACTGAATATTGATCATAATTTTTACATAACCCCATGACCCCAATTTAATCTTACTAACCCACCCTACTATTGCACAAGCTATTCTCACAGTCAAAATTGGGAATCTCCTTTTTTTTAGATATTTTGACACCTTCCTCACACTCATTTTCCCTCATTACACCTAAAAATTGAAGCTAAAACACAACGAAACCAACAAAAAGTTTTCTATAATTTTTCTCAACATCAAGGGCCTTCATTTCATCCACCAAACATGCACCTTCCTACACTATGTGTTTCCAGATTTCCATTCATTCACACATTTCACCAAAAACTAGGGTTTTCATCCTTTGAGTGATAAACAATATGGAGAGTGAGAAGAAGAGATATAAGGAAGGTCACCATTATAGGTTGCCAACTTAGACCCATGGCATCACTTTTAGAGCTTTGTGGTCAATTGTTAGGGTTTACATTGCACACAAGGACAATTTGGCTTCAAATTCAGTTTCTCAAGTAATGGAGATGAAATTTACAAAAGTGAAAGAGGTTTATGTAAATAATAGGCCAAATAAAAAACAAATCCTTCAATTTATGCACGTGTTATGGTGTGAGAGACATTCCAAGAATACACTTTCTCTAGGTCATTTTCTGCAATTCTCGACAAGTTGTATTCAAATCAACTTTTCAGGGGAATTACCACATGAAATCCACAAATCCTCTGGGAAAACCTCCAAAATCCCTCTCAAAGGGATTTTTTACGCTTCTGGAACACTCTATTAATATTATGGAGTAACCATGGGAGAATGAACTTTTGAAGGCCTTCCCGTCGGTCATTTTGAAAAATTCAATATGTTTTGGAAAATAGCCACACAGGGCTCGTTGAGCATTTTTTCAGAAGTGGATTTGGACTCTTAAAAGTGCCTCCAAATTTCTGTTAAACTTCTGAATTTTTTTTTTTAAATCTTCTGTCAAAATTATCACAAATCAACATTGGATTCCTCAGGACACTTTTTAAGCTTAGAACTGGTCACAAATACGAGGCAATGGTTTCCTATGAGTTGTCATTAGAGTTATTTGGTTGGTTTTGGTTTCCTATCATGAATAAATTTGTAATTAATGTAAGGGACAAACACTCCTAGTTTATAGCTAAAATTGAGGGAATGGTTTCTAACCTCCCTAGAAACTAGGAAATGATTCATATTTTGCATTTATGATCCATTTTGGATGGGATTTCGACTTGATGAGGTGTCATAGTATAAATTGTCTATAAGTAGACTCTATTTATTCTTTTTTCAGGTTGGATAGTCTCATATTGTAGTGGAGCTCTTGTAATCAACTTGTGGAATGAAATCAGAAACAAATTTGCAGGAATTGTGTTGAGATACTTGTGGTATGATTTGGAGCATATGTCTTTCTCATTTATGTTTATCATTTTATGCTTAATACCATTTCTTATTATTCATATATGTTTATCTTATAAGTTTGAGAGCAGAATTCATGTTTATGCATGCTCTGTTTTAGAGAAGATTCATCATATTATGTTTATTTGCTTCTAAACTGAATGAATTCACCTCAGTGATCATTAAAATTCTCCTCCATTTTCATCCTATAATCAATGATTGATTAATATGTTTTCAAAATATATATCTTTCCTCACACATTATTTCCATTTTCACCTTGAATTTTAGACCTAAAAACCCTATATACAGTCCATTCACTGACTTTTCTATCCATCATTCAAAACATCAAAAAAATTATTCTTATTAAGCTTATACACCTAGCCTAAAATTATTAGATACTCAACCATTCATTTGACTGCTTAAAGTGACAAATATAGAGCCCTCTCTAGTTTGTGTAGGGCTATGTACCTGACCTAAAGTTTGGTTTGTGGTTACCTTTCTCTAATCCTACTGTAAGCCTTGGGAAGTTTGGGAGAGTGATAACATTCTTGGTGTTGTTTCCAAGGAGCGAAGTTAAATATTTCTCTGGAAAGAACAAAAAATATTAGCATTGATTGTTGATGATGAACAGTGGTTAGGCACAAGAAAGGCTATGCATCTTTCACATGGCGACTCCAGTGTTGATCGAAGAATCCAAAGGTTCAGAGTCTTCATGGCGACTCCACTGTTAGAAAACTGGTAGCTTGAAGAAGTTATTGGTGAATTCATTGATTTCAAGATGGATTCAAATACTAGAAGGTATGCCCCTATGAATCGTGCACATATTCTATGTTTTCCAAATCGAATTCCTTGAATTTATTCGAAAAATTATTTTCCAAAATTCATAGATGGAAAGGAGGATGAGGCTATTCTGCATCTAATAAAATTTCATTGGAATTTACATAAGATTGGGATTATGTTTCATGAGGATTGGTTAATGAAAATGTTTATGCCTACCTTGGAAGAGAAAGAAATGTCATGGTATGAAGGGTTGAAGCCAGGTAGCTTATTCTCTCTTAAATATTTCCACCCAACATTCTTTGAGTTTTATGGAAAGTCTCACCATTAATTCTTTTTGTTCAAACATTGTTGTGAATCCTATGAAGATTTCATTCAATACCTTGAAGAGGATTTTGGTGACGAAGAGTGTCTGGATTATGAAATCATAGATGCCCTTCATGAATATTCTTCTCAATAGAAAATAACAAAGATTAGCTACCTTGATACAAAGGATCATTCTCAGCACGTATCAACTCCTTCTTTGCTTGAAGATGAAACAAATCTGCATCCTAACTATCAAGTTATATCCCATGAAGTTAACAAAATTTTGCATCCTTGTCTGTCTTTTCATGATCATGAGTATGAGAACTCTTTTAAACAAGAAAACGAAATAGTTAGTCAACTAGTTTATTCATCTTTTAGGTCAATGATCGAGGAAAAGTAGATTACAAATCCTTCTAAAAATTATTACTTTCAACGGCATGAGAATGCAACCCAAGACGATATGATTAAAGGGGAAAGCAATGAAAAAGAAGAGGTTGTTTTAGAGCCTTTTTCAGATGATGATCTTCCTCTAGATTCAGAAATTGAAGAGTTTTCTTATGAATAGGAACTTTTCCTGGATCCTATGGATGTTCACAATTTTTCTTTCGATAATATGGCTACTTCAAATGTAGGTTTTCAAGAAAAAACATCAATTTCTCCTGATATTATTGAAGACCCTATTTCCATTTTGTTACAACTAGTATTGAAGGTCGATGTTGTAGCATTCATTGATGAAGGTGATCAGTTTCAACACATAGACAAAGAAAAAATTTGGAAGGAGGTTTTGCTTTCCTATTTTAAGTAATCCAGAAAATTTTATGTTTCATGTTCTTCATGATACTTTGGTCAGTTTTCTACAGAATCTTCTTGTGTTTATGGATCATGAGAACATGTTCAATGGACACTTTGAGTTGCCTATCCTTTTTTCCTTTTGCCTTCTCAAGGAAAGTGTGAGCAGGATTGAAGTAAGCAACCATTTGCTAGATTGGTTACAATGGAGGGATTATATTGCATGATTGTATAAAAATATTTAGTAGGTGGGTGGTTATCATCAGGATTTGAATCCCAGTATGAAGGCCCTAAGATCCTGATGGTTTTCTGCCATAAAAAAATTTCAGTCAGTTATTAAGTCATATTCAAGTCAATGTTTTCTAGTCAAATTCATTTCCATATGTAGTTCATCATTTCCAGTTTGTCAAAGTTTTTCAAATTCCATTGACTCCATTGCCCAATGGTAAGGTTACTTGATATACGGTGTTCTTGACACCTCCTAAAGGAGCTGCCATCCCCAGATGGAGCTAATGTTAGCTTAGGTATGTCAGTGATCAAATAGCTCTTTCATTTTTTTTCCATAAAGTCATAGGTCAATTTTTTTTTTACTTTTTCAAAATAGTTCTCAGAAAATAATTTTGGTCACTGAAGAGGTCTAAATCATGTTTGTTGCTCCTTCATTTCATTCATCACCACCAGTGTCAAGGTAATCACCATTATCAGTTTCAAGGTCACCATCTCCATCATCATCACTGAAGAGGTCTAGGGTTAGGTCAGTCCATCTCATATAGGTCATTGTCTAGGCTCATCTCTACTGAAAAATCTTCAAAATTTCATTTAAAACAAGGCAAAAACCCTCCATTCCATTCATAAAACTCTAATGAAGGGGAATTTTTTTTATGAAGATGAAATAAAAGCCACCTCTCATGTCTCATATGGCTCAAGTTCCAAAATAGTTCAAAGAATCTCATTTCTATCTCACTGTCTCATGAAAAATAAGAATTATGTCTCACTGTCTCATGTAAGGATCAAAAAAGTCATCTTGACTGTGAGAACTTAAAAAGAGGTAAATCTTACCTATTGTCCCATTCAAATGAAAAGGGAGTCATTTCCAATCTCAAATACACCTTATCTTCTTTTAAAAGGGTTATTTTCAAGGTATGAAAGTTCAAAGGTTTTAGAAAAGCAGTCTCGTTGTTTTATTGAAAGGGATAAGTTTTGTCTCATATAAAAGGAAACCTGTGTCTTCATGTCTCATTTCAAATGTCATAAAATCACCTCAAGTGTAAAAGAAATAAAAGGAGGTTAATCTTCATCCTTATCTCATTTAAAGGGGCAACAATTAGTTGTCAAAGTGCACAAAGGGTCAAAAACGCTATTTGCAAGTGTCAAAAGGTAAGGGGCATTTCAAATTTTATAAAAGGAAAATAAACTCTCACCTAATTCATTATTATCTTTTTCATGAATGAGAGAGTAGCTCTCCTCTTCATTTTCCCTCAATATTGTCTAAACTCCAAAGCATAACCCTCAAATCTCATTAAAACCCGCTTGCAAGCCTTCAAAATCGATTTGTGTTATGCTTCTTGGCTTTGCATTTCACTCCTAGATTTCTTTGTTACGATTTTGTGGATGATGCGCAAGAGCTATGTACTCAGTTGTTACACTCCTAGCACGTTGTTATGCTCCTGTGAGTTGTTGTTACGCTCCTGTAGAGCATTATTTCCTGCCTTTTTTGAGCTTGGGAACCCTCCAACACTTAAATCTCGTGCTCCCATTCTTTGGTGTGGTCTCAATAAAAGGTAAGCCATCATCTTTGATGGTGTTTGGGTCAGATGTTGAATAATTAAAATCTTTCCATGTTGTTTAATATTTTTGTCTCCATACTTTTCACTATCTACATATAAAATTTTATTATGACAAATCCTAACCTACCATATTTGACCTAAAACCATACCCCATCACATGAACCCTAAACCATAAATTCCCTATACGTCATTACCACAATCCTATCACTTACACTACCATTGCTAACATCCATAATACAATCAAACCTCATTCTAGTTTTTCAACACAGTGAAAACAGTCAAAATAGGGGTTGAATGTGTTTTAGGATTTTGACCATCCTAAACTTATCCATTTGCCCTCATTCCCCTTGCACTGTGGAGCTAAGGTGCCATATTACTCACTAAATTTTTATCAAAATTTTTAATTAGCTCCATGGCCCTCAAACATTAAAAACACTTGTTCACAAGATTTTCCCACAATCTAAATTGGGAATTTCATGTGTTTTGAGGTTTTGACCACCCTAAACTTATCTATTTCCCTTCATTCCACTTTTGTTGTGGATTTAAAACACTACCCTATCCAATGAATTTTTATCGGAATTTTTACTTAACCCCATGACCCGCATGTCATCTTACTAACTTACCCTACTATTGCATAAGCTATTCTCACAATCAAAATTGGGAATTTCCTATGTTTTAAACTTTTTGACACCTTCCACACACTCATTTTCCCTCATTCCACCTACAAATTGAAGCTAACAATAAACACAACCTACTCAATTTTTTCTAGAATTTTTCTTAGCTTCAAGACCCTTAATTTCATCCACCAAACACACACCTTCCTACACTCTATTTTGCCGGATTTCCATTCATTCACTCATTCCACCTAAACACTAGGTTTTTAATCCTTTCAGTGATAAACAAGATGGAGAGTGAGAAGAAGAGCTACAAGGGAGGTCACCATTCCATTTTTGAGCCAACTCATACCCATGGCATCATTTTTAGAGCTCCATGGTCATTTGTGAGGCTTTACATTGCACATGGGATACCTTGGGTTCAAAATCAGTTTATGATGTAATGGAGATGAATTTTACAAATGTGAAAGAGGTTTTGTCAATCATAGGCCAAATAACGAAAACCTCCTTCATTTTGTGCACAAGTTTTATGGTTTGATACAAATGCCAATAATACACTTGCTTTAGGTCATTTTCTGTTGAAGTTTGGAACAAGAAACAATGAAATTGGCATCTGAAAACAACATGACAACACCTACACTAAGTGTGGGACTAAGAGTTCCACGCAACACCTACACTAAGTGTGGGACTAGGAGGTCCAAGAAGCACCTACACTAGGGTGGGACCAGGAGATCCAAGAAGCACCTACACTAGTGTAGGACCACAGGTCCAAGCAGCACCTATATTGGTGTGGGCTAAATTTGGTGCATGTATATTTAACTTATCCCTTAATTAAGATGGACAATAAAATGTAATCTAATCTCAAAATAACTTGTAATAGTTAACTGAGTGTGATAGACTCATTTAACTCATGAATTTCGAGTTGAGGGTAGTTGATGAGGCATGTAGAGTAATTCTAGTTGTAACAGAGTTTGAAGTGCAGTGGTGCATTAGTTAAAGGAGGTTGTAATCAATTTAACTCAGTTAAGTGAGTTAAACTCAGTTTTTCTAGTTGTAACTATTAGATACCCTAGTGAGAGGTCAAGTGAATTAAATATTATTTAATTCACAATCAATGATCTCACATACAACTGAGGATTTACTATTATTAGCTACATGCGTGTCAGTTCCAATGAAGACCCACATGAGATCTAGGTGAAAGGGAAGTGCGACTATCAGTTGTGATATTAGTTGACTACCCAAGTGCAATTAAAACACCACAGGATGCCCATGATACTCAGCGCAGTTGAGGAAGGCTGAAATTCCTAAATAATAGGGATTTTATTCACCATGGATTGCGTGAGCAAGGCGGGCTGAAGACAAGATGAAAATTGGCTGAGTATTGGCCCGATTTTGTCTGGATCGGTGTGAGACAATTATATGAATACATGAGGGCTCTTGTGAGAAGTGTTGTATGTAGTTGTTTCATGATTTCTTATGGAATATACAATTTATGATAGAGGGGTTTTGAGCAGTAATCTTTCCCTGGGAAATTGTCTGTGTTATGGTTTTACTGATTCTTTTTTGCTTCATGTCATTGGTGATTGTGTTTAAATTCGGAAATTTATTTGTAGAAGCGATTCAATATTTAACTTTAGTACATTTTTAGATCAGATTGAATCCATGGTATACATTCTTCTTTTATAGTTTCTACATGGTATTAGAGCACAGGAAATCACAATAGTGAAGGAGGAGTTGAGTTTGTGACTGCATAGAATTCGAATTTGCAGAAATACTTTCTTGGTGCTACAGTTGATTCAGGATTGAAATAGTTTTCAATGGCTTGAGATTGGAGTATGCACTCAAGGGTAGCTCTAACTATATTTCTTGGAGAGACAGGATGGAGGCAGTACTTGAAGAAAATGGATTGAAGGAATTCATTGACAGTGATGTTCCTAAACCCGCTATGGAAGATGCTGCAAATCTTGATGCATGGCAAAAGAGAGTGGAAAGGGCGAGGAGGATCTTACTAGAGGGAGTACGAGATCACATTGTCTCAAGGCTCCATGGAAAAGCAACACCATATTCTATGTGGAAATATTTGACAGATCTATTTCAAAGCAGCAGTGACCATAGGAAATTGGCACTGAAAGATAAACTCAAGAAGATCAAGATGGAGAAGAACGACAGTATTCTGGTATACTTAACAAAGTTTTTCCAATGTTAGGATGAGCTTGGAAGTGTAGGAATAACTGTCATTGTTGATGATTTGGTGATTCTAGCTCTCCTAAGACTTCCCAACAGTTGGCATAGTTATCAAGACTCTATCAATGGAAGTGAAAATCTACCAGATTGGGAACGATTGTGGTTGGATTTGGTGTAGGAGAAGTTTAGATGGAATACCAGAGATGGATCTTCATATAAGAATGAAGATGAAAAATATTGTGTTTTGAAATCCAAGGTGAAGAAGGGGAAAGGAAATAAATTTCATTCCAAATGTAAGACCAGTAAAGAAGGCAAGGAGCACGACATGTCCAGAGTGAAGTGTTTTCACTGTCACGAGCATGGACATTATGCCACAAATTTTCCACAAAAGAAGAAGACCAAGAAGGATGGAGGATCTACACGTGGTGAGGGTTTGGCCTCACAATTTGAGCTTGAATTCTCATTGATCGTATGCATGGTGTCAAGTGCATTCGGATCGGGGTGGTGTTTAGATAGTGGTGCATCTTTCCACATGATGGGAAACAAAGAAATTTTCAGTAGCTTGGAGGAGAAGGATATCCATATGAATATCGAAATGGGTGATGATGGAAGGTATAGCGCTACCGATATTGGTACAGTTACTTTTCAAAGACAGTCAGGTAAACCATTTTTATTAAAAGATGTTATGCATGTCCCAGGCTTGAATAAAAAATTAGTTTCAGTTGCAATATTGGAGGATAGAGGCTATGATGTTGTTTTCAGTGAAGGAAAAATTTTCCTTCGACACAAAGCAATAGGACAAGCTGAGAAGATTGGGATTCATGTGAATAATATCTATATACTTTATGTAGATGTGATTTCTACAGAGCTTCCAACCATTTGGAAGTGTGATAAAGTCATGAAATTGTCCCTTGAAAGGGAGCTTGATTTTCATGCAGGTGAGGAAATCTTGGTTCCAAAGAATGAACCTCAAAATATGGAGCAGCCACATGCAGAGGATCATGGAGTGGCAGAAACCACTCAACCAGAGAAATTTCGAGCCATATGGGCAGAGGGAGTGCATGTAGATATACCTCTAGGTGTGAGGTGGGGCGACATGCAAGATTAATCCCAAGAAGAAATTTGGGCAGGGTCCTAGAGATGGTGCATCTCATGGATCGAACCTGGCTACGAGGAGCCCATGGTACAACAGTAACATGATCGATTAGATTGATGCAGTCAGATGTCAGGAAGACATAAATCAGAGTGACAGGTGTCAGATACTAGAGCACAAATTAGAGTTTGCAGCAGTGCAGATTGCAAGGATGCATATGTCAATAACATAGAGAGTCCAGTAGATATGTGTAGTAGCTAGCAGCATTCAGAAGACTTTGATGAGAGATGCATTATACTGATTCAGTTGTTTAGAGGCTATTCAGTTATGGAATTTTTTCATGCAAAGGTTGCATATGAGAGAAACACTAGAGAAGTGTTGCATGAAAAGGTTGCATGTGTGAGAAACACTAGAGAAGTGTTGCATGTCACATGCAAGAGGTGCATGTTGCATGCAAGGACATTCCTTTCTTTTTGAGAGGGAGTGTTGAATTTTGCAACAAGAAACAATGAAATTGGTATCTGGAAACAACATGTCAGCACCTACACTAATTGTGGGACAAGGAGGTCCAAGCAACACCTAATCTAGGGTGCGACCAGGAGGTCCAAGCAGCACCTACACTAGTGTAGGACCACTGGTCCAAGCAGCACCTACACTGGTGTGGGTTAAATTTTGTGCATGACTATTTTAGTTATCCCTTAATTAATATGGACAATAAAATGCACTCTAATCTCAAAATAACTTGTAATAGTTAACTGAGTGTGATAAACTCAGCTAAGTCATGAATTTCGAGTTGAGGGTAGTTGGTGAGGCATGCAAAGTAATTCTAGTTGTAACAGAGTTCGAAGTGTGGTGGTGCATTAGTTAATGCATGTTTTAATCAGTTTAACTCAGTTAAGTGAGTTAAACTCAGTTTTTCTAGTTGTAACTGTTAGATACACTAGTGAGAGATCAAGTGAATTATATATTATCTAATTTACAATCAGTGATCTCACATGCAACTGAGGATTTACTATTATTAGTTGCATGCATGTTAGTTCCAGCGAAGACTCAATTGAGATCTAGGTGAAAGGGAAGTGTGACTATCAATTTTGATATTAGTTGACTTCCCAGGTGCAGTTAAAACACCACAAGATTCCCATGATACTCAGCGCAGTTGAGGAAGGTTGAAATTACTAAAGAATAGGGATTGTGTGAGCAAGGCAAGCTGAAGACAGGCTAAAAATTGGCTGAGTATTGGATTGATTTTGTGTGGATCAGTGTGAGACAATTAGCTGAATACATGAGGTATTTTGTGAGAAGAGTTGTGTGTAATTTTTTCATGATTCCTCGTGGAATATACAATATATGATAGAGGGGTTTTGAGTGGTAAGCTTTCCCCGGGAAATTATATGTGTTGTGGTTTGACTGATTCTTCTTTGCTTCATGTGATCGACGATTGTGTTTAAATTCTACAATTGATTTGTAGAAGCAATTTAGTATTTAAATTTAGTGCATTGTTAGATCAGATTGAATCCATGATATATGTGCTTGTTGTATAATTTCTACGTTTTTTGCAATTTTGGACAGGTTGTCTTCAAATCATCTTTTCAGGGGTTTGAAACAAGGGTTTGCAGTGCTTGATGACTCCATTTTGTAGAAGGCATCCTAAGTGTTCCAACCTTACCACTTACAGCACCAAACTCCTCTGGGAAGACCTCCAACATCCCTCTCAAAGGGATTTTTTACACTTCTGGAACATTCTATTAAGCTTTTGGAGTAACCTTGGTAGAATTAATGTTTAAAGTCCTTCCCATGGGTCATTTTGCAAAATTCAAGATGTTATGGAAAATAGACACACAAGGTTAGTTGGCCATTTTTTCAAAAGTGCATTTGGAATCTTAAAAGTGCCTCAAAAGTGACTCAAAATTTATGTTATGCTTCTCCAAATTGTTTATAAAATATTCTGTCATAATTGCCACAAATCAACATTGGATTCCTCAGAACACTTGTGAAGCTCAGAAATAGTCACCAATTCGAGGAAATGTTGTCCTATGAGTTGTCATTAGATTTATTGGGTTGGTTTTGGTTTCCTATCATGAAGAAATTTGTAATTAATTTAAGAGACAAACACACTTAGTTTATAGATAAAATTTAGGGAATGGTTTCTAACCTCCATAGAAACTAGGAAATGACTCATATTTTGCATTTATGATCCATTTTGTATGGGATTTCGACCTGATGAGGTGTCATAGTCTAAATTTTATATAAGTATGCTCTCTTTAGTATTTTTTGGGTTTGGATAGCCTCATATTGTAGTGGAACTATTGTAATTACCTTGTGGAATGAAATCAAAGATAGATTTGCAGGAATTGTGTTGAGATACTTGTGGTATGCTTTGGAGCATCTGTGTTTCTCATGTATGTTTATCATTTTATGCTTAATACCATGTCTTCACCTTCATATATGTTTATATTGTAAGCTTGAGAGCAGAATTCATGTTTATGCATGTTTTTGTTTAGACAAGACTCATCATATTATGTTTATTTACTTCTAAACTAAATGAATTCACCTCAATGCTCATTCAAATTATACTCCATTTTAATCCTTTTCTTAATGACCGATTAATATGCTTTCAAAATACCTATCTTGCCTCACACATTATCTATAGTTTCACCTTGAAGTTTTGACCTAAAAACCTTATATATAGTCCATTAACTGAATTTTCTATCCAACATTCAAAGCATCAAACAAATTCTACTTATTAAGCTTACATACCTAGCCTAAAATAATTAGATACTCATCCATTCATTTTAATGCTTAAAGTGACAAAGATATATCCCTGTCTGGTCCGGGTAGGGCTAGCTACCTGACCTAAAGTTTGGTCTATGGTTACCTTTCTCCAATCCTACTGTTAGCCTTGGGAAGTTGGGTAGAGTGATAGCACCACCAACACTGGAACTCTTAGTGTAGTTTCTAGAAATCTTTCAAATCTGGAATTAAGTTGAATTATTCTACTAGAGGAAACACTCCTTAAATGTTTGAAGAGGGAGACCTTCAACTTGGAATGAGGGAGGTCTACAATCTGTGATAATTTTTGGAAGGCCACCAACCAAAGGAACACTTAGTTCAATTATAGAAATATTCCAAATCGGAAAGAAGCTAAAGTCTTCTTCTAGAGGAAGTGCTCCTTAATGATTTTAACAGGGACACCTTCAACCAGGAAAAAGGTAGGTCTACAACCTGCATCGATTTAATGAAGGACACAAACCAAAGGCATGCTCACGGGATTATGTGTCTCTAGCTACAATTTTGAATTTGGGTATGGTTGTCTCTGGCTGTAGGCTCATGCAATAGGTTCAAGTTGTGGCTCAAGCTTGCTTGATTTATCTTTGAAACTTGTATATGATCATTAATTCCCCCCTTTTCAAATACAAGGTGAGAATATGCAGAAAACTAAACTGCAATAATTTTAAATACTCTAGAATAAATTCAAACATATGAATAAAATATATTCTAAGACGTTGAATCACATTTCCAAGAAGCGATCCATCCAAGGTGAATCTATGTTCTTGCAGTAGGCTTGTTTTTGAAGCATCTGTTTGAAGAATGGGTGTGCTGACAACAATGCTGACATGGGTTAAGATCAAAACAATGATCCTTCACATGGAAAACTTGATTACAATGTTGGCATTTGACAATCTATGGCTACTGTGGAAGAGGAGCATAATCTAAAACAAGTGAATATGAACTACCATGGAGAAACCCAATACTTTGAAATTGAATGGGCTTGTAATAGTCTGGATTATGAAAGGACACATCCTTTTCATATCTAAGACTAGTTATGTCCTTGTTGCTGACAAGCTCTTCCCAAGGCCTGATAAGGGTCTTGGGAAGTGTTAGTATGAATCTTAATTCCAAGCGTACGTAAAAATACCACTTTAGTTGCACATAAGAAACAACCATAACAGCAAATATGGTTGCTAATATCCTCAGATCTGCAGTTAGGTGATCAAGATAAAATGCTGCAAAAATCTAGATCTATGCATTATAAGACATGAAGCAGTAGAAAAAACAAGATTTACTCCATGCATCCAATAGACAAGACAAGAATATGTTGAATGAATTTTGTATTAATGGCACCTGGGAGGAAAACACAGAAGGGTGTTACCAGTTCTCCTCAATGGGATGGGTTCTTGTAAGTCCTCAACACTTCAGATCTAAAATTCCTCCCTGTTGATGGTGTAGAAAACCCAGACAAAAATGGTAGCAAAATATGACTATGATGGTGGATCAAAGTCAGACCAAAAGTATAGATTCAGGGTGATCTTTAGGCAAAAAAAGGTGATAAATGAATGGGAAAACCCATCTATTTATAACAAAATATTAAGTTATTCTAGGTATTGGTGCATAATTAAAATATCATTAACCAAATCATGATCCAAATTTTATGGAATATTTTATTATTTGTTGGAGGGAAAAAGGAATTTTACTTGGGTCAAATCCCTTTATTTGTAAATAATAAACAAATAAATTATTTATTTATCATTTTAAGGATGTGGTTGAGTAATAATCAAATAAATAATGATTTATTTAATTATTTGAGGGTGATTTAGTCATATTCAACAAAGAATATTATTTAAATAAGGTTTAAATAATTATTCTTAAGAAATAATAAGATAAATAATGATTTATCTAATTAATTTCCCTATTTTGGGTTAACTATAACTAGGAATATTAATTAAACTATTGTTTAACTAATTATTCCTTGAAGAAAATCAAACAAAGGTAGATTTATTTAATATTTCAAAATGGGGTTTCTTTTTTTTTTCCTCGAGAAAAAAGCATAATTTTATTTACTGCAGGTGAGTTATAAAATTACATTGTGAGAAACACATTTCTATGTGTTCGGAAATACAAACCCTGTAGTTTGTATACAGGGACAGATACATAGTGATACTATGCATGGTCCAGAAGCAATTAGAAAACAATGAAATACACTGCGCTGATTATAATCTGTCATACAGCGTACCTCTGCTAACATAGAAAAGGAAACAGTTCTGTTAATGGTTGCTGATGTACAGTCAGTCAAAGACAGAGCAGCGAATACACCACAGCGCTGCACAAAGACAATAGGCAGATTCTAATATGCAACCACAGCACTGCATAAAGACATACCACCACGATCCTCAGAGACAGAGCCACGTTCTGTCAGAGACCAGTTCTGTTAATGGAGCAGCACCACGTTCAGTCAGAGACAGAGCCCATTCGAATGCACCCTTTATTTACAACAGAGCCAGCAAAAACGCCCTTTGGAATATAACTAGGGAAATTTTAAGAGGCCAGGGAAAGCCCATAGATGAAAAACCATCATTGTGAAGATCAGCAAATAAAAAACGCACTCTCCAAACACAAAACCCAGAGAAAGCACCTTTTCTGTCAATCTGTCAAAGAAAAAATTTGAAGCCAGTCTTGAGACATTGACCCAAAACTATCTGACAAACTGTCCATGCCCAGAGACACTGAGTCCATCCCATAGAAGAAAATCCATCAATGTGAAGATCAGCAAACAGATACACCCTCTCCAGGCACAAAAAGCAGTGAAAGCACATTTACTGTCAATCTGTCAAAGGAAAAATGTGTAGCCAGTCTTGTTACTTTGACCCAAAGCAATCTGTCATTCTGTCCACAGAATCTGTCCGAGAAAATCAAAGGAAGTTTTTGAAGCCATATGAGGCATCGACCCACTAAAATATGTATAATGAGATTCATATTTGGATACCACATAGGTGTATACATAGTCCCTGGAGACTACTGTCAGCCGGAAGCCCCCCAGAAGTTCAAAACAAGAGAAAGTAGCCCACTTCCTCCAGAAAAGTGGAGTCATCACACCTTTTGAAGGAGATCTCTCGAAATTTTTGTATACCAACCATCAGATGAAGATAAAAGCCCACCCTTCCTCTGAAAAACTTGTACAGACCTCACACTGAGAGGATGAGACAGTAGACAAAGAACAGGCCAAAGCAAAGACCGGTAGCCACTAATCAAATAATGATGGGTGGAAATATTCAGAGATAACACCCTCTATATGTTCTCTGACCCTCTAGATGCCTTCATCCAACAGCAGCCCCCTCTTAGAAGCTTGATCCGCCTTCTCATTATTTTCACGATAGATATGTTGACATGAGAAAGAGGCAAAGGAACGGAGGATCACTCCAATGGAACAGAACAGATTTTGTAAAAGATGAACTCTACAGTTCTGTACACCTTTTATCCAGTTTATCACATTCAATGAGTCCCCGAAAACATTTAGCTGCCTGCAACCTTTCTCCAAAGCGAACAGTAGAAGGATCTTAAGGCTCAGCAGCTCAGCAAAATTATTTGACCCTCCCCCCAGCCCTACAGAGATCTCGTACCAGTGTGAATCTGAGAGAAACAACAGGGCACCACCCCCACAGAGATTTTGTTGCATAGCTCCATCAAAAAAACCCCATGGCCTTCCCCTATCAATCTCCATCATGAGGATCTCCCTCTGATTGGAAACACGAATATGAATAGGGAATGCAGAGTGCAGCCCCACAGTCATGGCACCGAAAATCTCAGGAGTACTAACAGATCCATCAAAAAGAAGCCGGTTACGAGCCAACCAACAACCCCATATAACGAGAAGAGGCAGTGATTTTAAGTTCAGCTCAGCTGTAGACAGCCACCATGATTCCCAGGCATGAGAGACAGAAATGCCCTCCCATCTACACCGTAATCCCAAAAGCCTGGAACACTCCAACCAAATGCCTTGAATGAAAGAACAACTGAGGAAGAGATGATTAACTGATTCAACCTCTGATTTGCACAAACAGCACCATCCAGGGCCCTGAAAACATCTGTTTTGCAGCACGTCCCAGGTAGGGACTCTATTTTCAAGGACACACCACATAAAAAGGCGTGTCTTAGGAGGAAAGTTCAATTTCCAGAGAATCTTCCACCACCAACGCACCTCACCCAGAACATTCCCTTCACTAAGCTTTTGATAGCCGGCCCGAGGGGAGTATATCCCCGAGGGGTCAAAATCCCAAGCGATCTTATCTTCCCTGTCCGAAAGCACAAGATGAGCCTGTTTTAGTGCACGAATATATACCGCCAGAGCCCTTTCATCAACACCCTCCAGCCCAAAAGAAGAAGCCTGTAACCAAGATTGGATACCCAACCTCCTCCGAACCGGATCAGCAAGATGGAAGAGAAAGGTAATCCCCTGCTGCCTTAAAGCCTCAACCGTGCGCCTAGGAAGGAGGTGCTGAAGTGTACTACCCATCCACGGATCCTCACCCACCCGCAGCTTCCTACCATTTCCCACATCCCAAGCCAGAATAGATTCCAAAATGTGAAAAGATTTAACAAGTGCCTTCCAAATCACCGAGCCCCCAGCAAAGGTTTTCCCAGGAGACCTTATCCAATCCACAATGGAGAAAGGAGCAATATATTTGTGAGAAATCACCTGGGTCCATAGGCTGTCACCATTGATGAGCCTCCAGCCACCCTTGGCAGCAAGGGCCTGAGAAAAAAGGAAGATATTTTTCAGACCCCAACCACCCAACGCTTTTGGAACAACAATTTTTTCCCACCGAACCCAAGGGGTCACCAAAGAATCCTGTTTACCACTCCACAGGAATCTGAAGCAAATCCGCCTAGCAGCCTCCAAAATACCCTTGGGAATCCACGACAAAGACAACCAATACACCGGAACAGCCTCCAGAACTGACTTAACTAGATTCAACCGCCCAGCACGGGATAACCATTTGTGTGACCAAACTTTCAATCGTTTTTCCAGCTTTTCGAGCAACCAGTTCCAGTCAGTTTTCCTATAATCATTGGGTTTTAAATGGAAACCCAAGTAA
Source organism: Pinus albicaulis (assembly GCA_034641835.2). Lineage (NCBI taxonomy): Eukaryota > Viridiplantae > Streptophyta > Pinopsida > Pinales > Pinaceae > Pinus > Pinus albicaulis. The sequence goes on from CM076582.1 coordinate 713,647,282, forward strand.
TTCAGGCCAGCATCCAAACCAACAGCAGTATAGGGGAAGATCCGCGAGAACTCACGTCTCTCCTCATCCCTCAACGAATGAGTGGAGATAGAAGACTTCCCAGCATTCACTTCCATACCCGTAGCTTTGCCAAACAATTCCAAGATCTCACCAACCGTAATAGCATCACGAACCGACCCAGAACAGAAAATTAGAACATCGTCAACAAAAAGAAGGTGAGAGATGAAAAGGTTTGGAGCCACCTGTATGCCCTTCAAAGTACCCTGTCTCTTTGCCACATGAAGAGCTCTACTCAAACCTTCAGCAACCAGTAAAAATAAGAGGGGAGAGAGGGGGCAGCCCTGGCGCAGCCCTCTTTCAGCATGAAAAAAAGGGGATGCCGCCCCATTGAGCAGAATAGAAAAGGAAACGGTTTTAATACAACTCATAATCCATCGTATGAAACCGATACCAAATCCAAGGTGAGTAAGAAGCATGCGAATATATAACCAACTTACCCGGTCATATGCTTTGGATAGGTCTATTTTCAGCACAGTCCCTTTGAGGTTCTTGGTCTTCATGCTATGGAGAGCCCCTTGTGCGGTCCCGATTGCTTCATGAATTTGACGACCTTCCAAAAAACCAAATTGTTCACCGGATATGTGAGAAGACAGTATGCCTTTGAGTCTTCTTGCAACCACCTTGGCTATCACTTTATAGATACAGTTGCACAAAGAGATTGGACGGAAATCAGCCAGAGAAAGAGGGTTATCCACCTTCGGAATAAGAGCTATGAATGTGGAATTGAAGCAAGCAGGAATCCACCCATAAATCCTGGTATCCTCCACAAATTTCAGCAAATCAGTCCCTAAAATGTCATAAAGAGCCAAGAAAAATTCAACTGACCACCCATCAGGCCCCGGACTTTTGTCTTTTTGGAAGCTTTGAAGAACCTCCTTTAGCTCTTTTTCAGAGACCTCCGCCATCAAAGATCTGTTATCAGCCTCCTCCACAAATCTCGGAAAATATTGTGCAACCCTTATCACTTCCGCTAGTGAAGCATGTGCTGGAGCCTTAAAAAGGTCCTTGAAATGATCAACCCCCAATCTAGCTTTGGCCTCAAAAGAAGTATGCTCAATGCCCTGACCATCTCTTAACGTCCAAATAGTATTAGCAGCCTTCCGGCCGCGAGCATATGCATGAAAAAATTTTGTATTCTCATCCCCACTAGCCAGCCAAGTGGCCCTGCTCTTCAACCTCCAAGATTCCTCCTTATCCATAAGAAGGGAGTTCCTTCTTTTTTCCAATGAAATAAGTGTGTCTTTTTCATCTTGGGATTGAAAGCCACCCCCATTGCCCTCATAAATCAACCGGATATCCTCTTCCACCTGTTTCAATTCCACATCCTCCCTCTGTCTCTTAGCAGCCGACCAACCTTTCACAACAACCTTTAAACTCTTTAGGTTTTCAGCAAACTGGAAGGCAGCAGAAAGAGGACTATCCTCCCTAAAAGGAATCCAGCAATCAAGAACTAAAGCTTTGAAAGAATCATCCCTGAGCCATATTTTGTTGAACTTTAAAGGGCTAGGGGGCTGCCTAGGCCCGATCTTTAGCTCAAGAAAGATAGGAAAATGGTCAGAAGCACCCCCACTACCAATCCACTGCCTAATCATAAAAGGCCTATCCACAATATGCTCAGCCACCAAAAAACGATCTAGTCTCTTGGCTATTCTGTCATCAGCACATCTATTATTCCTCCAAGTAGGTTTCAGCTTGATGGGCTCAATGTCCATCAAGTGATTCTCCTCCAATTTTTGAGTGAAAAAACCAGTCAAAGAGTCGATATGTGCATGAGGTCCCCATACCTCTGACTGTCCCAAAGAAAAATTCAAATCTCCACCTAAAATTACAGAGTCTCTCTTGATTAAAGAGTTATTCAAGAGAGAGTCCCAAAAAGGAATACGGTCCTGATAAGGGCCATAAATATTAAAGAGATTGAATGCTTCACCAAGCTCCAGTGACAGGAAATTAATTCCCAGGACCGACTCCATACCCCAGAGAGTTTGTGATTTGACTGTTTTTTCATTCCACCCGATGGCCAAACCACCCGACCTCCCTCTAGCATCCAAGGACTCAAAAGACCAGCCAGGCAGCCAACCCTCCAGTCTAGCTTTGACCACCAACCCACCTCCTAAAGTATCTTGAAGCAAAATGATATCAGGACATTCTAGAAAGATAATTCTCCGGAAAGCAGCTTTCTTATGGGGACCTGCCAAACCCCTGCAATTGAATGACATTATCTTCATTAAACACCCAGCTTCAGGGAATGGCTTGCTCTAAGCGCCCTGTCAATTGAAATCTGCCTCCCATCATGAACATCCAACTTAGCTCGGTCCTGTGCTTTTGCCAAAAAAGAGATCCTACCCCTACCCCGAGCAGAAGGGGATTTTCCCATCCCAAATCCACCAGCTCCTTTTTTGGCACTAGATCTCAGGTTATAACCAGAGACCAAAGATGTTGTATTAACCACAGAGTTCGACAGCTTGTCACCTGGGTCATAAACTGATACAGAATCCTTCTCTTGGAGAGCATGCAGCGAAACAGGCTGTGAGGTAATTTTAGGAACAGCACTAGAGACCTTTCCACCAGCATCCTTCCTACCTGAGACTGAAAGCGAGACAGTAGACTGAAACAAGTATAAAGAGAAGTTTAAAGCAGGAGAAAATGGATAAGAGCCCAAAAGTGTACGATTCACCACAGAGAAAACTTCATTCAACACAACATCTTCCTTCAGGTAAAAATCTGTTCCAAAATGTCGTCTGTGAACCCCCACTACATCGAGCTCTCCACACCCAGCATCTTGGAGGAGAGCCTCCTGCCCAGTAGAAGGGCCAGAGAAATCACTCAGCCCCTGAAGATTTGCCTCAGACATCATACAAGAACCATAGTCATCAGGTAAAACCTGCTCAGCACTTGAGTGGTCTGAATAAGGAACTGTTTGTGGGCTGTGAGGAACGAAACCTGCCTCCTTCCTCTGAGAAGCCTCCATATGAGGATCAGATTCCCTCCTTTTGGCATATCTAAGAGCAGAACTGCATTCGTATGCTGGATGTCCATAGACATGGCACCGTCGGCATCGAAAAGGAACCTTTTCATAGTCAAGGATCTGCTTAATATCATAAGGCCCCCAACGGAGATTCATAGTTTCTGCAAGTCCCTCTCTGATATTAATCATCACCAGAACTCTTGCTACCCGCCTGAGTTTCTTGTTTAGACCATAAACAACTTAATAAAGGTGGTTTACTAAGTTATTTTTCATAGTGAATGCAATTTTACTTAGGGTAAAATTGGTCTTACATGGTGTACTTGGGTCCATCTAATAACAATAGGTTAGATGACCAAAAAATAGTGTAACAGATTACCCCCCAGCGTGCAAGCATTAGGAGCTAATCGTATGACTGAAGTACGTTGTAAGAACTCAATCACTAGACACCGAAGGGGAAGTCAAAGAGAGGGAAGTATATAAGGTAGACCAAAGTGCTGAAAGGAATAAACCCTGAGGAGGCGAGACTTACAGGTGCGACAAGTCTCTTTTATGAGTGAGTACCTGTGCTATAAGCAGCGGGGGAGGCATACCTATGCCTTCCAAGACAAAGTACAAAGAATAAGGCATCCAGTAAAGAAAGGGACTGAACAATATAGTACATGTTGGCATAAACATGAGCCAGATAAACAACATGATAATGGATCCCACATACATATTGTGCCTGGGATAATAGCTAGGACTTGTACAATAATATTTGAGTACATGAGATATAAATACAACCCAGATGCCCCTATAAACAGGAAAGGGCTTTGAAAATCTGACTAATACATGCAATCACAAAGGCGCTGCAAGTGGCTAAAGCTAACATCATAAAATCTATGGAGCTGCATCAAAGGTTGTAAAGAAGAGGTCATCCGGGCATGTGGGGGGCTACCTATCGGGCCACCCCCTCATGAGGGTTGAGACATCTCACACACACCCGGGAATCACTGATATGAGTTGTTGCATCATTGGACCATCAATTATACAAATCTAAATCATGCTGAAAGGAGCTGGAGCTGACAAAAAATCAAGTCAAAGGGAAATAAGGAGTCCCTTTTCCTGATCTGAGGCACCGAACAAGAGTGGGAGCTGGACCCAAGGTACACCGCCCTCTAGACCTATCTTCTGGAATGAATGAGCTAATGTCGACAGAAGGAGGTTCGCCATAGGTGAGGTAATAACGGATCCTCAACTAAGGCACGAGAGTAAATATTAGAGCGACTGACAGACTGACACCAGGGATGATGATGAAATGGGGGGTACTGAGTAGTGGATGGATGACTTCCCTTGTTATAGAATAAAGGGCATGGATGACCTGGCAGTGAATGACACAATATCATGAGGGATAGGGGACAGTGGGACTAAAGGCCATAATGTGCGACACGAGAGAGGGACCAAGCAATAAAGGATGGAGGACTATAGCGAGATACAAAGGAACACGGGATAGACTACATGAATGCAATGATGACTCAATTCGGATGATCTAAAAAAGGGTGACTCGATGGTGCTGCCACACAGAAAAGGTCCAATGGGACCATAAAAACATAAGTACATGGTGGTTACTCACGACGAAAATTGACACGAGCATGGACAAGTATGGAGGCAAAGTTGGTGCCCCCAAGTACAAGTGTTGCAAGCGAAGAAATTCAATTTTGGGGAGTAGTGAAGTGACTTTTCATGGAAAAAATGTGTCTTGGTGAAGTATCAAATCAAAAAAAGCATGAGTTGGCTACCTAAAGAAAATGAAACATGCATTTTCAGACGGAAATGTTAAGGGTAACATCTCTTCAGATAGAGTGCATTGCAAGGACTGGGAAGGGGATGGCCTTCGAAGTCCTCTAATAGATATGCCCCCTAACCTAAATCCTTACTGATGATGTAAGGTCCTAGCCATAATGAGTCAAACTTTCCATGACCAAGGACATCATGGGCTTATTCATACACCAGAAAAAGATCATCTTCATGGAAAGTACGAGGTTGGACTTTTCGGTCATATTTAGCTTTGGTGTATTTCTTAGCCACCTCAATGGTTTGAAATGCAACATGACAGTCTTTGAAAGCGTGCTCAAGCATGATAAGTCGATGTTCTAAAGGTTGGGTGTTAGGGAGAATTTCGACGGCTAGATGAAGGGCAGGGATTTCACACTCGATCGGTAAGACTACCTCCTCTCCAAAAAAAAGGTGGAAAGGAGTAAACCTGGTGGCGGTTTTAACAGAAGTTATATAGGCCCACAAAGTAGGGAAGAGCATAAGGTTCCAGTTGGTTTTTTTCTTATCCACCGTCCATTGAATCATGGTTTTAAGGATTTTATTGACTGCTTCAACTTGGCCATTAACTTGGGGGTAATAAGAGGAGGAATATTGGTGCTCAAAGCCCATCAGTGAGGATATCTCATGCCATATATCATCTTCAAAATGTCGGCCATGATCAGAGACCAATTGTTTCAGAACTCCTAATCGAGCGATAAAATGGTTAAAGAAAAAGAGGGCTGTGGTAGCTACCGTGTTGTTAAACGTTGGCATGGCCTCAGCCCATTTGGTGAAATAGTCAATTGCCACGATGATATGTTTATGGTTACCAACCGATGACGGTCGACACTCCATAAAGTATATGGCCCACTTACAGAAGGGACCAGCTGAGATGATAGGATGGAGGGGAGTTGGAGGAGCTCATGCCTTAGGAGAAAAATGTTGGCAATTGGGATAGTGTTTGACTGCCTCAATGCAATCGCCAAAGAGAGAAGGCCAAAAGTACCCAGCACGCATGATTTTCTGGGCAGTGGCCAGACTGGAGAGGTGGGCACTACAAGCACTGCTATAACACGCATTGAGGACTTGTTCTGCTTCAGCGTGTGTGAGACAATGACGAAGGACAGAATCTACACCGTGATGATAAAGGTTGTCACCGATAAGAAGGTAGTGGGGGGCCTGGTGTTGGTATGTCATCGAGCATCATGATCAAGATGGAGGAAAAACTTTTGGGTTTGAAAATAAGTAAGGATGTCCCCATACCAAGGGTCATTAGTGGTAATGGAAAATAAATGTTCATCAGGGAAATTATCATTAATTGGAGGATCCTGCGTACCTGTAGGTAGTTCAGAAATGAGTTCAGCGAGGGCTAAACCTTTCTTACTTTTTGGTGTGACAAATTCAAGATCGAATTCTTGGAGGATCACGGTCCAACGAGCGTACTTCCAATTGATGATTCGATGACTCAATAGGAAGGCCATAGGGTTGGAATTAGTCATGACCTTGGTGGAACACATGAGGATGTAATGACGAAGTTTCTGGAGTGAGAACATGACAGCCAGTGCTAATTTCTCTTCATGTGAGTAGGATACAAGAGGTCCTACCAGGTTCTTACTGACATAATAGATGACATGTTCAATTCCATTGTCATCTTCCTAAATGAGGACTCCAGTGATCGAGTAGGTGGAAGCGGAGATATACAAGATGAAATCCCTATCAAAGTCAGGGGGACAAATCAAGGGAGTAGACATGAGAGCATGCTTCAGGGCATCAAAAGACTCTTGAGCATAGGCATCCTATACAAAAGGGATATTAGAGCAGAGGAGTCTAAGGAACCCATGCGCGGTTGTGGCATAGTCAGGTACGAACCGACAAAGGAAATTAGCTTTGCCTTAGAGGCTTTGTAACTGGTGTAAAGTACGAGGGATAGGAAGCTCAAGGATGGCTTGAACTTTCAATGGGTCAAGCATGATACCATCATTAAACACAATGAAGCCTAGAAGATGGTCAGCAGGTACACAAAAGACACACTTCTGCGGGTTGAGGTAGATGTTATACTTGTGACATCGGAGAAAGACGATACACAGATCGTGGAGGTGTTGTGCTCGATGTTTATAACGCACAGTTAGGTAATCTAAATAAGCAAGGATAATATGAGATAGGTCATGGAAACAGTAAGACATAGTCCACTAAAAAGTGGCTCCTGTGTTTTTAAGGCCGAACGGCATGACTCGGTAGGCAAAGGTTCCCCACAGACTAATGAACGCGGTTTTAAGTTGATCAGCACGACGGATAACAATTTGGTTGTACTCGGAGAAACCATCCATAAAGGATAGAACCTCATGCCCCGCACACTCATCAATGATTTGGTCAATGAATGGTGTGGGGAAGTTGTCTTTGGGACAAGCTTTGTTCATATTGCGAAAGTCAGTGCAGACATAGATGGTGCCTTATTTCTTGAGAATGGGAACCGGATTGGACACCCAAGTGGTGTATTCAATAGGATAGATAAAACTAGCTTGCTTGAGCTTATCGATTTCGGCTTTGACAACTTCTTGTTTGGAAGGATTAATGGGTCTTAACTTTTGATGGACAGGATTGGCATCAGGCCATGTATCGATATGGTGTTCGACAATGGAAGGATCAAGTCTGGGCATTTTTTAATAGGACCAGGCGAAAATATCACGGAATTCTTTGAATATCTTAGTGTAAGCCTCAACCTCTTCTGGGGTGCAATGGGCTCCCAAGGTGATATTTTCTTCTATCCCTGGTTTTTCAGAATTGTCAATTTTAATGGTAGGAGAGATATTGGCCATATTTCCTTCAAAAGCATCAGGTGCAAGAATGGGATTTCTAAACCAATCAACATCATTAGGGATGAATTCTTTAGTTTCCACAACATATTGGTCATGGGACTGTTGGGGGAGGAAATACGCACGATGGTGCATATCATCCCACAGAAAGTCATGATCAGTCATCACTTCCATAATGTCTTCATCAGAGTGAAAGATGGGGTGACTGGAGGAAGGGAGACCACCTGACGCAGTAGAGCTCCCTGAATCATCATCATGTGAATAAAGGCTCACATGCGCAATGTCATGGGGGATGACCGAAGAGTAAGCAGATAAAAGATCTACTGGTGTTGAGCCCAGGGTGACCGCTGAACGAAGGTCATGTAGATCATTAGGGGAAGTCTTCATGGGGGATTCCACCGAGGGTCTCATGGATGATGATAAGTAGAAAATGGTGACCAAAGGCTTTGTCATGTCGACATTAGGGGGAGGGATGTCAATGGGAGTAGGCAGATCCTCTGGTTCTGTCGAAGCAGAGCTCACGAACAAGGAGGGGGTGCACTTGTTACGCTTGGCCTTGAATTGGCGGAAAGCTTCCAAAGATGAACGATACTCTTCGAGGTGAGGAGAGAGGTGAGTGTAGTGGCCATGGAAATCACACAAAGCACAAGGGTGATTTGTGTGCAATGATTTGAGTTTCAGGCTTGAATCAGATATAGCAACATAGACCTCAGGGATGTCAGATTCTGGAAACGTCTCATTAACCATGGGCTTAGGGTGAGGCAACTCCGGAAAAGCATGGGTGGCATGACCAAAAACATCACACAAAGCACATTGGATAATGCGCCTTGGCAGCCGAGGAGGGGAAAGCTTTGTCGAGGTAGTCTTGTCTTTGGTTTCCTCCTTGTTGGCTTTTCCCCCGTTACCTAAAGCTGTCGCAATAGGAGGAAGTTCCTGTTGAGGTGGCTGAGGCACTGTAGCTGCGAGAGAAGTCATAGGGACTGGTTGAGCCGAGGTCAAAGCAAGATATGGTTTGGGGTAACCAGGCGGGGTAGCGGCTGGGGGATCAAGGTACCAGACGGGAATCCCTAGGGTCATTTTGGGAAGAGAGAGGGTGGCCATAATAGGTATCGTGTAGACTCTGGGAGGGGGGGCTAGGAATGGTATCTGACCATAGGGGTAATGACCAGGCGGGATGGCTCCAAGATGGTTAACGCCTAGAGGAACCATTCCATGAGGATAAAGAGGCTCATGAGTACCAACTGAAGGTGTAGGGCCAAGAGGAGGAGGTCCAGAAGGCTGAATCGAACGGCTAGGAGCAGGCTGCGGCGAGTGAGGAGGCTGCTGACTAGTCGAAGCGAGCCGCTTGAGGACAAATCGAGATGATTACATCATGAAAACATTCGATGAGTTGGGATCAGAGATAGAAGGAGGAAGACCAGGGAATGTACCAAGAAATGAGGAATCTTTGTAGACTCCGGGTGAGGCACTAGTCAAAGAATCGACGGTTTGCTTATTGGCCACCGAAGAGATGGTGGACTTAGGGGAGGTCTGAGACTTCGATTCGTAATATGTCAACTGGTCAATGGTGACTATCCTTTCGTTATGAGGGAAGGACATCTTCCAATGAACCACAGATGGGAAAAAATAAATCGCATAGGTGTAGCTACGACTGAATAAAATGTTGCAATCTAAGGGGGAATCTATGACTTCTACGTCAACAAAAACAGTCTTGCCCGAAAGAGTAATAGGACAATTGCGGAATAAGCCAATGGGCTGGGAGGCGTGGCCATCCCACGCTCAGAGAGTGATCGTGGAAGGAGCCAACTCAAGTGATCCGAGTTGCTTCCAAACTGAAGCGGACATCACGCAGGTGGATGCCCCCTCATCAATGATGCATCGGGAAATGTTGGCGTGCCAGATCTTGACTGGGATTTGAAAGGCTACAGAAGCAGGGAGAGGAGGATGGTCTGACTGGTCAACATCAAAGAAAATCAATTGCTCGTCAGAAGGATCTACAGTGCCCATCGTAGATAGTAGAGCTTTTCATTGTGAAGGGCACGATTGGAGGAGTTCCAGCGTTGAAATGGCAGCAGGGGATTGTGCCAAATCATCTACTATGTTATACGAATGGGAAACTTTTCCAGAAGTAGAATTTCGGCGTACTGGTCCCTTAGGGATCTTGGTATGAACCTCTGCCTTAGGTTGAGGGATCTGCAAGGGACCATTAGGTGTCGAAAGAGGCTCTGTAGAGATCGAAGGAGGCGGCTCGGGGATAGACGTAGTGGGAGGCTTGTTCTACTGACGAGACCGAGTCTGAAGATTGATGTCTACAATTAGAGGTTGATCGCAACTCATCATGAGAATCTGGCAATCGAAGGTACCATATAGAAGAGGTTGAGTGGTCACCTGACCTTCAGGTGGTTGGGTAGCCACAAATCCTTGCTGAGGGAAAGGATTAGTAAGCACAACCAGCTGACTAGGCACAACACTGGGAGGGATGGAAGGGGAGGCTAGCTGTCCTCGCAATTTTTCTTGAGACTTCCACAGCTGCCGCATTTGTGGTAAAAGAGGCCAATCATGTGTGTAATGACCATAAACACCACAACAAGAACAGGGCTTGTTTGTGAGAAAAAACCTGTCCTTCTTGGGTTGAGTGCCCTGTTGTTGGTTCGTAGTGTTAGGAGCATTACCTTCATTAGGTTTAGGATTACCAGGGGCAGCTTTATTTTGAGTGCCTTTCCTCTTCTTTTTTAGGGAGGAGGATTAGTCACACCCTACTGTGCATACACCTGCCCCTGAGGGGACGGTGGTTGCTATTTTGGAGGTTGAGAAGTCAAGGGAGGATGAGGTGCTAATGTTGGAGGTTGGAGCACCAGGCTGTGGATATAGATAATAAGGAGGTTGGGTAACAGTTTGGTAAACAAGAGGTTGGGAAAAAGGAGGAGGCATGCCGTATCCTGGATACGTGCTACCGGGAGGGGGAAAAGTGCAGGAGGTGCTGCCCCCCGCCCCCCCTGAGGAAAACCATAGCCCATGGGAGGTTGAGCATATGTATTCAAGAGATCTCCAATGATACCGTCGGTGGCGTGTGATTCCCCCGATGCATTGGCACCACTAGGTCTCGAAAGCTCAGGTAGAACAGTATAAATATAACCCGACCGAGCATAGATCATGTCATATTTTAACGCAATTTGGAGAGCGGCTTCTTCAGTTTGAGGAAAGTACAATGTGACATCTTTCTTGATAAGTGGCAAGAGAGATCTAGGGAACCAGTCTATGTAGACACGGTCTTCGAAGGTAGGGGCTCGACATAGGCTCTTTCTTCTCTGCCATTCCTGGACATGGTCAGATAGGCGGGTCGCAGACGATTGAAAAAAAGAATTCAAGAGTTTGGTACCATTGTCATAATGAAGGGGAAGCTGGAAGTAAGACAAAAAATCCTGGGCAAGAGTCAGAAAGGTGGTATGAGAGGAAGGGGCCTGATCAACATACCACTTAGAAGCTTCACTTGTAAGCGTACGTTGGAACAAATGAAGACGGATAGAGTCATCAGTAATGGAGTTAGACGAACACCACATGTGGAAAGATCGAACATGATTTGTAGGATCTTCTCCAGCAAGGCCTTCAAACTTGGAGATGTCAGAAGGGAGCTTAGTTGGCATAGCAGGCCAACTAGCACCATGGTGTATAGGGTCATTTATCAAGTGGTCAAAATCAGGGAGGTTGAGGCTTGCCATGAAGGGGAGCAAGGGCGCAGCCAGGGTAGTGTCTGTTGCGGTCCCACTAGTGGTATTCCCAACATGAGGTCTAGGGTTACCACCATCATTAGGTCCTGCACCAAACATGGTGAAGGTGACAGGGGGAGAACCAAAGGCGGAACGAGAAGGAGAACCCAATGAACCAGAAGAAGATTCGGAGTGCAGGCTCGCAAGAGGAATAACTCGAATCCTACGTGGAGGAGTAAGTCTTCCTACAGAAAACTGAGGATGAAGGCCAAGAAGTCTCTAGGATAAACGCCTTGGTGGCACAATGACGACACAAAAATGGCACAAGGGAAAAAGAGACCGACAAGGGCAAGGAGGTGTAGGATCAACTGATTACAATTTCGAAACAAGGGCAGAGAGGTGCAGGGTCAATTGATTTCAATGTTTTAGAGTCTTTTCTTGGCAGTGTTAACCAAGCCCTTTTTCGCTTAGGCTGTGTGCAAAGTGTGTAAATTTTAATTTTTAAACCCAGACGTTTGTAGAGAAAAAAAAAGTGTGTTGTGTAACTAAAAATAAACTTGCAGATAACAGTATATGAAACTGAAATAACAGTAAATAAATAGTTAATAATGCAATAATATAAACCCAAGGAGGCGGACCTCTCAACAAGTAGTCTGTAGGCGGGCAAAAAACTAGTCAAAACACACCAAAATAATTAGGGGAATTTTGAGGTCTAAAATGGGCCTCCTAAGGAAATTATAAAATAATAGTGGAAATAATAAAATAAGATTTGATTACATCATCAAATTTTATAGGGAAAAAAAGAAAAAACTACTTTTTCAACTCATATTTTCAAATTATCTTCCAAATTTTTTACTCAAATTTCGAGCGGGAGTACTTTTTGGATGCAAAATTTAATTCCTCATCCAAGGAGTACCCATGTTGCACAATTTTGATGGGTCTTCCTACACAAAAAATGAGAAATACATGAAAAATGTGATTGTAATCACATTTTTCATGTATTTCTCATTTTTCATGTAGCAGGGTCCATCAAAAGTATGCAACATGGGTAATCCTTGGATGATAAATTAAATTTTGCATCCAAAGTACTCCTGCTCGAAATTTGAGTAAAAAATTTGCGAGATAAGTTGAAAAAGTAGTTTTATTATTTTATTATTTTTTAATATTTTTATCCTTTTACTTAAAAAATGGTGAATCATCCCCCATGGTTGACATCATCATCTTAAATCCTATTGGTTCTTATAAAGTTTATTTTTGTTGTGAATTTTTCTTAGGAGGCCCATTTTAGACCTCATAATTCCCCTAATGAGCCAACAGATCTAAGGTCAGGAGGGACAAGGATCTAAAGGTCAAAATCTGTTGGAAAGTGGTGCAGAAAATAACAACAAATCAGAGGAAGAATTGTTGTAAATGAGTTGGCGAAAGGCTATCTCCTGGAGGGAAATAGAGTGAACCCTAGAGGAAAACCCCAAAAAAGCTAAATGAGTTGATTTGGATGGATAACAAGCCGATTTGAAGAGGATCTGAAGGTGAGGTATCAGATCTGAAAAAAGGCTGAACACTCTAAAAATTTCAGACAACCTGCAGCAGCTAAAACTCTTCCACAAAGTGTGGAGGGTACTGAAGCTCTAGGGGGCTAGGTTCACACTTAGTTGAGTAAAAAAGAAAAATTATAGGTCCAAAATGGGCAGAGACAGAGGTCAGGAAACCCTGAACAGAGGCCCAGACAAACCTAGAAAACTTTCAGAAAAACTCCTGCAAAAAAATCCAGGTCACAGTTTCTGACCTGTTTTCAGTAGAGGTCACCGTTTTTGGGCTGATTCCCGCTTCCTGAAGCTCCAGGTTGCAATTTTTAGGCCAAAAAGTGTGACCTGCACTTTCGGCACTTTCAGCGGCAGATTTCAAAAAAAAATGTCATCTCAGCTGCGATTGATGTCTGTCACCTGTGCAATAGGTCTGAAAACGCATGGAAGTTATAATTTTTATCATTTTAGGGTTTTATAGGTTAAAAACAACATCAAGAAAAGAAAAAACAAGAGGCTAAAGAGAAATCCTATGGTTTGAAGCAGCTGGATATGCAAGGATTAGAAAAACGACAACAGTCGTAATCGTAAACCCGTGTGGAGTCGCAAGTTGTTAGTATGAATCTTAATTCAAAGCGTACAAAAAAAGACCACTTTAGCTGTGCATAAAAAAAATCCCTAATAGAAAAGATGGCTGCTAATATCCTAAGATTTGGAGTTAGGTGATCAAGATAAATGCTGCAAACATCTAGATCTATGCATTAGAAGACATTAAGTAGTAGAAAAAACAAGATTTACTCCATGCATCCAATATACAAGACAAGAATATGTTGAATGAATTTTGTATTAATGGCCCTTAGGAGGAAAACACAGAAGGGTGTTACCAGTTCTCCTCAATGGGATGGGTTCTTGTAAGTTCTCAACACTTCAGATCTAAAAATCCTCTCTCTTGATGGTGTAGAAAACCGAGACAAAAATGGTAGCAAAATATGACTATGATGGTGGATCAAAGTCAGACCAAAAGTATAGATCCAGGGTTATCTTTAGGCAATAAAAGGTGATAAATGAATGGAAAAACCCTTCTATTTATAACAAAATATTGAGTTATTCTAGGTATTAGTGCATAGTTAAAATATTATTAACCAAATCAAGATCCAAATTTTATGGAATATTTTATTATATTTGTTGGAGGGAAAAAATAATTTGACTTGGGTCAAATCCTTTTATTTGTAAATAATAAATAAATAAATGATTTATTTATCATTTTAAGGATGTGGTTAAGTAATAATCAAATAAATAATGATTTATTTAATTATTAAAGGGTGATTTAGTCATATTCAACAAATAATATTATTTAAATAAGGTTTAAATAATTATTCTTAAGAAATAATAAGATAAATAATGATTTATCTAATTCATTTCCCTATTTTGGGTTAAATATAACCAGGAATATTAATTAAACTATTGTTTAACTAATTATTCCTCAAGGAAAATCAAACAAATGTAGATTTATTTAATATTTCCTCATGGGGTTTCCTGTTTAGACCATAAACAACTTAATAAAAGTGGTTTACTAAGTTATTTTTCATAGTGAACGAAGTTTTACTTAGGGTAAAATTGGTCTTACATGGTGTACTTGGGTCCATATAATAACAATAGGTTAGATGACCAAAAAATGGTGTAACAGGAAGTGCAAACTGAATTTTTTCTTTTACATATAAATCTTCTCTTGTACTGGACACTAACTCAACCTCAATGTAACTGATTTTATCAATATGTGACTGTTGATGGGAGCCAAATTCATACTAAAAAGGGGTATTATCCTCAACAAAAACATGTTTAAAATGTGTAGAAATTTATAAATGCAATAATGTATTTCTGGATTCTCCTGATCTAACAATTTAATCTTATTTTAAATACATAATCCTTCCACTTAATTCTTTGCAGAAATTAAATTTCCAATTGCAAAACATATGAAGAAAAATCAATCGCACATAACAAGATGTTTTACTGGGAAAGCTTAAAGCTAAAAACCCCAACTATCATACATTATGTATATCAATGGAACATGTAACAATCTCATACAAATATCAGCTCATAGAGCTTTCAGTACAATATACAATCATCACACACTGTCATGCAGAAATTTGCATATCTATGCACAAATTTCTTGCCTCCTAATAGCCTGCATCCACTGCGTAATCCCTGTTGAAGAAGAACCTCTGAATGAATGATTACCTCCTGCTTTGACTATGCAATCCTCATAAGCATCTCCAATGTGTGTGTGGATGCATTGAATGCTCCACTATAGTCACAACTGATAGTCAAACACACCCTTTCACCTATCTCTCCACTAGGTCTCCACTGGATTTGACATGCAATTAGTTAACTGTTGTATTTATTTAGTTACAAATAAGATAGTACTTGTGAATTAATTAACTAATTAATTCACTCATCTTTCAGTAGTGTATGTTTAGTTACAACTAGCACAACTGAGTTTAACTCACTTAACTGAGTTAAACTAAATAACAACTCACATAACTACTCTTCCAACTCTGTTACAACTTGCCACTATCAGTTATAACAAATTCCTCCATACATGAGTCACCAACCACCTTAGGAATTGCGTAATTCCTTCAGCCCACTGATGTGCCCCATATATTCATTGAAATAAAGTGCTCCAAGAGAATAAGTTACAATTTATTGTCTGATTATTATTAAGGGCTAATAATAATCGACATGCATTCTATTTTTAGATTAGCAATCTATAAATTGACTTCACCCATATTCTAAAAATATAAACTCATCTAAAGATAGAATTTTCTCAACCATCTAGAATTAGCATCCTGCTAATTTTAGAATATGCTCACCAATTCTAAAAATAAACATACACCTAAAAATAGCCTGTGTCGGCCCCACCTAGTGTAGATGCTTAATTTTCACTAGGATCAAGGATGTTGTTTCCATATGCCAATTTCATTGTTTCTTGTTGCAAACTTCAATAGACCCTCTCAACAAGAAAGGAATTTCTTTGCATGCGACATGAAACTCTATGCTTGCAACATGCAACTCCATGCATGCGCCATGCAACCTTTGCATGCAACACCTCTCTAGTGTTTCTTGCACATGCGACCTTTGCATGCAATACTTGTGAAACTGAATAGCCTCCAAAAGACTGAATCAGTATAATGCATATGTCATCAAAGTATTCTAACTTTTGCTTAGCTACTGCACATGTCTTCAGGAACCACTGTGCCGCTGACACCTACATCCATGCACTCTGCATTTGCTGCCAACTTTGATCTGCACTCCAGTATCTGACACTATCTCTTTGATTTCATGTCCTCACAACATCTAACAGCATCAATCCAACTGATCCTACTACTGCTTCTCTGTGGGATCCTCGTAGCTAGGTTCGATTCATGAGATCCACACCATCTCAATGAATCCTACCTAGAAATTTCTTCTTGAAATTATTCATGCATGTTGCCCCACCTCTCACTTGGTGGTATAACTGCATGCACTCCCTCTGCCCATCTGGCTCAAAATTTCTCTGCATGGGTGGTTGCCCCCACTCCATGATCCTCATCTCGTGGTTGCTCCAGATCTTGAGGTTCACTCTTACTTGCATGAAAATATTGCTCCCTCTCAAGCTTCAATTGCATGGATTTCTCACACTTCCCAACAATAGGAAGCTCTGTATAAATCCCATCTACTTCAAGTCTGTAGAGATTCTTAACTTGAATCCAAACCTTCTTGAATTGCCCTGTTGCTTTGTGTCGTATGAAAACTTTTCCTTCACTAAAGACAATATCATAGCCTCTATCCTCTAACATTGCGACTGAGATTAAATTCTTCTTTAAACTTGGAACATGCACAACATCTTTTAAATGAAAGACTTTACCTAACACACTCTGAAAGGGAATGGTACCAATGTCGGTCTCACTGTATTGTCCATCGTTGCCCAACTCAACATGCATCTGGAGATCTTTCTCCACCAAGTCACTGAAAATTTTCTCATCTCCCGTAATGTGAAAGGAAGCACCACTATCAAAGTACCACCCTGATCCCAATGCACTAGACACCATGCATGTGATCAATGAGAAGTCAAGCTCAAATTGTGAGGCAAGAGCCTCACCAGCTGCAGCTCCAGCAGCCATCTTGTTCTTCTTCTCGTGTGGACAATTTGTGGCAATATGTCCAAACTCGTGGCAATGAAAACACTTCACTTTGGACATGTTGTGCTCCTTGCCATATTCTCCGGCCTCAGATCTAGAATGGAATTTCTTCCCCTTCTTCTTCTTCGCCTTGGCAGCCAAAGAACACTCCTCTTCATCATCATGCTTTAATGAAGAGCCATCCCTGGTGGTCTGCCTTATCTCCTCCTACACTAGATCCGACCACAGTCACTCCCAATCTGGCAGTTTCTACCGTCCATTGACAGAGTCTTCATAACTGTGCCAACTCTTCAAAAGTCTAAGGATAGCCAAGCTCACCAAATCTTCATCAGCAACACTTACTCCTACACTCCCAAGCTCGTCCCTACATTGGACAAACTTTGTTAATTATATCGAAATAGTGTCGTTCTTCTCCATATTGATTTTTCTGAGTTTATCCTTTTGTGCCAATTTCCTATGGTCATTGCTTCTTTGGAAAAGATCCGTCAAAGCCTTCCATATTGCAAATGGAGTGGCTTTCCCATGAAGGCTTGACACAATATGGTCTTTCACACTTTCCGATAGAATCCTCCTTGCCCTTGCTACTTTCTTTTGCCATGCGTCAAGTAATGTAGCATCCATCGAAGTGGGCTTAGGAACATCTCTCTCGATGAATTCCTTCAAGTCATTATCTTCAAGCACCACCTCCATCCTGTCCTTCCAGGATATGTAGTTAAAGCTCGTCTCGAGTGCATACTCCAACTGCAACCCATTGAAATCCATTTCAATGTTTACTTAACTGTTGCACCAAGAAATTCTTTCAGCAAATTCGAATTGTCCACCAGCACAAAACTCAACACCGCTTCAATATTGCCATCTTTTCAGTGATTAACACTGCTCCGATACCATGTAGAAATTTATAAACACAATAATGTATTTCTTGATTCTTTTGATCTAAAATTTTAATCTTATGTTAAATACAGAATCCTTCCACTTAATTCTTTGTGGAAATTAAATCGCCAATTGTAAAACATATGAAGAAAAATCAATCGCACATAACAAGATGTTTTACTGGGAAAGCTTAAAGCTAAAAACCCCAACTATCATATATTATGTATATCAATGGAACATATAACAATCTCATACAAAACTCAGCTCATAGAGCTCTCAGTACAATATACAATCATCACACACTGTGATGTAGAAATTTTCATATCAATGCACCAATTTCTTGCCTCCTGACAGCCTGCCTACACTGCGCAATCCCTGCTAAAGAAGAACCTATGAATGAATGACTACCTCCTGCCTTGACTGCACAATCCTCATAAGCATCTCTAATGTGTGTGTGGATGCATTGAATGCTCCACTATAGTCACAACTGATAATAAAACACACCATTTCACATATCTCTCCATTGGGTCTCCTCTGGATCTGACATGCAAGTAGTTAACTGTTGTATTTCCTTAGTTGCAAGTAAGACACTACTTGTGAATTAATTAAATAATTAATTCACTCATCTTTCACTAGTGTATGTTCATTTACAACTAGCACAACTGAGTTTAACTCACTTAACTAAGTTAAACTAAATAACAACTCACATAACTACTTTTCCAACTCTGTTACAACTTGACACTATCAGTTATAACGAATTCCTCCATGCATAAGTCACCAACCACCCTAGGAATTTCGTAAATGCTTCAACCCACTGATGTGCCACATCTGGTCACTGAAATAAAGTGCTCCAAGAGAATAAGTTACTATTTATTGTCTGAATATTATTCAGGGCTAATAATAATCGACATGCATTCTATTTTTAGATTAGCAATCTATAAATAGACTTCGCCTATCTTCTAAAAATAGAAACTCATCTAAAGATAGAATTTTCTCAACCATCTAGAATCAGCATCCTGCTAATTTTGGAATATACTCACCATTCTAAAAATAGACGTACACCTAAAAATACCTGTGGGCCCCACCTAGTGTAGATGCTTAATTTTCACTAGGAACAAGGATGTTGTTTCTATATGCCAATTTCATTGTTTCTTGTTGCAAATTTCAACAAAGTGATGACTACACTGTTGTAGCTCTTCTTACTGGAATTGAGATTCAAGTTGTAGAAACTCAAACTTTTCATGTGCATCTTGTAGACATATGTGAATATCAATAAAATTGGATTTGCTAATTTTTACTGTCTTCAATAATACATTGTATCAAAGTTTTAAGAAACTCTAATACTTCACCAATTAAAACCATTTTTCAACAAACCAACCTCAAAAAATATTATTATATCTTAATAATACATTGTATCAAGTTTTTGAGAAACTCTACTACTTCACCAATTAGAGTCATTTTTCAGCAAACCAACTTCAAAAAATAGTAAAAAAAATGAGGAACCAAACTCCAAACTCCAATGAAATGTTACACCATATAAATGTGATGCCAACATATAATATATTACTGCATGTGATATTCATTACTCCACTCATACACTTTATGGTATTAAAAAGGAGGACATAAATCATTTAATATTATTAAATTTCACTTATGAGCCATTAAATATGCCACCACTTATAATGACCATACATCCACTTTAAAAATATCAACTCATATATACAAATTTTAAAAAGTTATATCATTCCACAACCCTGCAAAATTTCAACACACACCATTACCTTATCATTCAAGGCACACCATTACAACGTCTTCAAAAGGAGCTCAACACATCATTCAAGAACCATCATGGAATTCACAGTATTCAAGGCATGGAATTCACATTTGACGCTCATATTTGAAGAGAGGGATTATTCAATGCAACACCAGAAGTTATACAATCATTATCACCAATGGACTGCAACACATAGCATTTATGGAAAACAAAATTTAAACACGTCGAGTTCACCATCATAACGTTCAATTCATGGTTTTCAGCTTCAAAATTCAGAGAAGGGATATTTAACCATAGGCTGTTCAACGCAGAGCTTCAGGACTGTTCAACTGTCCAACTTATTGCATTAACTTAGTGCTACTTTAATGCACCAACCTAATACACCAAACTTTGGTTTCATTTTTTAGCTTCAAGACGATTCAATGCATTTTAATTCACATTCTAATCTGGCATTCAACACACCAGACTTCAACACATACCGGCACACACCATGACTTCAACGACTTCAAATATTCCAAAAAGGAGTCTCGAATGCTCTCGATGCTCAAAGCGCAATCCAGCAGCACGATTCTCTCGATGCTTTATTTCACAGAATCCTTCGTAGAGACTTCATTTACTTTGTGACTCATATATCTCACCTCCTCATGTAGGCATCAGAAGAGTTTACACCTGAATCACAACCTCCTTTGGGATTTCGTTGTAAAATGGTAGTCGCCAGTGGGAGAGGGAAACTCAACGGTCGATGTACAAAAAATTGCATATAGATGTGGGTATGCAGGCCTGGATGGAATGTTAAGGATTCATGTGTAACACAAATTTATCGAGCTGGGTACAGTGCATAACAAAAAATTACTTTTGGTGATTTCCCATAGACAACGCTGAAGAGATTCTAGGCCTGCAAAAGTCAGCTAATGATTGCGGATAAAGTGTCACATAAAAATAGAAAAAGATCTAAATATTTTGAGTGAAATACTCAGATGGGAAGAAATGAATATTTGACTAGCAGATGAGACCACAAAACTAGTGGCTCAGATTTGACCCAGGAAAGAATTAGCTTGCTTTGATACCATGTTAAAAAAAATAAAAATAATGGATATTTGATTAAGATGAGTATTGAATGTATTAATATTCACATTGATGTAAATTTATATAAGTCTAGTGACCCTTGGTTTTATATTTCAAGTTCACATTCTGAACCAACTCTTAGTAAATT
Source organism: Pinus albicaulis (assembly GCA_034641835.2). Taxonomy (NCBI): domain Eukaryota; kingdom Viridiplantae; phylum Streptophyta; class Pinopsida; order Pinales; family Pinaceae; genus Pinus; species Pinus albicaulis. The sequence continues at coordinate 713,668,176 of CM076582.1, forward strand.
AGGTGTTCAACATGATCACATCACCTTAGATGCGAGATCGGTAGGTGGAGGGTAGCCTAGAAAGTTGGAAAGAGAGAACTTGGATATTTTGCAATAAAGGTGTGGTAGAGACAAAATAGAACTTTGTTCTCGGTAGGTGGAGGGTAGCCTAGAAAGTTGGAAAGAGAGAACTTGGATATTTTGCAATAAAGGTGTGGTAGAGACAAAATAGAACTTTGTTCAAGAATGTGCAATCTATAAAGATATCCACATTGAGTATGAAAATAATTTAAAAACTGATAACATGCACTATGTGTTTGACGAGGATAAAATCAACTATATTACTATACTTCAAGTCAATATCCATAACAAAATATCTGACGTCGAAAAGAGTATGAATATAAGCTAGAGTTGATATTCTCTTGAAGATAATTAAAATCAAACCATCAATCAATCAATAATTCTGTATACATTAAATTCCTTCATTGTCTTTGTGATGTGTGAGGTAGTAACCTTCGAGGTTTCGCTCCATGCATCACTCATCTCCAAATTTATTTGACATTGTTTGTCTAATTTTGAATTTTGAAGGGGAACTTTTGTCTTTATATATGGATGTGTGTATAGTGTATTTATTGGTTATTTTATTTAGTTTCATTTTTAGTAAAATATAAAATAACCATTTTTTGGCATTTTATTTGGTAAAAAATTTTATAGATATTTTTAAAAGTATAATAAGAAATCACATTTTTGACAAAAAAATACCCGATATGAAAATGCATTTTTATCTATTAGTTAAACTGCACTTTTAATTTAGTTAAAGTGAAACTTTAATTTATAAAACTATGCTTACTTATCTACATTTTTTTAAAGAGAAAGATTATGCTTTTGAGTATTTTATTATAAAATTATCACTCACAAAAAAGAATTTATCTTATTACATATATTCCAAAAAAACAATATTTTCATTTTTTCTTAATGGATAATTGCAATTAGAGAATGGTTTCAACACTGTTAAAAAAAACCTTGATGGGGGTGTATCAACATTTGGTAGGAGCTCCTCAGAGTACACCTCACGACGTGGTAGGTGTAATCATGTGGCACCATAAAGTGATGCGATGGGTCGGCGGTCGCTCGAACCCTCCAAACCCACCTTTGCTTGTTATATACTGTGGTGGTGATAGAATAACTATTTTGTTTTTTGGGCGATGAACTCTACTTGTAGGGTGGAGGATGAGAGCATTAAAGGCCAAGAAAGCTTGTCAAGTCCATGGGGTAGTTGGACCTCTACAGAGCGTTCAAAATCTCGTGTAGTGGCTTCTCTTCCAGGTTAGTATGTGTTCATTTCTAATCCTAGTTCCGTAGGAGGTTTTTCTCCCCTTTGGTGTGTTGAGGTCAAGTATGAAGGATGGAACCACGAGTGCCACCACAGGAGGGATTTTTTTAAGTTGGTGGGTACTCGACAGTGTCCAGGTTCTTGTTTTCATTTGGCTAAGGTATATTCTCATGTTTTGGTTGTTGGTGGTGGTTTTGAATTCGACATTCCCCATTAATGGGGAAAGGAATGACTCTGTTGGTGGCTGCGTTGGATTTATGAAGATACCTATCTCATTGACGGTTAGGGTCTATGGTGGCTCTTGGTTCTACTAAGACCCTTTGGAAAACCAGCAAAGGAAGGGGTGCCTTTGGTCGTTGGGAAATGTACATTTCCCTAGTTATGTTTCACCTAGTTGTGTATATTGAAGAATTGTGTGTGTCGTCGGGTATGCAGTTGCTTGGTTTTGGGAAAAGAGTTGTGGTCATCATTCCCTATTTTTATGGTGGACTGATAGTGGATTTGTGTCTTTTAGGAGATTTGGTGGAGTGGTTTTTTTCCAGCTTCATTCGTAGGCTTGGCTTAATAAGTGTTGTAGAGCTTCATCAGGTTGTGTGTGGTATTGTTCATGGAAGCTAGGGCATATGCAGGTGGTTGTTTCCTTATGGAAGGTAGTTCCCTCTCGAGTCATTCTGGGTGGTAGTATTTGAGATTGGCCAGTCATGCCTCACCAACATGGGTTCCCCCATCATGGAAGAGGACATCGAGGACATGCTGGATGAAAAAACAGTGGTTCGAACTCAACTTTAGAGGACAAGATCAACAGAGAATGAGTGGATGTGGTTTCTCTACCTCGAGAGAAATCACTAGGTAGAGTGGATGCTCTAGCCTCACTAGAAACCATATCAAATTAGTTGAGAGGCATCTAGGCCCACCTGGACATCTTGAGAGATCATCGGTATGAATATTGAGAATGAATTGGTGGCCTATTTTAATGACATCAAATTATGTGTCAATGAGATTCCAAGGCTACTTGAGAGTATCTGTTGCAATCAAATGCGCCTCAATGATCGCTTGTGTGATTTTTTGGCCCAAGTGGAGCAATTTTATTTCCATATGCATGAACGGGTTGGCTTCCATGCAGGCCCTCCTAGTCTTCTGCCCCACCAGACTACGTGACATGTTTATTTCAATTTCTTGGTATTTTTTTTCATCTTTTTGTAATGTAAGGATAGTAAGCCTATCAGAAATAATGGTTATTTGGTTGCCTCTTTTTTATGTCTTGTGTTATCACTAAGTTGGTACAGATGGGTTGCTCCACCAGACAATGTAGAGTAACTCTTTCATAACCAACTTCTGGCTGAAGATTAGCCTTTTCAACCTAAGAGGGCTCTCTCAAAGGTAAATATGATTTGTTCAAATGAAATTCAATCAAATGGCTAACTCTATAATAGTGTTTTGAGTGTATTTGTATGTAAGTGAAAATTGTATAGGATTTACTACCTTTGGGCTTATGGAGTCAGTGTTAAGGAACTCAGTGACAATGGTTCTTCTTGTGGAAGCTGAGGCATATAGATGTCTTAATGAAAGGAAAAGACACACAGATATACAATAATCTAATGCTTGAAGGAATTCAGATAATGATCTACATGAATTCTGAGTAATCAAACATTAAAATACTGAAATAAAAATAGCAAGATACATAAGACAAGTATTCATGAAAACATCAGATGAATCTCAGGTGAAGACATAACCAACAACCCAGTATACTACTGTTCAAAATTTTTTTACAATAGTAGTAGTGTAAAATAATCATTCAACCTCCTCCGATTCAATAATTTTCCTATTAATAGGCTTGCGAATCCTTACATGTAGTCTGCCATCTAGCTAGACCTTTGAATATTCTCAAAGACAAATTTTCTAAATAGGAAGCCTACTAAAAGGAGGGAATCTAGTGATGTTTCTGTTTCTAGGAGTTTAAAACCTATTAGGACTCTAACTCTATTTATTTCACTAATAACTTTTACATAATCTATTCATGATGGAACTTATCGAACATAACCACTTTGAGTGAGGTGGTAATATCCATAACCAAAAAATAAAACAACCAAACTGACATTAAGGGCTTGCTCCTCGAATTTTGGGGATGTGTTGTCATAGTTGATGATGTGTCCAAAATTGATGAGTTGGCAGTCTAATCACCCTCTTTGATGAGTGTTTTGACCAACACAATATTCATTGATACTCTTTGACTAATACATATGATTTTTTTGCTTCAAATATGTATTAAATTCTTGAAAATTTTTAAAATTCCTTTTCGCTACAAAAACAGAGGATTCTAGGCAAGTTTGTAGTCAAGTTTTGTAGCAAATTGATTTCACCAATCTATGCCACTTGTTAGCCCTCTTTGCTGATTTGGAAATGTTTGAATCAAATGAGCTAAATACAATTCTTTTCCCACCTTGATTTTGACCATAGCTATGATTTTAAGAAAAATGACACCTACAATGATTTCGTAGTGAAATCTGGGCTTCAAGTGTGGGATTTGCTATGAAATTGCCTAATTGGCAGAAAACTCAAATTTGTGCTTCTTTCTTCAAAATTTTTTCTATGGCTCTACAAGATGATATTATGAAGCATGATAAGGAAAACTTGGTTCAAAATACCTCTTACCCTCCTCAAGAAGCAACATTTTCACCTTCAGCAAGTTCATTTATTAATAAAAATGGAGCTATTTTTTCTAAAAATTAGGGCTAAGAAATGAGCTCCTATATCCAAATCCTTCATAGTTTTTGCAAAACGGGAGGAGGTTTTTTTCAATGCATTTGTGCTAAAGTAAAACCTCTTTTTTTTTTTTTGAAAAACATCTCCAGGTGTCTGGAATATGCATTTGAAAAAACATGTCTAAAACATGAAAAACACATTCTAAAAATAGAGCCCAAAGACATCTTCAAATCTCCCAATTTGTAGCACCTGTGTGAAAAGTGAAAGAGGTTAATGTTATTTGATCTATGCTTGAAAATAACCTCTCTCTAGTTTTAATAATTCTCCTCTGTTTTCCCAGAAGTGGCTCGTGAATTTGATTTCTCAAACAGTAAAGAAACACAGGAATTCCTTTGTATCTTCTGGTAAAATCTCATGCCACTAGCTTTGATGAAGTCTTCTGTAACACTAGGGTCTTCCATGACCAATTTTAGGTCTATATGTTCATACTTGACCATGCTACCACCATTTTTAGGCTTTTTATAGGAATTCATGCCTTGAAATACTAGCGCTGGTCAATTTCTGTTTTGACACCTATAAAATTTGCTTTGAGACAACAAGTTACTTCTGTGACATAGGGATTCATAAGCTGAGGACACCTACAGGATAACACTAAAGAAAATACTACTAGAAAAGGTAAGTTGTGGTTGTTTGAATTAGACATCAGACCAAGCCAAATTTGGGGAAAAGAAAAAAATGAGAAAACATGGTGATGTGAGGGGTAATGGTGTTCAAGCATGCATGTGACATCTTATGAAAAATAATGAGACTCGAGCTTTCATGACCAGATGCATAATTACCACTGGCAACAAGACAAAAATAATTTTCTCCCAACTTTAGCAAGAAAAACAATTTTTGTAGCGTTATTTGTGCTGCTAAGGGTAATTTTGCTACGAAATTGTTAAGCACTTCTTTAGCGAAATTGGACTGTTTTCATTGAATTTGCTGTGGACTGGAGAAAAAGTGCTAAGTGTCATAACTTTTCTTGCAATCACCTACTCAGTTAGCTTTTTAAAATTCATCGTGATATGATATTTTATTCCACGACTAAGGGCTATTAAAACTTCTTAAACTCTATACACATTTTGATTTTTTATTTTATTTTATATTATTTTATGACTTTAGAACCAACTAAGGCCTAACCTAACTTAGCTAAGGCAAACCTAGACAAACCTAATGGTTCTCATGGATAAAATCTAGAACCCCTCCTTTTCCCCTCTGTCTGTAGTGAAGCTAATGGGGCCATGACGCCTATTTTTGTACTTTGGATTTTACTGATGATAATATAATGATGCTTTTTTTTACCGAAAAAAAAAGCATTATTAAAAAAATAATATTTAAGATATCTATAACTTGTTAAATTCGAACTTAGATGAAAAAACATATAATCTTAATTGAAAATGTGAATATTAATTTATCATTTTTTATATATATTATAAAATGTTTTTCAAATGAAAATTTAGCTAGCTATATAAAATCTCATTTGAAAATGTATTTTTTAAATTTATAAATATGAAGCTAATATGGATATTATTTTATTATTTTTGATATAAGTGACCTAATTTGCATAAAAGTGTAAGTAGGAAGTCAAATTTATATCTCTAAATTATATTTGAATACACATCTAAAATAAGATGTAAGTATTTATAAGTATTTATATAGAATAAAGTCTAATAATTATTAATAACCATTACTATTATCAAGGGCTCACCCATGACTATGTTCTCCCCATCCAGGGGATTGAGACAAGGATATCCATTATCTATTTTCCTTTTCAATTTGGCCATGGAAGATTTGAGAAAGATGTACAAATACTTATGTGCTAAAGGATTTATCTCTGGCCTAACGTAGTATAGTGATGATCTCTCTATCATATATCAACAATTTGTGGATGATTTTGTGCTATTTGGGCCTCCCAACCTTAAGGAAGTTAAAGGAATTAAACATATCCTCAGCATTTTTATTGATGCTTCAGGGGAAAAATTCAATAAGGAAAATACCTATATTTTTTTCTTTAATTTCCCAGAGATAGTTCAAGTCCATTTAACAAGAGTATTATGTTTTCGTCGGGATCAATTGAAATCAAAATATCTGGGATTTCCCCTTAGACTTTATTACAACAGAGTGGTGACATGGGAGGATCAAATTGAACGTATGTGCAAACATATCAATAATTAGTATTTTAGGACACTAAACCTTTCAGGGCATCTAGTACTCACTAAATGTTTCTTACAAGAAATCCCCAACTATCAACTAGCAGTAATTCCTATCCCAAAAATGTTATGTGACCATCTTCACTCAATATGGACAGATTTTCAATGGAAATGTACTTAGAAAGCTCATAAGTGGGCACTAGTTAGTTGGAACACACTCATTTTTCCTAAGATATTGGGAGGTTTGGGTCTACGAGACCCCAAACTAATTAGAAAAGCATATGGTATGAAGCTATGGTGGGCTTGGATCCAAGGGGGTCTAGAACTATGGAAAAGGATTTGGCTTAGAAAATATACACCATTAGCAACACATGTGACACACCTTAGCTTTCAGGGTAATGGTAAAGGATTCTAGATTTGGCTATGGGATCAACAGTGTAGGGAATTGGCAAGGAAGTTCACCTTCTGGTATATTAAAGGAGGAACAAAACAATCCTCTTGGGAAGATGCCTGCAACAATTCCCTCCTTCAGACAAATATTTACACTTATTCCCTACTAAAACTTTGAATCAGGGATTGGGAGCACACATGGTATCAGACTTATGGCTACCTCAAGTTGGAAAGCCACTATAGAGACAATGGAAGGGCATAAAAGATTTGGGGAGTCTTATAGATCACTTACCATAGAAATAATTCAGCTCGGTAATTGCAGATAGAAAAATAATATTTTATCTTAAGAATGGTATTTTGAGGTGGGGACAATAATCAATTAGAATATTCTCACTTAAAGAATCTTAATTGCTTCTAGAAATTTGGGGACCGCAAGAATATGAGGGTGTGGAAATGGATTTGGGAGAGCTTGTGGTGGCTAAAACCATTTTCATTCCTGTGGTTGTTAGCTCGAGGATGCACTCTTACTTGGGATCGGCTCGGGAGGAGGGATTTTGTGGGCCCGTTGTTTTTCCATCTATGTAATCACGCAGAGGAAATTGTGAAACTCCTATTTCTCTCATGTCCCGTTGCAATGGAGATTTGTTCAATCATTCCCCAAATATTCAGGTGTAATCTCCCATCTTTAGTTGATCTCATGACTCTATTCAAATATTGGATCCAACATAAATACTAGAATCCCATAGTCTCCTGGATCTAGAAATTGGTTTTGGGTTTCACGTTATGGAATATATGGAGGAATGAAATCTTTGTTATTCCAAATGAAAATCCTCCAACTAGAACATATCAAGAATTTTTTTTTCCTAAACATAAGATAAACTATATTTTCCTCCCCAGGGAATATGGATAATTGGCAGGTTGATGACTGAAAAGATTTTATTCTAAAGGCTCTTAATCCTTCAATGGTGATGCCTATATTCTCCCTTGTGCACAGTTCAATGCATCTTATCGCTAACGCATACAAAACACCTCCATTGACATTTATTCAACTTAGTTTTGATGGCACTTCAAAAGGAAACCCAAGAAAGGATGGGTATGGAGGAATTTTTTAGGATGAGCAATTTAATGCAATGCATCTCTTTGAATGGTATAGTGGTGTTACCATAAATAACTTAGTGAAAATATTAGAAATGGAGAAGGGTTTACAATAACATCTAGGCAAGGTTTTAGATTTCTCCATATTCATAGAGATTCTTAGGTAGTACTACTTAACAGACTATCCCACATAAAACTATGAAGAGTTGGCAGTTGAAGGATGTAGTATCTAGTATAAGGGATATCGTCCCTCGATTCCACTACATTATTATTCATTATACTTGTAGGGAAGGGAACACAATGGTGGATGCACTTGTGAATTGGGGGTGTAGGGAATTCCAACTCACACTAGATACCATGTGGTTAGTGATATCAATAAGGGATGACATAGACACAATTAAAGTTTTGATACAAAAAGGTGGGGCCAAGTTTTCAATAGTCCTCATTGGGGGTGATACCACTAAGCCACACCCTGACAAAAAGCATGATAACATGATGAAGAAGAGAATGGAAAAAGTATTTGTGACATTTAATACATATGTTACTATTTCCACATGTTCGATGGGATTCATTGCATGGCTCCTACCGGAACCCATGCCTCCAAGTTACTCACCCAGTCTTGTCACTGTAAATGCGGTAGTTGGGTAGGCATTACAGAGTAGTACGAGGGTATATTGTTTCATAGTCTCTCTCAGGGAGGAGTTATGGCTACCTTAATGAAGGATCAATTGGAGAATCTCCCAGGATCTCTTACATCACATTATTCACGCTTATTCATGAGAGTATGATGTTTGAACGACTGGAGGGTGTTGAAGAGTGTGTTGGGCTTTTCAAATGTCTATTCAGTGATCCAACATTCACCACAAGCACTCCTCTCATATTCATCATTGTATTCTCATCTGAGCTTTATATCTGCATGGACATATATCCTCAGTGGAAAATTATTTACGACAGTAAGCTCGTCTCACAACCTTAGGCGAGTTCTAGTATTTATGGTATACTTATCCTTCTTCAATCACTTATCACCTTTCTGATGATTAATCTCTAGTTATGGTAGATTATGTTTCAGTTACATTAATTTTTGTCAGGAATTCTCTTGTTACTTTTGTGAAACCATCACTAGGTCAGTGGTATTCGTCTTGTTCCTCCATAACACTGGTACAAGACCGTATTATCACCTTCGTCACTCAAAATATTTGAACCCATTGGTGTATCCTTCAACTTCCCTGTCTTGGTATGTGGAGTTTGGTATCCAGGCTCCTCCATCTGGTTCTAAAAGGGTGAGTTTCGTGTGGTCTCTTGTTATTTCTCCTTTCTAGGTCATTTACCCCATGGTTAAGTGTCCATCTCTTGCACTGCATTCTATCGATGGATTCTAGTTTGGGTCTCTCGTGGTTATCCACTTGATTTATACAGAAGTTCCACTAATCACACTCCTCATTTCCTATATTGTTTGGGGTGATACATTTTTTCCTTTTGCTCGGGTTCTCTCACATTTTCTCACAAGTATCCATAGTCAATTCTCATTTCTTCTTTTGACCAATCAATTATTGTGGTTATGGGGGGGAACCTCTAGTTTCATGGCTCCAAGACAACACCAACTTAGTCATAGGGGTAGACGGTCAACCTCCTATTCATACACATGTAGGCTATTTGGATGGGATTCAATGGTGAACTTATTTTAATCTATCCCTCTGGATGTCAGAAGAGAGAACCTAATATTAGAGTCAAACGAGTTTAGAGGAAGATCTTATTTCTCATATTTTGAAGTCTCTAGACATAGATGAAATTGGCTTCCGAGCTCGAGGTGGTTCAAGAAATGTTTCCTCTATTTTATTCACTCCATCATCCAACACCAACAACTTGACATCCTACGAAACATGATTATAAGGGAATGTTGTCGCTACTACAACACCCTCAAAAATTTCACTATATTCGAATTTTGGATCCTACTTCACCATCATATCTATTGTTTCCTTGCTATCGAGTGTTGTTTCAAGTCATTCCATATGTTTGAAGTGTTCTTGATTATCCTGATGTGTCATCATGTTGATTAGAACATCTCTAGTGTATTTCATGGTCATAACATCGTCGCTTGTTGTAAAACAACAATTTTGGTCACATTCACACATAAAGTATTTGTTGTACTTGCGGAATGTATATAAAGTGGTGTTTTGATGTCAATTTATCATTGTTAAATATTTTTTAAGTTTCACTAATTAGTTGGTACATGTCACACATTATTTTATATATAAACTAATTGTGTTCGCCCCTTGTTCTATCTTTCAGAATTAGGAAAATTTTAGTTGCAAATTGAACCCATTAAGGCAAGAAGTACATGATTGCACTCTTAAGACTTGATAGGGAATCCTTCGTTGTTTGGAAGTGCACCTTGTGACCTCCAAGAGTGCATAGCACACTCCTAAGTATATTTCCCCCTTCCTTGTTTCAAACTATGCCCTTGAAGAACTGAGCCTTCCTTTGAAAGCATTCCTTCAACTCAAAGAAGTGTCCCCTCCTTGAGAGAATGAGCACACCCAGAAGACCTAAAGTTTCACTCCCTCAGCCTTTATCAATGCACCTAGTGTCCTATTTGGAATATTTAAGTGCATGAGCACACTCTGAAGCCCTGAATCCCTATTGTTTGTCTTCCAACACTGTGCCCTGCACCCTCCTTCTCCTTCTTAAGCACATGTGTAGACCCTAAAGCTCCGAAGCCTTTCCCTTCAGCCTTCAGATCTGTGCCCTATAGCCTCCCTTTCTACCTTGAGCGCACAATGCACTTGGGAAGCCCAAAGCCTCATCCTTTTTCCTTTGGACATGCACCCTGCACCTTCCTTTGAGTTTTTCTCTCTCCTCTTGAGTGCATGAGCACATCACGAAGCCAAAAATATTCCTCTCTTCAACCCTTCAGCCTTTCAAAGTGCACCCTTATACAAAAAATCTCTCCTTTCTCCTCCAAAGTGCACTATTATGAAACAAACATAAAATATGCATGAAAAATGTTAGAATAGGATAATTTTTAGTATGATGTTTACTTTCCATGAGTGGTTTTAGTTACATGTATTTCTAGAACAACATGGAAATAATTCATGAAGAAGGTTGGGGAAAGAAGGAATATAAAGGAAGTAACAAAGAACAAAGAACACAATGAAGTCTTGATGATATAAGCACCTTGAAGACTCCATAATATCAAATACCATTTGGTGGGTGAAGACATCAATGATCAGAAGCTGCATGCTAGAGAATAGATAGGAGTGGCAGCCATGTCAATATTGAAGAAATTCCATGTCATCAATCACTACAAGTCCAAGTCACCAATAGTAGTGGCTTGTCACGTCCTTATCACATGATGATGTGGAAGTTATGATGTAATCATGTAATCATTGTAAATGAAAAGAATTTGAATTCCAAGAGTCATGTATGGACAAAAGAGACATGTATAAGTGCAGAGATTTAATACCAAGAGTCATATGTAATTCCAAAAGTTGTTTGGAAGTCCAAATGCTCTAGAAGTCCAAAGGTCATTAGAAGTTGGAAATACAAGAGTCATTCCTTAAGTAATAAAATGATCCTCATTTCTCATGCAAAGGACTTTTAACCTTGGATTCTCCTAGAGGCATTAGCGAGATAAAGATAGTAGTTTTGGGGAGAAAGTAGTGGCTCTAATGCTCCACTATTGGAGCTAGTCATGTTCATTGTACTTATGTATCTTGAAACTTTTGCTTAATACTTAAAGCCTTTTGGCCATCACGTTTTCATGCATGGGTTGTGGATGTTTTAGGACTATTATTCTAATGTTTGCAATTCATGTTGGCTTTCACATGCACTACAATAATTGAACTATTTTGGTGACTTTGGTGCTAAACTTGTGGGAAATGTGTTGTAATTATTTAAAAATCGTGGAATCTATGTGAACTATTTCCCTCGATGCTCAATGATTCTCTCATGTTTATGTGTGTGTGTCTCCATCATATTAGTATTATTATTTATCTTTTAGAGACTCACTTTATCTTCCTTACAATGAAGAAAATTGATACATTGACAATTTAAACTTCACAAGGAACACTCTCTTTCCCATTCAAAAGAACATATGTGCGTCTCTCTCGTTCTAACTACTTAAGCCAAGGATAATATTTAAGTACACGAAAAATTTTATCACCCAAAAAATGATCACTTGGCCTTTTCTTAGTAGGTGGATTGAAGTACACCATGTAAGATTAATTTTACCATAGTAAAATCCATTTCAACATAGGAAATGATTTAGTAAGTTATTTCAGACTAAAATTAGAAAACCCCATGAGAATAATTGAATAAATCATTATTTATTTAATTTTCTCTAGGAATAATTATAAAATCATTATTTGATAATTATTCCTTATCACATTTTACTAAATCACCTTGGAATAATTAAATAAATCACTATTTGTTTATTATTCCTTAATTTTATTTTTGGAATAGTTGTTAAATCATTATTTAATAATTATTTCAAATTCACTCCTTCCTTAATCATCGCGAAGTGATTAAAAATCATTTTATTTATTAATTACTTCTAAACAAATATATTTGACCATTTTGAATATATTTTCCCTCTCCAAAAGATATAATAAAGTATTCCCATGAGTAAGATCTTCATTTGGTCAATAATATTTTATTATTTTCAATTTTTGAACCTAACCCAATACTTTTCTATAAATAAGAGGGTTTTCCATTTTTTCTTCACCATGATCACTATCATCATCATCACTATAATCTTCTCACATTTGAGCTCCCTTTTGAGTTCCATTTTTGTTTTGGGTTTTCCATATAATGAGAAAGAGAAACAAATTTTTGAAGCACAAGGACATGAAAGAACCCATCCCACAAAGGGGGATTTGTAGACCCATTTTATAGATCTCCTTCTCCAGGTGTTTCAATAATAAAATTATTCATTCAAAGCTTTCTATTGGGTTATTACACTGGTTATTTCTTGATTTCCTGTGATTTGGGTTGCATGTGATCTTTCTATTGCAGGTTTTTCTTATTTTGTCATTGCAGATATGAAGTGTAAACAACCATATCTTTTTGTTAGGATCACTTGTCACCATTGACCTAAGTAAAGCATTTTTGGTACACTTTTTCAAAATCTTTACACTAACAAATGGTGACTCCACTAGGTCTTTAGCAAAATTTGTCATCAAAAAATAATGATTCCACTGGTATAGTAATTCAAATCCTTGGTGACTTTTGTTTCAAAATTCTTTAGTTTTTTTCTAGCTATTTCTAAGCTATCAATTTTGATTTTTTATATCTTTTTTTTCTTTTTTTTTGGAAAATTCTTTGATTATGTTGGTTTTCTGCATCTTTCTGCAGGTCACAGGTATAAACCGAGTAGGAGACAACATAATATGGGCGAGATATGTCGACCAAGAGTCCTGGGAGCAAAACACACTTTTTGGACCCAAATATTCATTTTGCAACACACTTTTTGGCTAGTTTTTCACATTCCAATGGTCTTTTCAGGTGAGAAACTGAATTTTGCACTTTTTTAGATTTGTTTTTCAGAATTTATGAATGTGTTGTGTGCATACTGGGAAGGGTTTATCTTCTCTCTTGATTCACCCATAGGACTATATTATCTTAGCAATTTATCATTGAGGAAGGAAAAATCGCCCTAGGTTTTAGAGTACACCTTCATCTTGTAGGAAGAGATTTGTTGAGGTGGAGTTTGAAAAATAACAGGAAGAAGGGCTTCAAGCATAGACTGTTGAAACAAGGGCACCTAGAACAACATCAGCTAAAGTGTTGGAACAGGGTCTCCTACAAGATGTGAAACTGGTCTGATTTTGTATATTTTTTATTATATTTGGTCTAGCGCAGGGGTTTTGGGGTGGGTCAAAGCCCCAAAAGCATTGTAATGGGTCAAAGGGTAGACCTAGAGTCCACAAACCATGGTTTGCGGACCATAGGAAATATTAGGCTAGATTGTTATAAATAGAGGGACATTTTGAATTGCAAGGCAAGAAGATGATGAGATCTTGATGCGAATTGAGGCTTAGTAGATGTGTTTCGGTTTTTAGGGAAAGGACTCCTGCTGGCTGTGTGCGTGGAGATCCAAAGTCCTGCTATGTGCAGACCCTTTTGCTATGTGCACACGTCAGATTTGGGTATTGTAAGAAGGAATTGAAGGATTAATGAATGAGAAAGGTTGTTGTGTAGCTGAATGTATTTGTACTATTGATGCAAATCTTTGATAGCCGCTGTGTTATGCATATTATGTGTTAAGCTGCGAAAGTACTGTGTTAAGTGTTTCTTCTGCATCTGGTTCTATTCTGTTATGTTTTATGAGAATAACTGTAATGCTACACTACTATTTTAGAAGTATATGATTTATTGAGTACAGTAAGTATAGTTGACCTTGCGCACGTGGATGCCAAGGAGATCTATAGATCCGGTTCTGAGATAGACGATCTGGTCATTATAAAGCTAGACACAGCTCTGCTTGGCTTACCTATCTTCTCTCAGGGCATGGAAACCCGGTTCCAGCACCCACCCATACTGCTTTGGGTGAGACTTTGAATTGCGCAAGCAGGTCACTACCGAAAGGGCCAGTAGTATAGGGGTTTGTTGGAAAACCTTAACCTCTGAACTTGGGTCAGGACCCCTCGAGCCAACAAATTATTCCATTGTTCGTAGAGTTCCAAAAGTGTTGGAAGGACGAACGATTCACTCAGTGGAATCCAGGGCTGATCCAGTAGCTGGAAAGGACTGATAATACCATCACTCACATGGTGGATCACTGGGTGGACAATGTGCTAGGAGGGTTTGTGACAGAATTTTCCATTGATCAGTTCGTCTCCTACTCTGAAGCAGAGCATAGATTCTTTAAAGGTTTCCGGGGCAAGTTTCTAAAGACATTACCCCTGTTGATTAAGATATTACTGTGTGAGAAGAGTATTTTGTGTAGTCATATTGAGTGAATGACCTCAGATCCAGACGAGAGCATGACACATAGTGGTAAATACTATCGAACCAACCTTGAAGGGGGAAGATTTGTCTATATCCCTCTACAAGAGACGGCTGCGCAGACCCCCCCAGCTACACCACCGTCCAAGCTACGCAAAGGTAAGAATTCGCCCATACCACCACCTTCGCCAGACAGTGATATGGTTGCGCACCTGAAACTACCTACCTTCAAGGGGGTAGGAGATGAGGATATGGATCGATTTTTGTGTGTTACATATTCCGTATGGACTGCACAAAATGTGGCAAGCAATATGGTGAAGAGGGAGAAACTTTCCCTGGCATTCGAAGAAAGAGATTTGGATTGGTATATGCAATACATATCTCAGAACGAGAACACATCTATTTAAGGTATTAAGGATGCTCTGAAGCAACAATTTCAAAAGCCAAAATATCACTCTCAGTTAGTAGCAGATGTAAAGGATTTCAAGCAAGGAGCATTTGAGTCTGTATGGGAGGCTGATTAGCGACTAAAAAGAGCATTCAAGGAAGGAGGATTTGAGTATGACGATTGAAAATAGTCATCGATATGTTGTTGCCTCACCTGCGCATACCAATGAGTCACAAAACTTTCGAGTAGCAGGAAAAAGCTGTGGAAGTCGCTATGAAACTAGAAGTTGTGCCCAAAGAAGATATTTCATTAGGAGTACAACAAATTTAGGAGAAACTCGGAGCTATGCACATGGAAATTCAGACCCTACGAAAGGAAGGAGGAAAAGGAGCTAGCACAGACCTATGGTGCATATGATGTCGAGCATCTGGACATACGAAGGATCAATGCCCACTACTAGCAGATTACATGCAGGCAGGAGGACCTAGTCTGGTGCATCTAGGAGCAAGTGGAGAACCCAATCTGTCACGTCTAGGCTCAAGCGGATCTATGTTGTGGTGCGATGACTGCCGTGTAGAAGGGATGCATGATACAAACCATTGCCCCTGGCTAGGTGCGTACGTCTTGGAACTGAAGCAACAATGGTGTAGATTTTGCTGGTCGGCAGGACATGATGAGCAGAACTGTCGAACTTATGATTTGATGATAGATCGAGGAAAATTTTACAGGGTGTGATCAAACCCTATGTCACCCAGATCTCCCACAAACTTTGGTGGCTCCCCAGCGAGGGGCAAGAAAGGTCGGGGAGGAAGTGCAGGTCGAGGACACGAACAACTAATATGTTATAACTACGAGGAAGTAGGACACTTTGCAAGGGACTACCCAAATCCCACAAGGCAATCCTGCAAATATTGCAGCCAACTGGACCATGTGATTGAAGATTGCCCGATCTTAATAGAAAAAATGCAGGAAAAGTAGCCCACCCCTACGTAGAATGTGCAGAGAGTTAAAGCTAAGTTATGGAACATGGACCCAAGTGTGAAAGTCATAACACGCAGTGGGATGGCCACCCGGGGACCAAAGGAAGAGGTTGCCATGGATCCTTTGACCCGCCAAGAAGGATTGAACATGAAACAATGGCCACAGCTGGCTAGGACTTCACTAAGGAAGAAGCAGCTACTGTGCAAATACCGACACACCCTAAGACAAATGAGGGGGTCGAGCCCTTCTTGCAGGCATGTATAAAGCTGCTACGTAACCCAAAGGATGTAGAGAACCTGTAGGCATTAATGAATAGCTTTGCAGCGTGGCCCGATCCGACCCCAGGAACCAAGGATGTACACAAACTATACCGGTATCAAAAACACACCGGAAGAGAAATGCAGTTGACTGCGCAGATTGGTGACTATGAGATAGACGGGGTTATTTTAGACCTTGGGTCAGATGCGAACGTGTTACCTAAACAAAAATGTTAACGAATGGGAGAACCTAAGTTGGAATGGTCCACCATCCAGCTGCGCATGTCGAATCAACAAAATATCATCCCTCTGGGAAGGCTGCCCAAAATCATGGTAGACATCGTAGGAGTAAGGGCCCAAGCTGACTTTGAGGTTATAGAAATCGTAGAAGATGCGGACCACTACCCTGCGCTCCTTGGACTGGACTGGGCTATAGATATGGGGGGTGTTATCAATCTCAAAAAGCAAAGCATGGTGTTTGAAAATAACGGTACAGGAGTAATAATACCATTGGATCCCGTGGAAGGTGCGCGGTATATAGAGCCAGCGCGTGATGAGGAGGAAGTAGATCACATTTACAAGTTGACTACGTAGGACGAAGATTGGATTAACCACACGGCAGAAGGCGTACTCTGCTGGGAAAAAGGCAGTGAGGTTTCAGCGCTACGATGTCTTTGGGTCACAAGAAACTTTTGCTGCATCTCCTCCGAGGTAAGAGACCTACCCTACTTTGGGGATTCGGGTAACATTAGGGAATTTTTCTATGCATTCAAAGTAGAAGTTCCCAAGGGACGTAGGCTATGGGCCCTAAAGCTAGCCCTGCGCGGAACACCTACGCACTGGTGGGATAAGCATGGGAGGGAATTCCACAATTGGGAGGAATGTCGAGATAATATGATCCTACGATTTGAAGCTCCAGCAGGGAGACGGATAAAAAATTTCCTTGGATCAGAAGATCCACACAGATATTTTCTCGCATGGGAAACGGAGTGGTGCGATAGAACCCCAAAAGAATGGGTCCACCTATTTATCCATGCTCTGGGATTGTGTCTAGATGCATGGCATGTAGACGCGGAGCTGCATCAACACACTCGCCATTGGGATACTTTTAGGGACGATTTTTTGCAAACATTTAGGATGGTGGAGGGCACAAGAGCGTTCAACGTAGCTTTGAAAAACACTGATGCCTTGACTCAGGGTAGACCACACTTGTAAATCGCATCTGAATCATAGGGAATGTAGGTACCACACATGGTTGAATACTGCAGCCTCAGCCCGATGAGAGGAAAGGATGATCCCCAACCTATTCCAAACTCAGAACTAGACAGGATACGCATGGTTGCCAAGTTGTTTAGGCTGCACTTGAATCGCATTACAACACACCCTACTTCGGCTATAATTAAGGATGCGCAAGTAGCACGGATGCTTCATCCAAGGTCATTAGATCCGTGGGAAGGCCATAGGGTGCGAACGATGACAGTCAGAACACTGAACTCTGGTAAAAAGGGAATGTTACCGTTACGGAAGACAGGCGGCTGGCAATTAATGAGGCAATTTCTTTATCGTTTTCTTGATGGTAAGTTCCAAGTAAGATTCACCTTACCATTGGAAAACCATGGGCACTATCAAGGAGAAAGGATAACTCTGACCAAGGTTCCATATCATCTCTGTAATCTGCATGTATTGCTCTGCTACATGATTTTATGGACCTTTAGCATTCTGTTTGTACCAAATAAACCCACTTCTGCTGCCTACGAGTCTCCAAATTCAGGATCCCCTCCTTACATTACTATGGTAGCCCCTAACCCCGTAGACGCTTTGGCACCTACTAGTCCAGAGCCTACAGACATTACGTTGATAGGGTCTAGTGACGCTGAAATTGATCAGCTAATTGCCCTCTGGCTCCCTGCAGGGAGAATTGACGTTGAACCCTGCACGAATTGGCATCAAAGCTATATGATGGAAGTTAATGCCCCTTCCAAACCTAAGATGATAGCAGGATCCATTCAGACGGGCTCGGAAGCAGCCACGAAATATGTAACGCAATTGCCGCAGGTTACTGTAAAAGCTGACACGGTCGACTCACAGCTAGTCCTACAAATGAAAGGGCTGACTAACAGGGATACTACATCCCCCCAGGGTATGAAGTGGCACAGGGAGCTTGAAAAGGGGCCCCCAAAAAAGCGGCATGCCCAATGCCTGGAATATGACACAACAACCATGCTGACTGATGGTGATCTCGAGCAAATCACGAACACACTTTCTCTAGCTACAGAGGATCAGTGGGCAGCTATAGAAGCACAACAAAAGGTTGCAATTGACGCCATGCGGATTGAGATTCGAGACCTCCAGGAAAGGAAAATAAGTTGCACCCTACCAACAGTACCTGACTAACTGCAAATGAAAGCCGTGCTTATTTGTTGCCTAGCACTGTCCTGGTCAGCGCCCACCTTCCAGTGGATACGGGACTATAATTGGACTTGGAAAAGCTGCCCCACGAGGTGTTACAGGGCCTCCACACCACTATGCTTCAAGAGATCCATCATCGCGACTGGAGTGCACAACAACAGCTCGATGTGGCCACGTCGATCATCGCATGACAAACTGCAGACATATCCCTTGCTATCTCGCAGACGGCGTAGCTCGAAATAGTGGTCCAACAGCTCGACACAAAGGTCTTAGATGAGCTCCTGGCTACAGCTCCACTTCGGGCTACAGTAGAACACTTGGTTGCAGCACTAAAGGAGTCTAGAACCGAAATACAGACCCTCAAGACCCAAATGGACTGGAAAATCACCACATTACAAGCCCAATCACAGCCTGCCACACCTCCGGAGGTATGAGCCTAGTGTGCTGCGTTGGTAACCGAAGCTATGTACATCATTATGGGACAACTTACTTAAGGTACTCAGTTTCTCGAGTCGGCCATGCAACTCTGGTTAGCAGTCTAGTTCAACCCGGTTCTTGAGAACGTCAAAGAGGACTTACGACAAAAGGAAGCCAGTTTCAATCAGATCAAAGCTACCTTGCCCTCCTTAGTCCTTGCGCAGCATCTGGCACGCTTGAAGACTAGCAACGCACTCTGAGATACGATTGCGGATCTCTGATGAATGAAGCATGCCATCACAAAACGCTTGAAGCCATGGGCTGATGCCACCCTCCATCTATCATAGGATGCTAATGGCGCGATCAAGCGACTCAACCAGATATTAGAACGGGTTACTGTGGCTACTAAAGGTCTAACCTCCCAGAATCTTATAGACATCGCGCAGAGTGTTGCTTCTTAGTGTCAAGAATTGTTACCTCCGCTGATCGTAGCCATAAATGCCATACATGCGCAAGTAGAGACCAGACCACCACAGTGACTCGGGACGAGTCACAAGATTGTGTTGGGGGACTATTGGAACAAGGTCTCCTACAAGCTGCGAAACTGGTCCGATTTTGTATATTTTTTATTATATTTAGTCTAGCGTAGGGGTTTTGGGGTGGGTCAAAGCCCCGAAGGCATTGTAATGGGTCAAGGGGTAGACCTAGAGTCTACAAACCATGGTTTGCAGACCATAGGAAAGATTAGGCTATATTGTTATAAATAGAGGGAAATTTTGAATTGTAAGGCAAGAAGATGATGAGATCTTGATGCGAATTGAGGCTTAGTAGATGTGTTTGGGTTTTTAGGGAAAGGACTCCTGCTGGCTGTGTGCACGAAAATCCCAAGTCTTGTTGTGTGCAGACCTTGTTGCTGTGTGCGCAGGTCGAATTTGGGTATTGTAAGAAGGAACTAAAGGAATAATGAATGAGAAAGTTTGTTACGTAGCTGAATGTATTTGTACTATTTATGTGAATGTTTGATTGATGCTGTGTTATGCATATTCTGTGTTAAGCTACAAAATTACTGTGTTAAGTGTTTCTTCTGCATCTGGTTCTATTCTGTTATGTTTTATGAGAATAACTGTAATCCTGCACTACTATTTTAGAAGTGTATAATTTGTTGAGTACAGTAAGTATAGTTGACCTTGCTCATGTGGATGCGAAGGAGATCTATAGATCCGGTTTTGAGATAGGCGATCTGGTCATTATAAAGCTGGATGTAGATCTGCTTGGCTTACCTACCCTCTCTCAGAGTGCAGAAACCTTGTTCTAGCACCCACCCATACTGCTTCGATTGAGACTTTGACCTGTGCAAGCAGGTCACTACCAAAAGGGCCAGTAGTATAGGGGTTTGTTGGCAAACCTTAACCTCCGAACCTAGGTCAGGACCCCTCGAGCCAACATAAATCATGGGTTCTTGAAACCAAAATTCCTAGGGAATCTAAGAAAGCATATAAAAAATCCACTCATGTACAAATTGTGGTGAAGAAGAGAAAATTAAAGAAGCAATTCGGTGCAAATAATCCCAAGAAGAGAGTGTGGATAATTTTTACACCATCAACTACACCAATATATGAGGAATGTATTGATACAATGGTACCAAAGGAGTATGAGGGATAGCAGAATGAAGAGAGAGAATAATAATTTGTAAGAGAACATACCTCGACACTTGAAGTTCATGTTATTAAACTTGAATCAAAGGAATATGAGAAACAACAAAAGGAGAAGGAGCTAAAAAAGGAACAAGAAGATGTATCTTTAATAGTTAAGTTTGAAACTGACCTCCTTATTCAACAAATTTATAAATTGAAGGAGGAAAATGAGAATTTAAGGAACAAATTACCATGGTTGAAGGGAAACTTCAGTCTAGAAAACAAAATGTATTATAAACCCTAGTTGAAGCGGTAGAAGTAATGTCAGTTAGATTTTGTGATGGATGTTATGAAGTGTTGGAGGAATCAGGTTATATAATTCCAATCCCTATTTCGGTTGGAATTTAAGTTGGATAGCAAGATGAACAATTCCAAATTTTGTTCCACAATAACGTGTTGAATATATTTCTATTACATAAGAACTAGCAGTTGAAGTATAATAGGATGGATTTTTTTGGATGCGAAATGATGTAGATATGGACATGAAAATACTTAAGCTGGGGGGAGATATTGGGATGTGAAATTGGCATATTTTTGCTCTCATTTTCCAACCCTTTTCTTTACCTTATTTGATTCTCGAGACCATACTCTACCACTGTAACAACGATGATCAACTTTGGTATGTCTATTTTTATAGTCATGCAACACAACAATCTACTTCCAAAACCAGAGTCCTCATCAGATTCTTGGTATGATTACACTGGAAGAGGCCTTCTTAGGGATAAAGTTGGATGTGTCGCACTTGATGATTTTTAGAGACACTGTTTACAGAAATGTCTCTAAAGAATAAAGGAAGAATATTGAGTTGAAAATAGAGTTGGGGGTACTTGTGGTTTACACAAAAACTCCTCACAACTACTGTGTGTACTTACCTTCCCTCAGAATGACAGTTTTTCGAAGGGATGTAAATTTTGATGAGAAGAAAGCGATGTGGTTCTTTCTTGAGGGGGAACTTCAAATCCAACTATAAGAGTAGCTTTTATCTCCAAAGGAGGAGTCTCAAGAAGTTGTGGAGCAACCAAAAATTGAGGAACAAAGAGTGGATACAACCACTCAAGCTAAACCTTATTGAGAAGGTAGGAAAAGAACAAGGGAAACTGATAGATTAGTTCAGGATACAAGGGAGAATGCGGATTCTCCTTAAAATTTTATCAGGTAAAGAAGGTCACCTGAATGGTACATTGGGTACATGGCTCTAATGACTGATCTTATAGAAACTGAGCCATCCTCTTTCGAGGAAGAAATAGATAAAATTGTATGGGTTGATGAAATGGTTCAGGAATACGAATCCGTTGTAAATAAAAGTGTTTGGGAAGTGCTCCCAAGACTATCAGATAAATCAGTTGTGGGTTCCAGATGGATCTTCAAGGTAAAGCATGTAGAAAACGGAAGCATAGAGAAGTATAGCACCAAATTTGTGGCCAAGGGGTACTCTCAATTTGAGGGAATTGACTGTGAAGATACCTTTTCTCCTGTAGCATGGTACTCATCCATTATATCAATTCTTTCACTGTTTGCACAGATGGGGTGGAAGATCCACCATATGGATGTAAAAGAAACATTCTTCAATGGGGAGGTGTATATTGAGAAACCATAAGGTTTTGAGAAATTTGATCAAGAGTATCATGTGTGCAAAATAAAGTGAGTGTTATACGATCTCAAACAAGTACCCTATGCTTGGTACACCAAGATCGAAAATTATCTCACCGGTTTGGGCTTTACAAAAAATGAAGCGAATGCAAACCTATATCAAATCTTGGTAGAAGGTAATTTTTTGATTATTGTCTTATATGTTGATGATTTTATTTTAACTAGTGATGAGAAGATGATAAAATATTTTAAGGAGGACCTTGCAAGAAAAATTGAAATGAAGTACATGGGTCTCATGCACTATTTCTCCAGGTTGAGAAGCATGGAAAGGTGATGGGGAACTGTTTGTGTCTCAATGCAAGTATGCAAATGAGATACTTCATAGATTTGCGTGGATATTTGTAAACCCATGGAGACTCCTCTTGAACCAAATGGAGGAAAGAGGATGTCGCATAAGGTGAAGAAGTGAATGATACCATTTATTAGCAGGTAGTGTTCATTGATGTATATTGTGAACACATGAACAAATATGTGCTATGTAGTCAACCAACTAAGGAAAGCTATGGTCAGGAAAACCAAATTATTTTGGAATGAATATAAGCATGTTTTACGGTACCTTAGATGGACTACCTAGTTTGTATTATGGTACAAACAGACAGAGGGAGTGAAGTTGTGTGGCTTCATAGATGCACATTGGGCAGGGAGTCCATGAGACTGAAAGAGCACATCATGTGTAATTTTTAGTGTTGGTTCCAAAGATAATTATTGGTACAATAGAAAGAAAATATTTTTGGTGCTCATCTGAAAAGAAGCATAATACATGGCTGCAAGTCAAGAAACATGTGAGGTGATTTGGATGAGAAAGATACTTGTGGGACTATTTGGTCAAATGATGGATCCAAATGTGATCTATTATGATAATTAAAGTTGCATCAAGCTCTATGAAAATATAGTCTTTCATGATTGATCCAAGCACGTAGATATTTGGTATCACCATTAACGGGACTATGTGTAGAGGCATATAATGTTGCTAGAATACATTTTGAAAAAGAAATAAGATGATGAAATTTTGACAAAGGCCTTTTCAAGAGGGAAGTTCGAGTTCCACAAGGGAAGGTTATGGGTGGCTGATAATCCATTTCTTACTAAGAGGGAGTGTTGAAAAATGCAGCAATAAAATCTCAGTATGACTTTGCCTTGGTCAAACTAGAGATAATTAAAATTTACACATAAAAATAAATATTGGAGGTAGTTAACTAAGGTGAAATGGGTCTTATCACCTAGTTAACTTAGTTAATTCAAGTTAGAGGGCTTGAGTTCAATTAATCATGATTGATTGCTAATTTATAACAATCTAATTTAGTTATATTAAGTTGTGTTCGGTTAAACTAGTTCCAACTATTAGAGGAACTAGTGAAAGGTTAGTTGTGTAAGGTGACTTCAGTCTAGCTCAGTGATCATCCAATTAAATGATCAATCAACCCAAAAAATATAATGCATGTAGAGAATTCAAGTTACCGAGTTGAGGTGGATTTTCCAAGGCAATATAACATCAGTTGTAGACTATTCTGGAGTGTACAGGTGTTGCATGCAGTGATATGATCAATCTTGGGAATGTGTAATCCATTTTGGAGAAATTCCTAAATAATAGGGTCCTAATTTCTCAAGGAATTGTGCAAGGAAATAAGGGTTCAAGTAGAGGTAGAAATTAACTAAGTCAGGGTTATAGCTTCTCAACGAGCAGAGAGAAATTTTTTTCACTTATAGGTTGTGCTTAGTTGAGCAAAGCAATTGTAATACTTCTCTATTCATTATATTAATGCAAGCAGGCATTGGGGTTTTTAGCAGAATAATTTCATCGAGAAAAATACTATGTTCATGTGTGTTATTTCTCATTGCATGTTTGTGATTGATTTTCTAAATTGTGAATTGAATTATGCAGAGAAATAAAGAAGGTTTGTTTCTTGTGATTTTGATTAAAACTTCAAGAGAAATTGAAAATATGCATCATAATCTCTAAAAAATTCTCATATGTTATTTATATGCTCTAATAAAATAATTTGAGATGATTTTACCTTCATCCTCTTCACTCACATATCCATCTAAAAGTGAAAGGATTACATAGTTTTTCAAATCACCATCATCTAAGGCACACATAAAGTCATTAATGGATTCCTCAAGGTTCTCAACATGATATCTTCTAAAATTTTATTTATATAAGGCCATAAATGCGCCATCAATAGTAGGAATGGTGGCATATCACTAGTCCATTTGCAAGGATCCTCCTAAGTCAACTAAGAATTTTCTCGAAAACAACATACCCCAAGAATTAGGAACGTTAATGATAACTAGATCCTTCAAGATGACTATGTCTAGATATTAATTTAACCTCACAACTAAATATTTAATCAGACACCAAAATTTGACCTCACTATTGTCCATGGTTGTAACATCCCCTGACTTGAGGGCCTTATGTAAATATTATATATATATTGAATATAAGCCTGGAAAACATATGAAGAATTTAATTGTTAGTACATTGTTATTGATAATGAATGATTAGAAGCATGAATACATAGAGACCACCGCAAATAGAGATAAATTAATACCTAGGGATCACTGCAAACAAAACTTGATACATGTTAATGGTGGAGCTTCGACGCTGATGGAACCTTGCTCATTGGGGGACTCAAACCCATGACCTCTAGCTGCGCGGGGTTTAACGCTGCACAATCAACCATGGTTATACACTCTCCTGTTGTTACTACCACCTGTCTATTGAACGATGTGCCGTTATACCTGGGTAGCGAGGGGATATTCGTTGGGGTCTTGCAATATCCCATGCTCGGTTACCGGTAGCGGTTGACGGTTTTTCTTTTACCATGGCGGCAAATATGGACAAGGAACTCCTCAACTTCTCCAACGACCAATACACCTTTCCTGACATTTGGTCAGTCCCTTGATGGATAAATATAGGTATGCCATGCACCCTACCGGCTAGTTTCTCGCGTTCTTATGACGAGGTTTTTAGGGTTTCACCAGAATACCCATCCTCTTCCTACCCTATTCTGAACTTTGACTCATACATTGTAGTTGAACTTAATGTCGATAGCTCCTTCATGGTCTATACCTCATCTGATATTAACCATCTACATTCTCTGGAACTATATTTTCCGTCACCATCCTCCCTCCATTTTATTGTACAAACCTTCCCTCTGCCACTCCCGAACACCTCTATTCTTCCACTCCTGAATAGTAGAGACCTAGGCATTCCCCACTCCATTATTACTGGACCTGGGAATATTGGTGTTGTGCCTTCAGCTAGTTATTTTGGTCTGTACATCCACCCCATTCCCTTGTACATGCCCGGTCTCAACGCATCCACCCTATGATAGCTTTAAGGTTTGCATTCCTACTCCACTCGACCATGCTACCTCGACATCGGGCATTACTCCCCCCTCTTTTGTTGCTTTTGAATCTTTCTCTACTAGTACACACACTAGAGTGGCCAGGAAGACCATGTGTGTCCGTGTATGCAACAAAGGAATTCAACTCACCCTTGGTGAGGGATTATGGATGGTAGATGTTATGGGGATGGTGGACCATGTATTGGTGGGTCAGTGTTATAACGCTAATAGGCTCAGATAGTGGGTCACTGATATTTGGGGGAATACTTTGCGGGAACTACCAACTGTTTTCACACTAACTAAGGGCTAGTTTGATATACAATTCACCTCCAAGGACCTTACAGATTGGGTTTTATCACAGTTCTAACACATTGAAATTTCCCCTATGCTCCTCAAGTGTTGGAGCCCCCTATTTTATCCAGAGATCGAACATTTCGACACCAGACCTATTTGGGTTCGCCTCCTTGGATTACCTATGAACCTATGGAAGGAGGGGATCTTCACTAGTATCAACAACATTCTGGACACATACCTTAATCATGATAGATCATTTTCAGTCATAGGGAAGATGGATTTTTCTCGTATTCTAGTTCATACAGGAAGATTTGGAGGAGTATCTCAAGATCCACTAGAGGAACACTACCCGGATACAAATCCTGGACTATGAAGGAGTCCCTTTCCATTTTGGCAGTGCCACAAGGTCAGGCATGTCTACAATGCTTTCCTGTTACTCTCTAAATCTGCTACTATTCCTACTTCGTCGGGGGCTCAAACATCACAAGAACTAGTTACACAAAGTATCACACCTATGGGGAGTGTCAATGTTGTCGCAACCCACTCATCCACCAGGATTACCATATACATGACAACGAATGATGCATCATGACATCCTTCAGGCTTTGGTACCTCTTCTCTCCCTCTTATTTTTTCGTCACTCATGAATTCCCCTACATTGTCTCTGTGTAATAATTCTTTACCTTCCAAAATTCATGTATCATCTATTGTATGCTCCACTATTTTATACCCAGAGGCATACTCTTCCCCCCCTCCTTCCATTCCCCCTCCCCTCCCATTTCATCTTCTCTTCTAGAGAACCCTTCAGACTCTCTTTCCAGTCATCCCTACAACCTCTGTTCTTGGGTCAAAAACACTCATACTGGTTTGGGCATCGGCCTATTATCTCCCCAAGTACAGGTCAAACATACTCAAGGTAGACACGAACATATCTAAAGCTCTCCTACGGGCGGGTCTGTACATTGTTGTATGTGGACAACTCTCCATTGAAGGGGCTAATAGAGAAAGAAATGCCCTCCCATTAGTTTCCCAATGAAGTGTCTATCCTTCAACTGTCGAGGGCTTGCAAGCCCTGTGAAGTTCCTTACCATAAGGCACTTTTTCGACTCTGTTAATGTGGATATAATCTTCCTACAAGAGACTCTTGGATCATCTGAGGTCATCATAGCTGATCTTACCTATCTTTTCCCCTCCTGGATCTTTCATGCACTTAATGCCCATGGATGATCGAGGGGAATTTATTTTGGTTATAACCCTAGGGTTATTAGACTTAATAATATTTGGGGTAGGGATGGTGTTTTAGTGGCATATATATTCTCTGAGCAACTTGGGAATGAAATCAGGATGGTTAATGTGTATGAAACTTGCCATAATCGCCAGGATTTTTGGCTTTCCTTACTGCAATCATCCTTCAGGCAAGCTGATAACATCATACCAGGTGGTGATCTCAACTTCTCCTTGGGACTAGTTGAATCCTGGGGATAAAATACTCAAATGGATCCCCTATTTGATTTCTTTCAAAACTTACTTTCACTTCATCACCTGGCTGATCTCCCAATGGCCTCTACTAGGCCTACATGGCGCAAAAGATTCACTGGAGAGGCTTTTCTTACACACAGATTAGATACATTTATTATCAAGGAATGGTTGCTACATCGTTTGGTATCATTCATACAATGGATTGGCTCTAGGGGTATATTAGATCACTCCCCAATCTAACTGGTTCTCTCTAGAAACTTTCCCAAACCATCAACTCCATACAAGTTTAGTTCTACATGGTTGCAAGATGAGGCTTGTATCATAATGATAAATCATGCATGGAGGAGTGCTTCGGTTACCCCCAATATATCCATCTCTTCCACCTTTGAAAATAAGCTACATTTTTCCAAAAGGAAATCTATTGAATGGGAAAAGTCCAAGGGAAGACAAAATGACCTAGATTTGGACAAGATTGAGCGAGAGATTTCTCATTTTGAGGACCCTTTTAATGGTGGTTTCTCCTCCATTGCATCCAAGGATTATATGATCAAATTGGAGGTGGATCGCCTCATAATCATAAAGTAAAGGGAATAAAATTGGAGGATTAAAAGTATTTCTACATGGTTAAAAGCAGGGGATGAAAATACCAAATTCTTTCAGCAATATGCCAGAGGTCGTAGGGCCATCAACACAATTTTGGAGCTAGATAATGAGGATGGTAAACCTGTTTCCTCCTATGAATAGTTGGACAACCTTGGAACCTCACACTTCAGGAATGTCTATAAGGCACCACAGGATGTAACATTGGCAGAGACCATTAAAATTGTTGGCCTTTTTCCTAGGTATGTGGATAGGACAATGCCAAGGACATCTATAGGCCTAGTACTATGGAGGAAATTGACAAGGTCCTCAAATGGTTCAAAAAGGACATGAGCCCTGAGCCTGATGGCTACTCTGTGGAATTCTATCGGATTTCTTTGATTTACTTGGCCAGGATATTCTTGAGGTGGTGGAAGAGACCATAACTACTAGTCGCATGTAAGATGCCTTCAAATCCACATTTATTGCCCTCATACCGAAATATGACAACCCCTCTACTTTAATGACTTCAGACCTATTTCACTGTGTAATTGCATCTACAAAATCATGGCCAAGATGATAGCCAATAGTCTCAAGCTGATCCTATCTGATCATATCTATACTAAGAAATTCACATTTATGGAGAATAGGAAGATCCATGAAGCCATTTGAGTTGCATAGGAGAGCCTTCATTCTATGCATACTAAGCATATCAAAGGAATAATCCTCAAGATTGATCTTGCAAAATATTTTGATCAGACTAGCTAGCTCTATCTGAGCATGCTCCTCATTCATATAGGATTCCCCATTGCTTTCATCAATTGTATTATGTGCTGCATCACATCGGTCTCCTTCAATGTCCTTATAAATGGGGCAGCTACCAATTTTTTCCATGCTGAGCAGGGTCTCTAACAGGGATGTCCTCTCTCCCCCACCTATTATTTCTACTGGTCATGGAAGGACTCACTAGAACTATGATCAAGGAAAGGGAACGTGATAGGTTGAATGGATTCAAGATCACATATAACTACATCCTAACTCACCTACTCTTTGTGCATGATGTCCTTATTTTTTTAAATGGCTCTGTCAGTGACATATCAGTTATCAACTATGCCCTGAAACTATTATTCAAGGCTATGCAACAACACCAAATCCACCATCACAACTCTTGGATGTACTCCACATGAAATCCACTTTTCTCTGCAACATTTTCCTTTTAACCCCATGGGATTTTAGGAGGGCTTAAAATACTTGGGCTTCCATCTTAAACCGTCCAACTACAAAATTTTTGATTGGACTTGGCTGATTTCTAAGATTGATAAGAGACTCAACATTTGACATCACAGATGACTCTCATGGGCTAAACGCCTTGTTCTCATTAAATCGGTTTTGGAGGCAATACCATTATATTGGATGTCTTTGGCCTGGATACCCAAGGGCATACTATCCAGGATTCAAAAAATCAGTTGTAGATTTATTTGGAATGGCTCAAATGAAGGACATAGTTTTGCATGGGCCAGATGAGATCTTATTGCACTACCTAAGAAGTGGGGGTGCTGGGGTATAGAGGACTTGCCCTCCTTTGCTATGGCATTGGGAGAAAAATTGGGTTGGTAGATACTAATTGTCTATAGTCTATGGACCAAGGTGGTCATTCAAAAATATATAAGTCCATCACAACAAATTGAGTGGATCGGATATGGGCATTGTAATAGAACAAAAATTTCAACCATCTGGAGGGCTATACTAAACTCTATTGAACATATTAGAACTAGCTTGGCTTGGAATGTTGGTTTGGGCAGGCTTGTTCGAATTGGATGCGACCCTTGGTCTAGAAGTGGTAATGCTCACCTTTTATCTCCTGATTTAATTCTCACACTGAAAAATGCAGATAACTATACTCTAGATCAGGTCGTTGATCTGTCCAATTTGATCATATTCTCATGGGTATGTAAAAACTGTTGTGATATACACATTCATCACCTTTGGGAAGTGTAATGGGCACAATACACTTAAGCTATGGTAGAATCTCATGTTAGAATTACTAACAGAGATGATGAGATAATCAAGGCGATCTCAAAATATGGAAAATATAACCCGAAGGATGGATACCTCATTATTTATGATGCCCATAGACCACTGGAACTGCTTTGGTGGTGGAGATCCTTATGGAAGCTGAAGAGCCCTTCTAAGCCCAAAATATTAATGTGGTGCATAGTATACAACAAGATTACGACTAGTGTCTGTCTTTAAAAGCATACTTCCATTGGACCTTCTTGGCTCTCTCTGTAAAGGGGTTGTTGAGGATACTAACCATATTTTTCTCCACTACCTTGTCAACCAATCCCTTTGGTCCCACGTGAAGGCTACCCTCAATCTCAACACTTACTGGACTGGTCTATCTGTATCTCATGCGTGGGAATCATGGTGGCTATCCTCTCATCCACACAAACTTCATAATCTACCAATCCTCATATGTTGGGGTATTTGGATCACCTGAAACCCTTCCATTTTCCATGATCGCCACCCAACTTGGCTGATTATATCTGCACATATCACCACCTTATTCCATATGATTCCGGACGATCCTATCCACCCTCCACCCAGGACTATTAGACATGAACCTATTGACAAATATATCCCCTGGGCTTATTTTGATGGCTCTGTACAACATTTCTACAAGGTCAAGATTGAACTTGGCAGGGGTACTAATAAATATGCTAAACTATCATGCCTCAGATCTCTACTATCCTTTGCACTTACCAAAGATTGCAATAGACTTCAGATATTCTGTGACTCAAAGATTAGCATTGACTGGTTCAACCTTCACACTTTATGTCACATGGACACACTATGGAATATATTGGAAGAGGTTTATCACCTGAAAACCCATTTTGACCATATCTCTTGTCATCGTATATACAAGGAAAGGAATCAAATTTCTGATTCACTTTCCAAGGAGGCTGCACACTTACTAAGGGATCAATGGGAGATCTAGGAACATAATGAACATCAATTCTACTAGTTCTTCCACTGGCCATATGAAGATGAACCAACACAGAGGGCAGTTGCGCCCTAATTTTTTGAGTTATTACCATGTTTTTTATCATATTTTTTGGCTTTTTGGACATATACTTATTTATCTATAGCATATATATAACTTTACTTATTGTATATATTCACAATACTGTTTATTTTGGAACAATTACTGATATTTATTTTTTGAATACGGCTTGTGTCGCCATATCTGCATATGCTACATAGCATCTACAACATGTAATTTTCATCCTATTAATGAAAGTTATGATTTTTCCTGAGGAAAAAAAAATAATGAATGATTATAAATATGTAGTTATGATGTTTTTGTTTTTTTTAATAAAGAGGTATGGGAAAATAATTTTTGGAGTACATTTGGCTAAAAGAGACGAGGCTACAAATTGAGGAAGAATATTAATTACCCATTAATAAGTCCTAGGCAACTAATTTGTATGATTATATTTGTTATGAATTATGAAATTAGCTAATTTATTGTTTCCCTAAAGAACAAGATATTGTCTTTGGGAGTGGGAAACAAGATCTGATTAATGAGTTGATAAATACCTACCACCTCTTTTTGAGGTGGAGGTAGTTACCATCACCAAAAGAGTGGTAAATGGGTAATGCAAAAAAAATATTTTTGGTCTTCTTGTTTTTGTCTCTAATGTTGTTGGAAAAAAGAGAGACTAAAGAGAAGCAGGGGAGAAGAAGACAAAAATAATTGTATACCTATGATTGGGGGAATATATTCTAGAGGAAGTATCAAGGCTATGAGGATCCAAGTACTCAACTATTAATTTTCGAGACATACCTTTAAAGTCACTACTCTGAAATTTTCAATTGTATATGATTTTAATGTGAACTGAAGGAAAATAAAATTAAAGCTCTACTCATTTTCGAGTAATATTTAATTCTGAACTGTAGATATTTAAATGTCCTTGCAGTAGTATTTAGAGAAAAAATGTTATCTATCATTTCTTTTTATTCAAGATACATTTATACACAACTTGGTACATGGAAATGGGATATGTAGTCAAGTAGAACCTATGAGTATATGTATATAAATATTTAGATAAAGGTAAATGTTTTATACATATATTTATTTAACATTTCAATAAAAAGGATGCAAATAACTGTATAGGAAAAATACAAATTAGAGAATAATATTTCTCTTAAAAAAGTACTCAAATTATCGATAAAAGTAAGCATACAAAATACTTTTATATACCCGTATTTGGAATAACTAGAACAAATTAAACAACTGTAGATATTCAACCAAATTGGAAATATGTTAAATTAATATAAAAATTGTTATTAGCAGAATTAAATGAAAGATTCAATGATATACATAATTTTTAAATTAGTAACAGAGTCTAAATGACTAAAATTCATTACTTGTTTATTTCTAAACTGTATTTTGAAAAGAAATATCTGTGAGAGAGACACACGACCTCAAAGAAATTTTACAACCAACAAAAAAAACATATAGAGACCAACTGTATTCTATCCATGAAGGATGAAAAATTTATAATTACAAGAAAGGCATATAACCTTTGATAAATTGTTTCCGTTTAGGAAGAAATACATATCATAAAGAAATAAAAGAAACTAATTAATAAGCACTTCAAAATTCAAAATTCAAAATTCTGGAGATTTCGTTCACGTAGAATGAGAGACCAAGGGTTTGGGATGTTTGAATTGGAAAGTGCAGCCAAACGTTTAGTGAGTGGTAGAAGTACCAAGAATTTGGAAACATCAAAGCCTGAAAAATGAAGAACCCTTCTTGGTATGTAAAATGGTTACCTACAGAAACATAAAAGAAGTGAAACCAGTAAATAATATACAGATTGTTTAAAAGATATAAATGGAAAATATAGAGAATAGTTTACTCATAATTACCTTTAAAGAAATTCAAACTCTTTACAGTCTCCAAATCTATCGTGTGGGAAACAAATATGTTAAAAATCATATAAGAAAATTGGTGAAGTCCAACATAAATAAAAGATCATATAAATATATTTATATACAGAGATTGTTGTTTGTGTAGACAATGTACACAATGTGTCTTCAATATTGTTACAAAACAAAAAAAATTAGTGATGTCTGTTTTAAAAAGAAAAGAAAAGAAAGGAATGGATCAGTAAGTAAATAATTTGTAAAGATATATATTAATTTCATGAGTAATAAAAGAGATTTTATTGTTAAAAAACCATACAATCATACATATCATATAGCCATACATAAAAGTGATATAGAAAAAATATATTTTCAATACAACTATGGATAGTAACGATATAGGAAAAATATGTTTCCAATACATAATAGGATATGTAAAGTGTGTGGCAGAGAAAATAATACCTAGGTAGGGATCACTTTACAACCATATATAGAAGCAATACAACCATACGTGTAGAAGTGATATAGGCAAAATATGTTTCTAATACATAACAAGATATGTAAGGTGTGTAGTGGATCCATAAATACCTAGGTAGTGTTATTGGAAAGGTGTATGTTAAATCCATTAAGACCTATGTAGGGTTCACTTGATATATATATATATATATATATTAACAAACAATATCCAATAGGGTTTGTATCTGAAATCTTCAAAAGTTCCCAATAACATTTCTTAAAGTTTAGGGTTCATTATCGAAAGGTAAAATATGAAGGAAATTTATTCATAATTGTATAGAAGAATTCAAGAAGCAAAAGCAACAATCTCAAATATATTTTTATATCTATATATTAATGTAATTCGAAGTAAAGTATAAAACCCTTGAAACCAATAAAGGTGATTGCAACTTTTCAAATTGTAGAGGAGATATTAACCAAACCAAACCACCATGCAACAATTGTATGCCAGAAGAATTTCTCTGCAAATCTCGAATGTCATGGATAAATTTAAACACATGAATATATATAACAGTATATCTCGAACAATTAGAAAAAACAAAGAAGAAAATGAAAACATTGTTTTAAATCACAAATCGTGTAACAATGTATAGAACACTAGAAGACATGACTATCTAATAACATAATTTATATGATAATAAAAAACGACCTTAATGTGTGTGTGTGTGAGTGAGAGAGAGAGAGAGAGAGAATCACGGTATATATATATATCTATATATATATATATATATATATATATATAGAGAGAGAGAGAGAGAGAGAGAGAGAGAGAAATTGAATCACCCCGTATATATATATATATATATATATATATATATATATATATATATATATATATATAGAGAGAGAGAGAGAGAGAGAGAGAGAGATAATCACAAATAAGAACAAAAGCCATGCTGTTAGAGAATCAAAAAGGTCAAAATATTCTCTTGTTCTTGATTCTTTACTTGTGATCTTCTTTAGTTATTAATATGTTCTTCTTATATTTATTCTTATTAGTTCATTGAGCAATTATCAAAGCAAATGAAAATAGATCAAGGACTCCAGATGTAGGCCAGCAGCCAGGGAAAAGACCCCCTCGAGGGGAAAACCCAGTCAAGAAATTATTCCTTTCAATAGTATTATTTTAGACTGTTCACCCTAGACCAAGATCATACCTTTCCTCCACACCAAGTTAGCCTCGAGAATTTCGACCCCTTTCTAGCAACTTCAACTATGTAGCAGTTCCGACATCATATGGCTTCTGGCAGTAGAAAAACTTGCAATACTTTGATCTCCCAATCCAAAGTCCAAAATAGAGAGAGAGAGAGGCACCAAATTTTCTTTTTTCTTCTTCTCATTAGACTTCCCAAAACTCACACTTCTTTTGGCTTCCCGACAATAGACTTCATGCAACAGTTCTGACATCATGTAGCTTCTGCTAGCAAAAAAACATGGAAGACTTAGATCTCCCAATCCAGAGCCCAAAACAGAGAGGGAGAGGCACCAAAATTTCATTTTTCTTCTTCTCCTTATACTTCCCAAAACTCACGCTTCTTTCAACTTCCCAACAATAGAATTTACACTTCTTCACAACTAGAAGAGATATCAAACTGCTTGAGAGAATGTGCTCCAAATGAATTCAAATTTCTTCCTTTTATAGGCTCTAGGTGAGGTCGAATAGGTGTCTCTTGGGCCTACATGAGCCGACATGATCTCTTCTAGGCTGACTTGGTGTGGAGGTCACAAAATTCATATTT
The DNA here is from genome assembly GCA_034641835.2 of Pinus albicaulis. Classification (NCBI taxonomy): domain Eukaryota; kingdom Viridiplantae; phylum Streptophyta; class Pinopsida; order Pinales; family Pinaceae; genus Pinus; species Pinus albicaulis. The sequence continues at coordinate 713,703,495 of CM076582.1, forward strand.
GACTCGATAATAAACCCTTTTACATGATTCGAAAGCCCAAGAAGGGTCTCTTTAAATGTGCAATGACTCTATTAACTTAGAATAAATCCTAGAAGTCCTCAATGTGGTATTTGACCTAAAAAATGGTGACCCAAGCATGAAACCCATGATTTAATAAGTCATAATAACAATAATAGTAATTATTTTCTTTATTCTTTTGACAAGTACATTACATTAAGTGAAGGAAGAATCTAGTTGAAATTTCCAACACTGCCTCTTAACTAGGGAGGTATTCATCATATACATATACAATGGAAGATCTAATACTATATGAACAATGAATAACTTTAGGCACCACAATTCCATGGACTAGATTCCTGACCAGGGAAATCTATCCACTTGGTCACTCATCACTCTAGGCACCGCAAATGCCATGGAATAAATTCTTGACCAAGGAAATCTATCCAAGTGGGACTAAGATGGACTAAATATTTTAGCCTCTATAGGTACTTTCAGACTTACTTACTAACCATCAACCTAGGGAACTAGTTGCATATCCACCCGATGCCACCCTCCCAACTAGACATCAACACAAAGTGCCGAGCATATGTCTTTCTAGGAAATTATTCACTCATAAAGCCTCAACATCGTCAAGCAATGATTTACTCACAAAACCTCTGACAATGCTTTACTTGAAAATTCACAACACTTTCCAGCAATGATTCACTCACAAAGCCTTTGGCAATGCTCCACTTGCAAAGCCACAACATTTTTAGGCAATGTTTCACTTGCAAAGCCACAACATTTGTAGGCAATGCTTCTCTCACAAAGCCTCTCTCAATGATTTAATTACAAAGACACAAAACACCTTGATCTACTGGATAAATAACAACCAATCTCCCAATCAAACTGATTGGTAACCCACATGATATCAAGTACTTTGAGATATTCTCATGTGAAAACACAAAACCCAATGATCAATAATGCATAATCAAAACAAACTACGAGGTTTCGATGTTGTCCTTCAACTAGTTCCTATACGACTATCAATAGAATATTTCAAGAGAATATTCATCTTCCTACTTTACATGTGGCAACATATATTTCCATAAGATATTATCCAACCATGACTATTATTCTTACTCATGGATTTCACTAAGGCTTACGGTTGTTAGTCCCGGTCTAGTGCGTGATACATGAAATAGATAATTATAATCTTTTATTATTTTATCCAGGCTCCCTCCTAATTTAGAGATATCAACTTTTATTGAGGCTCCCTCTTAATCTAGGGAGACTTAACTTCTTCTTTAGGCGTTGGAGAATCTTTCATGGCTTCCATACTTTTCATCATACTTATTAGCTTCTCATCTTTATGATGTACCTACACAACTTAAACAACAAGTAAAACCAAAACTATAGAAACATAAATTTAGCCATATCAGAGTCACAGAAGCATTATCAAATTTATACAAATTAGATACCCAAACATGAGACATATACTCTTCAATATTTCTGCTATGGACTTTTATCATAAACCCTAGACTACTTCATAATGCATTTCATTCTTATTTAGGGTTTCAATGTTACTTTCAAGGTATAACATACCTTACTATATCATATGGAAAACCCTAGAACCAACATAGATATACAAGATATCTAACAATATTTAAAATTCACGTCATAGACTCTCCACTACGGATTCATACAAATCCTAGATTCCATACAATAAAATCAATCAAGATTAGTCATAGCTCACACATGATAAGCTTTCACTAGATTTAGTTTAATACCCTAGGCTTCTCTGCAAAGCACTTCCCGACATCTATGGGTGCGTTGGTCACATTAGGAGTGAAATTCTCATTGTTCCAGAATCTCCACTTGGCCAGTGCCTTCTCAAAGAGTTCACATGTATTAAACTTCAAATCCATGTGTCCATTTGACATCTAAAAGATTGAGAACATGTCTTTCCTATTATTGGAAACTCATTGATTTTAAAACTACCTCAGCCTCTCTATAAATTGAGCATAGATCTTAGTTTTTGAGAAGGAAGAATTTGTGTAGAGAAATGTTGGTGGATTTTTCATTAAGTAGATTGATTTGAGTGAAATTTTTCTAGAGATATATGCATTGTGATGAGGTTGGGATGCTACTAGAGATGGTGACAATAAATCAGTCATTTGGTTGTAACCTCCCCTTCCATCATTAATAAAGAATACAACTTACTTTTCCCTATATGCATCTGTATTAGCTTTGATTTTCCACATTGCAAGATCTTAGTTGATGTATATGGTTTATGATTTACTGATTTAGAAAACTAACTTGAATAGACATCTGTATTATTGCTATCTTCTGCTATTTAGTGTTCATTCTTGCACGAAATATTTTGCACAACCAGCTGGAATTTGAAGCTACAACGGAAGTGACAGAAGAAATCATTTGGAAGCGCTTGGATTCCAAGTAAGCATCTAACCCATTCTGTGTGCCTATTCTTAGTTAGGAAAAGTAGTCGTATAGTCTTAAACTCGTTTTTCTAGATTAGCACCTGTCTAGGGAAGCGTGTTTTATCCGTAATTCACAATTCTACACTAACAAATTGGCGACTCTGCTGGGGAAATTACTCTTTATCCTAGGTGTTTTAGCCTCTATTTTTCTCTGTTTATTCACCCAGTAGTTGTTACTCACAAAGATCAGGCTTTTTAAGATGCAAATTTGCAAAATAAGTGTGTTAAACAGCTGTGCTTTTCCTTTGACACTACACCCAACACACTCTTGGACAGGACACAGTGCTTTGCAAAGCATTGTCTCCCTTTCAGGCCTACGTTACAAAGCATTGTCTCTCTTTAGAGACTGCGTTGCCTGCTGAAGCCATCCAAATTCCCTTGAATTTGTCGTTGCAGTTTGTTTCATTTTGTTTGGAGATGTGTTTTGAAAAGCCTGAGCCTCATATTGACTAGTGAATTCCTCTACCTCTTCCTCCTTTGAAAGAAAATTTGTTCAGTGTTTGTTTAAAGAATTTTTCTTTATCATTGGCAAGTTAATTTCAAAGTATTTTTATTGTTGCATTAGATCCATTTTATTTTGAAAAAGGAAATTGTCATAAAATATTCATTTCCTAATAAGAGAAATTGTTGTTTCATTCCTCATTTTTCCTTCAAAAGAGAAATTGTTGTTTGTATTCCTCATTTCTCAAAAGTAAAAGGCATTTGATTTTTGTTGATTTAGTGCACTTAGTTTCTTTTCTGCATTCATAACATCAAAGGAACTGAAAAGAAAAATATGCGTTTTCATGTAGTATTTTGTGTGTTTTGCAAAAAGGAACAATTAGGAAATTTGCATTTAGTTTGTGTTCTTTGATTTCTTTGCCTGCAAATTGATTGCTCTTTCCCTCTAGTAGCTAGGATTTTCATTGAAAAACTAAAAGTGAAAGATTTCTTATCATTCTTAGTTGCATTTTAGGAATTTTAAATACATCATCGCAGTGAACCTTTGAAAGGAAAATTGTTACGCAAGATCAACATAAAATTAATCTCAATTTACCTAACAAAGCATTGGAACCATAACGATAACATTTAGAAGGTCTAATCTAGAGACGTGTTCTGGCATCGTAAAACATAGCAGCTGTCATTAACTTGTTTGCGATAAATTCTGAGTGTGATACCTCACTCCACGTACGTAAGTATATCGTAGCTCGTCCATGTACTTTTGGGTATTTTGGGTGGTGTTACAATATGATAAGTATAAAGGGGTGCTCTCACTGTGTGGTTTTGCATTAGACAACGCTAATATAGACTTGGGCCTCCACATACCTTCAGGTATATTTGGGAGGACAAATTTTAGGTGCTATCCATCCACAGTGAACTGAGTTGGTCTCCTTGTAAATTGTGATACACCGAACACAACATTCGGGGAGATTGCCTGTGCGTACTTCTTGGTTCGCTAGGAGGTATTCTACAGTTCATAGTTTCTTGGTAAACCCTTTTGCCTAGCATTACCCTTTTATTTTTTTTATTTTTTTTTGGTTAAAATAAATCAGTAATCGTGGAAGAACAAAATCCTTTCCCCCATCATTCACGTAGACTAGCACTAAAACCACCTTTACCACCAGAAGTTACTCTTGGACGGTGAAGGTGACATCACTCTACCAAAACTAGTACTATCAGTACCTCTGGTGAAGCATCATCTTATCATATACCAGAGTCAACACAATTTGTTTCTACCAATCATGGTTTATCTATTGTTGTTGAGACAGAGTCCTCACAGCTACCCGTGGTCACGATCCATCTAATATGTGAGACTATACCTCCCGAACCCGATGTTGTTCAACTGGAAGTTGATCAAGATCCCATTGTGCTTTAGGGGGCAGCTTTTATTGGTCGAACTGGACATCATCCCCAGGACCAATGAAATAGGGTCTATCATCACCTTATATTTCAGTTGCTATATTCCCTGAGTGGAGAAAATCTTGATCCCGAAGTCGAACAACCAGAAGTTGTTTCTGTATTGGTCACTCCACAATATATTGTAGCCATTAAGTCTCCCATATCGCACATTCAACCACCTAAAACATAATTTGGACCAGACGACAAAGTTCTTCCACCTAGTTTGATTTCTATTGAAGAAATATCACAAGATGAGACACCTTTAACTCCAACTTATTTTCGGTAGGAGCTTTACCTGTACGAGTCTTTTCCTTAATCACCTTCCTTTGCTTTTGTTGACCCTGTTTCACTTTGAGTTCCCATAGATTCTATAGGGTATACATTGGGTCATTTGACCATGGTTGAGATAACATCCGAGACTGAACCATCTATTTCAGCTGTGACATCATCTACTGCTGCTTCATCTTCGATGTTTTTCCCATTGACTTCACCCATGCCATCATCTGGAATCCTATCTGGTTCCTCCCTTATGAGTACTAAATGGCTTGATCCTTTATTCACATCTTCAGTGCAATATCAAGTTGATCCCATCAGTTATTCTCCTTGGTGGCCAGTGATACCACAAAAATTACCCTCGGAAATTCCAAAATTCAATGGAAACCCTGGAGAAGACCCGTTAATGCATGTTATAACTTATCATTTGTGGTGTTCATCAAAATCCTTAAATTATGACTGTGTTAGACTACGTCTTTTCCAGTACACACTCACTAGTCCAATTGCACAATGAGGATGGTTCTTTTTCTGTGTCAACCTCGTTAAAAAATGAAACAAGTACCTATGAGGATGGTTCTTTTACTGTGTCAACCTCGTTAAAAAATGAATTAGTTTTTAGGAAAGTTATTTTACTGTGTCAACCTCGTCAAAAAATGAAACACGACATGAGAATAATTCTTTTCCTGTGTCAATCTCATTAAAAAATGAAACAAATCCTCCCTTATAATGAACCTTCATTCCATCCAGCTATCAGTAATTAGTAATGTACTTAGGTGAATGAAATGAATCTTGTGGGGAATATTCTCTTGCAGGGGGCATTCAAAACATTCTTACCAATTGCACGCAATCAGCAACTGAAGTTCAGGGGAAAAATCAGTTTCAGAGCTCCAAAATGCAAATGGTAACTATGGAATGGTAAAAATGAATAGTAAAACACTTTTTGATAGTCATTCAATTATTTCAAAATAGAATTTATTGCTATTAATATGGTTTTATTATATTTTTTATCATAAAAAAGTTATTTTTAATCCATTTGATGTTGTTCTGAACAAGTCTTACAAATGATGAACATATTAGTCGTGCAGATTTATTTCAAGAATGATTTGACCACAAAGCATACTTTTTCTCCTTATTTTTCGAGCTTTGTTAAAAACAAAAAAGGATTTGAAGCGCACTTTATCTATTTTTCGAGCTTTGATAACAGTGAAAAAGGAACCCCTGGAGTCTTCTTTCAACTCTTTTTAGACTCCGATAATGTGAAAAGATCGCTGAGCACTTGTCTTTTCGAGCTCGTAAAAGTAAATGAATCGATATCTACTCATTATAAGTTTAACCCTTTCCCATATTGGGATAGATTACTTACGAAAAAGGAATACCTTGGTTAAACATGACCAAAGAGGTTCTCTCAGATATTATTTTACACTTTTTCAGATCTAAGTGACAAATTTACGAAAAAGTATTTATGGAGTTTTCTTTCGTCCTCTTTTTCAAACTCTCTAAATATGAAAAAGAACTAGGTTATCACTGTCGTTAAGCTCGTTAAAACATAAAATAGTGACAACCTTGTTGATCATGGAAAGAATCAAGTTTCATTCATCACTAGACTCATTAAATTATTAAATAGCGATACATTATTCGCTCAAAGGGTTGAATTATAGATCAAGAAAATGTTATCCTCCTGAAGCTTGTTAAAAAATAAAGAGGTACTGGTCGACAAATGACTGGGGAAAATTTGGGAAAAGTGAGCAAAAATTATTTATGGTAGAAAGTTTCTCTTGAACATGACACTTCAATCCATGTCCGTGACTATTTGGGTTAGGTAATCATCTTGACAGTTCATTCATACCTATGGTTCATCATACCTTCACTTCGGTTTTGGGTCAACGTTGCCAACTCATCACAGTGTCACCAATATGTTCAAGAGAATTCATCCAGTGAATAAACTCATCCTCCTGCAATACTCATAAAGCTTTATTCTCATGACCGTCATCCCTGAAAATTGCTATATCAAGTCATACCCTTGTCTCTGAAAACAGTAACTCTCGTTTCACAATAAGGTGGCTTCCTGTCGACAACAAATCATTATCCAAGAAGTTCACTTAGAGACATCTGATTCCAGTACCATGATGCTTGTTACAAAATCGACAAGTTCCTCGCTTCCAAACTTTTGACTGAAATATTATCATCTATTCACGCCATACAAAATGTACTGCAATACCTTGAGGGCCATTTTCATTAATGGTGGTTTTCTCGCGTTTCTTAACAGCTCACATCATTGGCTGGTAATTAAACGATGTCTCTCCATGTTCGACAATAGATCATATATTCGCATGCCTAGAATTGTACTCGAATGATCGAGTGAATGAGATAAGAAGACCCCGGATCTAGTTTCAGCCATCCGGGCTGTGATTTCAGGATTGTTGTACACATCATCTGTATGGTGACCTTACATACAGATCGTCATCCGAACATGGGCCTATATCTGTAGGCATGTCTGCATTGGGCAACATTCCAATGTTGACGACTTTCTGAATTATGTACATGTTATTAAATTGTTTATGTTCTGAACATGGGAATGCTTACCTTCAATAATTATGATCAAGAGGTTATATCATGATGTAATGCATTGTAATATTGATGCAGGTCACCACTTTGCTTCATCTCCATCTCATCACAGTCTAAAGCATATCAATCAAAATATTGTTGTTATTATTCTGACTTCATGCTTTAGGGGGCAATTGCTATAGGTCAATTTGGGCATCGTTCCCAATGACCTGGTTAATTTGGAATCATCTCCAAGACCAATGTATAGGGTCTATCATCCCCTAAAATTTTAGTTGCTACATGCCCTAAGACAAAGAAGAAGACAAACCAATCAAAGACTTTCATCTACAAAAGTTTCCAAGGTTTGAAGCTTATAATATATCATATGAGAGCTCACCAACGCTGCCTCTAAAAGGACTAAGTGCATTGCATATATAGGTATCCCCATGCAAGGCTAATCTTCAAAGCACTTCTCGACATCTAAGGGTGCGTTGGTCACATTGGGAGAGAAATTCTCATTGTTCCGGAATCTCCACTTGGCCAGTGCCTTCTAGAAGAGTTCAAATGTGTCAAACTTCGAATCCATGTGTCCATTTGACATCTACAAGATTGGGAACATGTCTTTCCTATTATTGGAAAGTCATTGATTGTAAAACTACTTCAGCCTCTCTATAAATTGAGCACAGATCTTAGTGTTTGATAAGGAAGAATTTGTGTAGAGAAATGCTGGTGGAATTTCCATTGAGGAGATTGATTTGAGTGATAGTTTTATGGAGATATCTACATTGTGATGAGGTTGGGATGCTACTGGAGATCGTGACACTAAATCAGTCATTTGGTTGTAACCTCCACTTCTATCATTAATAAAGAATACAACTTACTTTTCCCTATATGTATTTGTATTAGCTTTGATTTTCCATATTTCAAGATCTTAGTTGATGTATTTGGTTTATGCTTTACTAATTTAGAAAAATAACTTGAATAGACATCTATATTATTGCTATCTTTTGCTGTTTCATGTTCATTCTTGCAGGAAATATTTTGCACAGTCGGCTAGAATTTGAAGCTACAACGGAAGCGACAGAAGGAATCATTTGGAAGTGCTTGGATTCAAAGTAAGCAGCTAATCCATTCTGTGTGTATTTTCTTAATTATAACAACTCACATCATTGGCTAGAAATCAAACAATGTCTCTCCATGTTCGACGAAAAATCATATATTCGTATGGCTAGACTTGTACCCGAACGATCGAGTGAATGAGATCAGAAGACCCTGGATCTAGTTTCAACCATCCAGGCTGCAATTTCAGGATTGTTGTACACATCATCTGTACAATGAATTTACATGTAGATTGTCATTCGAACATGGGCCTATATCTGTAGGCATGTCTGCATTGGGCAACATTCCAATGTCGATGACTTTCCAAATTATGTACATGTTATTAGATTGTTTATGTGTTGAACATGGGAATGCCTACCCTCAACAATTATGATCAAAGAGGATATATCGTGATGTAATTTATTATAATATTGATGCAGGTCACCACTCCGCTTCATCCCCAGCCCATCACAGTGTAAAGCATATCAATCAAAATATTGTTGTTATTATTCTGACTTTATGCTTTAGGGGGAAATTGTTATAGGTCAATTTGGGCATCATTCCTAATGACCTAGTTAACTGGGCATCATCTCCAGGACCAATGTATAGGATTGTAATGTTCCCAATTTTTAGCCTCAAGATAAAATGGAACATTATAGTTGCATATTTTATTTTTGCTTAATAAAATGGGTAAGGGGACACCTTAACCCTCTTTTGGTGAAGAAATAACAATCCTTATGTGAAAATGAGACAAATAAGCAGCTGAAATAAACACCTAACGGTGTGAATGGAACCCAGCTCACTTGATTTAGTCACCTTTGACTAAAGTCAACAGCGCTGCCCAAGGAGGAGAGGCTTCCTAGAGAAGCTGCACAGTTTTGGAGGGAAGACACTCACATGAGGGTGGAAACCCTAATTGGTGGGACCATGTTGGAGAAGAGTTTCCTTTATTTATATGGAGGAGATGGCAGCCCATTTTGGTCATGTTTGGATATATAATTTTGAATAGGGTCTGCAGAGGCTTGCATCCCTGGGTTGTTTAGCAGGGTGGTGGTGCCCTCGGGCATTAGGGTGTTCCCGGTCGGGAATCCCTACCTCTTCCTCAAGGAAGGATGAGGATTGAGCTGAATTTTCCTCAATCTAGCATTGGCCACAGCTACTACCATCATCTATAGCGTTAACTCTGCAGCAGAGAGGACGTTGTGTTGCTGGGGGCAGCAAAGGAGGAACTCATGGAGTCATTCTTGACTTGTTTTCTTCAATGGAGGAGTGATCTATTCATTGGAGGAGCTTCAAGGAGGATTCCCAAGCTTCATAACAGATCTTTGGCACTTGTACAACATTCCATCATCTCCCACTGTGCAGTCCATGGAGGAAACTGTGTTATTTTATGGAGGCAGTGAGAGAGGGTTTCAGTGGGCTCATTAGGAGGATGTTTTTGAGACAAAGGGATCAGCCCTTTGTATTGGAGACATTATCATAGGAGGGAGATCATATTTCAGATCAGCCACAGCCTCATTCTCATTTCTGTTCAGTTGCAGTGACAACCCAGTTGTCATAGTTTGTATTTTCCGGCATTTCTAGCAATCTCTCCTAGATTGGCTAGAAATCCTGTATTTCAGCCCATTCCTTTGTTATTAGGATATTTATTGTATTCCTTAAGCCACATTTGTATTTTATATATATTTAGCAGCTGATACCTTCATATACACAGCACAGTCACTGCTCTCCGACATTTTGTGGAGTTGTAGCAACTCATGTATTTCATTGTTCATTCATTGGAGGTTGGTTCCTAGAGCATGAGTGGCTTTCCCCTCATGATATTTCTTGTATTTTAATACTTATATCATAATATAATTATGGTTTTAGTATTTTCCCTCTTATGGTGTATTTCATAATTGAAGAGTTGATATTATTGTTCATATATTGTTGTAAGCTCTCTGATTGAGCATTGTTTTAGAGACCTAGATTGGGGAGATCTAAATAACCCATGTAGATTTATTTCTTTGAGCTCATTTTCTACAAGGGAGTTAATTTTCATATTTACTAGGGCATCCTAGCATTGGATTGTCTTATTTTCACAGCAAATTCCTTATACAGTGTCCTCAAGGACCCTGTAGCAAAAATTCCCGAGGTGGAATATTGCATATCCATAGACAAAGTCTATGAAGGGCTAGCTAGCCTCAAGATATATCCCTTATTTGGAAGGAGACATATCCTATAAATTCCCCCACAGTCAATCTCTGGAATGGACTTGTGGTGTCTCACTGAAGAAGGAATTGGAATATCTTAAGATATTCTCGATGGAGCAGAAAATTCCAGATTTGGAACATTACAGTGGTATTAGAGCATCAATCTTGGCTCAACCTATGCACAAGATTTAATGCCATCAGCAAGAGGAGCTTCTCTCCAAGGAGATGAGATTTGCAGAGGAAACAAGGGAAAAGGAATGATGGAAGAGGAGGTATCCCTTCTTCTTTTCCAGACCATTGAAGGAATCATTGAAAATCTTGATGAAAGGGAAAAGTGGGAAGATTTTCTGAGAGGGTTTGTTGATGGGAAAAATCCTAGCTATTTTTCATGAAGGGTGTGTGCATTCAGCCACACATGTAGATCCACAGTGTAGTCCTTTGTTCACTTGCATTGCAAAGGAGTAGAGGAAGGAAATGAGGCCATGGGAGGAGTAGCATTGCAACTCAAGGTATGGCTCATGATTGTTGGGTTGAAGGTTCCATTTTTCATTGTCATGCAAATGCAAAAACATATGATGCATTCACTAAGGGTTTGATGGAAGAACTTGGTGAAACTCATTGTGTCATAAACACAAACACTTTGCATACATTGGAAAGAGCCAACAGTGCTGTCACATTAGGAGGAGATCCATCACTACATGGAAGTGAAAAGGGGAGTTAGTGCTTCCAATAGAGGAGTCCTTGTGTCTTTGCAAGGAGTTCCAAATATTTTTTCATGTGGCTATTGAGGCACAATTCTGGAGTCATATGTAGCATCTACTGAGGAATTGTGAGATGGAGAAAGAAGAGTAGAAGGATCAACATGAAGGGATGATGAGCATTCTCCCTTATCTATTTCAGAAATTTTCTGCACAAAGGAAAGAGACTGAACTGCATAGAGGAGAGATGGACAAATCAGTCCACTCATACATGCAGTCTATTTCAGATCTTGATGTCTCACCTTTTGGAGGCTTTCCACCTAGGAGGCCACTTGATCTAGGGATGATGAGAGGCATCATGCTATTTGGTTTACCACTCTTGGATTCCAGAGAAGTGGAGACATTAGAGGAATCCAACACAGCGCAAAGAGTTTGGGACAAGCTCAAGGAGGAGGGATACACTCTCTCATTTTCAATCTCACCCACTCTCATCAGCTATACTGCGCTGATAGAGTTTTCTGCATGGATGGAGGATAGCATATTCATGATACAAGATGACTGCTCCATAGACTTGGTGAGATAGAGGATACTTCCTTTGAGGAAGGACTCCTTCATGCATTGGAGTAGATGGAGGCCACTCATGCTTGCATTGGCCAGGATCGAGAGATTCTTTGGAGGTGATAATCTCTCATGGGAGGCTCATTTTCAGAGAGCATAATTTTTATTTGAGCATGAGTAGCTGCATGATGGGCATGGTAGCAACTTGGAGGATTAATTTTGCATGGGGGATGTCAAAGTAGCAAGCAGCAGCATGAGAGAGCACTATATTGCAGAACACCATTGCTGTCTATGTGGAGGATTGATCCAGGGTGGAGAACTCAACTTTTGGTTGAGTATTCCCAGGATCTTGGTGCATGCATGATTCTTGATAACTAGAAGGGAGATGAAAGATACATGGTTGATGATATGGTCATCTATTGTTATGTCAGGACCTTCTTGACTAGATTTTCTAGTCTCAAGGAGAAATTATTGCATACAGCACATGAGGACTTCCTAGCTATGCATTCGGATGCATACTTTGATTTGATAGAGGAGTTCACTTGGGAGGGAATTCAGTATGATCTACATCAGAATATGGATAGATGCATAGCCCGATTGATGGTGGAGAGAACATCACAACCACTTCCCTACTCATTGGAGGTGAGGGGAAATTTTCAATTGAGCCATTTCAGCTCAAGAGCTCTAGTGCATGATGGAGGAGGTATAATTTCATGTTTTGTATTGTACTTCTTTTCATTGATTAAGGAGCATGATTGATCAAGGAGGCTTGTTTCTTCTTTCATTTTTCATGAGGATGCACTTGTAGCCAATTGCAGTAGTGGAATTGGCCATTCTTATAGTGGTTGTGGAGGAAGCCACATATTCCTTTATGTGCACCATTGGCACCAAATGTTGTTTTCGTGTTTTATCTTATGATGAGATGTTGTGGCAGCAAACAAGTGGCTAGTACAACACTTGTTATTTTTTATTTTGAGGCAGGCCAAGAGGCACTATGAAAGTTCCATGAGTGGAACTTTAAACCACTCTCCGGTTGTCATTTGACAACTTACTTTTATTGTATATTGCTCCTTGTATTTCTAATGTTTGTACACTTATGAGGAAAATTATTTGGAGAGTATTGGATGTACAGCCCATTGGGAGCATGATTCTCCCCATTATACATGTCTTATCTTGCAGGAGACACCATGGGAAAACCATGATTGATACATTGCTACTTGTACCTTCTTGTGGGAAGGACCACTGGGAGAATTTGCAGGGGAATTTCATGGCTGATTTTATTGATGGGGTAGCTTGGGCCATTTTTGGAGGCCATACCATTTCAGCCCAAGGATAGAGGCATCCCCATGGACACTTCAAATGGAGACAAGGTCATCTTGAGAAGCACAAGCACAACTCTCTGTTCAACCCCAACTCATTGCAGAAATCAGGGGTGAGAATTTTATTTGGATGATAGCATGGATGAGAGGATAATCATTGGGATAAGAATTTTCCCATGCATATCATCACTCCTACCCTAAGGAGGCCATAACACAACAAGAAGGATTCCACTACACCTTCTATCTTTCCATGAGGAGCATCATTTTCAGCTTGCATACTTGGGAGAGAGCATTGAAGGACAGGTTTATTGTAGCATCTTTTGAGCAGTGGTAGAGCTTGTTGATGAGGAGGCCACAAGAGAAGAAGGAGGAGAAATTTTGTTCTCTCTATGCAGTTTCTTGAGGACAAGCAACATGTGGGAGGGGAGGACTGTAATGTTCTCAATTTTTATCCTCAAGCTAAAATGGAACATTATAGTTGCATATTTTATTTTTTCTAAATAAAATGGTTAAGGGGACACCTTAACCCTCTTTTGATGAAGAAATAACACTCCTTATGTGAAAAGGAGACAAATAAGTAGCTGAAATAAACACCTAATGGTGTGAATGGAACCCAGCTCACTTGATTTAGTCACCTTTGACTAAAGTCAATAGCGCTGCCCAAGGAGGAGAGGCTTCCTAGAGAAGATGCGCAGTTTTGGAGGGAAGACACTCACATGAGGGTGGAAACCCTGATTGGTGGGACCATGGTGGAGAAGAGTTCCCTTTATTTATATGGAGGATATGGCAGCCCATTTTTGTCATGTTTTTTATTTAGAATTTCGAATAGGGTCTGCAGAGGCTTGCATCTCCGAGATATTTAGTAGGGTGATGGTGCCCTTGGGCACTAGGGTGTTCTCGGTCGGGAATCCCTACCTCTTCCTCAAGGAAGGATGAGGATTGAGCTTCATATTCCTCAATCTGGAATTGGCCACAGTTACTACCATCATCTACAGTGTTAGCTCTGCAGCAGAGAGGACGTTTGTTGCTGGGGGCAGCAAAGGAGGAACTCATGGAGTCATTCTTGGTATAATATTTCAATGGAGGAGTGATCTATTAATTGGAGGAGCTGAAAGGAGGATTCCCGGGCTTCATTTCACATCTTTTTCACTTGGCCAACATTCCATCATCTCCCACTGCGCATTCCATGGAGGAAACTGCGTTATTTTAGAGGAGGCAGTGAGAGAGGGGTTCTAGATCTTCAAAAGAGGAGTGTTTTTTAGTCAAATGTATCAGCCCTTTGCTTGGAGACATTATCAAAGGAGGGAAATCATATTTCAGATCAGCCACTGCCTCATTCTCATTTTTTTCCAGTTGCAGTGACAACCTAGTTGTCACATTTTGGTATTCTTCGACATTTCTAGTAATCTCTCATAGATTGGCTAGAAATCCTGTATTTCAGCCCATTTCTATGTTATTGGGATATTATTTGTATTCCTTCAGCCACATGTAATTTTATTCATATTCAACAGCTCATACCTTCATAGAGACAGCTTAGTCACTGCTCTCCGGCATTTTGTGGAGTTACAACAACTCATGTACTTTGTTGCTTAATCATTGGAGGTGGATTCTCATTGAATGATGGGGTTTATTCCTCATTATATTCTTGTATTTTACTACTGATATCATAATATAATGATGGCTGTAGAATTTTCCCTCTTATGGTGCATTTCAGAATTGCAGAGTTAATATTGATGTTCATATGTTGCTGTAAGCTCTCTCATTGAGCATTGTTTTAGAGACTTAGATTGGGGAGATTTGAATAACCCATCTAGAGATATTTATTTGAGCTCATTGTCTGCAAGGGAGTTGTATTAGATGTGTTATATGGAATCCCAGTGGTGGTTTGTCTTATTTTTTCAGATACTTCCTTATACAGCGTCCTCAAGGACCTTCTAGCAGAAATTCCCGAGGTGGAATATTGCATATCCATAGACAGAGTATGTGAAGGGCCAGCTAGCCTTAGGATCTCTCCCTTCTTTGGAAGGAGACATATCCTATAAATTCCCCCACATTAAATCTCTGGAATGGAATTGTGGTGTCTCACTGAAGAAGGAATTGGAATATCTTAAGATATTCCTGATGGAGTAGAAAGTTCCAGATTTGGAACATTACAAGGATCTATCATCCCCTAACATTTCAATTGCTATATGCCCTAAGACAAAGAACAATACAGATGAATCAAGGAATTTCATCTACAAAGGTTTCCAAGGTTTGAATTTTATAATATATCATATGAGAGCTCACCAACGATGCCTCTAAAGGGACTAAGTGCGTTGCATATGTAGGGAGCCCCATGCAAGGCTGCTCTGCAAAGCACTTCCTGACATCTATGGGTGTGTTGGTCACATTGGGAGAAAAATTCTCATTGTTCTGGTATCTCCACTTGCCCAGTGCCTTCTAGAAGAGTTCACATGTGTCAAACTTTGAATCCATGTGTCCATTTGACATCTACAATATTGGGAACATGTCTTTCCTATTATTGGAAATTCATTGATTGTAAAACTTCCTCAGCCTCTCTATAAATTGAGCATGGATATTAGTGTTTGAGAAGGAAGAATTTGTGTAGAGAAATGCTAGTGGATTTTTCATTAAGGAGATTGATTTGAGTGACAATTTTCTGGAGATATCTGCATTGTGATGAGGTTGGGATGCTGCTGGAGATGGTGACACTAAATCAGTAATTTGGTTGTAACCTCCCCTTCTATCATTAATAAAGTACACAACTTACTTTTCCCTATATGCATCTGTATTAGCTTTTATTTTCCATATTGCTAGATCTTAGTTGATGTATATGGTTAATGCTTTACTGATTTAGCAAACTAACTTGAGTAGACATCTATATTATTACTATCTTCTACTATTTAGTGTTCATTCTTGTAGGAAATATTTTGCACAGCCAGTTGGAATTTGAAGCTACAATGGAAGCGGCAGAAGGAGTCATTTGGAAGCACTTGGATTCCAAGTAAGCATCTAATCCATTCTGTGTGTCTATTCTTAGTTAGGAAAAGTAGTTGTATAGTATTTAACCTGTTGTTCTAGATTAGCACTTGTCTAGGGAAGCGTGTTTTATCTGTAATTCACAATTATACACTAACAACATTCATCACATAAATATACATACTAGAGAATTTAATCAATACTAAGATTTATTTATACAACATAATATTTTCAATCGTCATCCTAGATCGTTCCAAACTTGATTAAGGTTTGTTTTAAAACCTTAGATTCTTAGGACCATTAGAAAATGGATCAACACACATATCTAGGAGATAAACACATCATGATCTAGTCAACATTTATACATTAGACACATTGACCTAGACTAGGCTACGGATTGAATCAAGAGAAAATATACATAGGGTTTCACTCCCGTGACATTTCATAAGGATTTCTCTTGTAGGCCTAACCAATACCTAGGGTTTTGGTTCTATTACACAATAATTTGTCACCGTCCTTGCAATTCCCCGTCCCTCACATTGGAGGGTTTATTCCGTGACCTGTGAGCAGTGACATAACCTGAAAACACTTTCATGGAATTCCCCTAGACATGGAATTTCATTCCCCTGAAGACATCTCCTTGTGAAAAACCCTAAAAATAGCCTTTTTATCATTGGCGTGACTAGCCTATGTTATACCTGCACCAATGGGGGGAATACTTCAAAGAGGGCATGCCAATTGGCGCTCTGTCTCAGAGTCGCACTCGCACCAGGCTTAATAAAGGGTGTTTTTTAAAAATAAATGGAGGAAGATTGACTTTAACCAACTCCTGAACTGGTCTCTAAATTGAGTTGGGATGTGTTTGTGCTCAACTTAGTGTCCCTAAATTGAGTTCATTAATTGTTAACCAGGGCTAGTAAACTGCTGAAGTGTGATGCACTATATGTGCCTAGGTATTTGTTTCTCACTACGTTGTGTTTAGTGTTTTATGATGTTTTTGGTTTTATGGTTTTATGTTTGAAGATGGAAAGAACTAAGTGCTGGTGAAAAGAAGCTATTGGTTATTTAAAACAGAACAAAGCCTAAACTATGGATGACAAACAACAAATTCAAAGCTTGATAATGACTTCATTGCAAGGAAATAAATCACAACATGAGCTTGAACTTATCCAATTCATTCATTAAAGATGTGCTGGAAGAGCTTGAGAAATGGACAAGTTAAGTGTAAATGAAGTTCTCCTAAATAAACAATCAACTCACAATATTACAAAAAAATGATTATTTGTAACACAGTAAGGTTTCTATTTTAGATTAACCTATGATGCTGAAGTTACCCTATTCTGCAACTTGGCTTATCACTACTAGGCCTTATTCAGAAGTTTGGAGATTTTCTAGAATAATGTTTGGGAAAAAGGCTATAGGTGAATTTGTAAAAGACTTGCAGAATAATCCAAGCCTTAAACTGATATTACTGACCCCTATTCATGTGATGATGTATCAATATAAATTCAGAACAAAAGCAAGTTGTAAATAATGAAGGCTGAGAGACTAATTTTATCAACTAGTACTACTTGAAATACAATGGATAACACTGGGCTAGAATGCAGTCTATCAATCTTAAAATACAGTGACTACAACCAAACTAAAATTCCATTAATATTTTCGTGAAACAAAATGAACTGAGACTGAACTAGAGTGCTACTAATCTACTTGAAGTACAGTGAACAGAGTTAAACTAGAATGCCATTGTCAAACTTGAAATGTAGTGACAGAGCTGAACTAAATGCAATCAACCTCCGGTGTGTTATAACTAAATTAACATGCAACTAGTCTATGGAATTCTACAGCCCATATTGTTCAATATGAATGATATTTTGGAAGAGTTTGTAAAAACAAGTCTGGCTATATTATTCAATGCAATTGAACATAAACATAATATTTGAAAGAAAATACAACTAGGATCTAAGATACCACAACTGTTTCTTATCCATTGTTAATGATGTTTTGGAAGAGTTTGTAGGAGTAAGATCGGCTATGACACTTAGTGTAAACGAGCATAAATCACAAAATTCGAAAGGAAATGCAACTAAAATATACAACACCACAGCTATGCCTTATTCATCGTGATTATATTTTGGAAGAGTTTATAAGAGTAAGTCTAGGTGTGATGATTAATGTAAACAAGTATGAAACATAAACTTCAGAAACCTGCTTAAGCTAGAAATGAAAAACAAGACTAAAATACTTATCTAAGTCGTTTGAACAAAGCTGCTCAGGTAGCAGGGGACCTCTACCATCAGAGTAGCACACAAAATCTACTTCAAGATTGACTCAGTGCTTTCAATAAAGTGATGCTTCTTTCATTAAAAGAGAAATTACTTCAAAACAGAGTGTTTTCGAACTTCTGAAATCTAGTAATAAAACACAAAATCTAACCTTGTCCCTCGGTTTCCCGAGCCATATTTATAACAAAATTACATAACTGTCTTGAGATAACCTAGGGATAATTGTATTTCCAAATAAAAATCAAAGTAGGACTCTGATGGTGGTCTCGTAATATGATTAAGGACATCTGGACTGTCCTTGTTCTACTAGGAGTCTATCTCCTAGTTTGAGTTCCCACGTGCATAACCACCTACAGAATTCCGTTCAAACTTCGTGGAGAGCAAGAAATGATGAGGGAGTGATGTGGAATACAGCCATATATGTTTTTCTCTGAGATGACACCTGAAACCTGCGTAGACATGAAGACAGCTGCAAAATCGGCAACTAGCTACAGAATGTCTGCATTTTATAGCTAGATCTAGTTCAAAAAGTACTACAATGAAAAAATCATAAAAACATAGAAAGTTAGTCATGATATACATTCTTAAAGAAATTTTAATTAATTCTATTGATCATTTGAGCTTGTAATTAATAATGGACAAAGGAAATGGAGTGGAATGTGGTGGAAGAAAGAACATCTTTGGAGCTCAACATACCCCCACTGCTAGGTTCTTGCATGTCCTCATGCAACTATTCCATGAACTCTGAGACCTCTGCAAGGACATTCAACCCTCTTCTTCTGCTTTTCCTGGCAGTCAATGGCCTTCTGGGCTTTCTTATGACTAACTTGAATCTCAAATTTGTGAGTGCCCTGGTTAACTTTTTATTGCTCTTCTTCAATTTTTCACTGGCTTTGTGTAACTTTTGCATTTGTAGAGACAAAGTTGAATTCATATCAGTTTTTAGTTTAACTTGCTCTCTCATAATTTCATTCTCATTCTTGATATTCCCGTTGAGTATTTCTAACTCATATTTATCTCTCCTTAGGATATCAACTGCAGATTTTCGTGGACTAGGAGTTTTGTCTCTTCCTTCTGAAGCTCTTTTCTCTAATGTCTCAACATAGTTGTAAATTTCTTGTTGTGCTGGGTCTATTTCAGGAGCTCCTTCATCAAAATCCTCCTCAATAGGTGTTTCTTCGTCCTCTATGTTTATGACTCCAGTTTTTTTAACCTTTTTTTTCTTTAGTATCCCTCTAAGTCCGTGGCTCCTTCTTGGTTGAGATGGTCCTTCTCCTTTCTCTCTGGCAAATTTTCTTATTATCCTCTCTTTCTTAAGCTGCTTCCTAATCTGAGCCAATTTCTTAGAAATCATTTCTTCACTGTCTTCTTGTATTGTTTTACCAGTTTCAGTTTTGGAGGTTTTCCATCTTCTGCTTCTTTTTGTAGGTTTGTCTTCAGGTGGAGGTTCCTTGGGTTCTTCAAAGTGATTTCTCACTAAGAACTCTTCCCAATTATCTCCCATTTTTCTCAAATGATGTTCAATCAAAATTTTTACTAAACCATGGTGGTATAAGTTTTTTTCTAGAAATTGAACTCTCTTTTGAACACTTGAGGCCATTTTCTTTAAACTATGAAGCAAGAAAAAGGGCAAATTGAGTTCTTCTTCTAAGAAATGTATTATCAACCGAATATTATAAACATAGAAGGTACCATATCTTCCTTCACAAGTGATGAATTTTTGCAAGATAAGCAATATGTTCCTCCATTTTTTCTTTAGTGCAGAGCTAGGGATACCCTTTTTAAAAATGGAAACATCCATACCAGGTGACTTGAGTATCTGCTTCCATGCCTCGTTATGAAATTCTCTATTCTTGAACCACCTTTCTCCTTGTCTGGGCAATTCTGTTGCTTCTGCAATGGAGGCTTCTGTAATGGTGAATTTAATATCTCCTATCTCGACCTCAGCTCCATGGAAGGACCGTGAAAATGTTTTAGTCACCTCTTTGTGAAAACCACTGAATTTTTCAAAGAATTGCAACCACTCTGCTTGTTGTAACATTTCTCTGATTTGAGGATAAACTTCCAAGTACTTAGTTCCAACCGGTTCGGTCCTCACTATGAGACCCATCACTTCTCTTTCCAACCTTCAAATTGTTGCTCCTCTGTTCACGATGACAATGGCTGTTACAGAGATGTTTTTGCCCCATAGATGTTTCCTCTGTTTTACAGACTGAAATGGTTAAGAGTTGGCTATGGGAAAGAATGATATGGAGTGATTACAGAATGAATATAATGAAGTGAGGATGATGTATATGAGTTGAAAGATATCACGAAAGAAAAGACCGTGGAGATATTTTGTAACGAATTCAAAATCATCATTAAATGCTTTGGCCTAGTGACGTGACTAATCCAATCACTTCAGCACTTTAACCATTTAGATTTTTAAATGATGATCGGATATGGGATTTGAAATGGTGGAATAGAAGGAGTTTTATCCAAAGTTTCTACGGGAGGTTTGTTAGGCATGATAAAAAAAATCAATTAAAACAACTTTTTGAATTATTCATAACTTAACTATACTAAAATTTTTCATGATATGTCATTATAATCAGAACTTTTACCTTTGCGCTTCCTCTGATTTTTGTGATCTTTATATGCTTTGTTCTCTCTGAAAATCATTACTTTTTGAGTCTTCATAACTCCCTTGATTTTGCTTGTTGTCATGGATATGCAGGATCATTTTATTGTAGATCAGGTGATTACTAGACAGTTCTTTCAGGATCTCTGGCTGCAGAATGTCTGTCTAGCTGCAAAATATCTGACTGGCTGCAGAATGTCTAACTGGTTGCAGAATGTCTAACTGATTGCAGAATGTACCTGTAGAAGACTTGAAACATGAAATGGAATGGTTTGGAGCATGAATGGAATGTTGTATGGAATGAGTGAAGATGGATAATAAAATATGGTGTAATAGAATATGAATGAAGTGAATAATGGAGTGGAATGGATCACAACTTATGAAATGGAGTGAAGTATGAGAAGTGGCCTGCAATTCATGATATGTATTATTCAATTGCAAAAAAACATCAAACTTAAAAATCTGGGATGGAAATGAGGTGGACCATGGGGTGAAATGAATGAAGTGTGGATGAATGAATGAAATGGAGTATGGATGAATGAATGAAACAGAATATGGATGGATGAAATGAGATGGACCATAAGTGAAATGGATCTGCACTTATGATTTTGTAACAACTGCTTGCAGAAAAAGAACAAATTTGAAAATCTAAAGTGTCAAAAATATTCTGATTTTCACTCTACCTTTTCTATATAAACATGCTAATCAGTGATTAGTTTTCATGTTTATACTTTTTTTTTTTCAATAAAATGATTTCAGAAAATTCAATTAAGTTGATGAAGAAGAAATATTCTTCTTCATTAACTTCACATCACTGTTTTCCTGGAACTTCTTGACAAATTCTTCTCTTGAAAGTGGCTTATGATAAATCTTCAATCTATGACCATTCACAAGAAAAGTGACCTCTTCTTCATCTATTTTCCTGATTTTTATTGCCCCATTATCAAAAATTTTCACAATTTCATATGGCCCAAGCCAATGTGTTTGGAATTTACCTTGAAAATATTTGAACTTTGAATCAAACAAGAGAGCCCAGTCACCTTCTTTGAACTTCTTTTCCTTGATGTACTTATCATGCCATCTAGTCCTTTGCTGTTGGACTATACTTGTTTTCTGAACTTCATCTTGTCTGATCTCATCCAATTCATTAATTTTCTCCAATCTGTGTTTTTGTGCCTCTATTAGATCAAGTCCTAGTTGTACTGCCATTTTGAAAGTTTGAATCTGGAACTCTATGGGAAACAAAACTTGCTTTCCATAAATAATTTCATAAGGAGTATGACCTGTTGTGCTTCTCCATGTAGTTCTATAGGCCCACAAGGCTTCAGGAAGCCTATCTGCCCAATCTCTTCTATGTAAATGAACAGTATTTGTTAGGATCCCTTCAATGACCTTATTAGTAGATTCCAGTTGACCATTTGCTTGTGGATGATAGGGAGTAGATTTTATGTGTCTGATTCTGTACCACTCCATCATTTGTTCCACTATCCTTGATGTGAATTTAGCTCCTTGATCTGTAACAATTTTCCTTGGGACACCAAAACGAGTAAAAATATCCTCAAAAAGAAAATTAACTACAGATGCTTCAGTAGCAAAAAGTAATGGCTTGGCCTCTACCCATTTGGTAACATAATCAGTGCAAAATAATATATATTTCTTTTGTCTTGATGGAGGACTAATAGGTCCTACAAAATCCAAAGCCCATTTTTCAAACGGTTCAATATGTACGTGACGCTGTAATGGCATCTCACCTGAAGGAGAAGGTTTCCCTACCCTTGGAAACTGTCACACCTTTTGACATACTCTTTAGCATCTTTAAAAAGGGATGGCCAATAGTATCCTAAATGAAGGACCTTATAAGTTGTTCTCTTATCAGCAAAGTGTCCGCCACAAGGTTCATCATGACATGCTTTGAGAATCTCAAGCATCTCGTCTTCCTGAACACATCTCCTAATGATAAAATCTGGACCCGTCTTGTACAACTCATTAGCAACCCATGAATATTTTGCACTGTCATAAATGATTTTTCTTTTGTCTCTTGCATTCATTATTGAAGGAAATTTCCCTGAAACTAAATAATTAGCAATGTCAGAAAACCAAGGAGTCTGAGTAGAAATTGCAAAAAGATATTCATCAGGAAATTGATCTGCAACTGGAGTGTCATCTTTGATGTTTTGGAGTCTATATAGGAAATCAGCTACTGTGTTTTGTTTTCCAGGCCTATCTAGAATGGTAATGTTGAATTCTTGTAAAAGTAATAACCATCTTATGACTCTGCCATTAGTAATTGATTTTTTCATTAGGTATCTAATTGTAGAATGATCTGTGTGAACAAAAGTTTCATAGCCTGTTATATAGTGTCTGAATTTTTTTATGGCATGAACAACAGCGAAAAACTCCTTTTCAGTTACAGTATAGTTTAACTCTGAAGGAGTCAATTTTTTACTGGTATAGTAGATGGCATAAGGAATCAGGTCTTTTTGTCCCAATACTGCTCCTAGAGCTGTATCTGAGGCATCTGTTGAAATATGAAAAGGTAATTTCTAGTTAGGTCCCCTTAAAATAGGTGCTTCAGAAATTTTTGTTTTCAAGGTCTCAAAGGCTAACTGGCAATCAGAATTCCATTTGAATTCACAGTCTTTGGTAAGTAATTTGAAGAGTGGAGATGCTATCTTGGTGAAGTTTTCTATAAATCTTCGATAATATCCTGTAAATCCTAGAAAACTCTTAACATATTTTTGACAACTTGGAATAGATAAGTTAGAGATGACTTCAACTTTTGACTCGTAAACTCTAATCCCATCCCCTGAAATATGATGTCCTAAAACAATTCCTTCAGTAAACATCATAAAACACTTCTCATGACTAAGTGAAATATTTGCTTCTTTACATCTTTTTAAAACTTTTTCCAAGTTTTCTAAGGCTTCTTCAAATGTGTTTCCATAAACTGTGAAATCATCCATATATACCTCTACACAATCATGTATTAGATCTGAAAAAATTCCTAGTACTGCCCTTTGAAATGTTGCAGGTGCATTGTATAATCCAAATGGAAATACTCGGTAAGCATAGGTACCCCAAGGACAGGTAAATGTGGTTTTGTCTTGATCTTCAAGTGCTACTTGAATTTGGTTATAACCACTAAACCCATCTAAAAATGAGAAGTACTTTTTGCCAGCTAATGTATCTAACACCTGATCTATGAAAGGTAGGGGAAAATGATATTTAAGAGTAGCTTTGTTTAATTCTCGGTAGTCAATACATACCCTCCATTTACCATTTTTCTTTGGCACAATTACCAAAGGAGAAACCCACTGACTATCTGAAATAGGATAGATAAAGTTGACATTCAACAATTTATGCAATTCTTCTTTAACAATCTCCCTAAGATTTGGATTCATCCGTCTTTGAGGTTGTCCGATTGGTTTACAATTTTCCTCTATGTAGATGTGATGAGTGCAAGTCTTGGGGCTTATCCCTTTCATATCAGTGTACTCCCATGCATATGCAAAAGAATGTCTCTTTAAGATCTTGACTAGCTCTTCTTGTTGAGATTTTTCTAGGTTCTTGTTTATGTTTAAAGTTTTTCCTGGAAATATCTCACTTGTAGAGCTGCCAAATTTATCCATAGAATGAAGAGACATTTGTCTTGATGATAAAAACTCAATGTTGGATTCTTCTTTAAATTTTTCATGTTTTCATTCCGAAGAGGATTCAATTTTTTCTAAAGTATTCAGAATTTGACTATCTTCACTAATTTCTGAAATTGTGAAGAGAGGTTGTAAGTCTTCTTCATCCTATATCCATTGAGTATCATCTAAATCTGTAATTGTCCTTGCCGGAGGATACAAAGTGAATTTCTTAGTTGAACTACCATCAGAGATGTACATATCACCGGATCTACAACTAATGAAAGCATCAGCTGTAGCTAACCAAGGTCTTCCTAATATAATTGGATGCCCTCCTAGATTATTCTTAGGAGTTAGGATCATGAAATCCACAGGGTACTCCCAAGAATCTAGGGACACCGGAATGTCTTCTATTACCCCATCAGGTTTGATCACAGATCTGTCTGCTAATTGTAATAATGTGGGTGTAAAGAGAAGATTAGGAAGTTTCAGTTTATCCATGATTTGTCTACTCATGATATTGATTGTTGCTCCTAAATCAATGAGTGTGTTTTGGATCTCAATTCCATTGATGTGAATTTTAACAACTGGATTTCCTGGGTCTAGATACTTTGGAATAGCAATCTTACCCGTCATGATATCTGCTATTTTTCCTGCCAGTTGAATTTTCTTTGTCTCTCTTATTCTTTTTATTTTTTTCTTCATGCTCAACTCCTTTATTGTCTTTGCTAAAATTGGAATTTCCTTGATAGCTTGTAATAATGGAATCTTAATACAGACATTTCTCAGCTCATCTAGGAAATCATAATTAGGCACCATAATGTGCTTTTCTACACCTCTATCAATTTGTAATCTTTCTAGAAAAGGAGGTGTAGGAGTGGATGTTGATGGCTGCTCTAATACAGGAGTTGAAATTATTGGTTCTTTTTGTTTTGGTTTTTCAATGTTTGGGTCCTGAAAAGATGTGTCTTCTTCAAGAATTTTATTTTACTGTAGAGAATCTTCCTCAAAGTTATCTTGTTATTGTATGATCACAAAAGGTTTCCTCTTTTCAAGTATTCTTCCAGAACTAAGTTGAACATCACTAAGGTCTAGAGGAGTAATTAAATAAGTTTGAAACTGTTGGCCTTCTATCATGTATGTATTATGAGGATTTTTATTGTTGGGGTTTGGTATGGGTTGAGCAGGCAACTGATTTGATTTCTGAGGAAATGGTAATGGGAGTGGTTGATTTTGATGTTGTGGGTTCTAAGGATTCTGTTGAGGATTTTGTTGAGGATTTTGAGGAGAAAAATGTGGGTATGGTGGATATTGATAATACTGGGAGTATCTTCCATAGGGATTTTGTGTTCCTTGTGCCCAAGCTTGAGATTGATTTTGAAATTGGGGCCAAGGTTGCTGCCAAGAATTCCAATTTAGTGGAGGTTGATTATACAATTGATCATGGAATCCCTGTGTTTGAGGTCCTTGCCAAGGCCTTCTAGAAACAAAATTGAGAGATTTTGTGGAATTTGTAGGAGTTTCCTCTTGAAAGACAGCTTTAAGACTAGGAAGTGAAGGACATCTCTTGGTTTCATGTTTTTCTGAACAAATTACACAGGTCTCTACAAATTTTGCATCCAAAGGACATTCTCTCAAGGCATGCTTCTTTCTACATTTGGGACAAAAGATGGCTAAGGCATCAGATTCAGCTTTTTGCTTGTTTTGTAACTTAAGGGTGTCTATTTGTTCACTAAGACTCCCTAAGATGTCAGATTTGAATTCATCAAGAATATGCCCTATCTCTTCCCTAATTATTGTCCCAGAAGCAAAATTACTTGCCCTTACAAGAGTAGGGTCTCTTGGACCTTTTACAGTTTTGGATTTCCCTCTTGAAAGGTTGATACATAACTCAGATATTTTAGGTAATGTGAGTTGAGATATATCCCCTTTTCCCATCATGTTAAGGATATCCAACCATTCGTCCCTAATTGTCTTAAACAAGAGAGCTTTTAAGGTGTCTTGATCTAAGTTATCCATTTTTGCTCTTTAGATATTGTAATGAAATCTCTCCAACAAATCTTCCAGGTTTTCATCTTCTTTTTGTATCATCTTGAACACTTCCTCCTTATGATTGACTGGCATACAATAATCCGAATACCTCTCTAAAAATGATTGTTTCATATCTTCCCATGTCCTAATAGAACTGTTGATCAAACTCATAAACCACTTCAATGCTGCTCCTTTCATTGTTGAAGGAAATAGTTTAAGTTTTTGAGCATCTTGTAAGTAGTCATAAGTTCTACATAGGACTTCAAATTAAAATAGGAAGGTTTCAGGATATTTATTTTGAAGTCCATAGAAGTTTGGAAGGACAGAGGGTGAAATGTTTTTCATAGTTGTATTGGTTTTTTCATCTACTATAGGAAACCCAAAAGAGCTTCCCATTTCTCTTCTACCTCTTCCTCTACCTCGTTCCCCTTCTGCACCTCTACCTCCTTCTCCTCTACCTCTACCTCTACCCCATCCAAATAATGTGTGTTCTCTATTAAAGACTCCTCCTCCCCCTTCTTCTGCCATAGTTGATTCTTCTGTGGAAGTGGAAAATTTTGTGTCTCTAGCAGGGATCCTTGAATCTTCTTCTAAGACAGGCTCAGTGGATGAAGTGGAAGGTCTTTCTAATGGAATATCTGATCTTAAGTCTTCTATAAGTCTAGGATCAGTAAAGGATGGAATGTGGGTCTGAGTTGGAGGTGTGCTAGCTCTTGGTCTAGGTGAAACAAGAGGTGTTCTAGGAATCAAAATTCTGCTTCTGCTTCTTATGAATCTACCCCTTGAGTCTCTCTCTCTACGCATATCATTTTTTTTGGGAGTTAAGAAACAAGGCTACCTAGTTACACTTCCCCGGCAATGGCGCCAAGATGTTTGTGCTCAACTTAGTGTCCCTAAATTGAGTTCATTAATTGTCAACCAGGGCTAGTAAACTGCTGAAGTGTGGTGCACTATATGTGCCTAGGTATTTGTTTCTCACTACGTTGTGTTTAGTGTTTTATGATGTTTTTGGTTTTATGGTTTTATGTTTGAAAAGGGAAAGAACTAAGTGCTGGTGAAAAGAATCTATTGGTTATTAAAAATAGAACAAAGCCTAAACTATGGATGACAAACAACAAATGCAAAGCTTGATAATGACTTCATTGCAAGGAAATAAATCACAACATGAGCTTGAACTTATCTAATTCATTCATTAAATATGTGTTGGAAGAGCTTGAGAAATGGACAAGTTAAATGTAAATGAAGTTCCCCTAAATAAACAATCAACTCACAATATTACAAAAAAAAATGATTATTTGTAACACAGTAAGGTTTCTACTCTAGATTAACCTATGATGCTGAAGTTACCCTATTCTACAACTTGACTTATTACTACTAGGCCTTATTCATAAGTTTAGAGATTTTCTAGAATAATGTTTGGGAAAAAGGCTATAGGTGAATTTGTAAAAGATTTGCAGAATAATCCAAGCCTTAAACTGATATTACTGACCCCTGTTCATGTGATGATGTACCAATATAAATTCAGAACAAAAGCAAGTTGTAAATAATGAAGGCCGAGAGACTAATTTTATCAACTAGTACTACTTGAAATACAATGGATAACACTAGGCTAGAATGCGGTCTATCAATCTTAAAATACAGTGACTACAACCAAACTAAAATGCCATTAATATTTTCGTGAAACAAAATGAACTGAGACTGAACTAGAGTGTTACTAATCTACTTGAAGTACAGTGAACAGAGTTAAACTAGAATGCCATTATCAAACTTGAAATGTAGTGACAGAGCTGAACTAAATGCAATCAACCTCTGGAGTGTTATAACTAAATTAACATGCAACTAGTCTATGGAATTCTACAGCCCATCTCGTTCAATATGAATGATATTTTGGAAGAGTTTGTAAAAACAAGTCTGGATGTATTATTCAATGCAATTGAACATAAAAATAAGATTTGAAAGCAAATACAACTAGGATCTAAGATACCATAGTTGTTTCTTATCCATTGTTAATGATGTTTTGGAAGATTTTGTAGGAGTAAGACCAGCTATGACACTTAGTGTAAACAAGCATAAATCACAAAATTCGAAAGGAAATGCAACTAAAATCTACAACACCACAGCTATGCCTTATTCATCGTGATGATATTTTGGAAGAGTTTATAAGAGTAAGTCTAGCTGTGATGATTAATGTAAACAAGTATGAAACATAAAATTCAGAAACCTGCTTAAGCTAGAAATGAAAAACGAGACTAAAATACTTATCTAAGCCGTATGAACAAAGCTGCTCAGGTAGCAGGGGCCCTCTATCACCGGAGTAGCACACAAAATCTACTTCAAGATTGACTCAGTGCTTTCAATAAAGTGATGCTTCTTTCATTAAAAGAGAAATTACTTCAAAACAGAGTGTTTTCGGACTTCTGAAATCTAGTAATAAAACACAAAATCTAACCTTGTCCCTCGGTTTCCCGAGCCATATTTATAACAAAATTACATAATTGTCTTGAGATAACCTAGGGATAATTTTCTTTCCAAATAAAAATCAAAGTAGGACTCTGATGGTGGTCTCGTAATATGATTAAGGACATCTGGACTGTCCTTGTTCTACTAGGAGTCTATCTCCTAGTTTGAGTTCCCACGTGAATAACCACCTACAGAATTCCATTCAAACTTTGTGGAGAGCAACAAATGATGAGGGAGTGATGTGGAATATAGCCATATGTGTTTTTCTCTGAGATGACACCTGGAACTTGCATAGACATGAAGACAGCTGCAGAATCGGCAACTAGCTACAGAATGTCTGCATTCTGTAGCTAGATCTAGTTCAAAAAGTACTACAATGACAAAATCATAAAAACATAGGAAGTTAGTCATGATATACATTCTTAAAGCAATTTTAATTAATTCTATTGATCATTTGAGCCTGTAATTAATAATGGACAAAGGAAATGGAGTGGAATGTGGTGGAAGAAAGAACATATTTGGAGCTCAATAGGATGTTTGGCTTCAGTTCTCCATGTAGAGGAAGTAGTTTGCCACCTCTCATGGAAGCTTCCTTGAGGATAGGGCCAATCCCATGATTGTAGGGATCCCAACTCCCCTTCCACCATCTATATAAGCTTGCCATTTCCCTTTGCAAGCTAATCTCCAAGAGCCTTCATAGCCTAAAGAATGCTGCAAGAGCTTTGATAGTCCTCATAGTGCCAAATCCATAGCAAAGAGATTGACGATCGAAGAGAGAGGCTTGTCCCCATTCTCGGCAAGCTTTTCCGAGACGTATTCCGCTGACGACCCGCCGAAGGAAGGTTCAGCGTCAGAGCCAGGTTGTATTTTCCTTTGTATGAATTAATGATAAGTGACTATTGGTTATGGTTCCACTTGTATTTTTCATTATGATCATGAGTTGTGTCCTCTCTGACTAATACATAATTGCATATATCGGGTTTTACGCTTGTGTTTGTCATGTTTCTTGTGCATGCAGGTGTTTGATTGCAGCAAGCGAAAGGATTGTGATCTGCCGGAGCAAGGAAACGGAAGCATCATCTTCTCTACAAACGACAGCGTTGGACTTGAGGTAGGCCTTCTCCGTATTTGGTTTATTGCAATTAGGAACTTGCGCCATAGCATGTTACGATTGTTGCTAGACCCAATCTGGGCTAGTAGGGATCGCCTCTGTCCGCAGAGGGGATTTACCTCTGCAACAAATTGGCGACTCCACTGGGGATTTAGCTTGTTGTTTTCTTTATAAACTATAGATAGAGCCTGAAGTTAGCCAGATAGCCTTCGAAATGCTCTTTCTCTGCATTAGCGAAAGTAGATCAATGCTGCTTCAGTCAATCTCCGGTCTAGTTTATGAATTGAACACTTGGAGTATTGTCTTGTCTTTCGGTCGATTCTTGACTTTGCTTGCTTGATCATCTCTTTTGGCTGGCTCTTTTCGTGAGTTTGGTTTTTGGTTTGAGCTTCAACATCATTGTTTTGCATCTTGGATTGCTCTTTTTTAGTTTTACATAGCAAACTTGACTGGTGTGCTTTTCAGTGTGATAGTCGCGCCCACTGGCGCATGTTGTCAGTGTATTACTTGCGCCAATTCTACTCTGGCGCTAGTTTCTACCTTACAGTCACGCCAATCCTGTAAGGTGCTAGGGTTTACTGTGTTTTGATCCTTCTGAGACTGATCTGGGTGTTTGGTCTTGTTTTTTCGACTGCTTGAGTGTTCTGGAGCCTTGCTTGACTGACTGTGACCTTCTTCCTTTGGTTGTTTTCCCATTTCTATCGATTTTACATTCTAGCCCTAGGGAATCTAGGTGCTATTGTGTGTCGAGCCTCCCTTGGGAGTTTTTGGGTTTCTATATGTTCAGTCAACTTCGTGATTGCTTATCTGCATTTGTTTGGTGGTTGTCTATCGTTTTATTGCATTATTTGAGTGAGTGGCTTCTTCTTCATTCGAATTATAATTTGTCTCACTTTGAGCCTAGATTACTTGGTTCATTTGAGTCTTGGAGATTCTGCTTGAAGTGGTGAGTCTGGTCTTGGTTGGGAGAAATTCTTTGTTTTTTCATTTTCAAGCATTGGCACTTGTTGTCAGTTAGCAACCCGCACCAATTGGCCATTGACGCTAGTTGTCAGTGAGCAAGTCGCGCCAATTGGCACTAGTTGTCAATGACAAAGTCGTGCCAATTTCAGGGTGTGTGAAAATTGAGATTTTTTCCCTAAATCATTCACCAGTGTGTCTTTCCCTTCCGGTCTTTTCACTGTATGAGCATAGATTACATTGCTCATTGTTTGAAATGTCTTCTTTCCATGATTGCTTGACGTAAAAGGGAATGAATGCCTTGTTTTGATCTCATGCTTTGGAAGTCCTCTTTGTGTTTGACCTCATATGTCTTGTCGCCTTTTGAGGGATTTCGTGACAAAGTGTTTGAAACAACGATTGCATTATTAGTGTTTGTTTACATCCTTTTTGCATTCATCCTTCCATTAAGAGATTTGCGTTTATTTAGTTTTCGTCTCAAAGTTTTCTTTTTGTTAAAATGCATTAGATTACATTGCGTTGAAGAGTATTTTTTGAGATTTATCATTGAAATTAGATCACATTGTTTAATGATCGAAAACTAGAAATTACTTTGATTGCATTCTCTTTTATTGAAAGCATGCATTAAGTAGATTCTCATTTCATCGAAAAATGCATTGAGTGCATTCTTATAATTTGAAAAGGAAAAGGAAATTGTGCATAGATTACAATTGCATAGTTTTCGAAAAAGAGGATTTTGCATAGATTACATTGCATTATTCACATTGTTGAATGTTTGAGATTACTTTTGGATAGTGACAGTCATCTAGTTCGGAAAAAGTTTCATTTTCAGTATTGTTGTTTGTTGCATCATTGTTTGAAACTCTTCTCTTAACTAGATATCATTCATCGAATTGAAAGATTTCTTTTATCATATAGATGCATATAGGAGATTTTGAGACATAACACTCGCTAGGGCCTGGAAATTGAAACATAATTGAAGATAAACATTAAAATTTATTCAATTTACGCTAAGGCAGCATTGGAACATTAACGAAATATTTAGAGGTCTAGGCTAGAGACGTGTTCTGGCGTCTTTAAACCTAGTAGTTGTCGTTCGCCTCTTGGCTTTAGATAGCACTAGTACGAACTTGTGCTCCCCGTACCGTCACGTATATAAAGGGAGACCCCACTAGGTTTCCATCCTTTATCCATAGGAAGCCGAGTCTGCCACCCTATACCCATGATACACCAGACACAGCATTCGGGGAGATTACCTGCACGTACGTCAAGTCCTTGGTTGATTTCTCTTTCATTTTGAAACCAAGGTGTATATTGCAGTTCGCGGTTATTTGGTACACCCTTTTCCTAGATTTCCTCAGTAGTCATTTTGATCTTTTCTGGCTCTTTAAATTTGAAAGGATCATCAAGTGCTTGTCCTTTCACGCTTGCTTCAAAACTGAAAGAGATAGATTCACCTTCTATCCGTTTCTCGACTCTTAAAACATGAAACGGTGAAGTTTCTAAGTTTCAATGTCGTAAAATAAATCACCCACAATCACACGCCCTGTTATATTTTGCTTGTTGGCCGTTTGATTATGTGCCTTGGTTTTTAGCCCGTGTGCGGTTTTGAGTTGTTTTGATGCCAAATTTTCCAGAGTTTACCAACCAAGGAATCCTCTCCAATGGGAATCCTGGTCCTTTTCCTCCTTTTGGAAACGTTGGCACTCCTTATATGGAAACATTGTCCCTTCCTGGGTTAACTGTTGGGTTGCTTGTTTGGTTGTTTTCAACCTCTATGGTCCCGAATGTCTCGGATACTGGTCAATTAGTTCCTCCACCTGAAAAAAATCATGTTAATTCCAAGGTGGAACTCTCCCCCTCTTCGTCTATTTCTGCGTCGTCTTCTTCTACTTCGCCTAGTGAAATTCTGAATTCGAGTAACCAGGTGGCTAAGAAGAAGAAGAAGAAGACAAAGAAGAAGAAGTCTAATAAGAGAGAGGCTAAGGCTGCAGCTGTCACTTCGGAAGCATCTCCTCTTGATGAACCTCCCAACCCTCCACGGAAAGTCAAGTTCCATTGCATGTTGTGCATGGGAGACCGTCTTCGAGATTGCCCTGGCATTCCCAAGGTGCTCGAAGTATGGTCCAACGGTCATCTGCCATTGCCTTTGGCTTCTGGGAGTCAGGTTGGGGGCACATCTTCAACTGGTGCTGGTAAGGCTCCTAAGAAGTAGGGTAAACTTACCAATCCCTGTAAGTTGTGTGGGGGGCACCATGCCATTTAACTTTGTCCATATATGGATGAAGCCAAGCGATTTTTGGACAACTCAACTGTTTCTACACCATGCCTTCTCGCTGGTTACAAACAATTTTCTTTGAGTCTTCCACCTGTTGATGCCACGATTGCTCAAGAGTCATCCTTGGTCAATCCCGCTCCCTCGGAAATTCAAATTCAAGAATCCATCCCTGACCAACCATTGGTCGTGGGATCAATTGAACTGGCCTCGTCTATGGTGCACCAGGTCTTTTCCGTTGAGTGTGGACCTCATCCCCCTCAGGTTATTCTTGTTTCTTCATATTCTTTGGACTTAGAGAAGGATTATCCTATCCAATACCTCAAGAAGTAGCTCCTCCACCTCCCATGATGGAGGTCCCAGAGGATATTCCTCCCGCCTTCGAGATGGAGGTCGTGGAGGATGCTCCTTCTTCTTCCGTAACACTAGGGGAAGACCATCTCGGTTTGATGGTGGCCCCTCCAACTAGTTTGGTTGCTTTATTTGATTGGAATCGATTTTCTGAATACTGCCTTCCGTATTATGTGCCTTTCGAGATCACAGTACAGGCTTTTGGTCTAGTCGTACCCAACACCATTATAGATGAAGGCGCGTCTATTAGTGTTCTATCCTCAACTACTTCTCAGGCTTTTGGCTCGCCGCCGCTTGCGCCTGTTACACGGAATCTGTTGGCATTTAACAGAAGAACGAGTCAACCCTTAGGGATCTTTCCAAGGTTACATGTTACTTTGGGAGGTAAAACCATCCATATGGACGTGATGTTTGTTCCAGGCCCCTTGGATTTCAATCTGCTTTTGGGGTGCGATTACACCTATGCCATGGGAGCACTTGTATCCTCCCTTTTTAGTGTGGTCTGTTTTCCACATGAAGGACGAATCGTGACCATTGATAAGCTTTCGTTCTTTGGTCCTGATGTTGCAGCTGGCCCGCCATCATCCCTTCCTAGTTTTTATCCACCCATTGTATCTGCCTCACCGCAGGTCAACTATGTGGCTACCTACCCCCTGCCTGTACCCAGTGATAGTGCCATTGTGCATCAGGTGTTGGGGGCATTGGGTCCTAACTTCCAGGATGTTTTCCTTCCATCGAGAGTGGAACTCTTGGAAGCGATGACTTCTTGTTCATTATGTTGAAGCTAGTCGGAGCATAGTTCATTTTCTTGTGTCAAGCTCCTTAAAAAATGAAATAAGTTGGTCGGAGCATGGTTATTTTCCTGTGTCAAGCTCCTTAAAAAATGAAACCAGGTCTGGCCGGAGCAGAGTTCCTTGTCTTGTGTCAAGCTCCTTAAAAAATGAAACAAGGTTGCCGAAGAAGAGTTTGTTTTCTTTTGTCAAGCTCCTTAAAACATGAAACAAGGTGTCCTGAGGATAGTTCTTTTAATTTGTCAACCTCGTTAAAACAATGAAACACATTCTCGTTCAATTCGAGTCTTTGATAAGATCTCGTAAAATGCTAGTCAAGTATTTCTCTTGATCTTGTCATTTGAACCTTCACTCCATCTGCCTTTCATATGGATTGAATCTTGGGGGGCATGTACCTCAAATTGAGTCAACATGCTGGGCGCATGCTTACTTTTTCAAGCATAGTTTGTTTCCATTTCAAGCTTGTGTAAAAATGAAACAGGTTTCAAGCATAGTTTATCTGTGTTTCAAGCTTGTGTAAAAATGAAACCAACTTCAAGAAAAATTTCTTTATTTCAAGCTTGTGTAAAAATGAAACCATGCCCATTTTATCTCTTGTGATTGCCATTTTATCAGCCTGTTTTTCCAGATGAGCCTTGGTTTTCTCACTCCATCGTCACTATCTGCTTGGCCGATCATATTCCTTCACTTGGTTGTTTCACCCATTCCTGAGGAACCACTGCAATGAGTGGTCTTGTTAGCCAACCTCTTAATCTTTACTTGTTTTGAGCAGTTCCACCATTACCGGAACCAGTTGCTACCCTTTATACCACTCGTTCCTCTAGGAGGAGTCATCTTCCAACTCTTTTCTGACTCTAAACATGAAAAGATTTCCGAGTCCCTTGTCGTTTTGATCTCGTTAAAGTGGCTGCGAAATGACATCTACCCAGTATACGTTTACCCCTTTTTCGGGCTGGGATAGATTATTTACGAAAAAGGAATACCCTAACCTATCACGACTGGGAGGTTTTCTCAGACACAATTTTCTACCTTTTCAGATCTGAGGAACTATTTAAGAAAAGGGACCATTGGAGTTTAATTTTCTACTATCCTTTCAAACTCTCTAAACATGAAAAGACGCCGAGTTCTTCCTTTGTCAGACTCGTTAAACCCTGATGACATCGGATTCAGTCGTAATGACGATATTTGAGTTCTTCCTTCCTAGGGCTCGTTAAATGTACTAGGATGGATTTATATGGCAAGAATATGGTAGCCTCTTCAAGCTTGTGTAAAAATAAAGAGGTAATCGCCAGAAATGGTGGGGAAAATGGAACTAGCATCATTGTCGTGTCGGTAGTATGTCGCTCTTGAACATGGCACTTGTCTGCATTCTTGTTGGGTTGGGGACATCTCATCTCATTTTTCACTTGCCTCCATGGGTTTGGGTTTTTGACCTCTCATCTGCTCTTTGCGTCGTCACCATGACCTCTGATCTTTTGATGTCAAATACTACCAAATCCACGGCCGTGTTGCTGATATGTTCAAGAGAAGTTGACCTCTGCAACTTTCAACCTTCCTCTGATTCTCATCTGATCCTGATTCACAAAGAAATTATGTTCCTTTGTCTCGTGTCGATGATGTGGGAAACACTATGGCCCACATTCGATCAAGGTCACTTTCTGTCGACTTCAGCTCATTATCCAGGAAGCTGATCTAGAGACTCCCTTCTGGTACCTTGGAGCCTGCATGCCTCAATGGCAGGTTCTTCATGTTCGACGTGAGGTTTTCATCATTGGCCTCTGATCGAGTGATTCTACGGGTGTTCAATGCTAGCTCATTGATTCACATGCCATAGAATGTACCTATAGTACCTTAAGGGCCATTGTCATTATTGGTGGTACCTCTCGCGTCTGTTAACAGCTTTCATCATTGGCTGATAATCAGGCGATGTTCTCGCATGTTCGACTTCAACTCACTTATTCACATGCTTGAACTTGTACTTTGTTCGGGTCAAGATGGAGCACAAGACCCTAGATTTCGTCTATTTAGAATCTAGGTTGCGATTTTGTGGATTATTATGATTGGTTACATGACTCACTGATTGGATTGCTGCGACCATACCTGAGTCTATTTATCGATCCTCACTGGATGGCTGCGTCCATACCTTGGATCTGGATTATTGTATACTCTGTTATGGATGGTTGTGCCCATACCACACATATATCATGTATTTGACATATCAGTTGTACTTCTCTATGCAATTTTTTCGACGACAGTGTTTTCAGTTGGACACGTTCTCGTAAAGCTTTTCACCCCTCTCTCTCTTTCGGGCCTCATGCTTTAGGGGGCATCTGTTACACAACAATTTGTCACCGTCCTTGAAATTCCCCATCCCACACATTGGAGGGCTTATTCCGTGACCTGTGAGCAGTGACATAACCTGAAAACACTTTCATGGCATTCACCTAGACATGGACTTTCATTCCCCTGAAGACATCTCCTTGTGAAAAACCCTAAAAATAAAGTTTTTATCATTGGCGCAACTAGCCTATGTTATACCCGCGCCAATGGGGGGAATCCTTCAAAGAGGGCATGCCAATTAGTGCTCTGTCTCAGAGTCGCACTCGTGCCAGGATTAATAAAGGGTGTTTTTTAAAAATAAATGGTGGAATATTGACTTTAACCAACTCCTGAAATGGTCTCTAAATTGAGTTGGGAAGTTTGGCTTCAGTTATCCATGTAGAGGAAGTAGTTTTCCACCTCTCATGGAATCTTCCTTGAGGATAGGGCCAATCCAATGATTTTAGGGATCCCAACTCCCCTTCCACCATCTATATAAGCTTGCCATTTCCCTTTGCAAGCTAATCTCCAAGAGCCTTCATAGCCTAAATAATGTTGCAAGAGCTTTGATCGTCCTCATAGTGCCAAATCCATATCAAGGAGATTGAAGATCGAAGAGAGAGGCTTGTCCCCGTTCCTGGCAAGCTTTACCGAGACGTATTCCACTGACGACCCGCCGAAGGAAGGTTCCGCGTCAGAGCCAGGTTGTATTTTCCTTTGTATGAATTAATGATAAGTGACTATTGGTTATGGTTCCACTCGTATTGTTCATTATTATCATGATCTGTGTCCTCTCTGACTGATACATAATTGCATATATCGGGTTTTACGCTTGTGTTTTTCGTGTTTCTTGTGCGTGCAGGTGTTCGATCGCAGTAAGTGAAAGGATTGTGATCTGCCGGAGCAAGGAAACAGAAGCATCATCTTCTCTACAAATGACAACGTTGGACTTGAGGTAGGCCTTCTCTGTATTTGGTTTACTGCAATTAGGAACTTGCGCCATAGCATGTTACGATTGTTGCTAGACCCAATCTGGGCTAGTAGGGATTGCCTCTGTCCGCAGAGGGGATTTACCTCTACAACAGGTTCATTGCCAGAGAAAACCCTTATTATATCAAACTTCAATGGTTCGAGATTTCGAGCAACATCATTTCAACTCCAACAAGTTTAGAGCTTCCATGATCTTATCAAAATCCCAACCTCGACATTATTAAAACATTCATTAGAATCAAAATGATCACAAATATCCCTAAATAGGTTTAGGGTTTCACATATCAATAACATATCCTCATGTTATGGTTTTTATATAGAACCTTCTAAAGGTTCTATATAAGAAAATTTGAGGTGTATAAGGTGGGTATATTCATCAGGTGATGAGTCATCCCAAAAAAGAATCATTTTAGGATTCAGTAGTGCTAGACATATCAACAATTAGTAACATATGAAATGGATATTTCAAAGAGAATGATAAGACTATACATTTCAATACATACCTTTGAATCTTTCACAAACCTTTGTGTGGCCTTATTATTTGATCCTTGAAGCCTTCTCCATGGTTCTTGGACATCCAACAGATTGATTCCTAGATAAGGAATCGAGGTAGAAAAGTGATTAGTAGTTAGTATAGTCAAAATCTTAAATAAGTACATGAAGACAAATAGATGGAATGAGATACTTATCTTGAGGATTTGTTTTGGGCTCCCTCCTAAGCTTGAGGGGAAACCTAAAAATTATAAACAAATAGATAAATTTCAAAGAAGATGTTAAACCTATACTACATAAAATATAAAAATGAAATATAAAGTGGAAGGGGCTTAGTAGTGCAATTCCCTTAGTTCTTCTTCAATATTTTCTTTCTTCAGGGAAGATGTCTCTTCAACCATGTTTGCATGATATTTATCTCTTTTCCTACTCCTAGGATTATCAGGAAAATCATTTTTATAGTGTCCCATATTGTGACAATGATAACACTCGATCTTGGACATGTCAAACTTCTTCTTTGGCCCTTTCTTCTTGGATCTCCCTTTATGATGAGCAACATAAGAATTTGATACCTCTTCATTTTTGGTTACCATGGAGACCCTTAACTCTTCCTGAAAAATCCTCATACATTTCTTTAGCATGATCAATATTTTCTATAAAGGGGACACGATTTTCCTTTATTCCTTCAACCATCAAAGCCATAGCTACCAATTCCACTTCTCTATACTTAACCTTATTAGAATCACTTGATTCTTCTGTAGGTATTGTCAAGATAAATCCCCTCTGTAGATAGAGGTGATCTCTCTAGCCCTAGAGTGTGTCTAGAAACTTGAGATACTTTCTAATGCAAAGCTTTCTTAACTAACATTCATAATGTGACAAAAAAAGAGATAGAAGTACCATTTTCCCAACGCTATGTTCGAACCCATTGATGATGACCTTGATCCATGAACCTTTTAGGCTCGCTCCTTGCTACTGGTGGCACAAAAATACCTATGGATGATCAAGAGGAAAAAACAAACGTAATCCAATACGTAATAATCATAAACATTAGATATCTAGAAGATCAAGGAGTACCAAAACATTTGCATAAAAGATTAGACAAATATAGAAAGAAAACATCAAATGTTTTTATTGATAAATATGAAAGGAAGAGCTTACAACCCAGGCCTTGATGTTGGAGGCCTCCCTTTGGTGAAAACCCAAGTGCTTCACCGAAGCTCTAAAAAATTCCTTCTCCCAAACACTTAGGCGTTATCACAGTGCAAGAATGTAAATGGAACGAGAGTTCAGACTAGCCCAATAATGACCAACCATGACTATTTTTTTTTCTAAATAAGACTATTTTACTAATTTTCACAAAATATGCAATTCGAAGCTTCCCTCCATAATTGTTATGCTAGCCAATTCCGGAAGGAGCAGAGTTCAGAAATACAAAAATATGACCGCCCTAGATGGGGAAATCGGTCCAAAAATCATTGCCCTTAGTAGGGAAACCAAAATTAACATGAAAAAGGCCAAAAATATTCCAAATTGTTCAGGAAAAACATGATATCTGAGAAATTAAGCAAAACAGAGAGAGGTAACCTCTCATTGTTGTGGCTGCATGTCATGCTATGTGTCATGAGGCTGTGGCGGAGGCTCTTCGATGATAAGGCACCTGTAATCATCAGAATAATCCTCATCTTTCTTCTAATGTTTCATTTTGGGCTCAGGAGTGGTAGTTGTGCGCACAAGGTTGCCACTTCCTTCACTTCTTGAGGAGCACACTCCTGGTTTGACCGGCAGAGATTCAGATTTCTGAGAGTGCTGAGGGGGTTCTAGAGAAATTGTAGATTTTTTGGGACGTTTTCTAGAACCAGACCCAGTAGAGCTCAAAGGCATCTCCTGAAAGCTGACAGTGATGGTGTTGGTGACTCGAGGTCTGTCCAGGGAGCATTCATAATGGAATTGAGATGAATTTTCTTCAGGAGGAGGGGAGAGATTTTCTGAATGAATTGAAATTGGCATCTGTGAGGACTGGCCCCTGCCTCGACCACGTCGGCATCTCATTCTATGCCTCTGCGACATGCTTGAGCAGGAGTGAGCATGAGGGAGGCTATCTTGCACAGGCATCGAGGTCGAGAGGTGGTTGGCGTGCAGAGTTAACAAAGAAGTGGGATATAAGGAGCGATGAGGCGTCGAGGCCAACTGAAGATGAAGGTCATAGATAATCTCAGAGGGTGAAGGGGAAATTTGGTCATAGAAGGCTGAGAAGCGACGCTGGTAGGATTCGAATGAAAAAGAAGGAGGGAGCGGTGCCATGAAGTAGTGCTCAGAACTGCGGACCGGACGGGCGTTAAGGCAAGAAGTAGAGACAGTAATGTTGACATGAGATGAGCAGATGGAGCATTTAAGGGCTTCAGGACGGGCCCCATGCGTGGCTATGTGGCTAGGTCATGTGCCACGCAGTAGAGATGCTACCTCCTGTCCCAAATTAATTAAGCACTCACATCCAGGGGCATGGCTTAATTTTGCACCAGTTAAGTGCATTTCTGAATGGGAGAAGCATCATTGGTACTGGAGAGAGGGCCGGAAAAAAGAGAAAGATGTTGCTTGACTCCTTTTTTGGCTAGGAGAACCGCTACCTTATTAGCTAAGCATCTAACATGCTTAAAGGAGATGGCCCACTGAGTCTGAAGACATTGCTCAATTTGTTCAAAATTCGCTGCAAGACGCCAACTCTTGGATAACTTGGAGGTGGAGGCTCCCAAGAGGAGGTGAGTGGAAACATTGATGATAATTTGAGAGTCTCCTTCCACTTCTAAGGGGAAGAAATTGTGCTCCTGAGTGAGATAGAGCCCCTGCAATAGGCCTTCCAATTCTCCAGAATTGTCTGAATCCCAACCTATTGAGCCAAATAATATGACGACGGGGGTCCTTGCTGAGTCTCTAAAAATATCACCCAAACCACTTGCACCAGGATTGCCTCTAGAGGCCCCATCAAAATTCATCTTGATTATACCATGCGTAGGGGGAATCTAGGAGTTGGAAGAATCTGGATGGTTTGAGGAAGAACAGGTACTCAAAGGGTGATTGGGAATGCAAAGGTACCAATTCGCCCAGATGATGCTTTCTGGAGGCTAATTAGGAATATCTGATTCCTGCCAATGGTGCAGGGCCAGAGTCTCTTAAAGGTTGATGTACAGATTGGTCCAGATAGAATCCAAAGGAGTGATCTGATTTTTGAAAATACGCTTGTTCCTTTCCTTCCAGACCGACAAAAGAAAGAACCTAGGAATAAGGGTCTAGAGAGTGTTGAACAACTTGCTGTTGAAAGGGTCAGTAAGCCAATTTCTAATTGTATTAGCAATGTTTCCTTTGATTCTGCTAGATCTTGTGCACCAGATGGCTATATTATCCCATAAGTTGTTAGCCAGCGTGCAAGTATCCATTAGATGAGATATGGTTTCAGCATGCTGTAGGCAATTGGGACATCTTGAAGGGCCTGTGAAGCCCCTCTTGAAGAGATTGTCCTAGGTGAGAATCATTTTCTTGCTGAGCATCCAAAGAAAGGTGGAGATTTGAGGCCAGATTCCTAGTCTCCAAATTTGAGTTCAGATCATATCCTGTTGTTCCTGAGTAGCAGAGAAGAGCAAGTGGTAAGCTTCTCAGGTGGAGAATGTACCTTGAGGAGTATGGCCCCATCGAAGTATATCTAGATCTTGTGAGCATCTGATCTTTCCTTTTCTTAGCTCTTTGTCAATCTCATCATATAGTTCCTCCCGCCAGTTCTCTTGCCATTGAGTAGCTGGGAGCCATTGACAGTATCCAGAGTTAGAAAGGGGTTTCCAAAATATATTTACCTAATTATTCACTTGATCTTGTAGATCAACTTGCCATCTGGGTCTGTGGAAGAGGTCTGCCAATTTGGGCAATTTCTGCCATGAGTCCTCCCAGAAGCGGGCAGAGTGTCTTGATCTAATCTCCCAGAAAATATGCTCTTGGATGATAGCCCTGTGATTCTTGGCTGCATTCCAGATAAGAGATCCAGATTCCTCATAAATGAGATGAATAATATCTGCGAGCAGTCTATTGTTGGAATATTTGGCAGTCCATAAACGGGCCTAGGGAGTGTGAGGCTTGGACATCCAATTCCACCAAATGCGTACACCCATGACTATTTTACTGTGGTTTGGATCCCTCAGCCCTAATCCTCTATCCAGTTTTGGAGTGAACACATCCAACCATTTCACCAGTGTTGATTTTCGATTTAATCAGGAAATTCCCCAAAGGAAGTTGCGTTGCAGATTTCTGATATTTTTTATTACCCATTTTCGAGCCACCAAAACATATTTATGGGTAAAGGGGCATGAATTGGAGGACATCTTTGATCAAGACCAGTATGATAGTGATGTTGAGTGATCTATGGGTTCAGGATGACAAGCAAACCTCTAATTTTTCCAAGAATTATTTCCATGAGGAGTGCTTGATTGCTGAATCAATGAGAGGAGAACCAAGTTATTTAGATGGAAAAATGGCTATGGAGAAGCCCAGAAGTCTAGAAATGTTGCATTGAGCTATGGCTGGGGTATTGAAAAAGAATATTTTAGATTTATCTGCATTGATGGTGGTGCCCGAGATTTTAGAAAAGGTGTCCAGCAGAGACTTGAAGGTGCTGGCTTCTTGAACAGAGGGGTGACCAAACAACATATTATCATCCGAAAACTATTAGTGAGTGATGGGTTGATTTTCATGGATAGAGATACCCTAAAGAGAGTGGGTAGAGGCTACATGCCATATGATATATCCCAAACCTTCTGCCATGAGGACGAAGAGGAAGGGCGAGATAGGGTCTCGTTGACGAATACTTTGAGAGGGGTTGAAAGGGGGAGAAGGAGCCCCATTGACTAGAATGGAATAAAAAGGGGAAGATATGAGGCTCATGATCTAGTGAGTCTAGGTGGGGCTAAAGACAAAGGCCAAGAGCATCTGGTTGATGTAGTCCCAGCTTAGTTTGTCAAAATCTTTGGAGAGGTCAATTTTTAAGAGCATACCTGCTTTTCGCAGATGCTTTAGAGAATGAATGACTTCATGGGTGAGAATGATCCCGATCAAAATTTTTCGTCCTTCCACATAGCCTATCTATTCTAGAGAGATGAGAAAATGGAGAAGAGGTTTGTGCCTATTGGTGATTACTTTGGAGATTAGCTTGTAGATGACATTGCACAAGGCGACTAGTCTCTACTTGTCTGGAGTGAAAAAGTGCTCTTCTTTGGGGATGAGGGATAGAAAAGTTGCATTGAGTGACAGGAGGATCCAATGCATACTTCTGGATTCCTCATCCAAGTCCCAGAATTCCAATTTTATGCTTTCCCAGAAGAAGTGGAAATTTTTTGAAGTGAATCCGTCAAGACCAGGAGCCTAACCGTCTTTGAGCTGAGCCATAGCTTGTTCAAATTCTTGGAGGGAGACCGGTTTGAGTAACATTTGATTGTGCTCGTTAGTGATAAGGTTGGGGATGTGCTGAGTGATCTTGCTGATTTCTTGCTGCCGACATCCTGGAGGTTCCTGAAGGATATGCTTGAAGTGACTAAGGAGTTCGTTTTCTATATCCTCGTGTTCTTCTAACCGATACCCTTGACTGTTATTGAGAATGGAAATACAGTTATGCATACTTCGCTGAATGGTGGAGTGATGGAAGAATTTGGTATTCTTCTCCCCTTCTTTGAGCCAACAAATTCTTGAATTTTGTTTCCATAGTATTTCCTCTTGTAGTCATCGCTCATCTAGTTTAGTGAGGAGGATCTTTTCTTGGAGAGATAGAGGGTCTGATCTACCCTCTTGAATGATGTTGCAGCTCTGAAATTTGCTGGTCTAGTTCCTTTTGATGCTGGAAGATGTTCCCAAAAGTGGAATGATTCCATTTCTTGAGAGAGTATTTGATATTCTTAAGTTTTTGTTGAAGTTGATACATTTTGGAGCCATCAGGTGGAGTGAAACCACTCCACCAAGTGGTGACCAAGTCTTTGAAGTCCGGATGAGAAAACTAGAAGGGTTCAAAATGGAATGGTCGATTGTTAGTAGCTCCCAGATGTGACCACTGCAAGAGGATTGGCTAGTTATCTGAACCCGAAAATGGAAGTATGAAGGAATATATGTCACCTCCCTTATGGATCGCATTGTCTGAGATGAGGAAGCGGTCCAATCTTGAGGCTATCTGCTGTGAGCTAGATCTTCTGTTGTTCCAAGTGTGCATATCATTAGAAAAGGTAAGATCAATCAGCCAATTTATTTTAATGAAATATTT
Organism: Pinus albicaulis; assembly: GCA_034641835.2. Lineage (NCBI taxonomy): Eukaryota > Viridiplantae > Streptophyta > Pinopsida > Pinales > Pinaceae > Pinus > Pinus albicaulis. The sequence goes on from CM076582.1 coordinate 713,748,117, forward strand.
GAAGCTGAGACTGTCCATCTCATGCCTAGGTCATCCTTCTTTTTTTTCCTCAAGCTTAGTGATCATGTTGAAGTCACCTCCAACGATCCAGAGAGGATGGTGCCTGAAAGAGTTAAGGATGTCCAGGGTGTTGAAAAGGGATATTTTCTGAAGAGGGGCTTGAGGGAAGTACACATTAGCGAGGTGACCATGGATGTTGGAGCCTATCAAGTGTTGGGAAACCAGCTCCAAAAATAAAATAAAAGAGATATCAACGCCTTGGAAATAAGCCACTTCGAGGGGGAAACCTCCAATACATTACATGAATGAAAAATTCTTCGATGATTAAAATTAAAAAACCTCCTTTCTATATATAGGAGTCCATGGGGCCACAATGTAATCCTAGTGGGGCCACAATGTAATCCTAGCTAACCTAACAATAATAATTTAAGGGCACAATAATAACAATATGGGGGTTACAGGGGTACAATAATAACAATAAGGGGGTTACACTAACAACAATAAGGGACTATACTAGTAATATAGGGACCTAACATGCCCCTCTCCTTCAAAAAGTGTTGTCCTCAATGCTTGAGTAGCTTTGGGTGCTTCTGTATAAAATTCTCATCCTCCCATGTAGAATCTTCAGTGGGTAAGTTCTTCCACTTGATGAGATACTCTGAAATTGATCGATTCCGTAGCTGTCGAGTTCTTGTTTCCATGATCGCTTTAGGTTCCAATATGATTTTTCCTTCCTCATCAAGTTCTGGCAATATTGTTTGAACTGGAATATTTTCACCTATAACCTTCTTTAAGCATGAAACATGGAAAACCGGATGCACTCGCGAAGAAGCAGGAAGCTCCAATTTGTATGCCATAGTACCAATCTTTTGCAACACCTTGTAAGGACCATAGTACTTTGGTGATAATTTATTATCCTTCTTAGCTTGCTTGAGGGACATTTGTTTGTATGGTTGTAGCTGTAAAAATACCTAGTCTCCTACATCAAAACTTCTCTCGCTGCGATGTTGATCTGCCTGTTGTTTCATTCGATTTTGTGCCAAATTCAGGTTATCCTTTAAGAGTTTGAGAACTTCTTGCTGATGCTCGATGTGATCTTCCACTGCTTGAACCTTCGAATTTTCTCTTAAATATGATGTGATGGATGGTGGATGATATCCATAAAGTGCCATAAATGGGGTCATATTTGCTGCAGTATGGAAGGAAGTGTTATACCACCATTCAGCAAGAGGTAACCACTTGACCCATTGTGTTTGTTTATCAGATACAAAACAACGAAGATATACTTCCAAACATTTATTTACTATCTCAGTTTGACCATCAGATTGAGGATGATAAGATGAGCTATGAGCTAATTGAGTACCCAAACAAGAAAATAACTTCGTCCAAAAATTTCCAATAAAAATGGGATCTCTGTCACTCACAATAACCCTTGGGTTTCCATGTAGCTTTTGAATTGTGTCCATAAATGTAGTAGCAAATGTACTTGCTTTAAATGGATGAGATAATGCACAAAATTGTGCATACTTGGTAAGTCTATCAACTACCACCATGATAACACTCTTTCCTTCAGACTTAGGTAAACCTTTGATAAAATCCATTGAAATCTCCTCCTAACGTTGACTTGGAATGGATAAAGGTTGTAGAAGACCTAGGGTCTTAATTGTCTCAACTTTATTCTGCTGGAAAACCAAACATTCTACCACAAACTTTTGAATATCAGACTTAAGTCGATCCCAAAAAAATTCGTTCTTCACCCTGTGGTAAGTTTTTAAAAATCCTGAGTGTCCTCCTAAAGGAGAAGTGTGCAATTCCAAAATAATATTTTGTTTTATTTGGGAATTCTTACAAAGTTATAAGCGATCTTTGTACCATAAGGAATCATTTTTCCAACTAAATGTATCAGATGTACTAGGATCTTGCTGCAACTTTTGAATGTGTCCACACTTCTTCGTCCTTCTTCCATTTATCTCTTTCTTTGGTTCTCCAATCTGGTTGGATAATAGAAATGGCACAAATAATGCTTCCACCTCTTCATTCTTTCTTGAGAGTGCATCTGCAACAAAAATTAGCTTCCCTTTTTTGTAGATTATTTCAAAGTCATAACCCAACATCTTTGTGACCCATTTTTGCTGCTCTTCTGAAGATAGTCTTTGTTCCAAAAAGTTTTTAAGACTATCATGATCAATTTTTACCTTGAAGTGTCTTCCCATTATGTAAGTTCACCATTTCTTTAGTGCATGCAGTATTGCTAACATTTCCTTCTCATAAATAGGTTTCTGTAAATACTTTCCTTTTTTGGATGACTTTAAAAAGTAACGGGTCTTCCTTCTTGCATTAAAACAACACTAATTCCATTTCTTGATGCATCACATTCCACAATAAAGGTTTTTGTGAAGTCTAGCATAGCTAAGACCAGTGCTAGGCACATTGCCTCTTTAAGATTTTCAAAGGCCTTAGTTGCTTCAGGAGTCTATGAAAATGCATCTTTCTTCAATAATGTTGTTAGAGGTGCTGCTATTCTCCCATAATTATTAACAGACTTGCAATAATACCCTGTTAACCTGAGAAATAATTGCAACTGCTTTATGGTTGTGGGGACTTTCCATTCCTTAATGGATTTAATTTTGGTAGGGTCTACCTTAACACCATCGTGAGATAAAATATGACCTAGATATTCCACCTCTTGTACTCCAAAGAAACATTTGGATGTTTTTGCATATAATTGTTTCTCCTACAATAGTTTGAGCACCCTATCAACATGTTGAACATGATCCTTCCAAGACCTACTGTAGATTAGTATATCATCAAAAAATACTAGCAAAAATTTTCTAAGGAAGGGTTTGAAAATGGAATTCATCAACCCTTGAAATGTCGAAGGTGCATTGGTAAGGCAAAAAGGAATGACCAAAAATTCATAATGACCCTCATGAGTTTGAAATGTTGTTTTTGGAATATCTTTAGTCTTCATTCTAATTTGATGATATCCTGAACGAAGATCAAACTTGGTAAAATAAATTGCTCCATGTATTTCATCCAATAATTCATCAATCACAGGAATGGGAAATTTATCTTTAATGGTGAGCTTATTGAGCTACCTATAATCCGGACACATGTGCCATGATCCATCCTTCTTGTGTACCAATAATACAGGAGCAGAGAAATAACTTTGACTAGGTTGAATTATACCCGCCTCTAAAAATTTTGCAATCATACGTTCAATTTCACTCTTTTGGACATAAGGATATCTATAAGGCCTGATGTTTGGAGGAACACTTCCTAGAATCAAATGAATAGCATGATCATGATCACGAATAGGTGGGAGTCCTTTGGGAGTTTCAAACACCTTGCAATGATTGTCCAAGACTTTTTGGAGATATGCAGAAATAGATGATTTTGATGTTGGAACTTCTAGTGAGCATAATTGTGCAATTACACCTCATTGTTCTTTATTTAGAAGCTTTCTCATACCATTACAGCTTATTATATTTCCTGGCTTCCTTTCAATACCTCGTAATTCGAATTCCTTTCCTTCTGAAAAAAATTTCAAGAAAAATTCTTGAAAATTAAAAGCTACCGTCCCCAAAGATCTCGACTTCGCGCTCTAAAAATTTCAGCTTCTGAACCTTCATAGAAAAATGTTATAGAGAAAATTTTGTGATGATCTGTTTAAGTGAAATTCAGGAGCCTACAAAAAGCCATACCTTCCATAGATCATATCTTCAAAAATATTGTGAATGAAGGTCTGAAATTTTGTGACAATGTTCCTCCAGATTGAGGCTTCGCACCCTAAAAATTTCAGCTTTTGAACCTTCATATAAAAAACGTTATTGCAAAAATGCCATGATGACCTGTTTAGAGCAACGAAACCCTAAAATCCAAAGCTATAGTACCAAATGTTGGGAAACCAGCTCCAAAAATAGAAGAAAAGAGATATCAACGCCTTGGAAATAAGCCACTTCGAAGGGGCAACCTCCGATACATTACATGAATGAAAAATTATTCGATGATTCAAATTACAAAACCTCCTTTCTATATATAGGATTCCATGGGGCCACAATGTAATCCTAGCCGACCTAACAATAATAATTTAAGGGCACAATAATAAAAATATGGGGGCTGGAGGGGTACAATAATAACAATAAGGGGGTTACACTAACAAAAATAAGGGACTATACTAGTAATATAGGGACCTAACATCAAGTGAAAGGAAGCTTGAATGAAATTATGAGAAGCGTGAATGTCAGAAAGAGAGATGAGTCGGGGGTCCTAGGCTATGGCCAAACCACCCGAGGTGCCAAAGGCATAAACAACTGTAGTGTTGCATACATACCATAACATGGTGATGATGGTGTCGAGGGTAGTACTGGTACATTCGGTTTCTTGCATGAAGAATACAGTTGGTCTGTCTTGCTTTATCATATTCTTGATCATTCGGTGCTTGGCGGGGCTATTGAGCCCTCGGATGTTCCATGAGATGAGCTTCATTGAGAACTGTGGGAGATTGGCTAGAAGAACTTGGTTAGCTTGGGGTATCACCCAGATTCGACAACCATTTCTCCCACAATGATTGTTCTTTGCAGATATATTCTTTGTCCTCTATTATTTGATTATTTGATGATATTTTTTCCATCCCAAGGGCTTCCTTCTTTAATACCCAGAGATTTGTGTTGTTGTGCCCAAAATATTACTACTTAAAGTCTTTCGATTTTCCTGGGGGGTATCTTGTCATAATACTTTTGTTTGCATGCGATCTCCAGAGCTAAGATGTCCAGATCGCCTAGATCGATACTCTCTAGTTCTTCTTCCATGTGGGTAGGTTGATTAATTTATTCCTTAGATCCTTCTTCCTAAGATGCCTATTGAGTGTTTCCATCGATCTCCATTATATTGGGATTCCAAATGACAACGGATTTGTCTTTTCTGGGCTAAGGGTTGGATCCTTGTGGGATAGAGTGAGGGAGAGGGGGGGTGGGCATGAGCAGAGGAGTGATGGAGGGATCGGGAATGAAATTTTTCAGTGTTTCAAATGAGGGACGCGAGGATTCCCCTACCAGGATCGGATGGTTCGCAAGGATATTGAAGCTATTTCTGGTAGGGGTAGGGGGTTAGGGGAGACTTTGGGGTTGGCATTAGATTTCTTTGAGTGCGTTTTGTAGTTGGGGACTTTGGTGAAGGCTTCAGCATTATTATTTTTAGGTCCAGGGTTAGGTTTAGGAGGTTGATTTAAGTGGTAGTCCTTGAATAGATGGCCATTCTCATGGAATTTTCGGCATCGAAGAGGTACATGCTCATAATCTATGGTTTGAACCCATTCAAAATCATCATGAAAGAGACTTACCGAATCTATTAGGGCTTTATCTAGGTGCATGTAGACGCAGATCCTCACATAAGAAGTGTATCGTTTGAGTTTGGTTTCCTCGGCAATCTTGATAAACTCTCCCAGTCCATTTCCAATGTCTTTTAAGAATTCCTCATCCCAGTATTCTAGCGGCAATGAATACATTTGAATTCGGACTGGTGCCCAGTTAAATTCTTCCTTGTCTAGGTTGAACCTTTCAACCCAATCTCTCAGATACAGGCCTACGGAGTTGAAGAAGTAAGGACCACCGTCCAAGATGTGATTTCTGTCCTCGATGCAGTAGAAAATGGCATTGAGGAAGCCCTTTGATCCAAGTTGCAGAGTGACATGCCCCTTGGTTTCCATTTCGAAGGGATCCAACACTAGAGAGCCTTCTCAGTAGGCCAAAAGCCTATGAATTTACCAATAGAGAATGGCCCTTCATATACTCAATCTTTGCATTAATGTGATGTCCAGGAATGTCGATTTTTGGGCGGTCGACTGCTATTGGTATGCACGTGGCAGAGGAGGCTTTCTTCTGCTCTATATTGGCATTTTGGCACTCCAATTTTTCATCTTTTCAGTGTTTGGATCAACTTGTGGCCCTACGGAGTCAGAGGGCATGTTCTGTTCATTCAGAGCCATATTAGAAGTGTTAGATGGGGATTTTTCAAGAGGGGGAGGGGTGCTCACCCCTCCCATTGGGGTAGCCATTAATGGAATGCAGTATCTGACGGAGATGAAGAGCTTCGAGGGTCATGAGATGCCACCGTGAGGGCAGAGGAGAGCCCTAACAACTTCTATTTTAGGGTTGCAGAAACCCTAGGATTCCATGGGGGAGTCTTTGGTGCTTGCTCTCACTCAATTCTCTGGACCTCTACAACTATAAAACCATGACTAACATTATTAGAAAGAGGGGCATGAATTTATAGGAAGGGAGAAGAGGTTGGGAGCCCATGAAAGGAGGAGGAAGGTCCAATTTCTAAGGGATAAACCACCATGGATGAGATCAAAGATATAAAATTAGAGAGCTTGACTCTATCGCCACTATTTAACAACCAAATCTCCACCCTGGAGCTTATAGAGGTCAAAGCTTCTCCTCCATTTGAGGAAACACTGCCATAAAAAGATCAATGTGGTTTTCAGATAAATAAGGGCACTAGTAGTGCTAAGCCAGAACTGTATCTAACATCATCGCGAGCATGACACCAGGAAACGTAATGAGCTAGGAAACTAGGATTTTGACCAAGTTTCTTTAGTTTTCTTCCAAGGCAGTTTTCTTTGAATCTTCAGGGGATGTTTTAACATATTTCTTCATGGTGGAAACAATGCACAGGGTTTGTCACAGGGCATTTCTGGATTAGGGATGAGAAATGAGCATGGTGAAAAATTACTGTGTAACAGATGCCCCCTAAAGCATGAAGGAAGAATGAGGAGTGATGGTTGAAATGCTTTATGAACCAAGGCAAATAACTCATATCACCTCCTAGAAACCTTTGAAATCAAACATTTTAAAATATATGACATATTTGGTATGAATTGATCCGGATTTTATGCAGGAACGCAACAGAATACAGATATAACAATAGATACAGAGATGCAGCGGAAATAATGCTTCATTTCATTAATATCAAATAACAGAAATATGCTTACAGGCATAATGGAATTAAAATAGCTAGGGTGCTGGTAGCGAATCTCTGAGAAGAGATGTGATGGCTACAGACCTCTGAACTGTGTTACAATGAGGCTCGAGGGCCTATTTATTGTTGAGAAACAATGTAGAATCTAAAACGTCCAAAAACCTAACCATAGGAGATGAGGCGCCAAAACTGTGGGTGCCCGTTTGGGTAAATTGGTGGTTCAACTTCCCGGGGGCATAACTTTGGCACTCGATCTCCGTTTGACGCGCTCAATAGCTCGTTAGAAAGATCTATCCGAGGACTTCAACTGTCCGGACGAATTTTATTAGAAAATTCGCCTGGCGCTTTCCATACCCAAAACGCCATTTAGGGCTCCCAAAACGTCCTAGTTCAGACCCGAAAACTCGCTTAAAATAGTAAGTTTTGTCGCAACTTGAAAATTGAAAAGAAAGAACTCGAAGATGGGGCAAACCATGGAATAGGTGGGTGGCCACCAATATCCACCAGACTGGGTATTCCAAATGTTTCCGAGAGTGGAGGACCCGAAACTCGCTAAAAATAAGTAGGTTGTGCTGAATGTGAAAATCTGCAAGAATTGATGGTGCTGGTCCAAATGGAATAGGTGGGCGGCCCCCGATATCCACCTGGATCATGAATATACCTAACCACATGACTTTGCACTAGGCATAAAATAACACACAAACCCACAGCATGGTCACAGCCATCCATCTAAAGAGATCATAGAAATGGATCTACGGTATGGAAGCAACCATCTGTATAGATAGGATCATGTATACAATCATGAATAATCAATAACTCCACACAACCTGGATCAAAAATCAAATGTGACCCGGGTCTTCATCGCGATCTCAATTAACCCAATGTACGAATCTATCCATGAAAATAGATGTGTTAGTGTCGAACATGGTAGAAACCACCTGATTACCGGCCAATGATGAAAATCATTAACAGGAACGTGAGAAGCCACCAATAATGACGATGGACCTCGAGGTACAAAAAAAAAATCTACAAGTTTGAATGAATGTGTTGAAGTCAAACACTTGCAGAATCATTCGATCGAAGGCCAATGATGTGAACCTTTCATCGAACACGAAGAACTTGTAATTGAGGCATGCAAGCTCCAAGGTACTGAAAGAAGTTTCTAAATAACCTTCCTAGATAATGAGATGAAGTTGAGAGGAAGTGATTCGTCGAAGGAGGGCCATGATGATTCCCACATAATTGAAAAGAAACAATAGATCTCTGAAGATGATAGGAGTGATTCAGGATTGTAATAGAGGAGGCCAGATAAGTAAAGGATGTTTGACAAAAAGGACTTCTCTCGAACATATTGGCGTCACGACTCCGAAGTGTGGCAAAATTTGAATCAAACAGGATCAGAGGTCATGTTAACAAAATTTCGTAATCAAATGAGAGGCAAACGGATTTCCCAAACCCATGGAGGCAAAGTGACGAATGTAGGATGTCCCCAAACTGACGCGAACTGTAGATGAGTGTCATGTATAAGAGAGACAAGCTACCCAAAATACACATAGGATGTTCACTTTCAATTTCCCCCTGTTATTGGTAACGAGTACCTATTTATTTTTTATAGCCAGTGTGAAGAGGATAAAATATGTTGAGTGTGTAAGTTCATTCTTTGAATGAATCCATCCTAGTAATTTTAACGAGCCCTAGGAAGGAGAAAATCGGTCTCGTCATGGTGACAAGTCTTTCATTGTCTAATCTTTAACGAGTCCAATGAAAGGGTAACTTAGTAACTTTTCATGTTTAAGGAGTTTGAAAAGAAACAAAAGGGAAACTCCATCATGTCCCTTTTCATAAATCATCTCTCAAATCCAAAAAGGTAGAAAAAAATATTCAAGACAACCTCTTGACCATGTTCGATCAAGGTATTCCTTTTTCGTAAATAGTAAATCTCGGCCCAAAAAAGGGGTAAACGTATACTGAGATTACATCAATTCATTCACTTTAACGAGTTCGAAATGATAAGTACTCAATAATATTTTAATTTTTCGAGATTCATAAAAGAGATAAAAGATGACTCCACCTAGAAGAACTAGTGGTATAAAGGGTAGCAACTGGTTCTGGTCATGGTGGAACTGCTCAAAACATGTAAAGGTCAAGAGGCTGGCTAACAAGACCACTCATCGTAGCGGTTCCTCAGGAAAAAGTAAAAACCACGTGAAAGCGTATGACTGGCCAAGAATATGGTGATGATGGAATGAGAAAACCAAGGTTCATCTAGCATAAGAGGCAGATATAAAGGCAATCACGAGAGGTAGAATGCAGATGGTTTCATTTTGACACAAGCTTGAAACAAGAAACTATACTTGGAATTGGTTTCATTTTTCACAAGCTTGAAACAAAGACAAACTATGCCTGGAATAAGTTTGCATGCCCCCAACATGTTGACTCAATTCGAGGTACATTCCCCCTAATCTTCATATCACTCAACTAAGTACATGACAGGTTACTAATAGGTGGATGGAACGAAGATCCATTTACGAGATCAAGTGAAAGGCTCGACTGGGATTTTACTTGATCCAATCAAAGATTCAAATTGAAAGGGGATTTGTTTCATTTTTTAATGAGGTTAACACGATCAAAGAACTATCCTCATGGGGACCTATTTCATTTTTTCACGAGGTTGACATAGTAAAAGAACTATCCTCAGATACCTTGTTTCATTTTTTAACGAGCTTGATACAAGAAAAGGAACTTTGCTCCAACAACTTGATTCATTTTTTAAGGAGCTTGGCACAAGAAAAGGAAATTTGCTCTAAAATACCTGATCATGACCCATAAGAGGTCATGGTTTCCAAGAGGTTCTCATCATATGGGAGAACAACACTTTGGAAATCAAGGTCTAATGCCCCCAGTACATTACGCACTGTATCACTAACTAGATCATCAGTAGATGCAGAGATGGAACGAGTGGCCACATAATTAACTTGTGGTGGGGAAGATATCACTAGTATGTAAGGACCATTAAGGGATGCTGGATGATTATGAGTCAAGTTAGGACCAATGATTGACAGTTGATCAATGATCACTATTCTTTCTTCATGTGTAAAACACATCACATGAAAGAGAGAAGAGACAAGAGCTCCCATGATGTAAGTTAAAGTCCAAATAGCCTTGGACAACCATCACATCTATATAGACAACCTTTCTTCCCAAAGTAATAGGTAACTTAGGAAGGATCCCTAATGGTTGACTAGTTCCTCTGTTAAATGCCAACAGATTCTGGGTAACACACATAAGCTGCGGAGAACCAAAAGATTTCCATGTAGTGGAGGACATAATACTAGAAAATGCACCTTCATCTATTATGGTGCTAGGTATGGCCACATTATAGGCCTGTACCATGATCTCAAAGGGCATGTAAGAAGGAAGACGATATCCAGTCAGTTGACTCCAATCAAACGAAGCAACCAAACTACTTGGGGGGGTGTCGTGGGAACAAGAGAGCTGCCCCCTTATGTTACAGGAATGAGAGGATCACCCTTCTATACTTTGTGAACTGAAGGATTTCCCTCCAATTCATGGGAATCTAAAGAAATAAAAAGAACCTAAGTGGTACGAGGTTCACTCTCTACAGGAAAGACTTGATCAAATCAAGTTGGAATCGAGTCAATCATTTTCTCAACCAATGGTTGGTCAGGAATGGACTCATGGGGTTCACTTTTGGAGAGAGTGGGATTGACCAGAGATGACTTCTGATTAATCACTTGATCAAATAGTAGAGGATCAGAAGAAAACTTCCGGTAACCAGCCGAAAGACAAGGCTGAGAAGCCGTAAGGCTATCCAACATTTTTGTGGCTTCATACATAAAAAGGAAAAGGTGAATGGGATGATTCCCTCCACATAACCTACAGGGAAATTTGACTTTACACTTTTTACCATGGGCCTTATTATTACTAGTTGAGGATTTCTCACCAGCATGATCTCCAGAGGCCGATGGTAAGGACCAATTTGAATTGATGGAACACACTTCTAACACCCTGGGAATACCTGGACAATACCTAAGAAGATGGTCACCCTTGAATAAATTGCAAGGGAATTTGAATTTTCGGGACTGAATGGAAGGCTTTTCATCATCAATTGCATTGATAGCAATGGTTGATTGGTTTCCCCCTTGCTTATTTTGCTTCTTCTACTTCGTCCTCTTCTTCTTATTCTTAGCCTCCTGGTTACTAGAATCTAGAATTTCACCAGGAGAAGAGGAAGAATAGGGTGAAGAAACAGGCGAAGAAGGCGAGGGGTCAAATTTAGGATCACAATGAGGTTGACACTATTTAGGTGGATGCGAACTTGGTTTAGAAGCATCTTGGAAATTTGGAATGATAGGGGTTGAAAATAACCAAACTGGAAAACCAATTGTTAATCCCTGGAGGGACAACGTTGCCATATAGGGAGTACCAACATTTCAAAAACAAGGAAAAGGGCTAGGGTTCCCATATGAGGGGATTCCTTGATTGGTAAACTTAGGAACTATTTCCATGAATCTCAACCTAAGATATACTAAGGGGTTATGCACAAGTAAGATGTTATTTCGTGGGAAGTAAATTTTAGAAATTAAACACAAAATAAATCAAAAAGAGGTAAGCTAGGAAAAAAGGTTTACCAAGTATTTGTGAACTGCAGAATACCTCTTAGTGAACCAAGAAGTATGGGAAAGAAATCTCCCTGAATTTTGTGTTCAATGTATCATGTTTACAAGGCGGTCAACTCGGTTACCTATGGTAGGCTTGCAACCTAATGGTGTCTCCCAAAATATACACGACAGTACGTGGGAGTCTAGTTCGTAGTAGTGTTTTCTAATGCATAACCGTTCAATCATAATGCCCCAAATATACTTATCATACATCAATATACTTCCATACGTGGGACAGGATATCACCCCCGGACTGTAATGCAAACCGTTAGTGAAAACTCCTACGTTTTATGACGTCAGAACACGTCTCTAGTCTACACTACTAAATGTTCTCGCTAGTTCCAAAGGCTCCTTAAGGTAAATTGGGTGAATTTTAATGTTGATCTTGAGTTAAGTTTCTGTTTTGGCTCAAAATCGATGTCACCTAAATCCTACGATGTAGGCTAAATGAAAAAAGCAAAACTTTCCATTTCGATGAATTCTAAACTATTTGGGGAAGAGATACAAGAAAAAGTGCAATAAAATAAGCAATAATGATGCCCCCTAAACTAGTTCAAAACTACGAAATGTAATTCTTTCCAATCGAATTCACTTTTCCCAAAAAATGCAACTTATTGAAAAAATGAAAACAATTCTCTTTTCCACTAAGATACACAAAATGATTTTTTTTTTTTTTTTTATACTTTAAAATGAAATCAAAAGTAAAATAAATGAAACAAATGAAGAAATGCAAAAACAGCCCTTTTCAATTTTCTTTTAATCGAATGGAACCAAAACCGCTTATACACGAATGACATGTTTTTCAGTCCCTTTTTCAAAATGATAAAGACAAGCCAAATCAAAACTAAAATGAAAATCACTTTCAATTTATTTTGAATTTGGACAGAGGACACACTCTTCTAGAATTTTGAATCAAATACTTTGTGATCCTATGTTTGACACTAAATTGAAGGTAAGATCATAAATGTAGTGATGACCAGTGCATACGACAAATCACTTCAAATCAAGTCAGAATAAATGCGACAAAAGGTGTTTGAAATGGTGAAAAATCTCCAAAATTACAAACAAATCAAAGAGACAAAAACACTTGCTCAAAGAAGAAAAGTAAGTCAAACACATAGGAAGGAGGTCACTGAGACTCTATAGACATTCTTTAGGGTTCAGGACACACTAGAAAATCAAGGAGAAACCCTAACTTTTCCTAGGTCTGAGATAATCAATTTTTTGATAAGTAGAAGGGTGCTGAAAGAAAAATATGTGCGGTTGTGCTATATAGAACAGTGTTGGCAGTGCGACTGTGTAAACAGAAAACACATTGGTCACTAAAAACAAGGAAAAACACAAAGGAGCTTCAGACAAAAACTAGAACTGACACAGTGGAATGACTATCAAACCCTATGCAAACTCATAGAGACCTAAGCAAGCTTAGATTTCAATGATCAGTCAAACAGATCCAAGATCAGTATAGGAAAGGAAGGCTAAGAGGCTAAGCTCCCCAGCAAATTCACCAATTTCGTTGTCAAGATAAATCCCCTTTGCTAACATAGGTGATCTCTCTAGCCCTAGAGTGGCTCTAGCAACATGAGATACTTTCCAATGCAAAGTTTTCTTAACCAACATTCAGAATGCGACAAGAAAAGAGATAGAATCACTTTTTTCCCAGCCTTACGTTTGAACCCGTTGATGATGACCTTGATCCACGATCCTTTTAGACTCGCTCCTTGCTACTGATGCCACACAAATATTGGCAGATGATGAAGATGCAACATCAAACGTAATCAAATACATAATAATCATAATTATTAGCTATCTAGAAGATCAAAGAGTACTAGAATATTTGCATAAAGGATTAGAAAAATATAGAAAGAAAACATCAGATGTTTTATTGATAAATATGAAAGGAAGAGCTTACAACCCAGGCCTTGATGTTGGAGGCCTCCCTTTGGTGAAAATCTGAGTCTTCACTGAAGATCTAAAGAATTCCTTCTCCCGAACACTTAGGAGTTATCACAATGAAATAATTTAAAGGGAACAAGAGTTTAGACTAGCCCAACAATGACCAACTAGGACTAACATTAGTGGAAAGAGGGGCATGAATTTATAGGAAGGGAGAAGATGTTGGGAGCCCATGAAAGAAGGAGGAAGGTTCACTTTCTAAGGGATAAACCCCCATGGATGAGATCAAAGCTAAAAAATCAGAGAGCTCTACTCTATCGCCATCATTTAACAACCAACTCACCGCCCTGAAGCTTCTAGAGGTCGAAGCTTCTCGTCCATTTGAGGAAACACTACCAGAAAGAAATCAGTGTGGTTATCCAGGAAATAAGGGCGTTGGAAATGCTAAGACGTGAATCACACCCGACACGCACGAGCATGACACTAGGAAACACGTTGACTGAGGAAACTGGGAATTTACCAAGTTTCTTCAGTAATCTTCCAAGGTATTTTTCTTTGAATCTTCAGGGGATGTCTTAACATATTTATTCATGGTGTAAACATTACATAGGGTCTGTCATGAGGCATTTTAGGATCAGGGAGAATAAATGAGCATGGTGATAAATTACTGTGTAACAATAGGTATTTTCATTTTTCCTTTGAATAGATCTAAGACCTTGTTATTTTCAAGGATGATGTTAATCTTCTTCTTCCATTACCTATAGTTTGAAGCTCCAATATTTTTCTCTCCATTGATAGTGTTAGAAATATTTCTTGAAGATAGTGAAGAGTTCTTTCTTCTAGTGAACTCCTTCCTTGATCAAGTCCTCGAGACTGCCTTTTTCTTCTTCTTTCGCCAAAGCTCTGAAACCATGTTAGAGAATCAAAAGGCAGAAAGATCCTCTTGTTCTTGATTATTTCCTTGTGACCTTCTTTAGTTCTTATTATGTTCTTCTTATCTTTATTCTTATTAGTTCATCTAGGAAATATCAAAGCAAATGCACATAGATCAAGGACACCAGATGTAGGCTAGTAGCCAGGGAAAAATCCCCCTCGAGGGGAAAACCTAGTCAAGAAATTCTTCCTTTAAATAGTATTATTTGATACTCTTCACCCTAGACCAAGATCAAACCTTTCCTCCACACCAAGTCAACCTACATCATTTCGACCCCTTTCCAGTAAATTCAACTATGCAGCAATTCCAACATCATACAGCTTCCAATAGCAACAAAACTTAGAAGACTTCGATCCCCTAATCTAGAGCCCGAAACAGAGAGAGAGAGAGAGAGAGAGAGAGAGAGAGAGGCACCAAAATTTCGTTTTTCTTCTTTTCCTTAGACTTCCCAAAACTCACACTTATTTCAGCTTCCGGACAATAGAATTCGTGCAACAATTCTAGCATGATACGACTTCTGGCAGCAACAAAACTTGGAAGAATTCGATCTCCCAATCCAAAGCCTGAAACAGAGAGAGAGAGAGAGGCACCAAATTTTTTCTTTTTCTTCCTCTCCTTAGAATTCCCAAAACTCGCACTTCTTTTTTCTTCCCAACAACAGACTTCGAACTTCTTCACATCTACAAGAGATATCGAAATGCTTGAGAGAATGTGCTCCAAATGAATTCGAATTACTTCCTTTTATAGGCTCTAGGTGAGGTCCAATAGGTGTCTCTTTGACCTACATGAGCCGACATGATCTCTTCTAGGCTGACTTGGTGTGGAGGTCAAATAATTCATATTTGACTCAATAATAAACCTTTTTACATTATTCGAAAGCCAAAAAAGGCTCTCTTTAAATGTGCAATGATTCTTCTAACTTAGAATACATCCTAGAAGTACTCAATGGGATATTTTACCTAAAACATTGTGACCCAAGAATGAAACCCATGCTTTAATAAGTCACAATAATAATAATAATAATTCTTTTCTTTATTCTTTTGACAAGTACATTACATGATGACTCAAATACATTAAATGAATACCAAATCTAGTTATAATTTTCAACAAAGATATAATAAGTTATATTGGAATTTAAAAGACAGACATAGGAAATATTAGGAGGAAATTTCTTATTTATTGATGGGGATGACAAAAAAATTAAAGGATGACTAATGGATTAAGGAGTGATACCTATAATATGACAACATAAAGTAAAGAAAGGATTGACTAGAAAGATAACTCAGTTGGGTAAAATATCTATATCATTACAACTTGATCTAAAGAATATAAATGAAACTGTTGGGAAAAATACTGAGAGGGGGGGGGGGGGGGGTTGAATCAGTATTTAGGGAAAACTCAAACTTTCTAATTTTTCTTACTTCTAAAACCCATACGCTACTTTGCTGAAGCCAACTAGCGTATACACGCGGATATCCTTCATAAAACTCGCGTATACACAGAGATCTAATTATGCCATTAATTCTTCACTTATATCATTCCATCATTCATTCATTAGATGTTATATAAACAGTAAACATGTGCAGTAAGAACAGAATAAACCATCACACATAAGCATCACACATGAACACCGGGATTTTTTAGGTGGAAACCCAAGTCGGGAGAAAACCACCGCTGCAGTTGCTCAGCCTTCAATATTTTATTATAGAGAAAACATCTTACAACATATGTGCTGGTGCAGACTCTACCAGCACGCAAGCACCCACCTACGCTCGTTTACCAGCCTCTCCTGGAAGGGAGCTCCAACCCCCTGACTCGTTTACCAGCCTCTCCTGGAAGGGAGCTACGACCCCCTAATCTCGTTTACCAGCCTCACCTGGAAGGGAGCTACAACCCCCTGACTGAAGGCTACAACCCTCAGCACCTCTATGGAGCACGTTTCATCAATTTTCACACTGGATCCAAAGCTTCCTTTAGGACACAACTTGTAGGCCGCGTTTCATCATATTTCCAGAATGGACCCACTCCACATATTTAAGCTCCATCATTCAACCAAACTGAAACAGACAACTCAGAACTGTAGAATACAGATAGCAGCAACCCAGCAGAACAGATCAGACATTTCATACCCCATGCTTCAGCAAACCCTAGTTTGAATACGCACTTTCCTTTCACTGATACCGCGTATATACGCGCCTTCTACCATACAAACCCGTGTATACTTCTGTACATATTACAGAGCTAATTTCACTGCGCATACGCGCTTTATCTTCAGCGAAGCCGCGTATATACGCGCTTCTTCTGCGTCAAACTAGCGTATGGTTCTTCAGACATTTAGGTCATTGCAATTCTTCAGAACAAATAAATCACACAGATTTAACCCTTTACTTCAGACAGATGTTTGCCTCATTTCAGATCTAACCATTCCATAAACAGATGTAGCAAATACAAATACATTTCAGATCTAGATTCCCTTCTTCATCATTTTCTTCATAGGTGCTTCATGCATTCAGATCTATCATTCAACTGTAACCCTTTCCATTCAGATATACTTCAGAGAGAAGTATTCATTCAAGCTCAGACATCTTGCACCCACACTCCTGATTTGCTCAATGAATTTCTTCTCTTTATATAGGTTTACCCTTTTTCAATACCATGAGCCCAAAACTACATTACTTCTGATGGTATTCCTGGACGGGGTCATTTAGACGAATCATTACCCAATACAATGGGTCAATACCATGGTGGTTACCCCTAGTTTTGCACTTTATGAGCGCTTTTGCCCATACGTGACTTGGAACGTTGTTTCCTGCGTGCATACGCGACTTCCCCTAGACAGATCCGCGTATGCCTTGAGACATACTCTTTTCACCATAGATTTAGCACATGATGAATTCCTTTCTTCATTGCCTTCTGTACTCACTATAGATACATCAGATTTACTTCACCAAGAACATATTCTATCAAGCACAAACTTCATTACGTGGTTTGCCATCAAGGACAACACATGTCAACAATCTCATGTCTTCATCTTCATTCAGTGGGTTGCCATCAAGGACAACACTCTGCATCATATTGCCAACAATCTCCCCCTTTGGACTTGATGGCAACCACGATGGTGTTTGATCATCACAACAGATAGGTACATTAAGAATACAATGACACTATGTCACTCTCCCCATTCTTTGACACCATTCTTTCTCTTCATTCAAACACCATGTCACTCTCCCCCTTTGACATCAAGGGAAAAGATCGGATCAAAACCAACATATTCTCCCCCTTTTCTCCTCATGTGGAAGAAGTGTTCTGCAGATCTGATATGTACTGAAGTGACCAAGCTCCCCCTGAGTTCATGTTGAATCTTCAAACATATTTTTCAATAAAGTACATGACTCTATGAACTTCCTACCACCAAAGACTCATACTTACATCACATATCCAACCAAGTGGATTCACATATGAGACTCCACTACCCAACCAAGTGGGTTTACAAAATTTGACTCAGCTATCCAACCAAGTGGGTTTACAAATTTGACAAGTCCTTACATGACTGAATATTACAAATTTACATCATGGGTCTCAACAAGACCTTTTCATCAAACTACAAATATAACTTGAAGACCAACACCAGAAAGTCCTCAAGAAAGAGAACATATTTCAGAACCAACATAATGCCAACAATTCATGATACTCAGGAAAGCTAATTCTCCCCCTGAATCTGTGCATCCAAGCAACCTTTCCATATGACTAAGGCTCCCCCTTAGTTTGTGCATCCTGAACACTTTTACCAGCAAATCATCAAGGCATCTTTATCAAAACATTAGAAATAGAATTATGAGAACTGGAACACCACCAGAGATACCAAACAGTATCAGAGATACCAAGCAGCACTGCAGCTGTGCTGAAGAGAGATGACTTCAAACAGAAAATTGTCAGCAATCATACATACGCGGTTTTCTGTGCATGAACTCGCGTATATACGCGACTGTGTTTCAGGAAATCCGCGTATCTAATGCCATTTTCTAAATTTAACCAGATCTGATCCTATGTGAGAAAAAGACAGTGTTCAACTTCTTTCTGAGATATTTGAATGCTTCCCTAGACTACAGATAGATAGAACAGTGTAGTTGTGTCTTCAAGCATCATCCAACGGTTGTAGCATAAGCACGTTAGAAACCAAGCCTTTAGATTCTTTGCAGCATCAATACAATCTTTCCAAGAGAGATTATCATACCAGCACAATATCTTCAAATATGTGTCAATCATCCATGTGGTCCAATATCACCATGATCTTTAAGATTTAACATGAAGTAACATATGTAGGGAAAAGATCTCAACCATAGTAACAAAATCTGCATGATCTATTCTTATCTCTGAATCATAAGACTTCCAATTCATCCATGTGTGAGCACAAAAGATACTTTTCAGCAAACAAGGCTCAAAGTCTCATCATAATAAACCATGTACCAAGTCATCATCATTTAAGCATGAGTATCACAAAATAAGCACTCATAGTGCCAACAATGCAATTATTAGTATTCAACCTGTTGCTCCCCCTGAACCAGTGCTCCTCCTTAACTTGTGCAACCTGAATATATTCATCAGCAAGTCACCAGCAACAATCTCTGCATGAACTGTCCTTATCTTCGAATTATAAGACTTTCATCTCAGCAACGAATACTCTTCATCAAAAATCAAACATGACTCATCCATAATTTTCAACATCAGAAACCAAGTATCATATCATCATAATTTAGAACTGAGAAACTAAGATGATACTGAGTTAATAATACAGTTATTAACAATCAGACTGATGCTCCCCCTGAACCTCTGCTCCAGATCTTCAACTATCATATAAATTCTCTTATCATCAATGCATACGCGACTGTGTTTGCTGGAACTCGCGTGTATACACGACTTTTGTTAATAGAACCCGCGTATGGAAAGTGAAGCATAGAAATTTTTCACATTCCTTCCTCTCCCCCTGAACTTGTACTTCCTATACCTGTCTTCTTCATATCAGATGCTCTGTCAGAAATACATATAACCATAATAATCAAATCAATCATGAGAGACATCATACATTTCTCCCCCTGTGACGATACATTACTAAATCTCATAATGTATCCCACATCATTCCTGCAGTCAATCAGAGAAGTAAGCTTCAGAAGCGGATGACTGCAGTAGGGTCAAAATTCCCTACGTTTCTGATCGGTTCTCCATCTTTTTCCAGATTTGTTTGAACTTTCTATTTGTGTGCTGGAAGTTATCCAATTTCTCATATCTGTTCAACCTGCATTCTTTTTCTACATGTCCATACTTGTTACAAGAATAACATCTCATGTGTCCAGAGAAATAAGCATAAGAATCATAGTGAGTATTTCTAATCTTCCTCCTTTTACAATCAGCTGCTTTATGTCCATACTTGTTACATGAAAAACAATATCCCTTGAAGAAACCAGAGTACCTTTCTATGTAGGAGCTGTTTGATTGAGGCTGAAATGATCTGCTCCTGCAATTTGCTGCAACATGCCCATAATTATGACATTTAAAGCATTCAACTTTATTGACTGATTTCCTTTGAGATTTCATCATTGTTGGTTGACCTTTTGTTTCTTTCAACACTTCAGGGTTTGCATTGACATCCTCTGAATTTTTAGCACTTCCTTGTGAGCTAGATTCTCCTTTAACAATTTCATGGAAACCAAGACCAAGTTTGATAGCAGGAGACCTTTGATTACTCATAATATTGTCCAAAATGTTAGTACTATCTTGAAACCTCAAAAGTTTAACCTTTTCTTCTAATTTACCTTTGAGAATGTTTACCTCAACCTCTAAAGCTTGACATTGCTTCGTCAAGCTTTCTTCTTTTCTTCTTCCATCTTCTACTTGATCCTTCAGATTTAGAATCTCTTCTTTCAACCAATTTTCGTTTTCTTCACATGTTTGTTGCAGCTCTTCATTCTTCTTATTTGATTTTTCCGGATCTTCTTTGAGAGAGATGATTTCTGCTTCAAGGCCTTCCTTTTCAAATGTTTGTAGAGGTTCCTCATTCTTCTTACTTGATGCTTCAAGATCTGCTTGCAGAGAGATGATTGCAGCTTCAAGTCCTTCATTCTTCTTGCTTGATTTTTCGAGATTTGCATTTAGATCGTTGATTTCTGCTTCTAGTTCTTTAATTCGATTGGATGCATAAGTATGAAACCTTTGATACTTGTCCACCTGTCCATTCAACATTTCTATTTGTTCTTTCATTTGAGAGATCATCTCTTTGTAGATAGAATATTTCTTATCAATTTCCTTTTGTTGTTCTTCAACTTTGATCTTGATAGCTTCTTCTAGATCCACAACTTTACTTTCACTATCTTCACTATTGTTTGCACAAAGAAGAGTATTACAAGGACCCCAATCACTATGTGATTCATCTTCTTCAATTTCTGCTATACAAGTTTTCTGAGATATCTTCTTGTTTCGAGTAGCCTTCTTCTTTTGCTTCTTTTCCATGAGTACTTTCAGATCATGGTCAGAATCTTCTTCATCTTCACTGGACACTTCATCATCATCTTCCTTTGCATAATAACTCTTCCTCTTTTCAAATTGTTTCCCTTTACCATGTTTTTCTCTATAAGGGAATTTAGCAGCATAGTGACCAACTTTTCCACACTCAAAACATTTGAAGGGAAGCTTACCTCTGAATCTTCCAGTTCCTAGTTGGAGTTTTCTCACGAAATTCGCTTCTTCTTCATCGGATATATAGTTGTATTCTTTGACAACTTCCTTTTCTTTTCCTCTTGCAGATACCTTAAAAGCAGCTTCTTTTATTTGAGAAGGACCTCCTTGTCTCATTTCAAAAGCAGTCAGAATACCATGTAATTGAACAATAGTAAGAGTTTGCAGATCTTGCCTTTCTTCAATAGTTGAAACTTTAGAGTCAAATTTTGAAGTCAAGGATCTTAAGACTTTTTCCACCAGAGTAGTATCAGTTATGGTTTCACCCAAATTTCTCATTCGATTTACAATATCATCTAGACGAAGAAAGAAATGGGCAATACTCTCATCACTATGCATCTTCAAATTTTCATACTCAATTCTAAGAGTTTGGAGTTTTGCACTTTTTACCTTTGTGTCTCCTTCATAGCTTAGAATGATTTTGTCCCATATTTCTTTTGCTGAATGTAGCTGCATCACTTTAGCAAATTCTGATTCAAACATGCTTCCTAATAAGACATTCACTGCTTTGGCATTGATTTCATACTTCTTCCTTTCAGCTGCATCAGTAGGAATACTTGTCGGATATTGATAGCCTTCTTCCACGATTGCCCATACATATGCACCAAGACTTTGCAGATATGCTTTTGTTCGTACCTTCCAGAATATCAGATTGCTTCCATTGAATAGAGGTGGCTTTATAGACATTACTCCTTCTTGACTTCCCATTGCGACGGATCTACTTCAAGCGATCAAGCTTCTGCAGAAGGACCTGCTCTGATACCAATTGTTGGGAAAAATACTGAGAGGGGGGGGGGGGGTGAATCAGTATTTAGGGCAAACTCAAACATTCTACTTTTTCTTACTTCTAAAACCCATACGCTACTTTGCTGAAGCCAACTAGCGTATACATGCGGATATCCTTCATAAAACTCGCGTATACACAGAGATCTAATTATGCCATTAATTCTTCACTTATATCATTCCATCATTCATTCATTAGATGTTCTATAAATAGTAAACATGTGTAGTAAGAACAGAATAAACCATCACACATAAGCATCACACATGAACACCGGGATTTTAGGTGGAAACCCAAGTCGGGAGAAAACCACCGCTGCAGTTGCTCAGCCTTCAATATTTTATTATAGAGAAAACATCTTACAACATATGTGCGGGCGCAGACTTGACCAGCACGCAGGCACCCACCTGCGCTCGTTTACCAGCCTCTCCTGGAAGGGAGCTCCAACCCCCTGACTCGTTTACCAGCCTCTCCTGGAAGGGAGCTACGACCCCCTGCTCTCGTTTACCGGCCTCACCTGGAAGGGAGCTACAACCCCCTGACTGAAGGCTACAACCCTCAGCACCTCTATGGACCACGTTTCATCAATTTTCACACTGGATCCAAAGCTTCCTTTAGAACACGACTTGCAGGCCACGTTTCATCATATTTTCAGACTGGACCCACTCCACATATTTAAGCTCAATCATACAACCAAACTGATACAGACAACTCAGAACTGTAGAATACAGATAGCAGTAACACAGCAGAACAGATCAGACATTTCATACCCCATGCTTCAGCAAACCCTAGTTTGCATACGCGCTTTCCTATCACTGATCCCGCGTATATACGTGCCTTCTACCATAAAAACCCGCGTATACTTATGTACATATTACAGAGCTAATTTCACTGCGAATACGCGCTTTCTCTTCAGCCAAGCCGCGTATATACGCGCTTCTTCTGCGGCAAACTAGCGTATGGTTCTTCAGACATTTAGGTCATTGCAATTCTTCAGAATAGACACATCACACAAATTTTACCCTTTATGTTAGACAGATGTTCGCCTCCTCGCAGATCTAATCATTCCATAAACAGATGTAGGAAATACAAATACATTTCAGATCTAGATTCCCTTCTTCATCATTTTCTTCATAGGTGCTTCATGCATTCAGATCTATCATTCAACTGTAACCCTTTCCATTCAGATATACTTCAGAGAGAAGTATTCATTCAAGCTCAGACATCTTGCACCCACACTCCTGATTTTCTCAATGAATTTCTTCTCTTTATATAGGTTTACCCTTTTTCAATACCATGAGCCAAAAACTACATTACTTCCGATGGTATTCCTGGACGGGGTCATTTAGACGAATCATTACCCAATACAATGGGTCAATACCATGGTGGTTACCCCTGGTTTTTCACTTTATGAGCGCTTTTTCCCATACGCGACTTGGAGCGTTGTTTCCCGCGTGCATACGCGACTTCCCCTAAACAAATCCGCGTATGCCTTGAGACATACTCTTTTCACCATAGATTTAGCACATGCTAAATTCCTTTCTTCATTTCCTTCTGTACTCACTGTAGATACATCAGATTTACTTCACCAAGAACATATTCTATCAAGCACAAAATTCATCAAGTGGTTTGCCATCAAGGACAACACATGTCAACAATCTCATGTCTTCATCTTCATTTAGTGGGTTGCCATCAAGGACAACACTCTGCATCATATTGCCAACAGAAACAATAAAATTCATCATTAACTTAAAAAATTAAAAATTGTGTATTATTTGAGGTATATTACAATGGAAAAAATATTCATGTATGGTCTACTGGTGTTGAGGCCCAATGAATGCATCAT
This sequence comes from Pinus albicaulis, assembly GCA_034641835.2. Classification (NCBI taxonomy): domain Eukaryota; kingdom Viridiplantae; phylum Streptophyta; class Pinopsida; order Pinales; family Pinaceae; genus Pinus; species Pinus albicaulis. Next base: position 713,771,966 of record CM076582.1, read on the forward strand.
TTTCAAGGGAATCACATGAGTATATGAAATGAAGTTTGAAATAAATTGTGCAACATGAGGTGATTTATCCTCATAGACATATAGAAGGGAGGATAAGCACTATTCAATCCTTTCATATGCAAATTCTGTAAAACTACTAGTGCATGTTGGGAGGGATCATAAATAGCATAATTTATTACACACATATCCTTCTAACCTAATCCTTAAAAGCCTCAACATTCATGAGCTATAGGAATGGGAAAATTATATTAAAGTGATCAATATAAGTTCTTAGGTCAATATTGATTTCTAATTTATCATGAAGACACCCACACCTTATCTTTTGAGGATCTTAAATAACTAATTTTCTTGAGAAGTACCTTATTTTTTATCACCTGCAACAAACTGAGTTAGTTTTTATTGGCATCACTTGTCGCTGGATATTTTGGAGGTAAAGGATGGAATGTGTTTAATCTTCATTGACATGTCACCAACCCCTCATGTATCTTCCTTTTTATATTATTCATAGTGAGTTTTAGTGCAATGTACGTAGAAATGATGGTAGGTTAGGGACCTATGATGTATTTGGTCTTCTGAAACATTATTCAATATACTTGGTACTTTTTTCAAGAAATATATAGCATTTCTCGACCCACCCTTCAATATCCCCAAGGATTATTGAAGTACTTCCTTGGCCACCAAGCACATATCCTGACCATGTGGCATATTACAAGGATTGCACCAGTGAGGGGTCTCTTGGCCTACCACCTTGCTTTAGTAAAGGGTTGAGAGTTATCTAATTTTTATCTTGTCACTTAAATTTCTCCCAACCTCATCCTCCTCTTGGTGGAAACCTAATCCATTGAGCTTGCCTTTCTAAGAGGAGAATCTTATTTTTACATTCCATGATTTTCTTGCTATCTTTCTCCATTTCAAAAAGTTTTCTTCCATACTCTTCATTGTGTCAAATAAAAAAATCATCATCTCATTCTTTGAAGTTTTTGTATTGATCATTTTCTTCTTGGATTTACCTCTTTTTATGGACGAAGTTGCTTGGCCGACCTTACCAACTGTGAAAATGTTCTCTTCTACCTTAAAGACAACTTGATTTTCAGTAACAAGGTTCCTACAATATTTTTGTCTTAGTTGAGAACCCAAGTCATTTTTACATGCACTGAAATATTGTGAGAGTAGAGCCTACAAAGAAGGTTCAATATTCTAGTCAAGTTTATGGAAAATTGGATTAAATATTTTGTTAAATTCTTTAATGTTATTGTTTTCATTTCTCTTAGCAATAATGAGATATTAGGAGAATTTTGAAGTCTAAAATGGACCTTGAAACAAAAAAATATACTATCAAAATAAATTTTACAAAAACCAATCACATTTTAGAAGATGACATCATCCTATGGAGATGTTTTGACATTGGTTGAGTTAAAAATATTTATTTTTCACATTATAAGTGGTAGGCAAAAACCCACAATTAACTATGTTAGTGCTTTGAAAAAATACTCATAATAAAAAATTACTCATAAACTAATTTTAAATATGTAGTAAACACTACTCATAAAGTACCAAAAAAAATTACTTTTAAATATATACAAAATAAAATATTCATATCACTTCATTTCAAAATTCAAATAATAAAATATAATATTTACGCCGTAAGGCGTCCTTATGTGAAAAAAACTTTCCTACCTACCTATCTGTCCTGTTGTTGATCGTCTGATTCTTTGTTAGACGATTGAGAAACGCTCGGCCATAGATATAAAACAGTTAAAAACTAAAACATAACTAAAAATCTTGATATGCGCGGCTAGAGTCGTAAGCTATTTGCTGCAAAGAGGGCAACTGAAAGAATGAAGCACGCAGTGAAGGAAGCTCTGTTCCCCAGCGAAAAGGAACAGATTTTGGGCGTGAAGCACACAGTGAAGGAAGCTTTGTTCCCCAGCGACAAGGAACAGATTTTGGGCTTCATCATACTCATCGCCATCGCGAGCCAAGGCTGCTTATAGCATGGTGATTACTTCATCCCTTCAATGATTCCGGGCTGTAAATGGTGATTTGGTGATTCTGCTCTGGACTTGGTGTGTCTTTTTCAATGGTATTTTGAAGGTTTCAGGCCTGGCGATCTAGGTGGGTGTTGGTTATTTAGCGATTTGTCATATGGGTTTCTGTTATCCTGAATGTTTGGTCAGGTTTCATATTGATTGCCCCCTGATTTTATGTGTTTCTATGAGCTTTTAGTGTTTGTGTGTTGATTTTCATGGGTTAATCCTTGTGGAATGCTGACTCCCAGAGAGGTTCGGACGTTGAATGACTTTCAGCCACTTTTGTTTCACCTCACGAGTTGATTCATGTTTTGGGTTTTGAGCAATTTCTTTTGGTCCTTTCCGAATTTTTCCAAGGTGGGAATCAATGCGATATTGGGCCTCTTTGGCTTTGGAGTGACACTCCATAAAGTCTCAGAGCTGGGAGTTCTGCATGGAGGATGTTAAGTACTCATTAGCAGCTGGGAAAAAATCTTGTAAAATGTGTATAGATGGGCTGAACTGCTTCCATGGAGCTTATTCCAAGGTGTGTATTATTTCCTCTTCTGAATAGGAAGTTTATTAGAAAATTATGGTTTTCTGTGGAAGGGTATTTTAAGATTTACAGTTAGGGCATTCTGGTTTTCTTTCAGAAGGGTATTTTAAGATTCACTGATAGGTGTTGAAAATTCTTGCGTTTTTGCTGTCTAGGCACTGAAAAAATCTGTTTCTGTAAAATGGGTGTCTGAAAAAACTCCTCCATTTTATGACTGGTTATTGAACAATTCTGTGTTTTTAAGATGGGTATTTGAGATTGTGAGGCTTTACCAGGAGTTATAAGATTTTTATTTTTATTTTTGAATTTGAAATTATTGCTTTTTCAGGGTATTGAAAAATCCATCCAAAATATTATGGGGTTAATATGGGCTTTCTTGGAAATTGATTGATTCGAGTTCAATTTTTGAAAGTCCTTTACCTTCTGTTGAAGAGTTTGTACCGAAGTGCCTTACCTGAGCCTCGAGGGTTCATTCCAAAAGGTCTCACCTGAACTAAAAGGGTTGAATCCTGAAAGGTCGTTGTTGACTTTCTTGTCAAATCCTCAAGCGATGGATTGAGAATTGGGTGTTGTAGCTGGAAGCACTTTCCCTTTTTCTGTTGGGTACAGAAAAGTTAGTTGCAGAAAATAAATGGTGGACTGTATTCTTTTGTGGCCTTGTTTTAGATGTCGAGTTCAGTAGATAATATGCATCATGTATGAATTTTAGGTATTTCAGAAGCGTCTGGCCATTGCAGGATTCCCATTTTTGTGTGTAGAATGCGGATTCCAAGTAAGGATGAGTTATGAGCCCAAAAGTTCCCCAGCCGAATACCTAAATAAATCTGTTCTAATGTATTCCATATCCTCCAAATGCTAGGTTCCCTTAAGTTATTTTGTTTCACTGTATAATTTAAGTATTGTGGACATTGTTGTATATTTCAGAGGTGCATATTTCTAATCTTTCACTTCACGTTATTAACATATCCGATACGGTTATTCATCCCATGGATTCTTAGGAAAGCTCATCTTTTTATTCGAAAAGGTCATCTGTCTTAGTGCTAATCTTATGAATTGTGAGAGTTCAGAAAGATTAGATGCAAGAGGGCTATCTAAATGTTTTGAGCTAGGTTGAGTATGCAGGTCATCTGTATTAGTGCTAATCTTAGGAATTGTGAGAGTTCAGAAAGATTGCATGCAAGAAGGTTATCAAAATGTTCTGAGCTAGATTGAGTATTTAGTTCATCTGTACTAGTGCTAACTTTATGAATTGTGAGAATTCAGAAAGACTGCATGTATAAATATATATGGGTGTTTGGAGGCTGTCAAACCTGATTAAGGACTTTGTGGGCTAGAAACATTTCTTATTTTCCTCTAAAGGTTGGTTCAATATTTTTTGGGTAGTTAAGCCCCTTGTTTTTTTGGAAGAGGGTAGAAAATTCTTAAGAAGATCTGTGTTACAAACATGCTATGAAGATGCAGAGCTGCGATTAAGAGGTATATGTTCTGTCAAAATTATCCAGTAGCTGCAACTAGTCGCTTCCGCATTGAAGACAGCATTAGCCTGGGGTCACTTTTGAACAGCACCATCACGGAACCAGTGTAGCTACATTAACTTGACCACACCTCAATAGACTTTGGTCAATCATATGATGAAGGGAAGCGAGCCCACTGGGTTTGAAGTTTGAACTTGTGTCATGGTTACTTCAAGCGCTTTAATCACAGGCTAACTGATGTTCAATTTTTTAAGATGACATTCCTTTCTCCTCTTATGCAATTCTGAAATCGACGTTTTGATTCATAATTCTATATTGACAGGGGACACACATCTTTCAAGGTTAGAAAAGGAATTGCTTGCACGAAATACTAGTGAGTCAAACAATTTGACCTAGATATTAATTATCTGCTCTCTAATACCTTTGAGAAATTACCAGATTTTCAACTCACTACGAGAGGGGAAAGCTTTAACTGTGTAAAATGCTGGTTGATTTTGCACTTAAATTCATTCTTATGAAATTCTGAACTTAATTATATGTTGTTGTTGGTTTTGATTTTCTGCTTGTTTGTATGCCTAAAAAAAACTTGTTTCTGTGCAGTTGATGGCTGAAGGGCATTCTTCTTGCAATTCCGGGAAAGGCAAGAGCCATCTAAGTCCCAATAAAATTGTCCATGGATTCAGTCTAGTGAAAGGAAAATCCAGTCATCCCATGGAGGATTATCATGTTGCAGAGTTCACTCAGATCAAAGGCCATGAGTTGGGTTTATATGCTATTTTTTATGGCAATTTAGGTGACACTGTGGCTGCATACCTGCAGAAGCATTTATTTACAAACATTTTCAGTGAGGTGAGTGACCAAATTGTGTAGTAGAGGGAACTGTGGTAGATGCCATGGCAAGTTATTGATATTTTGTAAATTATATTTGATTCTCCTTATACTGCAGTAGCATGTTCCCTTTTATTAAGTAGTTTTAACTTGTTTTAAGCCACAGTGGGCTTACAATTTTCTAGCCGTAGTTTGAAGTTTGAATAATTAATTGCTTTACAGGGTTGCCTGTTATTCACTGACTGGATATCATTTATTGCTGGAGGAATCAGCACCGATTATGATGAGTTTTATTTGGATTATATATTATTTAAGCATGAGTAGGGTTGCTTGTGTACACTATATTTGGATAACTTAATATTATTTTCAGGATTAATTACAGCAGAGTTTGTTGTTGCTTAATGCTTTCTGATTACATTATGTGTTATTCCAGGAAGAATTATGGGTTCATCCATCTAGGGCCATAATGAAAGCCTATGATAAGACAGACAAGGCCATTCTTATACACTCTCCTGACTTGGCTCGAGGAGGTTCCACTGCTGTTACAGCTATCCTGATAGATAGCCTAAAACTAGTGGTCGCAAATGTTGGTGACTCTAGAGCAGTTTTGAGCAAAAATGGGAGGGCTATTCAGCTCTCAGTTGATCATGAACCTAGTACAGAACGTGGAAGCATTGAGAATAGGGGTGGTTTTGTCTCAAACATTCCAGGTGGTTTGGATTTATCTGCATATTAATAAAAACAAATTTTTTCTTAAGGATAGATTTTGGGGTATAGAAAAATAGAATAAATACATTAAATTTCATATGAACATTGAATTTCCAAGTCCTCTGAAGAACGCAGGAAATCTTTCAGGGCTTGCTTCACCAATATGGGGGTTTCTATTCTCTGAAAAATTCAATTCTTAATGTTCTTCTGTCAGTTGAATTTTGTTGGAAGTGTGATTGGTTGCTATGAAAGTAATCAAACATTGTTAATTAAGTTGCAAACTCAGGAAATGTAAATTCTTTATGGCAGGAGATGTGTTGAGGGTAAATGGGCAGCTTGCAGTTTCTCGAGCTTTCGAAGATAGAAGTCTTAAAACACATCTAAGGTCAGATCCTGATGTGAAAGAATGGGATGTCGATTCATAAACACAGTTTCTAATTCTGGCCAGTGATGGTTTATGGAAGGTTGGTATTCTCGGTCTAGTGAAAGGAAAAGCCAGTCATCCCATGGAGGATTATCATGTTGCAGAGAGAATGATTTAGTTTTTAATATTGAACATAATCATTAGTTTTAACTTAACTAAGATTTAAATATAAATTATCCATAATTTTTATATATCAAAATTTAGATTAATTTACAAAAACTAACTTTTCAAGCAATAACTATAGCTTCATCCATGATTTTCAGAAAAAAAACATTAGTTTTACATATAGCCATATTTTTTTCAATCAAAAACATCATTAATTTTTAACTTACATCTACCTAATAATGGTCAACTAGTAGTATTAATTACAGTCAATATCTTTCCAGAATCTTCCTTACGGCGTTTCCTTTGCAACATTAGGTGCAATTGCTAGTTTTATTTATTATGAAATGAGTTAAAATTAATCTTTGTTATATTATAACACAATGGGTATTGAATTGACTTCCAATTAGTTAGGCCAAATTTATGCTATTTGTTTTAAGTTGTAGTCTAACTAGCTTACTTTTTTCCTCTGAAAATCATGGAAATTCTAGCAAGATTTTAATAAAATCCGGTAGGGACTTTTCTAAATCCAGGTTATGGCTATAAAACTTCAATATTTTGGGTTCCCTTGAGGTTTTTGATGGTGTTGAATCCATTTCCACCATCAAAACATGATTTTTGCCACTTTTGGCAGTACGAGGCAACTCCCCCCTTCATAGACATCTATTTTTAACAAATTTTTTTATTAGTATTTATTTCTACCACTATTGGCTAAGAACTTAAACACCTTATTGCACAATACATCTTAAACTATAATTTTACAATAATTACTTTTTATTAATTTAACGTACTTATTCTTATCATATCAATACCTTTTATAAACTAATAATTATATTAAAAAAAAATTTCTTGCATATTTTAATTCAAATTTTAATAAATTTTATTATAATTAAAATACATTTTACTCATAATTCTAAATAATAAATAAGTTTTATTATTATTTTTTCATATATATATATATATATATATATATATATATATATATATTATAAACTAATAATTATATTAAAATAATTTTTTTATTGAATATTTTTATTTTAATTTTGATTTTAAGAAATAAAATATATAATTATTGATTTGGATAGACAATCTTGATTTATAGGACTAATGTAGTTGAAAATTAAATGGAACTATAACATGTTATAGTTTTTTAAAGCTATGTTTTTATACACATTGAAATCAGGGCTTTGCTCTTTATTTACACATCTTAAGACTTTACCAGTCAATAAAACTCAAATTGATGGAATTCTAAACTTTAATACTAATTCAAGAATTTAATATTTTAATTTTAATTTAGTCATATTTAAACTAAGCCACAAGACTAGCTACTATGTAGCACTTGTTTATAAAGAGATAAATATCCCTAATTAAATTACAAAAAATATAATGTATGATTTATCACATATAACATAAGCAAGCCTTATGTTATATGTTGCATATTACACATCTTATAAAACATTTCATAGTGCATTTTTTAAAAAACATATTACATTTCTCATAAAAGATTTCATCATATGTATGTATTTTTTAAATATTTAATTCAAATGATATATATTATCTAGTTTGATGATGATGATGATGATGATGATGATGATGATGATGATGATGATGATGATGATGATGATGATGATGATGATGATGATGATGATGATGATGATGATGATGATGATGATGATGATGATGAACTTTGGTCTATCCGGCCTAAAGAAATGAATTATTTAGTTTGTTTTAAAATTGTACTCCTATGCTCAAAGAGCTTGGAGAGAAGTGTCCTGAGCTCACTATAATTTTGACATGTTAAAAGGTTAGGAATGTTGGTATTGCAACAGAGATTATGAAACAAAGATCTAATGTGGGTGTACATAGGGCATTGTAAGTGGAAGCGATTTTCATCCTCAATGTTCATATTCTCACAGAGATGGCAGATCTTTTCTACCCATGGTGTTTTAGGGACTACCCAACAACCTGTTTCACTATGGAGCTCATGAGAGTTCGTTCTTATCTTAGCTATATTAATTTTTTTCTTCGAGCTAGCTAAACAGAGAGATACTTTTGATCTTCTAGAGTAGGGTTGATGACCTCATAATATCTTAATTTTCTTTTAGCCTCTAAATCTTTCTCACACCACATTTTCTCATTAAACTTAAAAGTAACAATATTTTTAATGTTATTAATATTTTGCAATGCAACATTTTCGTCGATCTCCCAATGATTTGAGCCTTGGTTAATTTTGGCTAAAATTTAAAACTAACTTAAAAAATCTATAATTTCCCATTTGATTGTACAAACATATTACATTTGTAATAAAACATTTCACAATGCATTTTTTTAAAACATATCACATTTCTTATAAAAAATTTCATATTTTTTAATATAACATTTAATTGAAATGTTATATATTATCCGGTTTTAATGTAATTGTTCAATTATGTTATATTAATTTTTTTTTTTATTGTGAATTATATTTTATGTTTAATATAAAATGAATTATGCTATATTATAATATATTACGTGTTACTATTTTTTATATTGAAATATGTTGTGTATGAATATATTAAATAACGTTTATTTATATTTTAGATAGTATTCAATGATTTTTGATTGTACACAAAATTAAGTAATTTACTTTTAATTAAATAAATATAAAATATAAAATTAATATTTTATTTTAAATTTTGAATGGTTGAAGAATAAATAATAAATATATTAATTGTTTAAAGATAATGTGTATTATATACATGTCATAGTTATGTTGATTTTAGTATTAAAAGTAAGTTATATATGATGATGATGATGGTGGTGGTTAACGTCCACTGAGACCAATCCTTGGTCTATCGGACCTAAAGAAAAGAGTTATTTAATTTGATTTAAGATTTTATTCCTATGCTCAAAAAGCTTGGAGAGAAGCCTCCTGAGCTCACTATAATTTTGACATCTTAAAAGGCTAGGAAGGTCAATATTGCAACAAAGGTTATGAAATTGAGCTCTAATGTGGTTGTACACGGGGCACTCTAAGAGGAAGTGATTTTCATCCTTGATGTTCATATTCTCACAGAGATGGCAGATCCTTTCCATCCATGGTGTTTTAAGAACTGTCCAACGACCTGTTTCACTATGGATCTCACGAGAGTTCATTCTAATCTTGGCTATATTAATTTTATTCTTTGAGCTAGTTAAAACAGATAGATACTTTTGATCTTCTAGGGTGGGGTTGATGACCTCCTTATAATATCTTAATTTTCTTTTAGCTGCTAGATCTTTCTCACACCACATTTTTTCTTTGAACTTAAAATTAACAATTTTTTTAATGTTACTAATGTTTTGCAATGCAACATTCTCATCGATCTTCCAGTGGTTTAACTAGGCCTTGGTGTCTTTATACCAACATCGTTTAAGCCTTAGGTGGTTTTTGCTGGAATTTAAAGCTAGCTTAGTGTTGGGCCATAATTGTGAATTACGGATAAATCACACTTCCCTAGACAGGTGCTAGTCTAGAACAACAGGTGAAAGACTATAAGACTATTTCTCCTAACTTAGAACATATACACAGAGAGGATTGGAGGCTTACTTGTTCAGTCCCTTCCAAATGGCTCCTTCTGTCGCTTCCACTGCAGCTTCAAATTCAAGCGGTTTGTGAGCTTAATGCTTCCTGCAAGAAAGAACACTGAAACAATAGAAGATGAAATAATATAGTAATCTATTCAAGCTAGTTAGCTAAATCAGTAAAGCATAAACAATATACATCAACCAAGATCTTGCAATATGGAAAATGAAAGTCAATACAGATGCATATGGGGAAAAATAAGCAGTACTCTTTATGATGATAGAAGGAGAGGTTACAACTTAGTGAATGATTTGAAGTGACCTTCTAGCAACGTTCCCAAGCCTCATCAAAATATAAATCTCTCCATCTGTAGCTTCACAAATCTAGCTCTCAATTGGAAATTCTCCAGCATTTCTCTACTCAGATTATTCCTCTTCAAGCACTTAAATCTGTGCTCAATTTATAGATGAAGTGTAGGTTGTTTTGCAATCAATATATTTCCAAAAAAAAGCAAGAGATGTTTCCAGTCATGTAGATGTTGTTAGTCTCAGTCTGGTCATACTGCCATCAGTGATCAAAACCGCTCTTTTGCATTTTCATATTAGGAGTCTCATACTGAATAAATTTCACCATTCCGCTAGGTCATGGATTCATTGATGGCAGTAATTTTTCATCAGTTTTCCATCATGAGATACTTGCTGATTTTCCTTTCTATGGTCTTGGGTCATGAGTCACTTTCACTTTAAAAATCATGTCATTAGGTCATAGGATGGGTCTCATTAATTTATAAGGTCTCGCCATGGTCAAATTAATGAGTCAAATGGCAATAAATATCAGCAAGGTCATGAGGAAGTCAATAAACTCAAAGTCACAGCACCTATAAGATCAAAGAGATATTTTATTCAGCTTGATGTAATTTTCACCTCAAAACCACGTTTTTAGGTGAAAACATGATATTTTTCCTTTATTATCATTCATTATGTAATTTTATGTCATAAAATGTAATAATTCACAATTCCAAAGCTGCCATCTTCACAAAGTCATCATCCTGCATTCAGAGAAGTTTTCCACAGCATGTTCAGTGCTAAGTCATCTCCCAAGCAGATCCATCAGAAAGAGCCCGGAAAGAGATTTCCAACGATATATTACACTATTGAAACTAACTTCTGGATTGAAATTTATGCTTAAGTGAAGTAAAAATCCCCTATATCCTCAAAATTCCCCTATTTCCCATTTTTTCCCTTAAAATTTATGTTTAAAGTTTTATATTTTCCTTATAAAACCATTTTTTTCCTCCCTCCAATTATAAAATCGCATTATAAAATTATTTAAAACAAATATGCGATTTGTTCCTTAACCACTTCCCCATCATGCTTGAAACATTATAATATAAGTCAAAGGGTTATATCATATAAACCCGGCGTTCCAAACCACTTCCCCACCATACTTTGCAAACCTTATAATAAAACTTTGTATCAAAGTTATATTATAAAATTCTGCTGCCTCAAGTCCCTATTCCGTCTCATCACAAATTTTATAAATGTACCCCGATTAGCCCATCGCAAGAAATTCCAATGCGATTACATTGAATGGATCCTGATCATAAACCTCCAATTGGCCTTGCCCAATGCGATCTCGACCGTTGATCTGATTGCCGATCGGACGGCTCATATGTGATCGGGCCATCGCGATTGGCGCTTTCATAAGGCCCTTCCCGATTGATCTCCTCCGATTATCCCTTAGCCATTGATTTTCCCTTCCAATCTGACGGCCCATAGCCAATCAGGCCATCGACAATCGCATTCCATATATAACATCTTTCTTTGCCCGATATCCGATCCTTGATGCCAATTCATTTATGGGCCTACCACATAATACTTTCACCCATTTGTATATTAAAGGCCTGTACCCTTTGTTAAATTAAATTTTGTTTTAAATTTATTTTACAAAGGCCTTTCTATCCATCGCATCGGAGAAAACCCATATTGCCATATGTCTGCCCCTCTCTCCGGTCCCTGATTGCGATTACCCTTTGTGTATTGAAATACATCACACAACATATAACAAGGTCCTGTCGTGTGTTATATTCCCTCCTCTCCGTCCATTCCAATTGCGATTTAATATGGTTCTCCCTCCTTCCCTTCCCTTTTTCCCATTCAAAGAATTAATTTCCCTTCACTAAGAGTGTAATTTCATTTCAATTTTATTTCAAACAAAATTTTATTGAAAAAGTCAGTTTATTCAAATGAATAATGGAAAGCAAAGCAAACAGTCAGTTGGCCGAGAGCTAAATAAAAAAAATATTTCTACAGTAGTGTAAGGATAGGGATTTGCTCCTCAATTGCCTATTTATCATTCAACAGTGAAATTGCAAATCTTCCCAAGTAAAGCAAATGTAATATTGTTCCTTCTTTAGGGCAGATTGTTAGATTTATTTTCTATGATTAGTTTTCAGTCCTTCAACTATTAAAACAACCCCTCTTTTGTGGATCTGTGTTCCCACATTTCAGCTTATTTATTGTAATTGTAAATCATTAGTCTAAGGTCTGTAACTTAGAAGTAGGGGAATAGTGTGGAAGAACATTTGGCACTCCATTATATAGTTTGGCAGGGAATTAATAAGAGATGCATCTCTGATTTGTGGGATCCATGTGGTATGAGATTTAACATTTGTTTCTCTCCTTTGTTTCATATGTAAATTGTTATGTCCATAAACATTTATTTTTGAATGCTTTTAAGATAGAAAGGTAGGATCCATTTTCATGCCTTGCCTTGGGAAATCATTCATACTCCGTGTTTTTCTTCTAAAGGGATCCATTTATTATGCCCTTTTCAGCTCCTCACCAGTCTTTCCATCCCATCTTTATTAAACTTTAATTGCTAAAGTTTCCTGCCTACCTTGCCCCATGAAATACCCTGTGTCCTGATTTAATTCCTAGTTTCATGCTGTCCCATTTTATCCCACACATCCCTGAAGATTCATTCATTTTATTAAACCTTTTTTCCATCATTTTATCTAGCCTAATATCATATTATTATCGCACTCTATTGAATATCCATTTCACGGAGAGATCCCTCTCTTGTCCTTGTAGGGCTAGCTATAAGGCTGAGCGTGGTTTAGTTGTTACCCTGCTTTTCCCTTTTCAGCCCGGGGTCCAATTCGGGTGCTAACATCTCTGGCGAATCCATTGGGGAAGCTATTTCAATCTAAGTATCTGTGAACTTGTATTCTTAGCACTGAAACATGTTTATTCTAATTTGAACAAATTTTGAACAGAGGCCTGTAGAAGAACAAATCGTAGTTAGGCTCTGTGTAAAGAAGAGTGTTAAGAAACCCTGCCTAAGGTTAAAAACCTTGGTTACATTGAATGCGGCGTGTTTAAAAGAAATCTCTATAATTGAAGTTAAAGCTTGGTTTATTTGCCGACAGAGGAACAATATAGTGGGACCCAGCAGTAAGTTAACGCGTGGAGTTAAAGCACTTAACCACAGTCGAAGCTCGAAGTCAAAGCTCAGTTTGATTTACCGCCAGCGGGTTTTGCAAACCAAAACCACCCATATCGTGCCGCTTTTTCCCAAGAGAAAAATTACTTCAGAAAAACGCGATCCAGTTATATTTAGGCACTTCGTCACTCCAAAACCGCCCATTTCGCACGGCTCTCAGCTGTTAAGCTTCGACCTCTGAAAAAATGCGAAATCAACGAGAACCGTTCGATCTGAAGCACCTTTGATCTGACGGAAATTGCGCCCTAGAAGCACGGGCGATAAATCAAGGTACTATCCAGCGCTTTTATGTTATTATATGTCTATTTTATTCATAAAAGGTGAAAAGTGGACGTGTGGGCCCCTGCTCAATAAAATGAATGCCGCGCTGCTAACATGGATGTGTTATATGATATAAAGTTCAAAGGTTGGTGTTTTCTTTAAAGGATCGTGCTATTGTTATGAAATTTTAATATTTCGACCAAGGTAATAAGGTTTTCTTAGTATTTTTAATGTGTTCCCCAATATCGCGTTAAATCATAAAGGATCTTTTTAAAGGTCGAGATATTATTTCACGGCAGAACATTATTAAAGCACTGTTGGAAAAGAACATAACTACAACCACTTATTCCAGTCATATATTTTTGCTGTCAGAGCACAAAGGTCAGATCGCCCCAGTAAATCTTTCCTTGTAAATAATTTTTAGAGTTTGTTAGGCTGAAATAAAACTTTTGTACAGTAGGAATTTTCACACACTGGCTTCAAGAAGATACACAAGGGCTAATACAGATCCAAATCCTCCCCCTGTGTTTGAAAATCCAAATCTTATCCTAAGAATTGTCAGAAGACAAGAAGGATCATTAATTCCCAGGCCTTTCTTCAGATCCTATACTTGGCCCAGTGAGTGGTTTTTTGTAGAAGATCTTTCCTTTAACGAGAATTTTGAGCTTTCTTTATTTAGAAATAGGTCTAAAACTGACATTGATGATACAGTTTTAGATCCTAAGTTCCTTGTAGATATTGAAGTCCAAAGAGAAAATTTCTCCATTGACAATTACATTTCGAATTCTCCTCACTCTATCATTGTAACTAATATTCCTGAGCCTTCAAAATCATCAGGAACAACATTTCCTCCTCCCAATTCATCAGCACTCCCATCAGTCAACTCTCAGTTGTCATCTCCTCCATCAACACCTCCCTTATATCCCAGTAATAAAAATCCTGTTGTAAATCCACCCAGAGTCATGGCTGCCCGATATGCACCTCTGGTCTTACCTCAAGTTCTCAATGACCTGCCTGCTAACTACCAAAGAAAAATTCCCATTTTTGATGCCAGCCAGAAAATTACGGCCCAGCAGCATGTTGATAAGATGAATGAATTTTTTGATCTACATGAGGTGGAAGTAGAGAATGTAACTACCATGTTGTTTGTTTAAAGTTCCGGAGGTGAAGTCAGAAAGTGGTTCAGAGCCTTATGAATAGGCTTAATTTGCACTTTACAAGAATTGCACACAGTTTTTAGATCGGTGGGAGGTGAAAAAGAACCCACTCCAAATTCTCTCTGAGTATGAAAATACTAAGAGAAATGTGGGTGAAACTATGCAGGACTATTGTTTAAGATTTAATGTTGTATATAATGCTATCCTAGCTAACCTGAAGCCTCATGTGGGATTAGCATTACTGAAATTTCTAGATGGTTTTGATGTCGATATGGAATATCAGCTGCGTGAAAGAGATCTGTCTTCACTTGAAGACATGCAGAAGATAGCAGTAAGCACTGAAGCTAATCTACTGGCTAAAAGAGCATGAACCAGAGCTGAGAAAAGAGTCACAGTGAAAGAGGAGGCCTCTCCTTTAGACAACAAAATGGACACTTTGATCAAAAAAGTAGAGAAGATGGTTGATATATTGACCATTTCAGACAGACCTGAACCTAAAATAAGAAATCCTCATTTCAGAGGGCAGCAACCCCAATTTAGAATCAAACAGAGAGAACAAAGAGCACAAGACCAAGCAGTTCCACCACAACAGTAGATTAAAACACCATTGCAGCAGAACTACGTGCAAGGGATAGAATCAGATGATGATGATCCTGTGATTGAGGCCAATCAATTTTTCACAGCTGATGGTGCACCCATTTTCCTCACAGAAGGCGAAGAATACACAGTGGCAACTCCAGATGTTCAAAAGGATGAAAATTTCATTTTGGCCAATGATGCAGTGTTGGAAAATGAATCCAATGATTACCAGAGAGGGTATATGAACACTCTGTCTGCTCAGAATAGGCAGTACTCTTTAAGGAACAGAGACGTTACAATTAGTCTCATTCAAAAAAGAAAAGAGCTCCAAATGAAGAACGATGCACAAAAGAAAGGAAAAGAGCCGGCCGATCCTTCCTCCAGCAAAGCACCTACAGCTAATAACACTGCAATTGAAAACAATCAGTAGAGCATGGTAAAGTAGCAAACAGAGAAGAAAGACCCTCCCATTAAAGAGGTAGAAAAATCTCCCTCCTTTAATTTAGAAAATGAAATTTCTAAGCTGAAAGTGTCTATGCCCCTCACAGAGTTCGTGAAGAATAGTGCATATAAAGGTCAGGTGTCTAAAGTCTTGCAAATAAACTCTATTTCTGATATGGTTAATATAGAAGAGGACTACCTTGAACTTATTTTTTGTCCAGCCACAGAAGAATCTGAAGAAAATGAAGTCCCTCCCATTTACCTGAGTCTTAGAGTACATGAGTTCATCTTGCATAATGCTATGTTGGACTCTGGAGCCTCACATAATTTTATGCCCAAAGCTGTCATGGAGAAACTAGGCCTTCATATTACTTGAAAATACCATGATTGGTATTCTTTTGACTCAAGTAGGGTCCATTGTATTGGTCTTATCAAAGACTTGGTAGTGTCTTTAGATTATATTCCAACAAAGAATGTCTTGATGGATGTAGTTGTTGCTGATGTCCCACCAAGGTTTGGAATGCTTCTATCTAAGTCTTGGGGTGCAAAACTCAAGGGAACTATGCAACTTGACTTCTCTTATGCCACTATCCCTGTATTTGGAAAGTTTAGAAAGTTATATAGGAAAAAGAAAATGAAATATATGATTACTAGCAAAGAGAAGCTAGTAAACCATCCCATTAATGTTATCCACACAGATTTAGAATCCTTTGTCTTGTATTCTGATGGTGGTTTAAATGATGAGAATGTTCAGTTGGTACAAGTAGATAAAATACCTGAGATTTCAAAAAATTTCAAGGAAGTCCTCAAAAAGGAAAAAGACAGAGAAGCAAGAATTTATGAGTCTTCTGCCTGCCAGTAGCAAAAAGACAGTGAACAGCCAGAAATCAGCCAAGGTAAAGAAGAGAAAGAAACAAAATTCCAGCATCTTCAAGAAGAAGAAGAAGGCCTTTGTAGCATGGATTTTGATGGAGCTGTTGGTAAATATGGAGTTGTTATTGGAATATGGATTAGGAGCCCTATTTTCTAGCCTAAAAAGGTTCCTAGTAATGTTAGGGTATGTGCTTATAAGTTGTCTTTTGATTGCTTTAACAGTGAAGCAGAGTATGAGGCTTTGATTGCAAGTCTCAGAATTTTGAAGAAAATGAATGCAAAAAGGATTTCTATGTATGGCGACTCTGAGTTAATAATCAAACATGTGAAAGGAGAATACCAAGCTAAACATCCGAGATTGAGGGCATACAGAAATGCAGTCCTGGACATTTTTAAGACATTCCCTGTGTACACTTTGACAGCAGTACCCAGGATTCAGATATTATTGCTGATTCTCTTGCCACTACAACAAGTAATTTTAAGATTCCGATGAACTCCAACAACAATTTTGAGATCTATGTCAAACATAGGCTTTTTGTTCCGGAGAATTTAAGGTATTGGCAAGTGTTTTGGGATGATAATGAGATTAATGCATTTTTGCAGGGTGATGGAAAATTCAATGAAACTCCAATAGAAGGTGAGTATGAGGTTGATGATCAGGAGTTGGAAGCAAACCAAATGGACATATTGCAGCTAAAGGATAATGTAATTCCTAGAGGTCTCATACCTCTAGAGGAGCTTTTTGACTAGGATGACGTTGCAAAGAAGCAAAGCTTGGTGCCCACTGAGAAAGGTGTTGAAGAGGTGAATCTTGGAACGGCTGACCAGCCCAAGTTTGTGAAATTGTCAAAGACATTGTCCCCTGAGGTAAAGGAGAAGTACTTTAAGTTGATTTCTGAATTTTCTGATGTATTCGCATAGGATTATTCATATTTGAAAGGATATGATAAAACATAATCCAACATACTATTCCTATCAAGCCGGATCACAAGAAATTCAGACAAAAGCTGAGAAGAATCAATCCGAAGCTGCTGCCATCCAGTGAAAAAGAGGTAAACTGGTTATACGAAGCAGGTATCATAGTTCTCGTTATATTTTATGACTGGATTTCAAATTTGGTCTCAGTGCATAAGAATACTGGAGAAATAATACTGTGTATAGATTTTCAGAATTTGAATAAGGCATCCTTAAAGGATAATTATCCACTTCTGAAAATGGACCATATTCTGCAGAGAGTAGTTCTAGGATGTCACTACTTGATGGCTACTCGAGCTACAACCAGATCTTGGTACATGAGAAGGACCAAGATAAAACTTCCTTCACAACACCCTGGGGAACCTTCCAGTATGCTAAAATGCCATTCGGACTGAAGAATGCTGGAGCTACCTTCCAGTGTGCAATGGACATTGCTTTTGAAAATGAAAAATATCTTTTTCTTGTTGTTTATTTGGATGATTTGACAGTGTTTTCAAGATCATATGATGAGCATTTACACCATTTGAGAGTTGTTTTTCAGTGTCGCAGAAAATTTGGGATTTCTCTGAATCCCAAAAAGAGTCTATTTGCCATGGATGAAGGCAAGATTCTTGGGCATATCATCTCTAAAGATGGTATCCGCATTGATCCAGCTAGAGTGGAGGCAATTCAACTCATAGATCTTCCATGAAATAAGAATGAGATTCAGGCCTTCAATGGTAAGATGATTTTTTTGCATAGATTTATACATAACTTGGCTGAACATTTGAGAGAAATGACCAATATGATAAAGAAGGACAGCACTGTTAAATGGAGTGTGGAGGCTATCAAGTCATTCAATTTGGTAAAGTTTTCTTTTTCCAATTCCCCAGTTTTGATCAGTCCCGACTATACTGAAGATTTTATCATATTTTCGTTTGCATCTGAGCATACTATGGCTGCTGTTTTAATGCAAAAGAGAGATGAGGTAAAAAATCCAATTTCCTTTTTCAGTAGGACTATTAGAGATGTTGCTTTGAGATACAATATTATTGAAAAGCAGGCATTGGCACTAATCAAGGCATTGAAGGATTTTAGGTTCTATATTCTGCACTCACACACTATAACATATGTCCCTAACGCAGCAGTGAAAGATGTGTTGGTGCAAACTGATCCAGAAGGTCGAAGGGGTAAATGGATAGCAGCTATGTTGGAGTACGATTTGGAGATCAGGCCCATGAAGTTGATCAAGGGCCAAGGCTTGGTGAAATTAATGGCCCAATCAAATCTGCGTGCCTTGGATATAAACCTCATAACAGCAGTAGCAGAAGATGAAGATGAAGGTTTTCTGGTCCCAATTTCAGATATTTTTCTGCAGTCCCCCTGGTATTATGATATTGTTTATGTCCCTCAGCATCTGTCACCTCCTGCAGGCATGTCCAAGAGTAAAGGTAGATATTTGAAACTTAAATATGCTAAATATTGTATTTTAAACAATGCTCTATATTGGAAAGATCCAGGAGGCATTCTGCTAGATTGCTTGGTGGAAGAAGAAGCTCAGAAGGTAATGCATGATTTTCATAAAGGTGACTATGGCGGTCACCTGTTTTGAAAGACTACAGCTAATAAGGTATTGAGGGCAGGGTATTATTGGCCCACATTATTTTCTGATTTGTACAAAACAGTGATGAATTGTCATGAATGCCAAATTTTCGAAGGAAAGAAGAAATTGCTACCGCTTCCTTTGAAACCAATTTCGGTGAACATGCCCTTTCAGCAGTGGGGGCTCAATTTCATAGGTGAAATACATCCTGCATCCTCAGCACAACACCGATGGATTCTGATAGCAACAGATTACTTTACGAAATGGATAGAGGCCGTCCTAGCGAGGCAAGCAACTGACATGGTAATTATTCAATTCCTTGAGTTGAATATTTTATCTCGTTTTGGCTGCCCTTGTAAAATTGTAACAAACAACGTAGCAACATTCCGATCCAAGAGAATGGTTGATTTCTGTGACAAATATAATATTGCGCTGGGCCATTCAATAGCGTATTATCCACAACGGCGTGGCAGAGTCATCAAATAAATCACTGATAAATATAATTAAGAAAATGCTGGAGGCAAACAAAAGAAATTGGCACCGAAAGTTCATCAATTCACTGTGGGCAGACAGAGTTAGCAGTAAGAAATCAATAGGTATGTCGCCTTTTGAATTAGTTTATTGAAATAATGTTGTCTTTCCTACATCTCTTACAGTCCCAGTTATGAAATTATTACAAGAAGTTGGCAGCGAAGATAATGATAACCAGTGAAGGATCAACCAGATGATCCACCTTCAGAAAACAAGAGAAGAAGTATAACAGAATGTGATTCAGTTGCAGGAGAAGATTAAAAATATCTATAACCGAAAGACTAAAGCAGAAAATTTTCAGCTAGATGATGTAGTGTTGAAATGGGATGCAAGGAATGAAGACAAAGGGAAGCACGGTAAGTTTGACAACCTTTGGAAGGGACCATACAGAATTTCAGCATATAGGGGACATAATGCCTTCTTGCTTTTAGAAATGGATGGCCAGGATTGTCCTGGAGGAGCAGTAAATGGTAGGTTGTTGAAGCACTACCATTGTTGAAGACAATGGATCAGGATCTATATCATCATCATTGTATATACCATATTATTTTGATCAAAGTTCAAAATACACATTCATTCAAGTTTGGGGCCCAAGGTGAAGGCTATAAAACTTAGATGATATGTGTATGGTTTAGTTTTCTTTCAGTTTTCAGTATTATTGAGTCAGAGTCAGTTTGCATTTGTGTCAGTTTTCAACATTTTTTGACTCCATACCCAATGGATAAGGCTACTTGGTCTACAGTGTTCTTGGCACCTCCAAGGAGCTACCATCCCCATTGGAGCCAATGTTAGTGTCAGTCTGGTCATACTACCATTAGTTATCAAAACCACTCTTTTTCATTTGTATATTATGAGTCTCATACTGAATAAATTTCACCATTCCGCTAGGTCATGGATTCATTGATGGTAGTAATTTTTCATCAGTTTTCCCTCATGAGATACTTGCTGATTTTCCTTTCTATGGTCTTGGGTCATGAGTCACTTTCACTTTCGAAATCATTTAATTAGGTCATAAGATGGGTATCATTAGTTTATAGGGCCTCACCATGGTCAAATTAATGAGTCAAATGGCAATAAATATCAGCAAGGTCATGAGGAAGTCAATAAACTCAAATTCATAGCACCTGGAAGATCAAAGAGATATTTTATTTAGCTTGATGTAATTTTCACCTCAAAACCATGTTTTGAGGTGAAAACATGATATTTTGCCTTTATTATCATTCACTATGTAATTTTATGTCATCATATGTAATA
The DNA here is from genome assembly GCA_034641835.2 of Pinus albicaulis. Classification (NCBI taxonomy): domain Eukaryota; kingdom Viridiplantae; phylum Streptophyta; class Pinopsida; order Pinales; family Pinaceae; genus Pinus; species Pinus albicaulis. The sequence continues at coordinate 713,792,769 of CM076582.1, forward strand.
AGTCACAATTCCGAAGCTTCCATCTTCACAAAGTCATCATCCTGCCTTCAGCAAAGTCTTCCACAACATGTTCAATGCTAAATCATCTTCCAAGTAGATCCATCAGAAAGAACTCGGAAAGATCTTTCCAACGGTATATTACACTCTTGAAACTGACTTTTGGATTGAAATTTATGCTTAAGTGAAGTAAAAATCCCCTATATCCTCAAACTTCCCCTATTTCCCATTTTTTCCCTTAAACTTTATGTTTAAAGTTTTATATTTTCCTTATAAAACCATTTTTTTCCTCCCTCCGATTATAAAATCGCATTATAAAATTATTTAAAACAAATATGTGATTTGGTCCTTAACCACTTCCCCATCATGCTTGAAACACTATAATATAAGTCAAAGGGTTATATCATATAAACCCCGCCGTTCCAAACCACTTCCCAACCATACTTTGCAAACCTTATAATAAAACTTTGTATCAAAGTTATATTATGAAATTCTGCTGCCTCAAGTCCCTATTCCATCGCATCGCAACTTTTATAAATGCGCCCCGATTAGCCCATCACAAGAACTTCCAATGCGATTACATCGAATGGCTCCTGATCATAAACCTCCGATTGGCCCCACCCGATGCGATCCCGACCGTTGATCCGATTGCTGATCAAATGGCTCATATGTGATTGGGCCATCGCGATCGGCGCTTTCATAAAGCCCTTCCTGATTGATCTCTTCCGATTATCCCTTAGCCGTTTATTTTCCCTTCCGATCTGACGACCCACAGCCAATCGAGCCATTGAAAATCACATTCGATATATAACATCTTTCTCCGCCCGATCTCCAATCCCCGATGCCAATTCAATTATGGGCCCACCACATAATACTTCTGCCCATTTTTATATCAAAAGCCTATACCCTTTGTTGAATTAAATTTTGTTTTAAATTTATTTTACAAAGGCCTTTCTATCCATCGCATTGGAGAAAACCCATATCGCCATATGTCTGCCCCTCTCCTTGGTCCCTAATTGCAATTACCCTTTGTGTATTGAAATACATCGCACATCATATAACAAGGTCCTATTGTGTGTTATATTCCCTCCACTCCGTCCATTCCAATTGTGATTTAATATGGCTCTCCCTCCTTCCCTTCCCTTTTTCCCATTCAAAGAATTAATTTCCCTTCACTAAGAGTGTAAATTCATTTCAGTTTTATTTCAAACAACATTTTATCAAAAAAGTCAGTTTATTCAAACGAATAATGGAAAGAAAAAAAAACAGTCAAGTGGCCATGAGCTAAATAAAACAAATATTTCTATAGCAGCGTAAGGATAGGGATTTGCTCCTCAAATTTCCTATTTATCATTCAATAGCGAAATTGGAAATCTGCCCAAGTAAAGCAAATGTAATATTGTTCCTTATTTAGGGCAGATTGTTAGATTTCTTTTCTATGATTAGTTTTCAGTCCTTCAACTGTTAAAACAACCCCTCTTTTGTGGATCTGTGTTCCCACATTTCAGCTTATTTATTGTAATTGTAAATCATTAGTCTAAGGTCTATAACTCAGAAGTAGGGGAATAGTGTGGAAGAACATTTGGCGCTCCATTGTACAGTTTGACAGGGAATTAATAAGAGATGCAACTCTGATTTGTGGGATCCATGTGGTATGAGATTTAGCATTTGTTTCTCTCCTTTGTTTCATATGTAAATGTTTATGTTTCACCTCTCATCCATAAACATTTCTTTTTGAATGCTTTGAAGATAGAAAGGTAGGATCCATTTTCATGCCTTGCCTTGGGAAATCATTCATACTCTGTGTTTTTCTTCTGTTTGAAAGGGATCCATTTATTATGCCCTTTTCAGCTTCTCACCAGTATTTCCATCCCATATTTATTAAACTTTAATTGCTAAAGTTTCCTGGCTACCTTGCCCCATGAAATACCTTGTGTCTTGATTTAATTCCCAATTTCATACTGTCCCATTTTATCCCACACATCCCTGAAGAATCATTCATTTTATTATACATTTTTTCCATCATTTTATCTAGCCTAATATCAAATTATTATCACACTCTATTGAATATCCATTTCACAGAGAGAGCCCTCTCCTGTCCTTGTAGGGCTAGCTACAAGGCTGAGCGTGGTTTAGTTGTTATGCTATTTTTCCCTTTTCAGCCCGGGGTCTAATTCAGGTGCTAACAGATGTCAAATGGACACTTGGATCTGAAGCTTGACACATGTGAACTCTTCTAGAAGGCACTGGCCAAGTGGAGATTCTGGAACAATGATAATTTCACTCCCAATGTGATCAACGCACTTGTGAATGTCGGGAAGTGATTTGCAGAGCAGCCTTGCATGGGGCTACCTTCATATGCAATGCACTTAGGCCCCTTAGAGCCTGCGTTGGTGAGCTCTCATATGCTATATAATAAGATTCAAACCGTGGAAACCTTTTCTTGATGAAAGTATTGCTTGATTTTTCTTGTTTCTTGTCTTAGGGCATGTAGCAACTAAAATGATAGGGAATGATAAAACCTTGATCATCGGTCCTGGAGATGATGCCTAGTTAGCCAGGTCATTGGGAATGGCACCCAAATTGACCTATAACAATTGCCCCCTAAAGCATGAGATCCAAATAATAAGAACATTTGATTGAGATGCTTTACACTGTGATGAGTCTAGAAACGAAGTGGAGTGGTCACCTAAATCAATATTACAATACATTAAATCATGATATATCCTCTTTTGATCATAATTTCTGACGGTAGGCATTCGCATGTTCAGCACATAAACAATCTAATAACATGTACATAATTCAGAAATTCACCTACATTGGAATGTTGCCTAGATGCAGACATGCTTATAGATATAGGCCCATGTTTGGATGGAAATATGTATGTAAGGTCACCGTACATATGATGTGTACATCAATCCTAAAATCACATCCTGGATCACTGAAACTAGATCCAGGGTCTTCTTATCTCATTCACTCGATCATTCGGGTACAATTCTAGCCATGCGAATATATGATTTGTAGTCGAACATGGAAAGACATCGTTTGATTACCAACCAAGAATGTGAGCTGTTAACAAACACGAGAGAACCACCATTAATGTCAATGGCCCAAAAGGTACTGCAGTACATTTCGTAAGGCGTGAATAGATGATTTGATGTCGAACGCTAAAAAAAATCTTTCGGTCAAAGGTTTGGAAGCGAGGATCTTGTCAATGTTGTAACAAGCCTCATGGTACTAGAATCTGATGTTTCTAAGTGAACTTCCTAGATATTGATTTGTCATCGACAGGAAGTCACCTTATTGAAAAACTGGAGTTACTGATTTCAGAGACAAGGGTATGACTTGATATAGCAATTTTTCAGGGATGACGGTCATGAAAATGAAGGTTTATGAGTATTGCAGAATGATGAGTTTTTAATCACTAGATGACTTCTCTTGAACATATCAGTGACACTATGATGAGTTGGCAGCATTGACCCAAAATTGAAGTGAAGGTATGATGAACCATAGGTGTGAATGAACCGTCAAGATGATTACCCAACCCAAATAGTCACAGACATGGAGTGAAAGAAGTGTCATGTTCAAGAGAAAATTTCCACCAAAAAGAAACTTTTCTTACTTTTCATAAATTTTCGCCGGTCATTTTTCGACTAGTACCTCTTTATTTTTTAACAATCTTGAGGAGGATAACATTTTCTTGATCTATAATTCAACCCTTCGGGCGAATAAAGTATCACTATCTAATAATTCAATGACTCTAGTGATGAATGAAACTCGATTCTTTCCATGATCGACAAACCTATCGCTATTTTATGTTTTAACGAGCTTAACGACAGTGATAGCCCAGTCCTGTTTCATATTTAGAGAGTCTGAAAAAGAGGACGAAAGAGAGCTCCAAAAGTACTTTTTCGTAAATTTTTCTCTCAGATCCAAAAAAGTGTAAAATAATATCTGAAAGAACCTCTTTGGTCATGTTTAACCAAGGTATTCATTTTTCATAAATAATCCATCTCAGTCCGGAAAAGGGTTAAACTTATACTGAGTAGATATCAATTCATTTAATTTAACGAGCTTGAAAAGACAAGTGCTCGACAATATTTTCACATTATCGGAGTCTGAAAAGAGCTGAAAGAAGACTCCAGGGGTTCCTTTTTCAATTTTATCGAAGCTCGAAAAAGAGATAAAAGTGTGCTTCAAATCCTTTTTCGTTTTTAACAAAGCTCGAAAAATAAGGAGAAAAAGTATGCTTTGTGGTCAAGTCTTTATTTAAATAAATCTGCACGACTAATTGGTTCATCAGTTGTATTTCCTTTTCAGAACAACATAAAATGGATTAAAAATACCTGTTTCATGATAAAAACATAATAAAACCATAGTCATAGCAATAAATTTAACTTGCAAACAATTAAATGACTATATAAAGTAGTTTCACTATTCATTTTTACCATTCCATAGTTACCATTTTCATTTTGGAGCTTTGAAACTGATTTTTCCCCCAAACTTTAGTCGTTGATTGCATTCATTTCTGTGGACGGATTTCATCGCTGTTTGATCCAGGTTAGTAGCATGAACCTCCTCTTCTCTTTAGTATTCATTTCATTCCCATTCCTTGCAAATTTTTAGGGTAGAGATGGGTAGAACCCATGGGTCGGCATGCAAGCCAATCGACCATTGTGTTCTCTACTGCATTCTTCGCCTGGTTCCGGTGATAGATTGTCACCATCGATGAATATGCATATGCAGGCGTCAAATTTAAAGGAGATCCAGATCTAGTATTACCAGAAGGTGCTCAATGGGGTGCAATAGGTAAGAATGATTTGACCATGTTTTTTGATTTTTCCAAGGTTTATAAAATGTTTTTGTGTTTTGATTTCTTTCTAAGACTAAACTAAATGTTTGATGTAATGCAGATATCGGTTGCGTTCAACCAGTAGAGGAACCAAAGCATGAAGCAGATGTGCCAGCAGAGAAGGCTTTCGGGAGAACATTCCTTCAGGACCTTGATATGGCTGAGACTCTGGCTGAGCTCCAACAACACATAGAGGGGTTGACCTTCAAGATTCCAGATTTTCAGATCGAAGAGCTTCCCATGTGACTATAGCGACACACTTTTGGGGTTCCTAACCATTGGATGCAGTTGCTCTATAGGATTGCTAGATCTATAGCATGTTACCATGAGAACCACTAGTTTACTTGTGACAATTTGCATATATTTTTAGGCCAGATGACCAATGTGTCTTGGGCACAAATTTTGTAAAAAACCTATAACTATCTATCTATATGTTTTCAGAGTTTTTCCTATGTTTAATGTGTAATCCTATTCAATGATGTGAATATTTTCTTTACCTATGTCACAAATGTCTATCTAAAACTTGATTATCTAATGAATCAGTTAAAGTATTCAAATTTTTGGAAATGTGTTGATATTGAACAAAATCAAAATGTCTTTCCAAAAGTGGAACTCTTAGGAACAATCTAAGAAGTGTTTGATTTCTAACAATATAAACAATAGTAAATTATAATACCAAAATTTGTGAGTCTAACCTTATGATTATGTGGTTAATACCAAATGAAATGGCATCAGAGAGAAGTTCGATCAACGTGCTATACTCGACGATATTTTTCATCGATCTACCAATAAAAATCCCTTGAAAACTCACTAGCTCGCCATTCGGAGCGAAAATGGCCCACACTGCAGAGGATAGATTCTACGTACTACGACTAGCACCATCAGCGTATCCAAAAAATGGTTCCAAAGATTCAGACATATACCATAAAATGTTAAGCGGATTACTAACATCAAGAAAACTCTAAAAACAAATTAAGATAGTGAATGCAAATCAACAACATATAAACAATATAATACGAAAAAAAATTACTACACTCATGATTAAGCATAGTAATGTTTCAAATACAACCCATTTCTAGGTTGTGCTGATGGAATCCCATCGTAATCAACTAACTTGTAGGCACCCTTAGCAAGAACTCTTTTGACAATATAGGGGCCATGCCATAATGGCTCGAATTTCCCTGTACCTATTACATCAGCTTCTTGGTCGTAAAAAAGGACCAAGTCGCCCTCTGAGTAGATGCGAGGCTGGAATTTTTTTTCGTATTGCGCCTTTATACATCTCTTATGCACTTCATTGGCTAATTGGGATTCATGATGCGTTTCATCAATATGGATGAGGTTAAGGAGACACACTTATTCTTCTGAGGTGTTAGGTAACAAGTCTATCGTGAGTTTTAACGATGATATTTCACATTGGATTGGTAAGATAGCTTCTAGACCATACACCGATTGAAAAGGAGTAAATCTTGTTGCATTTCTCACCGAGGTTCGATACTCCCACAAGGTGGAGTACAGGATCAAATGTCAATTCCTTTTACAGACTCCTATCATTCATTGAAGCATTCGTTTAAGAATTTTGTTAATAGCCTCAACTTGTCCATTTGATTGTGGATAATAAGGAGTAGAATTATCATGTGACAATCCAAACTTGGCGATCAATTCAGACATCATGTGGTTTCAAAAATGCTTCCCATGATTCGTAACTATAGCCTATGGGACCCCAAACCATGCAATAACATGGTTGAAGAAAAACAACGCAGCTGTTTGTCTTGTGTTATTAAATGTAGGCATCGCTTCAGCCCATTTGGTAAAATAGTCGACTGTGAAAATAATATAACCATGCCTCCCGGATGAAAAAGGGTTACAGGTCATGAATTCAATACCCATTTTGTAAATGGTCCAGCAGAGACAATAGGATGCATTGGCGCTGGTGGTTAGCGGATTTTATGATAAAAAATATGGCATGCATGACAACTTCTGACTGCGAGGATGCAATCTGGAAAAATAGTAGGAAAGTAACCGGTGTGGAGTATCTTCTTCGCGACAGCATATCTAGATAAGTGTCCACAACAATCCTGACCATGACAATCATTTAACACTTTTTCGGCCTCCTCATGAGTGAGGCACCTCCTTAAAAGTGTATCGCCGACGATTAGATAATCTTTGGATTGGTATCTAATACGTCGCTGATCAGAGCAAGAGGTATTAGGTCGAAAATTTTGGGTTTGGAGATAAATGATGAAATTCCCATAACAAGGATCAGATGATCCAATCAAAAACAAATAATTGTCTGGAATAGATGGTTTCGACGTAGTAGGAGTACTATCAGAGGGAAGGTCACAGATAAGCTCAGCCAAAACTAAAGACTTATTTGATTTGGATTTGATGAATTCCAAATCAAATTCCTGCAAAATGAAAATCCATTTTGAATACTTGCCCCCCAACAATTGATGTGATAAGATATAAGTCATGGGGTTGTAATCCGAAAATATTTTTCTTTTTCAGAGCAGGATATAATGGCGAAATCTTTGGACATCTTGAACAGCTGCCAAGGCAAGCTTTTCCACATACGAGTACTTAACTTCCGTATCATTGAGATTATGACTCAAATAATAGATCAAATGTTAAATTCTGTCTTCTACTTGGACCAAAACCATAGCGATTGTCATTTTAGCTGTGACGATATGTAGGAAATAATCATTTTCATAATTTGGAGGATACATTAATGATGCTCGGACAAGAGTGTCCTTGAAAAAATCAAAAGAAGCTTGTGCAACTTGGTTACAATGGAAGGGAACCCCATTTTTCAATAATCGAGTAAATCCCTTAGCCATTTCGACGTAGTTTGGAATGAACCTTCTTAGGAAGTTAGCCTTTCCTTAAAGTTTCTATATCTGAAGTAAGTTTGATGGTGCGGGCAAATCAAGAATGGCTTGAACCTTCAGTGGGTCAATTTGAATTCCTTCTTTTGAGACTACGAAGCCGAGCAATCGATTAGAACCAACACACATTTATGTGGATTGAGGCGTATCTTGTAGTGTCGGCAACATTAGAAAATGGCTCTCAAATGCATCGGGTGATCAGTCCGATGTCGTGAATGCGATGGTAAATCATCTAGATATGGTTGGAAAATGTGCTTGATGTCGTTGAAAGCATAATCCATTGCTCCCTGAAAAGTTTCCCCAACATTCTTTAAATCAAACAGAAGTTTCCTATATGCAAATGTGCCCCAGGGACAGATGAATGTTGTCTTATGTTGGTCATTTGGGTGGATATTGATTTGATTGTACCCAAAAAATCCATCCATAAACAAGAATATTTCGCATCCAGCCCAACGTCAATAATCTGGTCGATAAAGGGAGTAGGATAGTTGTATTTTGGACAAGCATGATTAACATCTCGATAATCGATGCACACTCTATTGGTTCCCTATTTTTTCATAACAGGAATGATATTGGAAACCCACTCAGTTAGCGGAACAGGGTAATTGAATCCAGCACGCAAAAGTTTTTCAACTTTTGCTTTGATGGAAGTGACTTTCATCATATGAATAGGACGAAGCCGTTGACGCACTGGTTTGACATCAGGATACATATTAATAGTGTGTTCAACTATACTAGTATCTATGCCTGACATTTTCTCGTAAGACCAAGCGAATACGTCACGAAATTCATGAAAAAGAGAGCGATATGAATCAAGTTCTAATGGAGAACAAGATACACTGACATGAATATTTTCTACAACACCAAGTTCGGTCGAAATATCAATAGAAAGTGTTTCTTCAATATTTGATAAGTTTCACTCAGAATCGATTGCATTAATTGGAAAAGAATTCGAAAAGAAAGTTTTGATGGATGGGTGATATAGTTCACTCAGATTATTTTCTTCATAATTTGGAAGATGGGAATGATGATGATAATCTTCCCATGGTTCTCCTTCTGACATCATAGCTTCCAAAATATTTCATTTGTCAAAATTTTTGAGGAAAATGGATCAGAAGGAGTACCAAAATCTAAGGAACAATCAACCCAAACACTCGGCGATGCTGATTTCAGATTTTCCGCCCAAGCCAAATAGATTGATCGATATGCCAACTCAATAGGGTTGGGTGGTAAAACATCATCCAACATAGAAATTTCAAAATCACCCATACTCTTCCTTAATCTAGATAGAGTGGAAGAGATCACGTAGCAGGTCTCTATACTTGCAATTTCTGCCGACGTCGCGGGCGGCGGTAATGCAAAGGTTCCCATAAGAGTGGAATCCTTTAAGAGTCCTACACCAATGTTTTGAATTTCTAGTTGCGGTAAGTGAACAAATGGAACACTTCCAATTACCTGCGAGGTGAAGGCAAAGAAGGATAATTGATTAATGACTATGATTGTACCTTTATGTGGAAAGGCATCTCATTCTAAAATATGTAGAAACAATGGAAGTAATTGCATATACCCATGGTCTTCCAAGTAAAAATATTATAGTCAAGGTGTCCATCAACAACCTCAACATCAATATTCATTTTTTTTCCCCCTAATTCAACATGCAGGTTATTGATAATACCACTAGGTTTATATGTTATTCCATCAAAAGCCTTCAACATCGTTGATGATTGTGATAATCGTGGTGAGCCAAGTGACTTCCAACAGTTTAGAGACATAATGCACGTAGATGCTCCATCATCAATAACAACGCGATGAACAAGGTGATTGAGAACATTTATTTGGATGGAGAATGCCAATTCTGCTGGTAATTGTGGCACATAACCCGTATGATTAAAGACGACAAGATTAGAATCAGTCGGATCAATTCCACCAATGGCCAAAAATAAACCCTGCTTCTGGGAGGGACAATTTTGTAATACCTCAAGAGCAGACATAGCTGAAGGGGATTGAGCCAAATCTTCAACTATGTTATAATTTTGTGCATCTCTTGCTCGAGGATTATATGTTGATTTATGAATTACTCCTTTCGGTGGCTTAATTGTCAATTCAGGAATAACAGTAGGTGGTATTGATTCATTAGATGGATTTGTTGTTGAGGTAGTAAGTTGATCATTGGCTGAAATACCATAGTTTTTATTCCACGTCGACACCAAAATAACTTGTGAAGGTTTTGTGGTGGATAACATTAACACTTGGGAACTAGGAGCTAGATTCGTAGCAACCAAATTAGTGTCTGGATTTGAAAATAGGTCTGTCAACACAGCTGATGCATGGGAAGCCTTGATGATTTTTGAGACTTCTGCACGGTGAGGACAGTCCCTAAAAAAGTGTTCCTCGTTACAGATTATGCATGGATAACTAGGTTTCCATGGTCCTAGCGGTTGATCATATGATATTTCTTACGGGTTAGAAGTTTACTTCTTCTTTTATTTCCCCTTTTTATTACTTCCTGGTTGCTTGTCACTTTTTCCTTTGTCAAATGACACGGTGTTAATTTCGGAAGTAGGAGCAGGATCAAATGAAGTAGCGTGGTGTGTGTTTGCAGTGCCTATCAAGCCATCTCTAGCATGAGAGTCATTTATTTGAGGAGGAACATTGAAATTAGATCGCGGAGCATTAGGAATTTTTTCATAGAGCGTGCCAGACTGAGTATAAATCAAGTCTAAATACTGGGCACGAGCGATGACTTGCTATTTTGTGACGATGCCACCTTTAGCCACATCCTCAGTTATAGATGGTAACAGGGACTTAATGAAACATTAAGCAAGGAGCTGATCAGGAACAAATGTCTTAACCATTTGTTGATGACGATGCCACTCATGAATATGATCGGAAATGTGAGTAGTATTAGTCTGTTTGAAATTTGTCAAGAGTTCCATTCCAGTTTCATATCTGATCAGTAACTAGAAATGGGTCAAAAAGACAGTAGCTAAGGTAGTGAAATTTTCAAAAGAAGCTCTAGGTAACTCAATGTACCATTTAGCAGCCGGACCTGTAAGCGTACGCTGGAAAAGACGTAGTCGAACAGAATCATCATTCAAGGAATTTGATGAACACCGTAAATGATAATTCATGACATGAGTCGACGGATCTTCTCCACGGTTTCCATTGAATTTAGGAATATCAGAGGATAATTTATGAGGTATTACTGGCCACCAAGGAGCATAATTTATAGGATCATTGGTTAACCAGTTTAAATCTGGTAATTCCAAGGTTGCAACAAAAGGCAACTGTCGATTAAGGTTAGGTTGAGCATAGCTAGGGTAATATGGAATTTCTTGGGCAACAAGTCTTTGAGCACCAGCATACGGAATCTGCTACTGGTAACCCAGATAGGGGTTGTTTTGGATGGCAAACACTTGAGAATTCTGTTGACAAAAACCTGGATATGATAATTGTTGAAATGAAGCTTGAGGAATTTGCGCCTGTGGCTACCAAGGGATCTTTCCAACAATGTTATAACCCAAATTATTATAAGTTGGATTTGGTTGATATGTATAACCAGGTTGCGTTTGTGACACACCATAAAATGGTACACCAGCTTGTGAATAAATAATTCCTGATATAGGTTGTTGTAAATTAACCAAAGTATTTTGAGTCTGTGGACCCAAATTTGATGATATTGAGTTGAAGAACTCGCCTGATAAGGTTGATGTACAATATTTTGATTCTATAAGAAGGGTATAGATGTATTAACAAGTGGTAATGAAGTGGGTGTAATAGGTTGAACTGGTTGATACGATTGTACAACCATTTGTGGTTGGATAGGCAGAGTGGGCTGTCATTGACAAACATTAATGTCAACATTAGTTTGACCAAAAAGTGACTGAGTACTGTCATATTGGGTAACCAAAGGTTTCCCCCCAGCATAAGGAGGATTATAAGACATAAAATATTGTTCTCTGAATGCTGGGAGTCCAGTTGATATGGTGCTTAAAGGAATTGACCCAAAAGGACCAACTTGATATTGCCCTGATGATGGATGTAATGAATCAAGTCGTTCAATAATAAATATAGGACTACCAGTTAAAACACCAGATGATGAAATTGGAAAAGACCATGAACGTGAATGTGCACCAGATAAAGTGCCAAAAAATGATTTATAACCTGTTGGGACCGAAGGGCCACTGTGAAAATATGACTCTGGTGAGGTTGTGAACATCGACGGAGTAGCGAGGGTAAGAGCTGACGTAATTGGAACAACATACCAAACCAAAGATTCTAGTTCAGACATGGTTGTTTGACCAAATGTATACCCTTGAAAATCGACGGGAGATTGAATGGCAATAGGATCAACAAAAGTAGATGGAAACGATTGAGGAAAATACTAGTACAGGTAGAGGTCCCCCCCAAAATGGGTTGGAGTTAAAGGTGTATCATCTTGTGGGATTTCTTCAATCACAGTTAAACCAAGAGGAAGAACTTCATTCGCCAGAGGTACGAATTGTACTTGATTCGGCAGATCGTGATCGCCTTCGGCTACCAGAAGTAACTTCCGGTGGTAAAGGTGGTTTTAAAGCTAATATACGCGAACGATGGGGGATATGATTTTTTTATTCCACGATTACTAATTTATTTTATCCAAAAAAAAAAAAACAAAGAGAGGGTAATGCTAGGCAAAAGGGTTTACCAAGAAACTGTGAATTGCAGAATACCTCCTAGTGAACCAAGAAGTATGGGCAGGTAATCTCCCCGAATGCTGTGTTTGGTATATCAAAATTTCAAGGTGGTTAACTCAGTTCACTATGGATGGATAGCACCTAAAATTTTTCCTCCCAAATATAGCCAAAGGTACGTGGAGGCCTAAGTCTGTATTAGCGCTGTTTGATGCGAAACCGCATAGTGAGAGCACCCCTTTATACTTATCGTACTGTAACACCGCCCAATATACCCGAAAGTACATGGAAGAGCTACGATATACTTATGTATGTGGAGTGAGGTATCACACTCGGAATGTATCCCAGAAAAGTTAACGACAACTGCTATGTTTTAAGACACTGACCTAGCCTAGAACTTCTAAATGTTATCGTTATGGTTCCAATGCATTGTTAAGTAAATTGAGATTAATTTTATGTTGATCTTGCTTAACAATTTTCCTTTCAAAGGTTCGCCACGATGATGTGTATGAAATTCCTAAAATGCAAGCTAAGAATGATAAAGAAACTTTCACTTTCAGCTTTTTCAATGAAGAACCTAGCTACTAAAGGAAGAGAGAGAAAATAATTTGAGAGGAAACAAATCAATGAACAAAATAAATCAATGAATCTCAAACTAAATGCAGATTTCCTAATGTTCCTTTTGCAAAACACACACTATCCTACATGCAAATGCAAGTTTTTCTTTTCAGTTTCCTTATGTTATGAATGTAGAAAGGAAACTAGGTGCACTAGATCAATAATTCAAATGCTTTTTACTTTCGAGAAACGAAGAATATAAACAACAATTTCTCTTTTGAAGGAAAAACGAGGATTTCAACAACAATTTCTCTTATCAAGGAAATGAAGATTTTACGACAATTTCCTATTTCGAAAGAAAATTATTCTTAATGCGACCATAAAAAATACTTTGAAATCAACTTGTCAATGACAAAGATTTTTTTTTTTAAAACAACATTGAACAAATTTTCAGTCAAAGGAGAAGAAGTATATAGGGTCACTGGTCAATTGAGCATCAAAATTTTCAGAGCACAGTAGCAAACAAAACTAAAGCAAGTTCCAAAGTCAAATTCAAGGGAATTTGGTCACTTTCAGGAGTCAATGCAGTGTCCAAGGGGAGACAGTGCTCTGCAACGTAGGCTAGGAGGGGAGACAGTGCTCTGCAAAGCATTGTGTCCTGTCTAAGGTTACGTTGGGCGTAGTAGACAAAGAAAAATACTATTGTTTAGCTCAATATATTTGAAAATTAAGCTCTAAAAAAGTTTAATATTTATATGAAAGAACTACTGGGTGGATAAATAAAGAAAATCAGAGGCTCTAACACCTAGAACTAAGAGAAATTCTCCCCAACGTAGTCGCCAATTTTTTGGGCTAGAATTGCGGATTACGGATAAATCACGCTTCCCTAGATAGGTGCTAGTATAGAAAAAGAGGTGAAATACTATACGACCATTTCTCCTAACTTAGAACAGATACACAAAGAGGATTGGAGGCTTACTTGTTCAGTCACTTCCAAATGGCTCCTTTTGTCACTTCCACTGCAACTTCAAATTCAAGCAGTTTGTCAGCTGAATGCTTCCTATAAGAAATAACACTGAAACAACAGAAGATGCAATAATATATATATCTATTCAATCTAGTTATCTAAATCAGTAAAGCATAAAACATATACATCAACCAAGATCTTGCAATATGGAAAATCAAAGTCAATATAGATGCATATAGGGAAAAATAAGCAGTACTTCTTATTGATGATAGAAGGAGAGGTTACAACCTGGTGACTGATTTGAAGTGACCTCCCAGCAATGTTCCCAAGCCTCATCACAGTATAAATCTCTCCAGCAGTAGCTTCACAAATCTAGCTCTCAATTGAAAATTCTCCAGCATTTCTCTACTCAAATTCTTCCTCTTCAAGCACTTAGATCTGTGCTCAATTTATAGATGAAGTGTAGATTGTTTTGCAATCAATAACTTTCCAAAAATAGGCAAGACATGTTTCCAGTCATGTATATGTAAAATGGACACTTGGATCCGAAGCTTGACACATGTGAACTCTTCTAGAAGGCACTGACCAAGTGGAGATTCTGGAAAAATGAGAATTTCTCTCCCAATGTGACCAACAAACCTGTGAATGTCGGGAAGTTCTTCGTAGAGCAGACTTACATGGGGCTACCGGCATATGAAACACACTTAGGCCCCTTAGGGCCTACGTTGGTGAGCTCTCCTATTCTATATAATAAGCTTCAAACCATGGAAACCTTTTCTTGATGAAAGTCTTGCTTGATTTGTCTTGTTTCTTGTCTTAGGGCATGTAGCAACTGAAATGATAGGGAATGATAGACCCTTGATCACCGGTCCTAGAGATGATGGCCCGTTAACCAGGTCATTGGGAATGGCACCCAAATTGACCTGTAACACTTAGGAAGTCTATGGTCTCCTATGCTATTGAGCTTGTGCTTGTACAACAGAAGCCTAGTCATAGCTAGGCTCTCGATAGGGGAAAGACCCACTTATATAAGGAGAATAGGATAGGGTGTATTGCTTTTAATTTTAAGGTTATAAGTTATAAAATTCTTCTGGATTTGCTCAATATTTCTTCAGGATTCTCTAGAGATGTTGCAACCGCAAACCTCACATCCATATAAGATAACATGAGTGACTAAAGTTTCAAATAGGAACTTCTTTCTATCCCACATTACGAGGTTTGTCGTTTTACAATTATTTTCAAGACCAAAATAAGCTTTCCACCCCCCATTAATCCTTTTCTGAATTCTATAAGTCTAGTTGAGCTTGTGATGAATATCAATTCCTAGGTACTTGTAAGAAGACACTTCCTCCAAGTTACTATTTTCATACATAAAATTAGCGTAAGTGTCCTTCTTGGATTTGATAATCATAAAAGCTTGTGATGAATATCAATTCCTAGGTACTTGTAAGAAGACACTTCCTCCAAGTTACTATTGTCATACATAAAATTAGCGTAAGTGTCCTTCTTGGATTTGATAATCATAACTTTTGTTTTGTCAGTGTTAACAGACATACCCATGGTAGAGAAGAAATCATTAAGAAGTCTAAGTTGCTTATCAAGATCAGATGGGCACCTTGCGAGAAGAACAATATCGTCAGCATAGAGAAGAAGGATGATGACCATCCCAGCTAAGATCGTGCCAGCACATCTTGCTTCCTCTAAACAACCTTCTAGCTTGTCGATGTAAATTCCGAATAGGTAGGGGAGAGGGGGCAACCTTGTTTAACTCTAATATTACACTTAATATATTTAGACCACCCCTCATTCCTCTTTAACTTGGCAATTACATTCTCGTATAACCTTATAGCAGCCGCTCTTATTTTGAAAGGAACATTTAGCTCTTCTAATCTATTCCATAGGTTGTTTCTAGGAACCGTATCGAAAGCCTTTCTAAAGTCCATAAAGCAATAGAAGAGATTGGATTTATCATTACGGCATTCCTCCACAATGATCCTAAGTGTAACGAGGTGGTCCGTTGTTGAGTGTTGCCTTCTAAAACCCGCTTGGCCTTTAGCCCACTTACCTTCACTTTTAAGCCAAATGCTCAACTTCTTTTCCAAAATAATACCATATAACTTGGCTAAGAAAAGGTTGATCATAATTGTCATAGTTATGTTGATTTTAGTATTATATATATATATATATATATAATTAACTCATAATATTTTATTATATCTTTTAAGAAAAAAAATTTAGGTACAAGATTTTATCTACAATTTATTTTATCACCTAATTTCTCATATAAAACTTTCTCATTTTTTTAAAGAGGGTACACTTCTTATAAAACA
Organism: Pinus albicaulis; assembly: GCA_034641835.2. NCBI lineage: Eukaryota > Viridiplantae > Streptophyta > Pinopsida > Pinales > Pinaceae > Pinus > Pinus albicaulis. The sequence goes on from CM076582.1 coordinate 713,809,031, forward strand.
GTTAACTTTTTTAATATAATATTTAATTAAATGTTATGTTTTAATGTAATTGTTAAATTATGTTATATTAATTTTTATATTATGAATTATGTTTTAGGTTTAATATAAAATGAATTATGTTTTATTATAATATATTACGTATTATTATATTTTTATATTGAAATGTGTTGTGTATAAATATATTAAATAATATTTATTTATATATTAGATTATTACAAAGTATTTCAAGTACATATTATTATATGATTTTTAAATGTATAAAAAATTAGTAATTTAATTTTAATTAAGTAAATAAAAAATTATAAATTATAAATTAATATTTTATTTCAATTTTTGAATGGTTGAAGGATAAATAATAAAAAAAATTATTGTTTGAGGATGATGACTATATATATATCTATATATCAATGTAAAAATTAAGATGTAAATATATATTTTTTACAAAATGATTAATTCATAATAATTTATTATATCTTCTAGGAAAATAGTTTTAGGTTTATGATAACAAGACTGTATCTAGTTTTATCATCTTATTTCTCATAGAAAATGTAACAATTCTGGTGAAAATTCTATGTAATAAAGTTAAAATAATAATCACTGTTGATAGGACACTTATTCCAAGCTGAATGTTGAGGAAAACATCCTAGTGAGGGTGTTCACATTGTTTATTATGGCTAAGGAAATTGGCAAAGGCTATGGCTAAGGCATTAAAAAGGAAAAAAATATTTTTGGCACATTTATTTATGAAAATAATGGAAATTAGGAGAAAAGGGAGATGAAAGGTCACATGTTGCATGTTGCGTGGAAAATTTAAGGGAAATAATGGAAAATGAAGAAAATAGAGACCTCTTCTATAAAAAGGCTTATGAGGACCATTTGGTACCTTTTGTCAGTGCATTTTTGGAGCTCTCTCATTATTATCTCTCTCTCTCTCATACTCTTGGATACTTATAGTTTTCTTGGAGAACTCTTGGCGAGTGTGGATTCTTGGTGATTTGGAGCAAGAAGGCAAAGGAAGAGAAGGAAAGCACAAGCGGTCACTGTGATCAACAACTAAAATGGGTTTTGATTACAAGTACCGAGTTGCATATTTTTTTTCCTCATCAGTTTTGGCATGCATGCTGCATGCATGTGGGTTTTCCTAGCCTCGCCATTTCCTAAATAGCCATGGTGTTGTGGGTTTATTCCCATTGATTTTTTTCTAGTTTTTTCTCATGATTCCTTTAGCTTTGGGTTGAGTTATTATTTCCTGGAAGCCTTGGTTGGAAAAAATCTTTGCAAGCCCTGCGTGCAACTTTGAGTTGAGTTACTAGTCCTAGAAGCCTTGGCTGGAAAAATGCTTTGGAAGCCCTAGGTGGGTTGACTTAGTAATCCTGGAAGCCCTAGCTGGAAAAGATCTCTCAAAGCCCTGTAATAGTTTGGGTTGAGTTAGTAGTCCTGGAAGCCCTAGTTTGAAAAAACACTCTAGAGCCCTGGAACAAATTGCATAGATACAAATCTGTGATGGTTGTGATGTCTAACTATGAGGCGAAATCACTGGTTGAGGTTTGAGGTGGTTTGTCCTATGGAAGCCTTGGATTGATTTTGATTGATGTGTTTGATGAGATCCCACATTCATGCTTGGAATATGGCACGGGGGTGATTTACTGAAGAGAGACTTGGCTCAAACAATCTATGGTCGGGTGGAACGTGGAAGTCCCATCTCTAGTTGGGTTTTACATTCAATAATGAAGAGCTCATTCCTTTGGTATTTGGCATGAAAATGTATTGGTTTATGTATGGATTTTATTTTTGTTGTATCCATTGTATTTCTGTGGTTATTGTATTGGTTATAAGGATGTATTTTATTAGTGATGATTTATGGCTCTATCCATGTTTTTACCTGTAAATGAATTCATAATGTATCTATTGTTAAATATAGTGTATCGTAGCTAATGATGTAAGGGATCAATGCTTCTTACTGTTTCTCATATATGTATGAGATCCCTATGTTTAAATCCATTGTTTACACTTGCAAATTCAATGTTCGTGAGATGTTTGACAAAATTCATGTCATGGATAGCAGGGGTCTAGTTGATTCCTTGATTATATGTTTGCTTCTACGTCATTTTTCTTTTTTTATTTAACATGTCTAAACTTTTCATGAAGTTATAAGCAATGACTTGGGCTCTGGGCCTGAAAAGGTGGCTCAAATATTAGATCCACAAGCACAAAACTAAATGTATGTTCAGGAAACATATTTAGGACATCTAGTACAACATTCTTGTACACTCTCATTTGTGGATGTTGTTGAGGTATAAAAGGTGTCTTTTTAACGCCTATTTATCCTACATTAATTATCAATCCAGATACGATTTTTTATTTCAAGAGTGCACTTTGTTTGAGGCTGCAATTAAATCTAAGAGTAATGCCTTGCAATATGTAGTACAGTGTTGTAAATACAAGAGTAAATGGATGCTTGTAAATGAAATATAACTATAATGACATGAAATTAAATGCAATGAAATCCAATCATTCACTCTGCAATCATCAGTCAAGGATGCAGTAATTATAACTCTTTCCTTTAGCAACTGATGTAATTTAAATCAAATGAAAACAAGATAATCAATCTAAGAACGAAGGTAGCAATAACCAGATGTCCTTTACAATCGATGATCTCGCATTAAACAATTAAATGGAAATGGAAATTGAGCTAAATCACTAATGCTGCTAATGAAAGTAAACTAGGCAAGTTCTTAAAAGAAAAACCAAATCTTTGCAGGAATGGAATGGACTGTAAACTAATTAACTGAAAGGAATGACAAATCTGGAATTGAATAGCAATAGAAATGAACATCAAGCTCTAACTAATGGAATTGAACAACACTTCTATCTCATGGTATTGAACAACAAAACTATATTAAACAACAAATCCTATTGAACAACAGACTGAACGGAACAAAAAATAGATTGGAACAACAACTGCTAAACGGCGTAGATATGTTAAAACATAACAAGACAAGTTATACAGAGATTAATATTATTATTAAATCAGAAAGGAACGGCAACACAATTCACCAATGTAACACACCAATATTACAAAGCAATTAAGCAGTAAACTATTGAAATTGAAAGCTGTAGTAAAACAAATGCAAACTGTCACAAAACGATAATTGAAAAGATAATAATAAAAATAGCAGATGGATCCACCAGGGCCAGGCCCTTAGCCACTAGTGAAACACTGCTGGGCTACTCCAGAGTCAAGAAATGGAACGGCAACTAGATCATGTATTAATCGGGAATAATAGCATTTACAACAATCGCTCTTTGATCACAAGAGTCGATAAGAAATTACAGAGTTACAAAAGGAGTTTCAATAATAATAATTCTATCCCTCGATTTCTACAGGCACTGCCTCTTATAGCAACTCGGCAGACAATACAAGAAACAATGATAGACTTTGAACAATGATTCCTCAGGATAGAAATATCCTCAGGGATTCGCTCCCTTTCTTTCTTTTAGCTAATGCTTGGTCTTCTTAGGCTGTAGTCGTGCTATTCCCTACCTTACTTTAGTTGTACATTCTGATTTCATCCTTTCTGTCTGGATACGAACCTTTGCTGGAGGAACAACAATTACTCCTATTTTAGCTTTTCCTTTCTAATGGTGGTTTCCCACTTCATTTGTTTCTTATTCAGAATAAAAGACAATCTTTATCTAATTTTCACAATAAATATTAATCTTTGCAATTCTATCATAATCCTTCAATATATCATCTTTCTAAAATAAAAAGAGTTATGTTTAAAGGAAAAAGGTAAAGAAATACATGGTGAATTCATACCTTTTCCAATGCTCAACACATGCCCCTTCTTACCCTTTTTCATGTCCTCATGAAAACCATAGTTTACATGTAAAGCAGTTAGGGAATAGGCTGGAGAGGGTTTTTCATTAAGAGTTCTAAAACCATGATTTGCAGCTAAAGCTTCAAAGATGTGCCCTATCTGTCCTTCAGGTAATTCATATTTGGCTTTATAGTCTATTGTAGGATACCATATAATGGGACTTCGAAACCTACAACCTAGCCAGTATGGGCCTTCCCTCAAGATGAGCTTACTATAGAGAATCAAGCGGTCAACAACTAATCCAAAATTTCTATAATTAAATGGCTCTCTGTCTTGAATATTCCAATTGTAAATATTCCATCACACTTTAGCTGCTATATAGGCCTATTCTCTAATAGATAGAAAATATTCTACCCCATCCAAGACAATTGCTTTGTGGATGGGTCCCAATGTCTGGATCACACCCTCCTTTGTCATTAGACTCTTCTGCCTAGCCCATAGTTGTAATGGGTGTCTCGGTTCACTCCTAACCCAAAAGTATAGCCCATTTTCTCGCCTCTGAAAAGTATTATAGGCCTTTAGCCATTTCAGCTGGTTGACAGCAAATGAAATAAATGCTTGAAATTGGATATCGCCCACAAAAGGGCTGGGATTAGTCTCCATTTCCCTAGCTAATATAAAATTGTGCATATAGAACTCACAGAGCAGACGCCGGAATTTTACTCCATATAGTTTGCAGCAACTTATAAAATCATCTACAATGTTTAATTCTATAGGTTTTCCTGCCCTAGCAACTTTAATTTTTAACTGTAAATATCTTTCTACTAAAAACAAAGCATAATTTTTGGCAGGGCACCTACATGCTATAACATCTGTGTATAAGGAGCAGAGAGTATCCATTTGATTCCAGACCATTTTTAATCTACTCCTTACCTCTTCAACTTTCTGTTCTACCTTCTGACACTTATTGTAGGCTTCAACCTCTGATGCACTGATGTCCTTTAATTGCTGCTATAACTGTTGATATTTATTTTTGGGAATAGTCTCTCCTTCAAGCTTTTCTCTAGCCTGTTGAGCATGTGCCAACTCTTCTTGGAGTTTTGCTATAGTAGGGTCTATTAAAAAAAAAATTTGTGTTGAAAATTGACCTAGGTGTCCTTATTACAATGTTGAGTGCCTCCAGTTTGTGTCTCTTTGTCAGCCATACTGCTAGAGGACAGTGCCTCGGTCTGAACATCTTTTTCACAAACCTGTACATTCTCAGTTTTTGCAACTGCGTCCATAGCAACTGTTTGTTGTTCCTCATTATCGTGAATGAGTGTGGGCTCGATTTGAGTCTTCATGGCCATTGTATTGTGGGGTTCTATTTGGATAGCTACATTCTTCATTTTCAAGGTTATTTTAGAGACTTTCCCCTCTTTTAGCACCCTAATGCTCTGCCTGAGTTGTTTTACTAGATTTTGGAGCTTTTTTTGTTTCCTCCATAGCTTCCCAAGTTCATTTGTCTTCTTCTTATTCTTGGAAGGAATAGTTGTTCCTTTTTCTGTACTTGGTTGCTCAACTAGGGTTTGCTCTCCAGCGGTCGTGCCTTCGCCCAAGCTTGCCTCTATGCTTTCTGCTTGGAACATTTCTTCAGCGTTCACATACTCCTGGCCACATTCCACGGGGGAAGTAACCCTAGTTGGTTCTGCTGTTCCCTGAGGGTTTTCTATTTGGAACACTTATTCAGTGTTCACATTCTCCTGGCCGCATTTCCTAGGGGAATTAACCCTAGTTGGTTCTGTTTTTCCCTGAGGGTTTCCTTCATCAGTCATTTCTTCGGCCGTATCTTTTTTTATAACAAATTGTTCATAAATTTGGTCTATCTCAATGTTGAGGTTAAGAAGACTGTGAGGTTGTACATATTCACTCATATTGGCCAAAATTTGGGCCAATTGGTCTTCCTGTAATGGACTGTGTGGTGGGCTTGCAATGGAGGATTCAGGAGGTTCTACTTCTTCTCCCTCATTTTCACTGGTGTGATTACTTTCTTCCTCTTCACCGGTGTGGTGACTTATTTCTTCTTCACTGGTATCGTGACTTCCTTCTTCTTCACCAGTGTGATGAATTCCTTCTTCTCTACTGGTGTGGTGACTCTCTTCTTCTTCCTGATTTCCTTATTCTTCACCAATGTGATGACTTCCTTCTTTGAGTTGCAGGGGTTGTTCATATTCCGAACTGGGAAATTGTAAGGGTTGGTTGCTGCTACCCTGAAGACTTCCTATCATTCCCATACTTCTCCTAATCCTGGAGGACTGTCTGCGATTTAAAGGTTTTGTTGCTATGCTGGTAACTCTCTTACGTTTTGGGGCAGGTAGAGCTGTTCCTCTGTCAATTGAGAAGATCAATTCTTCCCAACTAGTCTGCTGTTGGGAAACACTGTAGCTTACTATCAATCGAATTAAACAATGATGGATTACCACTGTGGTTATATGACAATACTTTCTTATGCTTCAAGTAGCATCATGCAATAAGAAATTTAAATATGCAGGCAGGTTTACAGTACATTTTTAATTTAATACTGCTAATAACTTAAGGTGGTGAGGTCTTACCACATCCTTTCTTCCATCGCATGTGATATAGCTCTGTACTACTTTCGCCAGTTCTGTCCATGGTTCTCCCAAAGTTTCCAGTTGAACTCCTTTTCCTTTGACAACCAATGTTTTCCCTTCGTCCTGAAAAAGTTTCATGGCTTCTTGAAGTTTCACTTTTTTATGGGTCCATATAGGTCCTTCCGCTGGCAGACCAAATACCTTGGCAATTATTGCATCTGTTACTGCTATTTTCCTGCCTCTAACCATGGAATAGCCTTCCTGTAAGTTCTACAAAAATTCAATGGCTACTGTTTCATGTGGTTGTTGCAGTCATGTGAGGTAGGTAATTCATCCTACTCTCTCCAGAATTTCCCGTGCAGCATTGGAAACTGCTTGTACCTGTGGCTCACTCCGTATTGCTCATCCTCCCATTCTGTCTGCACACTGTTAATTCTTCGCAAATACACAAAAATGTAATGAAACAACACCTTGTGTATATCAGCACAATACCGTTAAAATCTTGTTGTTTCCAAGAATTTGATGAACACATGGATTAGATCCGCATGCAAGCATAAAAAGGCATCGCGGCCCCTGAAAGATAATAGGTCGTCCTCGACCGTCGAAATAGAAGAGCAGTGTACTGCACAGCAATGGTACAGCATTGAAAGGCATACATACTTATAATATGATCAAAAAATTATCGCATTACTGAAATCGATGCATATTATTAAATTGTGAATAGATATGGAAACATTATGTAATGATTTCAAACATAAGAAAAAGGACAGCTAATGTGAAAAGTACTTATACAGTCATTATCCACATAAACTATTATGATCGATTTATAAATAAATTTCATGCATAATAGGTTCCGAACAAAGGGTTTAGGAGCATACTCTCATTTGATATTAGATAAAGATATAAGAAAATTCTTTATCATTACTATTGATTTGTGAAAAATATGACTCCAATACCATCAACAGAGCTCTGTTGCCCACAGGTGTCTATAACCTTGACAAAGTTTCTTTCTCACCCTTGGAACCATTATCCTTTATTTATGCCTAGGGAAGTGCTGTGTGGTGTCGTGATGGAGGCCACTGTGCTGGCTTGAAAACCAGATGAATCACAATGCCATTCACCAGGAACAAGTGAAAGGTGGGCAGGCCGGTTCGTAATGAGACCTCCTGTTCCAAGGACTTTTTTTTTTTCTTTCATAATTGTCCATTGGATCATATCCCTGGTGTGGTGGCCATAGTGGGAATGCCACTTCACTGCTTCCTTATGATCATGGTAGGCTGGCTCTTGATGAGACCCCCTATCCTCCATTTTCCATATAATAGTATTGTTAGTAATCATATATAAAGATTTTTCTTTTCTTTCTTTTCTTATAGCACTTACCTACTTATATATAGAGGATGGCTCAACACTCCTTAAGAGTAGGGATGGTGGAAGAATTTTGAACATATTAATAGAGAAAACATGCCCTTATTCTTATTCAATAAATAAAAATAAAAAAAGAGTTATGAAGATTTAGGGAGGAACCAACATGATAAAGGTAACCGATCATATTAATTTTAGTGAAAATAAAGACAACAAAGTGATATAGAGGGTTGTGTCCTTTCCTTTTTTCTTATCACCACAGAACAATTTCTTAAAAATGACAATTTCTCTTGATTTGTTGATTCCAGTAACCTCTAATTTGTGTGTTCTTATATAAGTTGTATGTTTTCCTTTAAAAAAACCATGAAGAATTCACAAAAATCCTCAAAATGTTGTTCTAAAACAAGAAAAATGCACTCAAAAAGTGTTGTTCCTTAGATGGAATAGCCGTTGTTCCTTAAAAGGAACAACAAAAACAATCTACGAAAATGTTGTTTCTTTCAAAAGGAATAGCAAAAACAATTAGAAAAAATGTTGTTCCTTTGGAAAGGAACAACAAAAACAATCAGCGGAAATTTTGTTCCTTTGGAAAGAAAAAAAAAAAACCATCAGCAAAAATTGTTGTTCCTTTAGAAAGGAAAAACAAAAACAATCAGCAAAAACTATTGTTCCTTTGGAAAGGAACAACAAAAAATAAGCGGAAGAAATTTGTTTCCTTTGGAAAGGAACAACAAAAATAGGCGGCAAGACTGTTGTTCCTTTAGAAAGGAACAACAAAAACAATCTGCGAAAAGTGTTGTTCCTTTGGAAAGGAACAACAAAAAAAAGCGGGAAAAATGTTGTTCCTTTGGAAAGGAATAGAAAAAAATAGGCAGAAAAATTGTTGTTACTTTGGAAAGGAACAACAAAACAATCAGAAAAAATTGTTGTTCCTTTGGAAAGGAACAACGAAGACACACGATAAAAACTGCTGTTCCTTTTTAAAGGAACAACAAATACACACAGCAAAAATTGTTGTTCCTTTTTAAAGGAACAACAAAAACACATGGCAAAAAATGTTGTTCCTTTTGAAAGGAACAACAAAAAGAAGAGCAGAAATGTGTTGTTCCTTAAGAGGAGTTGCTGCTGTTCCTTAAAAGGAACAACAACTTTTCCTTAAAAGGAACATCTTGAGAAATAAACTCTATACAAAAAAAACAAGCAAAGTTAAAAGAAAATCTTATGTACATGTTTCAAAATAAAATAATTATTCAATGAATGGGTGCTGAGGAGGAGTTATCTCCCTCAACAAGAATCTGCATGGTAAAATATTCCCATAACTGCTAGTAAAAGGATTCCCGATTAAGCAGTTTATGGTAAAGTCATACTCGATGACCGTTTACTTTGAAAGAGTGTCCAGATCCATCAATGGTAGTTAATGTGATGGTGCCATTGTCATGCACTTTTTGTATCTCACAGGGTCCAAGCCATTGTGTCTAGAGTTTCCCTGGGAAATCCTAAAACCTAGAGTCACATAGGAGTGCCCAATCTCCTTCGTGGAAGATTTTCTCTTTAATGAAGGCGTCGTGCCATTTTTCTCTCCGCTGTTGAATTAATGCAGTGTGCTGTAGAGCAGAGAGCCTAATTTCATCTACCTCATTGATTTGTTGTAATATTCTGACCTGGGCTTCATTTAAATCTAAACCCACCTCCTGGGTTGTTCTTAATGTCTGAATTTCAAATTCTATTGGAAAGATGGGTTCTTTTCCAAATACCAATTGATATGGTGAATACCCAGTGGTATTTCTCCATGTTTTTCGGTACGCCCACAAGGCTTCCGAAAATCTATAAGCCTAGTCACATCTGTGTGATGCAACTGTTTTTGTAAGTATAAATTCTATCACCTTATTCATGCTCTCGACCTGGCCATTTGCCTGTGGGTGGTATGGGGTTGTGATTTTGTGCTGAATGTGGTAATTTTCTAATGTTGTAGCGATTTTTTTACCTATGAATTGCAGTCCTCCATCTGTAATTACGTCCCTTGGGAGGCCGTATCGTACAAATATATGGAAAAGGAACTGTATTATAGAGTCCTTTGTAGCTCTTGAAAGTTCTTCTGCCTCAACCCATTTAGTAACATACTCTATTGTGACTAGTATGTATGTTTTCTGATTTGATGGTGGGTTGATAGGACCAACAAAATCGAGCGCCCAGTGTTCGAATGGCTCGATTACTAACTGTGGATTCAAAGGCATTTCGTTGGACTATCCAGGGCGACATGCCCTTTGGAAACTATCACAAGCTTGTACAAACTTTTTAGCATCTTTAAAAATTGTAGGCCAGTAATAGCCTGTTTGTAAAGCCTTGTGACCAGTCCTACGATCTGCAAAATGTCCGCCACAGGGTCTGTCATGGCATGCTTTCAGAATATCAAATATTTTTTCCTCTCGAGTGCATCTCCTGATGTGCATATCTGCTCCTGTATGAAACAGGTAGCCCCCAATCCATGAGAATCAGATACTACGCTGTACTATCTGTTTTCGTTCATTGGGCGTTAGATGTTTAGGTAATTTACCTACTGCTAAATAATTTGTAATATCAGCATACCATGGGATTATAGCAGTAACAACGAACAAATGTTCATCTAGGAAGTGGTCCTCAACTGCTGCTGCATCTGTTGGTTTTTGCATCCATGACAGAAAATCAGCTACAGGGTTCTCTTTTCCAGGTCGATCCTTTATTGTGATATCGAAATCTTGCAATATAATCAACCATCTTGTTACTCTACCATTTGTAACAGGTTTATTTGCTAAAACATTTATGGCAGAGTGATCTGTATATAAAACTACAGGATACCATATAATGTCTAAATTTATTTACTGCATGTATTTCGGCTAAAAATCCTTTCTTAGTCACAGTATAGTTTAATTCAGCATGAGATAGATTTTTGCTAATATAATAAATTTCATATGGTTTTTTATCTTCTTCCTACCCAAGGACTGCTCCAATAGCTGTGTCTGAGGCATCAGATGAAATTTGAAATGGAAAATCCCAATTTGGGCCCCTTAGCAGTGCGGCTGTTGATAGAAGCTTTTTGAGATCCTCAAAAGCATGGTCACATTTATCTGTCCAATTAAAACCAACATTACCTGTTAGTGCGTATAAAGGCACAGCTACTCGAGAATAATGCTCTATAAATCTTCTATAATAACCAGAAAATTTTAGAAAGCTATGTACCTTTTTTTGTGTGGTAGGAGTGAGTATTAACAGAATTATCTGAATTTTAGCTGGATCTACCTGTATTCCAGCTGCTGAGATATAATGACCTAATATGAGTCCCTCGGTCATCATCATATGACACTTTTCATGGCTTAAGCAGAGCCTGGTGTCAATACATCTTTGTAACACCTTTTCCAAAGTTTCTAATGCTGGCTCAAAATCATCTCCGTAAGGTGTGAAATCATCCATATATACTTCGAGCCCTTCATTTATTAAATCTGAAAAGATGTTGAGAATGGCCCTCTGAAATGTAGTAAGGGCATTGCATATGCCAAAGGGTAAAAATATGTAAGAAAATGTACCCCAAGGACAGGTAAAAGTAGTTTTGTCTTGGTCTTCAAGGGCAATCTGAATTTGATTGTATCCACTGAAGCCATCTAGGAAAGAAAATAATTTCTTTCCTGCTAATGTATCTAGTACCTGGTCGATGAAAGGAAGGGGAAAGTGGTCTTTTTGGGTTGCTTTGTTTAGTTCTCTATAGTCTACACATATCCTCCACTTTCCATTCTTCTTTGGCACCACTACTAATGGAGAGACCCACTTACTATCAGATATTGGGTATATAAAGTTGACATCCAACAGTTTTTGTAATTCAGCTTTCACAATATCTTTAAGATGAGGGTTTAATATTCGTTGGGGTTGGAAAATGGGTCTAGCATATTTTTCTGTATAAATGTGGTGCATACATAACTAGGGGTCAATTCCGTTCATGTCTGGATAATCCCATGCAAAAGCTCCCTTATAATTTTTTAGTGGTTGGACCGTCTTCTTTTCTTGTTCAGCGGTCAGGTTTTGGTTAATGTTTAAGGTTTTTCCTAGCTCAATTTATATAATTTTGCTATTGTAAACAGAAGTGGTCGGTATTGATTGATCATGAATGTATTTTAGGGGATCTTCTTCTTCTTGATTATCAAATGCTTCCTTAATCATGTGACATTGCAAATGGGATCTGATTTTTGGTTTATTGATGAAACTATTAATAATGTCATCCACTATTTGGTCTTTAAAGTCGAGGGAATATTCTATGGTTAATGGTGATCTAATGTTTTCCATGAGGTATGATACAAGTTGTTTGCTTGTTTTTATTATTGATAGGCTTGGCTGGGCTAGGGGATATAAAGCTAAATTCTTGACATAGTTCCCTCTAGTTATAGTCATGCTGCCTTGTCAGCAGCTAATGTAAGCATCAGAAGTTGCCAGCCAAGGTCTACCTAGGATCAACGAGTGTCCATCTTGCCAATTTTTGGGGTTGATAATCAAGAAGTAAGCAGGGTACTCCCAGGAGTCTACAAATACCATTACATCATGTAGTGTGCCTTCTTTCTTGACTACCGATCGGTCAGTCAATTCCAATAAGGTTGTTGTTGGATCTAATGATGTAATGCCAAGTTTTTGACAAGTGGTGGTTGTTAGGATATTAGTTGCAGCTCCCAAATCAACTAAGGCATTTGGAAATGATTGTCCATTGATTTTCACCGTCGCTATAGGATTTCCTGGGTTCTCATACTTTACAGGTGCTTCCATTCTTGATAATAAATCAGATAGAGTGCCAACTACTTGGACATTTGGGTTAGTTGTTGTTCTCCTCTTGAGCTTCCTTATACATAGTTCTTTGATGGTTTTTTCATAAATAGGGATGTCTTGGATAGCTTGAAGGAGAGGGGTTTTATACACAAATTTTTTAGTTCTCCCAGAAGATCAAAATCAGGATATTCTATTGGGCGAGGTATGATTAATCGTTCTGGGAATGGTGGAGAAGAGGTGGTTGCTTGTTCTTGAGTTTGTTGTTTAACCACATTCTCCTTGTGCATTGTTTGTTCTGCAGGTAACGGGTCTTCAACTTGAACATTTTTGTCTCCCTCTGTTTCTATTATGCACCCAAATCTTAATTGAAGATCATTGCACTCCCTTAATTCAATTTCTAGTTTTGGTGGTTCCATTATTTGAACAGACTGAACCAGCCTATTATTAGGGTTTGCGTTGGGTTGGGCTGGGATTTGCGGTCTTAAGTTGGTCTGGGGATTTTGTGGCAATGTATAAGGTTCTGGTAGTGTAGGTTGAGGGAGAGGGATCGTTCCAGCTGGCTGATTTTTAGGTCTTTGCCAGTTCGACTGCCAGGTTTGACTCTACGAAATGGAGGGGGACCATTGTTTTGGATAAGTATTATTTTGCCAAAATGGTGGACAGTAAGGAAATTTTGGCCAATTGGTTTGAATTTTTTTATTTGGCCATGGTGACGTAGGAAATGGTTGTTGTGACAAATTAAGGAAAGGTGGCTAATTTTTCCACATTCCATTATATTGTTGAGCATTATACTGAGGAGACTGAAAAGAAGAGGATGGATCAATTGGCATACCTATTTGTCGTGGCTACCATTGTCGGTGATGAGTGAGTAGGCATACCATTTCTGATTCTTCTTCTGCCTCTTTGTAGACTGCTTTCACTCCAGGGAGTGAGGGGCAACCTTCTATGGAGTGATCTTTTGTGCAGATAGCACAAACTTTGACTATATCCAGCGGGCACTCTTTATGGCTGTGTTTCTTTCTACATTTAGGGTAGAATATTGCCAAATTATGTTCTACTTATGCTTGCCTTTGTTTAGCTTGCATGATGTCGAACTGCGTTTTCAGAGTCCCTAGAATATCTGTTTTAAAATCCTCTAGTAAATTTCCAATCTCTATGCGGGTTATATCTTCACCAGAGGTCTTACTATCCCTTGTGATCATATCACGTTCTGTTGATTTTAGCCTTGTGCTACCTCTCAAACTTTTGATACATAAATCAATAATGTCAGCAAAATTTTCTTGATATATATCACCTTTTCCCATAATGTTTAATGTTTCAACCCATTGTTCCTTCATCCCTATAAGTAATGTAGTTTTTAACACATTATCAGGTAAGGGTAAATATGCATAGGGTGATCTCTGGAGGTTGTATTGAAAGATTTCTACATATTCCTCAAGTGTTTCATTAGGTTTTTCTGTCATCTGGAATATTTCTTCTTTTAATTCCCTAGACCTACAATAATCGTGATATTTCTTTAGATACACAGCTTTTATCCGATGCCAGTCATTTATAACACCTCCACCTAACCCCATAAACCATCGTAAAGCTATTTCTTTTAATGTGGAGGGAAATAATTTTAATTTTTGGGGATTGGTGGTATAGTCATACCCTCTGCATAATAGATCGAATTCAAATAGAAAGGCATCTGGATCTTCTGATGTCAAACCATGAAATGTAGGAATATGTTGGTGGGGAATGGCCTTCATAGGTGGATTAACTACAGTGTCCACAATGGGATATTGCACTGTGGAAGTTTGAGGGGTTTGCTGGTTCTGGTTCTGGGGCATTTGATCAAATATGTGCCAATATCCTTCTAGGATTTCTAGGGAATTCCTAGGCTGACTAGAAGGAATAGGAATGACCTTGACAGCACTCCCTTGATCTGGAATAATGAGTGCTCCTTGCTGACCTACTATCTGAGGAGATTCAGGTCCTTTAGCTTTGTTTTGAATGATGTTGACAACACTTCCCTTATCTGGGCTGCTCACTATTTCAATTACTTCAAGAGGAGATTTTGTTTCTTCGGTTTCCCATGTTTCTCCTCCTCCTTCGCGGAGATTACTAGAGTTCCCTTCTTGCAGAGAAATTAGGCGAGAATTTTCAATTTCTTATGAATCTTGCTCAATTCCTTCTGTTTGGCTATGTACCTTAGAAAAGGCTACAGATGGTGATTCTATGTCCTGAAGGGAACTAGTAGGTTGTCTAGAAGTAACTTTTCTAGGTCCTATTGATGGCTAAGATCCGGCTTTCTTTAGGATTTCTTCGATGAAAGTTGTTCGCCCAAGGGTCACCGGTCCCGTAGGTTTTTCGGGTTTAGGAGGAATTTTGTTCTATTTAGGTTTTCTATTCATTCAAAAAACACAAGAATTCCTTCCTACCTAAAACTTTTTACTCAATTATGCTGTGAAGCGGGCTAATGAACAAGTATGTTCCTTGCTCGGTACGTAGGTTCTTACAATCCGTTTTTAATACCCAACTCTTCCCTAGAAGAAAAAAATAAAATATGCATCACTCTTTCTAAATGGCATTCACTCTCCCAGGAAACATGCAAAAATGTTGAGGTATAAAGGTGTCTTCTTAACGCCTATTTATCCTACATTAATTATCAATCTAGGTACGATTTTTTATTTCAAGAGTGTACTTTGTCTGAGGCTGTAATTCAATCTAAGAGTAATGCCTTGCAATATGTAGTACAGTGCTGTAAATACAAGAGTAAACGGATGCTTGGAAATGAAATCTAACTATAATGACATGAAATTAAATGCTCTGAAATCCAATCATTCACTCTGCAATCATTAGTCAAGGATGCAGTAATGATAACTCTTTCCCTTAGCAATTGATGTAATTGAAATTGAAATTAAAACAAGATAATCAATCTGAGAACGAAGGTAGAAATAACCAGATGTCCTTTACATTCGATGATCTCGCATTAAAACAATTTAATGGAAATGGAAATTGAGCTAAATCACTAATGCTGCTAATGAAAGTAAACTAGGCAAGTTATTAAAAAAAAAACCAACTCTTTGCAGGAATGGAATGGACTGTAAACTAATTAACTGAAAGGAACAACAAATCTGGAATTGAACAACAATAGAAATTAACAGCAAGCTCTAACTAATGGAATTGAACAACACTTCTATCTCATGGTATTGAACAAAAAAACTCTATTAAACAACAAATCTTATTGAACAGCAAACTGAACGGAACAACAAATAGATTGGAACAACAACTGAAATAGAATAGCAACTGTTGAACGATGTAGCTCTGTTAAAACATAACAAGACAATTTATACAGAGATTAAGATTCTTGTTAAATCAGAAAGGAACGGAAATGCAATTCACCAATGTAACACACCAATATTACAAAGCAATTAAGCAGTAAACTATTAAACTTGAAAGCTATAGTAAAACAAATGAAAACCGTCACACAACGATAATTGAAAAGATAATAATACAAACAGAAGATGGATCCACTAGGGTTGGGCCCTTAGCCACCAGTGAAACACCGCTGGGTTACTCCAGAGTCAAGAAATGGAACAGCAACTAGATCATGTATTAATCGGGAATAATAACGTTTACAACAATCGCTCTTTGATCACAAGAGTTGATAAGAAATTACAGAGTTACAAAAGGAGTTTCAATAATAATAATTTTGTCCCCTGATTTCTACAGGCACTGCCGTTTATAACAATTGAGTGGAAAATACAAGAAACAATGATAGAATTTGAACAGTGATCCCTCAGGATCGAAAGATCCTAAGGGATTCACTCCCTTTCCTTCTTTTAGCTAATGCTTGGTCTTCTTAGGCTGTAGCCGTGCTATTCCCTGCCTTACTTTAGTTGTGTGTTCTGATTTCATCCTTTCTGTCTGGATACGACCCTTTGCTGGAGGAACAACAGTTACTCCTGTTTTAGCTTTTCCTTTCGAATGGTGGTTTGCCACTTCATTTGTTTCCTGTTGAGAATAAAAGACAATCTTTAGCTAATTTTCACAATAAATATTAATCTTTGCAATTCTATCATAATCCTTCAATATATCATCTTTCTAGAATAAAAAGAATTACGTTTAAAGGAAAAAGGTAAAGAAATACATGGTGAATTCATACCTTTTCCAATGCTCAACAGATGCTTGGACTAGTATTCCCCTTTTACATGTTTTATCACAAGTTCAGAGTCGCCATAAATTGAAATTTTTCTTGCACCCAACTTTTTCAAAATCTTGAGGCCAATGATTAATGCCTCATATTCTGCCTCATTGTTAGAACAATCAAAAGGAAAATTGTATGAACATAACCTTAAATTTTTAGGAACCTTACCAGGCTTATGAAGAGGATTGTGTATCCAAATCCCAATGCCTTCCCTGTATTTCCCCAAGGCACCATCAAAATCCATGGTCCAAAGACCATTTACATCATCCAAGTGTTGGAATTCTGATTTCTATTCTGTCTCAACTTTCCAGGCCACTTCTTGCTTCTATTCTGAGATTTTCTTTGCCTTATCTAATGACTACTATCAATAACTTGGCAGATTTTGTTTTCCTTCATATAAAACTGTTATGATACAATTAGAAATTTCTGGAATATTTTCTACTTCCACAAGCTGACTATCTACATCATTCAAGCCACTATCATTGAAAAAAATAAATGATTCTAAATCTCTATGTACAACATTAATTGGATGATTGTTAGGCTTCTCTTTGTTGTTTATCATGTACTTCATATTTTTTTCTTGGTAAGACTTTCTCAATTGTTCGAAAATTGGGATGGTGGGATAAGAGAAGTCTAGTTGCAAATTTCCTCTTAACTTCGCTCCCCAAGATCTCGATAGCAACATACCAAACCATGGTGGTATGTCAGCTACCACCACATCCATCAAGACATTCTTTGCTAGAACTTGTTCAAGGGAAACTACTAAATCCTTAATGAGACCCAGACAATAGACTCTACTCGAATCAAAGGAATACAAGTAATGGTAAGGACGAGTGATATCTAGTCCCAAATTCTCCATAATGGCTTTCAACATCAAATTTTAGGAAGCTCCAGAGTTGAGCATAACCTTGTGAAGGATATTTTGATGTCAACCCAAGAAACACTGGGGTCTAACCCAATATTGCATGGAAATTTTGACCTACCAAATTAATATATTCTGGGTCTATAATGAGTTTTATGGTTTCTACTTGTCGAGTTGTTTCCGTTGATATATGACACGCCATGTAATTCTTCACGGTTTGAGAGATATTCATGTTTGAAGTTTGTACCCCAGTTAGTGGGCTAAAACCCCATAGGGTTGGGGCATGGGTCATTGAAAAGTCATAATTAATATTTTTTATGCTCCTAAAATCCCTCCCACGTTCACTTGTTGAAGCCCCTCTCAACTTAAGAATTCACATATATTGTGATCTTCATTTCCTCCTTAGGCAAGGGATTCGGCCATTTGAAACAGGTCATCGTGGCATTTTCGCTCTAAATTTGTTTCTACAAAGGCTCAAAAGCTGAAATTTTTATGAGGTGAAGCCGAAATCCTGAGGAAGCTGTAGTAACAATTTTAGATCAAGTTGTGCAATATTTTTGGAGATATGATCTGTGGCAGTAAGGGTTTTTAAGGGCCAGAATTTCTACGGCATAAAGGAAAAGCAAGGTGCGGCAGAGGGTAGCATGACAAGAGCAGCAACCAAGGTGCATAACAACAACAAGAAGTTCATCATATGAAGTCTTCAAGTGGGCAGCACTGCATACAATCATTGTAAAGTATTTCCAACAGTTGCAAAGTTCTTCTCAACTTCGCTCCCCAAGATCTCGATAGCAACATACCAAACCATGGTGGTATGTTAGCTACCACCACATCCATCAAGACATTATTTGCTAGAACTTGTTCAAGGGAAACTACTAAATCCTTAATGAGACCCAGACAATAGACTCTACCCGAATCAAAGGAATACAAGTCATGGTAAGGACGAGCGATATCTAGTCCCAACTTCTCCATAATGGCTTTCAACATCAAATTTTAGGAAGCTCCAGAGTCGAGCATAACCTTTTGAAGGATATTTTTGTGAATTCTCAGACTCGAATAGAATGGGGGAACTTCATTATCCTCTAACT
This sequence comes from Pinus albicaulis, assembly GCA_034641835.2. Lineage (NCBI taxonomy): Eukaryota > Viridiplantae > Streptophyta > Pinopsida > Pinales > Pinaceae > Pinus > Pinus albicaulis. Next base: position 713,827,726 of record CM076582.1, read on the forward strand.
GACTGTCTATTGTTGGAACAAAGATAATTTTAGGTTGGTCATCTTCGACATTTAGTATATCAAATAAATGATATAATTTTAACATTTTGGCTACATGAGACTTATACTGATTGTTCTTGAAAATTTTATTTAAAGGTATAGACACTTTCAATTTGGAAATTTAAGTTTCTAAGCTAAAAGGAATGGATTTTTCTACCTCTTTAATAATGATGTCTCTTTTGTCGACATGATCCTTTGGTGTAGCTTATTTCTTCTGACTATCCTTTTCTTTGCCCAGTGTGATTTTAGATGACTGACTAACCTTGCTCTAATTTGTAGTTGTAGGTTATTTTCCTTTATTCTGATTTCTTTGAGGATTCTACTTTAGTTGAGTATCCTTTTTTTGGGATGCCCACTTCTGAATAGGATTTACTGGGACATCTATACCCCTCAATGAGTATTGCCTCTGTCATGATTTGAGTGCATTCAAGTAGCCTCGCTGATAATCATCAGATTCAACCTCCAACTCATGATCAGTGGCTAATATGTAGTATTCATCCCTGGGAACATCTGTCTTCTCAACATACTCTTAATTTTCTATCAAAAATATGGGCTGGCCATCAGCTGTAAAAAAGTGATTTTCTTCAACAATATGATGTTCTTATTCTTCTTCAAATCCTTGAGCATAATTTTGTTGCAAGGGTGTCTGAATATTCTGTTTTTGTATTAGTTGCTTAGGTGCCCTCTATTCCCTTTGTTTGATTCTAAATTGAGGGTGTTGTTGTTGTCCTCTAAAGTTAGTATTTTTAACTTTTGGTTCTGACTATCTTTCTGTTATGGACATCTTGTCAACCATCCTTTCTACTGTTCTTATCAAAGTGCCCAGTTTTACATCAGAGGATGAGGATGCTTCTTCTTTGATGATTACTCTCCTCTCACCCTTCATATTTTACTTATTAATGGACAAGTTAGCTTCCACATTGATTTCATTTTTCTACATGTATTCTAATGTAGCAGGATTCCTCTCTCGCAACTGATAAGCCATGTCCAGATCAAAGACATCTAGATAATACAGGAGAGCCAAACTTGGAGGAGGTTTGATCTCATTGGGAATGGAATTGTATACTCTGTTGAAACAGGCAGTGAAGTCTTGTACTGATTCATTTTGTTCCCTTTTCAGATTATCATATTTAGAAAGAATTTGCAAGGGGTTCTTCTTCACCTCCCATCGAGATATGAAGCCATCTATCAGCTGGTTTGAAGTGGCTATAGAGTTTTCATTCAAAGATCTAAAATAGGTTTTAACATCTCTAGAAAATTTATGAACTATGATTCACATCTTAGTATCATCAACATATATTTATTCCAGGTCAATAAAGTCAGTGACTTTGACAATGTGCTGTCTTGCAGTGATTTCAGAACTCTCATAAAAAAGAGGGATTCTCTGGCCATAACCTTGTGGGAAGTCATTGAGTTGATCTGGTAGAATGAGGGGTGAAAATCTGACCATGATTGTCACTGAGTGAAGTACAAGAGTGAGAATGGAAGGATTTTTTTGAATGGGTAATGAAGTAGATGGTGCAAATGAAGAAGCAACAACTGACTATGATTATGTCGGGATGGCTAATTACTCTTGCTGATATTGGATTATGGCTTTTTCTGATTGGTACTGAAGTTGCTTTTCTAAGATTTCGCTCCTATATAATTGAATCCATACTTTAGTTTCAAAGTCTGGTTCATATTTCATTTCTTAAAAATGTAAATTATCTTCTAGTTTTAAAGAACCAAGATCTATCTCAGATAAAAATTTCACCTTAGAAATCCTTAATGGGTCAAAAAATATATCAGATAGTGAGGTTTCAGACTTATATCGAAGTAAATATAGCTCAAATTTCATATCAAAAGGTATGTCTTAGAGAGATAAAAATTTTGCAGGAAGCGATGAAGATCTTACCAACGGAATAGGATTTGACTGAATTTCTGGGTTTTGATATTTGTGCTTCCGAACAAGCCTCTATGGATCTTCAACTGGATCAGCTGGATGAGGATCTGGATTTGATCTAGTGTATTTCCTCGAAGCCAGAATGTTCACTATTCAACAACTTCTTTCTCTGCATCTTTTCAGATCAACCTCCACAAAATCTTAGACTTGTCATCCACATGCCAAGAATTCGGTGAAATTTATGGTACAACCAGGGAATACCTATGATTTTCTTCCCCAATATGGTCGCTAGGATGTTATCACTCCATCGCATCTCCGAGGCTGAGAAGAGACTAGCTAAGGTAACCACAGACCAATCTTTTGCCAAGTAGCTAGCCCTATTAGGTAGGAGACGTCTCTCTCCATAAGATCACATGCAAGATGACTGGACAAAGAGGATTTTAGGCTAGGTATAGTAGCAGTAGGGCTTGGTTGATTTTATTTTGAGTGTTGGATGGTGAATAAGTTAGGGAATAACTCGGTCAGGGAAAATAAGGATCATAATTGCATAGATCTGATGAGGCAAGGTAGGTAAGCACTTTAACACATTAAGGTGTCTTGATGGAGTAGTCTAGAATGCTAGGGTTTCAGAAAAAAGCGTTGGAAACATGAATTCCTTTCAATTAGAAGAAGATGAAAAAAAACTATAATTTTTCCTCCAAAACAAAGCATAAGCTAATGAATTTTGTCTTTCTGACTTACGAATCAATTACATTCATAGATGGCATAAATATGAATATAAAAATACATTCAAACATTTTCAAACATAATAAGAAACAATTTCAAATGACATTACCACAGGAATCCCATCAAAATAGCTGCAACTCAGTCTGTTATTTCTTTCCAAAAGACTAATTACAATAGTTTTCAATTATCAAATTCTACAACATCAAACCCTTGCAATGAGAAAGGAAATGAAAGATATAGACCAAAAACTACTTCTCCCACTCCTAGGGGTTAAATCCCTAACTCGTGGATCTAATCCCCAAAGTTCTCAACTAGAATCCTAGTGATTAGGGAGATTAGCCAACTCATCCCTATCATTCATGAAACTGATTCACTTTGACCAAAATTACATATTTACGTGATGTATCTATCCTAATAACTATTTATGACATAATTACATTTATATTTGATAATTACATCAATAAATTTCCTTTAAATCCATCAATCAATTGAGAAAACTTGAAAATTCTGGAAAAATCAGTCAATTGTAAAAAGAACAGCATGCCTGGTGAAAAACGCATCATGGGCCTTCAAAGCCACTTTGGAGTGACTTCTCGAAGTCCAAATTGGGCCCAAGATGGCTCATTGGAAATATCTTCCAGTATAGTTCTCAAAAATGTGCTCAAGCTCTAAAAATGATTGAATGAATATCCTCAAAATTTAAATCTCCCAAGACTACTAAAAAATCGCAGCGAAAGGTTGAAAAAGGAGGCAAAAAGGTGGATTTTGAGTGATTTTTTTCCATTTCCACCTATCAAAATCTCTCTTTCTTGAGTTAAAATAGTCAAAATTTGATGTAGACATCACTCTGAATCCAAATCTCCAAATATTTTCTCATTTGGAGGCCTCCACAAAAAGCGTAGTGTGGCCCGCGTTGTGCTTTTTACAGGTTGCCTGTGCAAAAAGTCTGTCAAAATTTGCAAAAATGCCCAAAAACTTGAAAAATTTCCCAAAAATATTAAAAATTGGTAGATGAAGTTTTGATGAGGTGTCTCAAGTAATCAAGGAGGCATCAGCAAGTAACTCAAGTTTTTCCTCCTCATTTTTCTTGATTAGGGTTTGCTTGAGTTTATCCTTCAACTGCTTGATTCCGATGTCACAAATCTTGTTTCTGGTGGTGTATCTATTAGCCATGTGTCTGAGCATCTCATTGTCCTTATTGGCCTTATGGAGGAGCTTATCAAGGAGGATTTTCACTCTGTAAAGCCACACTTCTCTTTCATCATTGATTTCCTTTGCAATTCTTTCCTCAAAACTAAGTTCTTCTGCCTCATGTTTCTCCTACTCTATTGCTCTCTTAGGACCTCTTGTTTTTGGTCTTTTCTTGGTGATTTGAGTCTCACCATGGTTAGACTCATTAGGCACCATCACTACTTTTCCTTTGGTATCTTGCCTCTTGGCCTTCAGTAACTGTAATTCCAAGAGTGTTTGTCTATCTTTCATCTACTTGTTTTCTTGTTCAAGGAAGGATATGACAAATTGTGCTATGGCCATGTTATCCTGAAGCTCTCTAATCGTGGAATATTTTCTTTGATGATCATATTTGAGGCCTCGTGATCATCTTGGACATCCAAGTCCACCAATTCAAACTCTCTTTCTTCCTCATTAAGGTCTTCCTCCTCTTGAACAGCTGCCTCTTTCTTCTTTTGATTTCCCTATTTTTTTTATGAAGAAGGCAAGGCCCCTTCCACAATATGTGGAGAAAACACTTTCCTAGGTCCCCTTTGGTAGGTTTTGACCTCTTTGACCTCTTTTGTTTATTTCACTGTAGCCCTACTAGATAGCCTAGTCTTCCTATAAGGAACTGATGCTGATGGTAGAATAGGTCTAGCAGGTTGAATTAGACCTGCAATGAAGATATCTGCCTCAATCAAGGTCTCCCATGTTATGTTTAGTTGATTGAGGTGGTAAAGGAAAATGATTTTAATCAGAGAGTGATGGAAGAGGTTGTTCATCTAAATCTCATAATCTCTTTTTTGCACTATTTAGGACATTTTATCAATAATCCTATATAATTAGTGGGGGAGGTTGAGAAATTTCACCCTAGTGAAATGCATGAGAAACCTGATGTGATAGTTGTATAATATAGAGAATCTTCCGTCAAAAATGAAGTATTTCATGATGATTTTCATCATGGGGGAAAACATGTTGAAGGACTGACCAAAAGGAAAGTTATTTTTTTATGTTATCTTTGTAAGGTGCCTTGAGGTAAGGATCATACAGTTTGGCATCCAAATCCTTAGTCTTAAACCATTTTTCACCCACATTGGGTATCCCTATTGTTGTTGCAATGATGTTAGTGGAAATGGTGAAATTCACCCATGTTATAGTCACTTGGTTATTTTGGAGGTTGATGATGTAAACCCTGGTCAAGGTAGGATGACTTTGGACTCTTTCTACCATCTCACAAAATTCAAAGAAACCTACATGCTGGAAACATTTGACAGCTAAGGTTGATTCCATTAATTTCGTAGTGTCTGATGGCTCTAATCTCAGAATTCCCCCTCTTTTTTTATATGTTTTCTTATCTCCTTCTGTGGAATTTATTTCGTCCTCTATTATCTTTATTTCTTCCTCTAGTATGTTTAGTTTGTTTTGAAAACCCTAGGGAAGAAGGGAAGGGAAAGGGAATAGGATTGTAGGGTTAGGGGATTGTGATGGGCAAGGGAAAATTTGGGGGAATGTATAAAGGGATTAGGGAGCTTAGGGAAGTGATGGGAGGGTGAAATATTTAGGGAAATAGTGTAGGAAATTTGTATTACAGGGAGGTATCTAGACGCCCAGGAAAGCACAACTAGGGTGGTAGGGTTTAGGGAATAGGGCTTGGGAATGGGAAATGAGTAAATGTAAGGGTAGTGGAGAGTGAGTTAGGGTATAGGGAAGGTAAATGGGTCCAGGGGAAATAAATTAAGTTTGAAAATTATGAAACTAGGGTTTCAATGCTCAAAACATGACATAAAATGTAAGGGAGGATTTGCACCACACAATTAACACCATAAGCTGACAGTAGGGGCTATGGAGGTGACCCTTACATGGAAATAGATGTAGAAAACATGAACTAAATTTGAGAACCTCTACAATTAATATTTCGGACTGTGGCTCCCTAATGCAAAAAGCACAATATACAGAGGAAAAGCACAGCGAGGGACTATGAGAAGCGCACTGCCTTTGGAAAAAGTGCAGCGTGGCCTCCTGCAAAAGGCAAAGTGAATGACCCGAAATTCGATTTTCTAAAGGAAAACTTGATTCTTTGCTTGGGGAGGCTGAGAGATCGATGCTTTGAGGATGAAAATGAATGACTTCTTGGTCTTTGGGAGCCTTTATACTTGGATAAATGTCATTAAAAAAACTTGGGACCCACTTTTACTTTCTTGAAATTGACTTTACATTGCTTCTTTACCTTAAATTTTTGAATTAGATCATTGAACTTCATGTTTTGATGGATTAGGAATGCTGATTGAATTGTTGGAACTTTACTCTTTTGCTGATGGAATTTTGAGTATGCAGCTACTTGGAACTCTAAGAACTTATTACAAATTAGGAACATAAAATTACATTTTTCTTATGAAATCAAATTTATAAATCACACTTACTGATGAAATTTATTTATTGGAACTCCTTCATCTGTTGGACTTATGCATGAAATGGTGATTTGAAGACCTTGGAAACCTTAAGACCTATTGGAGACTTTGACTGAATGAAACCAATATGAAAATGGCTAAAATGATGATGGTAACTCATGGCTAGTGGTACACTTAACAAAGTGGTGAAATGAGCCAACAAGTTATAAAATTTTGAAAGGAGCGAGATCATACCTAAATCTATACCAAGTGACAATATTTTTGCATGGTGACCTAATGGAATGACAAAAATTTTAAAATGGGACCCTAACATGACATGAAAAGCGTTTATTTGATCACTGGTGGAAGTATGCAAAAACTGACACTAACAGGGTCTAAAAAAAAAAATCTGGGGGCGCTGCCCCAAACCTTGTAGAGGGAGCTACTCACCCCTTGTAACCCCCCCTGATGTGCTTGGTGCAAAAAATAGGGAGGGGCTATCACCTCCCCTATGAAAAGAATATAACACACCCCCAAAATTCTCCCACTTGTTGTTTTCTTTCCACAGGGGGCCACAGGAGAGCTTAGTCATTAGTCCTGCCCTGCAACACCCATTTTTTCTCTACACCAAGAGAACATTTGAGTGCTCACAGACTTTTTCAATGCATCTAAAACATTCTTCAAAGTGTCCACCTTTACCAGAAAAACATTTTTTTCCTCAAACATATCTCTCACAAAGTGATATTGAACATCAATGTGCTTTGTCTTTGAATGATAAGAAGGGTTCTTAGCCAAGAAAATTGCACTTTGGCTATCACAATATATAGTTATAACTTGTTGCACCAACTGCATACTTGAACACAATCTCTGCAACCAAACTACTTCCTTGCTTGCATGAGTGGTTGCCATGTATTCTACCTCTGTAGATGAAAGAGCCACTACAGACTGTCTTTTACTCATCCAACTAACTTCACCTCCAAATAGGCTAAACACATATCCACTTGTAGATATTATTTAGTCCAGATCTCTAACCCAATCTAAATAAGAAAAACCATAGATTTCCAAAAAATCTATCCAATCCTGGTCTTCCCTGGTAGCACAGACCATAATCACTAGTGCCACGCAAATATCTGAAAACCTGCTTCACTGATGTCCAATGCTCCTTCCCTGGTTTGGACATAAACCTTCTCAATACTCCCATTGCATGTGAAATGTCTAGTCTAGTACAGACCGTTTCATACATCATTCTACCCTCTGCACTTTCATATGGAACACGAGACATATGCTCCTCTTCTTCGTTTGTCTTGGGACACTGTTCAACAGATAGCTTTACACCTACAGGAATAGGAACCTTCACCGGTTTACTATCCTACATATTCAACCTCTACAATATTGTCTCAGTATACTTCCTCTGGTTTAACCAAAGCTTCCTCTTTTCCCATTCTCTCTTAATTTCCATGCCCAAAATATAGTTTGCAGCCGCAATATCCTTCATGTCGAATTTTGAGAACAATTGGGTATTCAAATCTTGAACAATTTCTTGTTCATTTACAACCAACAACATATCATCCACATACAAGACCAAATAAATAACATAGTCACCAGTAAATTTAAAATACACATAGTGATCCTCTTTTCTTCTGGTGAATCCAAGTCCCCGTATATAGGTATCAAATTTCTGATACCACATCCTTGGTGACTGTTTTAACCCATACAAAGACTTTTTTAACCTGCATACCAGTTAATTCTTACCCTTCACCGTAAATCCTTCAGGTTGCTTCATGTAGATCTCCTCTTCCTGATCCTTGTGAAGAAATTTTGTCTTCACATCCATCTATTCTACCTCAAAATAAAATGCAGTAGCAACAGATAAAAGTAATATAATAGAAGTAACCTTCGCAACAGGAGAAAAAATATCACCAAAATCAATTCTCGGCACCTGGGAATAACCTTTTGCTACCAAACAAGCTTTGTATTTATCCACCTTTCCTTCTACATTCATCTTCTTCTTAAACACCTATTTTCTCTCGATGGGATTCCTTCCAGCCGAAAACTCCACCAGATCCCATACCTCATTTTTGTGGAAGGATGTCATTTCATGAACCATGACCTCCTTCCAAAGTTTTCCATCCCCTGCATCCACTGCCTCCCTGACAGTTATGGGATCATCATCAGTGGTAGTTAAATAAAAATTTGAATAGAAGGCAGATGGACTATACCTTTCTGGTTGCCTTCTTTCCTGAATTGATCTTCTCGCAGATGGAGTTTGTGGCTCTTCGTCTTCTAAATATTGTTCAATTGTAGAGTCTGATTCATCCTCCTTTAGCTTAAAATCTATCTTATCAGGTTCCTTTGGTAGGAATTCATGTTTAACAACATATTTCGCCTCTCTAAACACCACATCTCGGTTGTACACAACCTTCCTTGTTTCTGGGTTCAAAATCTTGTAACCTTTTAAACGATCCTTATACCCAATAAAGATGCACCTTTCAGATTTATTATCCAACTTGGTCGTTTTCTCCTTTGGAACATGTACATATGCATCACATCAAAATACCCTCATATGTGAAAGAGAGGGTTTCTTACCAGTCCATACCTCATGTGGAGTATTATCCTCTAATGCTGATGAAGGTGATTTGTTAGCTAGGTAACATGTAGTCTCCACTACCTCTGCCCAGTTTTTCTTGTCCTAACCCAATACCACTGAGCATGCTTCTTTCCTTTTCCATAAATGTTCCATTCATTATTTATTCAACTCAATTTTGCTGAGGTGTGTATGGGGCAGTCTTCTGACGTCCTATACCACACTTCTTACAACACTCTTCAAATTCCTTCTTGTACAAATCTCCACAATTATCTGTCCTCAACACCTTTGTCTTCCTATTTGACTGGTTTTCCTCCAGAGCCTTAAATTATTTAAATCTGTCAAAGACTTCAACTTTCTTCCTCAATAAATATATCCATGTATCCTTGAGAAGCCATCTATGAATGAAACATAGTACACAGTCTTTCCCAGTGATGGAACCGACACAGGTCCAAACACATCACTGTGCACAAGCTATAATGTCTTGTTTTCCCTCTTAGAACCAGAAGGAAAAATCACCCGATTCTGCTTCCCATATAAAAAATGTTCCCAGAAATTGAAATACAGGGAGAAATTAGACACACCTTCTACCATACTATTACCATGAAGTATCTGAAGGCCATTCTCTCCAATATGTCCAAGCCTTTGATGCCATAGCATGGTATTTTATCTAGAGACTTCTAGGCTTTCCGCTCCACTTTCAAGAACAACAAAAATGTTACACCCATCAATAACAGTGCTACCCTGAAGTTGCACAAAGTTCCAATCCAATATCCCTACATTAATACCAGTGCTCCCCGAACCATTTTGTAGGTATCTTTATCGAACACTATTTTTACACCTGCATCATCCATCTTGCTTACAGAAATCAGATTTCTGGCCAATGCAAGAATATGCAGAACACTAGGAAGTGTTCTAATCCTTCCACCTTGAAAATTCAGCTTGAATTTTCCACGTCCAATGATTATGGCCTTCCTATCATCCCCTAAGAATACATCACTACCATCATACTTCTCATACTCATAGAACCACTCCCTATGGGGAGTGAAGTAAAAGGATGCACCTGAGTCAATCAACCATGCCTCATGATCTACATGTGTATTTGAAGAAGAAGCCAAATACACATCCCCACCTTCATCCGAGGTGGGTTTTGCCTTTGTAGAAGGAGGATCATCAAATCCCTTCCATTTCTTAGGAGCTTTAGATCTGCAGTCCTTTTTGAAGTGCCCTTCCTTTCCACATTTCCATCACACCTTTACAGGATTTCCTAGAGATTTAGATCTCCCACTCTAATTTTTTTTTTTTTTTTCTATTCTAGGATCTTCCTCGTACTAGTAAGGAATCTCCATTATGGCCATCCATATTTCTCTGTCTCATTTTCTCTGATAGCAAGGCTGAGACAATTTCATGAAAATTCAAGGTAGTTGTATTGCTACCTATTCCAACAACCATATTTTCCCACGAATCAGGTAGAGAACACAAAAAAATAATGCGCTTATCTTCATTTGAGATTTTAATATCAACAGATGAAAACTGACTTACCATAGTATTGAAGGCATTCAGATGCTCTATCACCGAGTCTCCATCCTTCATCCTCACATTATACAACTTCTTCCGCAGGAAAAATTGATTCATCAGAGACTTAGATTGGTACAAATTCCCTAACTTGACCCACAAAGTATTCGTCGTAGATTTACCATATAAATTCAACAATACCAATTCTGAGATACACAACCATATTGTGCTCTTTTCTATCTGATCCAACGTCACCTAGTCTTCATCTGACATTGTCGTTGGTTTAGTAACTGGATCTACCGTGATCCACTGATCTTTATCCACCAGCATATCCTCCATATTGAGCTTCCACAACTCAAAACTATGACCATTAAATTTCTCAATCTCTATATTTCCACTACTCGCCATCTTCTTTCACAGTAAGAATCGATCTCGCAGATCTCCCACTAAAGAGGGTCTACCATGGGCTCGAGAAAAAAACACCTCAACATAAAAGGTGTCCCCTTGAAGCTAAAATAACTCTGATACCAAATGTATGTTTTAACCCTGTATATAAATTATCTGCAAACAAAATCTTAAAAAATAGAAAATAAGCAATAGCGGGAGCATAAAACATAAAACAAATATACACAGATATTTTTTCCCTCGATTAGAAATCAGGACTACTAGCATGATTTTTCATTATATTAATTTTAGTGTTGCAACACATATATATACATGCAGAAGCATTCATAAAACCAAATCCATTAACCCTAGATTAAACATAACCGTAGTTCCCTTGACTGGATCTAAAAAATTCTAGGGGTCAAAAACCGTATTCATGCCCCAAAACCATGTGCAAACTCATGCAAAAAACCATGGGTGGGTCTGCCCACCCTAAATAGGGTCCAAAAAAATATAAAAAACACCCAAAATAGTCTTCCCACTTTCTTTAATAATACATCACTGCATACATCCTCAACATGTCTTCCAAGATTCCATTTACACTCTTTGTTTGACAATCAGTTTGAGAGTGGCATGCAATACTTCATGCAAATTGGGTTTCAAAACCAACAAACAAGGATTTCCAAAAGTTTGAAGTGAACTTAACATACCTATCTGATATTATCCTTTTAGGTATCCCATACAATCTAAATATCTCTATAATGAAAATATGGGCTATCTCAGTTGGTTTATGAGTATTTTTAACGTCTGTAAAGTGAGAAACCTTGTGCAAATTATCCACCACCACCATGATGGAATCATGCTTTCTAGATATTTTTGGAAAACCTATGATGGATTCCATGTATATGACCTCCCATTTCCATTCCATAATTTCGAACAATTGTAGTAGTCCCATTTGGTTCCTACACTTTACCTTTTCTTGTTGACATTCCAAAACTTTTGCAACGTATTCAACCATATCTTTCCTCACTTCAGGCCAAAAATATGTCCTATTTACGGATGTCATAATATTTTAATATCCAAGGTGACCTAAATAAGGTATTTTATGGAATTCATCGATGATAAGTTTCCTTAAATACTTAGCATTGGATGTATATTTCATGTTCTTGAATATTAGTGTTCCATCATCATTGAGTTGGTAGCTTCTCCTTACTGAACCATCAGGTTGTTTCATCTAAAAATTCTTGACATGTTGGTAATGTTCATCATTTATCATCCCTTATTTAATCATATCCTTGATGTCATAATAGCAAGTTCTTCTAGCTACTAGGTGAACCTATTTCAAACTTCTACTAAGTACATCTGCCACCCTATTTTCTTTTCCTTTGATGTCATTAATTTTGCAATCAAATTCATTGATTAAAGCTAACCACCTGGATTGTTTGGAATTCATATTAGTCTGGTCAAACAAGTATTTTGGTCCATCATGATTCATCATTAACACAAACCTCCCCAATAGGTAATGCCTCCACATTTTTAGTGCATGCACAATGGATGCCAACTCCAAGTCATGAGTGACATAATTAATTTCATGCTCATTAAAATTCTTGGATTCATACCAAATTACATAGCATTCTTCTATCAAGAATCCACCAAATCCTTCCTTACATGCATTAGTCAAACAAAAAAATCATTTTTTGGGTAATTCATTCTCAAGATAGGTGCATAGGTGAGTACATTTTTAAAGTGTTAAAAACTAGCTACATAGTCAGGAGTGCACTGAAATTACACTCATTTTATTTGTAACACAATGATGGGATGCCCAATTTTCTAATAATTTTTGAATGAACCTTTGACTTTAAATAACCAACCCCATAAAATACCTAACCTCTGCCAAATTCTGTAATAACCCATGGTTGATTTTCTATGTATTCGAAGCTAATATTGGGAAAAACATATCGATGGGTATTACTTATGATTAATTAAGGGCTATGGAAATTTGCAAATGAATTGGTGAAGGTAAAGAGGAATTCATTCACCAATTCATTTGCATTTATTTATGAAATATAGGAAACTAGGATAAAAGGAAGGTGAAGAGACATTGATTTGCATGAGAGGGAAATTGAAGGAAAATGAACAAAATAGAGGCATCAATGTTAAAAAAGCTTTTGAGGATAAGTTGCGATCCTTTTTTACAGTTTTGGGATGATCTCTCTTCCATTCTCTCATACTCTTGTACACTTAGATAATTCTTGGAGCACTCTCGTATTCACTTGGATTTGGAGAAAGAAGGAAAAGGAAAGTAGGATAGTGCAAGGGAAAAATAGAATCAACAACTACAACTAAATTTATTTGAAGGTAATAGGTTGCATGTGTGATTTCCTTGCTAATTTTTGGATGCATGGTATATACATGTGATTTTTTGGTTATGTGTTGTCATTGGCATGGATATTTTATAGGATTGACAATGGTTTATCCTTGCCTTTCCATTTCCTCACTATCAATGGTGTTGTTGGTTTTTCCACTTGATTTTATTCTGATTGGTGCTCATGTTCCTTATGGATGTGGGTTGGAACAAGAAATTTTGAAGCCTTGGAACAAATTGGGTTGAGTTACTGGTCTTAGAGCATAGGTTGGGACAAACACTCTAGAGCCCTTGGTGGGTTGAGTTAATCGTCTCTAGAGCTAGGTTGGAAAAATACTCTAGAAGCCCTCGAAGGTTGTGAGTTGAGTTAATAGTTCCTAGAGCCCTGGAAAATTTGGTAGAGACCAATCGGGTTGGTGTTAGTGATGTCCAAACATAGAGGTGGAATCACTGTGGTTGAGGGTTGAGGTGGTTTGGCCTCTGGAAGCCCTGGTTTTGTTTTATCTTGGTTTATTCCATGAGATCTGACATTCATGCCTGGAATATGGTGTGGGGGTAATTGGCTGAAAAAGAGATTTGTTTTAGCCCAATCTATGGTTGGTTGGTGTTAAAAAATGCAACAAGAAAGTCTCAATTTGATTTTTCCTTTTGTCAAATTGAGAAAAATTCAAATTTCCACATCAAAAGACAAATTGGATGTTGTTAACTTGTGTGACATGGCTTGTGTCACTTATTTCAGTCAGTATGTTCGAGTTAGAGGAGTTGGATTTCAATTAAGGATGTGTGATTGCTAATATGTAACAATCAAGGTAAATTATTTCAAGTTGTTTTACGTTAAACTAGTTCTAACTATTGGAGGAACTAGTGGAAGGTCAGTTGTGCAGTGAGACTTCAGTCTAACTCCGTGATTATCTAGTTAAATAATCAATCAAACCAAAATATCTAGTGCATACAGATAATTTGAGTTCTCTAACTCTAGTGGAGATTCCAAGGAAGTGTAACATTAGTTGTAGACTAGTATTGAGTGTACATGTGTTTCATGTAGTCATATGATCAACTTTTGGAATTGCACAATCATTTTGGAGGAGATTCCTAAATAATAAGGGCCTAATTTCCTCAATAATTACGTAAGGAAAGAAGGGTTCAAGTAGAGGAAAAATCTGACTAAGTTTGGGTAAGAGCTTCTCAGTGAGTAGAGAGATAGGTTATTCACTTGTAGGTTGAGCTCAAATTGAGCTAGAAATTTTATTACATCTCTATTCATCATACCAATGCAAGTAGGAAAAGGGGTTTTTAGCATATTGATTTCCCCTAGAAAAATTATTGTGTGCATGTGTGTTAATTCTCATTGCATATTTTTGATTGATGTTCTAAATTGTGAATTGATTTTCGCAGAGCAATGGAGTAGGTCCATGTCTTGTGATTTTGATTAAAATTTCATAAGCAGTTACAAATATACACCATAATTTCTACATGGTATTAGAGCAAGATTCACATAAGAAAAATAATTTTGAATTTGTTTCTCAGGAATATTGAGTTTTCAGTTTAGTGTAGCAGGATCTCTTCAGAGTTGGGAATATGACCTTCAATAGGATGAGACTGGAGTATGCATTGGAAGGCAGCTCTAATTTCATTTCATGTAAGGATCGCATGGAGGAAATATTGTATGAAAATGGATTTCTGGAATATGTCAAGATAGACATTTCAAAACAACGTACATCTAATGCACATAGCATACCCCAATGAAAGAAAGATTTAGCCAAGGAGAGGAGAATAATCTTAGAGGGAGTATGGAGTTACATTGTCTTAAATATCCAAGAAAATCCTTTCACAATGTGGAAATCACTGACATAATTGTTCGAGAATAGTAGTGACTATAGGAAGCTGGTACTCAAGGATAAACTTAAAAATTCAAGATGCAAAAGAATGACATTATCCCACAGTATCTGAGCATATTTACACAAGTTCATGATGAATTTGGTGGGATTGGTGTTAATGTTGCAGAAGATGAATTGTTAAGCCTAGCCCTTCTAGGCCTTCCCAAGAGCTGGCATGAATACCACGATTGGGTGAACGAGAGGGAGAAACTACCGAATTGGGAATACTTGTGGTCCAATCTCGTACAGGAGGAAATAAGGCAGAATACAACAAATGGGACTTCTTATAAGGGATAGGATGAAGAAAAAATCTCATTGGTTGGAAATGGAAGAAATATAAAACCAAACTAGAATCCAACCAAGGGGGAAAGAAGAAATATTTCTCCAAAATTAAATGCTTAAATTATCATGAATTTGGGCACTATGCCATGAAGTGTCCACACAAAAAGTTGAGAAAGAAGAAATAAAGAGGAGATGAAGGTGAAGCCTTGGCTTCATAGTTTGAGCTTAACTTCATCCTTATCACATGCATGGCCATCATAGTGAGGAATCGAGCATATGGTACTTGGAATCAGGTGCATCATTCCACATGACAAGGTGTAGAGAGTTTTTGAGTGAGCTGGATGTTGGCAATATGATGCAGAGTGTTGTCCTTGATGGAAACCTACTTGATAAAGTTTATGGCAAGCTACTTGATGAGGAAACCTACTTGATAAGTTGTCGATGATAAGCAACCTAGGTGTTAAAGATGTAAGAATGATGCATCTCCATCAATGCCAAAAGAGGAGCACTTGAAACAACAAATGAAATATGAAGCTGAGGCAGTTTTAGAAGGGTTAGTTGATTGGAGATCTGGAAAGACAGCAGAGACATAAAAGAAGAACAGAGAAAGCGTGCAACTACAGAGAGCAGTATCGGTCAAGGAATAGAGACAAGCAGTGAATTGAAGAAGAGTTGTCCAGAGACAGAGGAATAGAAAACCTGGCAAATTGAGAAGAATGAGTGAAACTATTATTCATTCGTATATGGTGATGAGGGTTTGGTTCTAAAATCTCCATGAATTATATATTCAGCAGAATATTTGAGTCACTGTAGACATTTTTGAAATCATGTGTTACTGACAGATGGGGTTATGCCCATATAGACAGATTGAATTGTGAAAAGCGTGAGTGTGTTGCTCAGAACATCTAGATTCTATGGAAGGAGGAGATTCGTGAGGTTGTATACGATATCGGGTTGCTAAGGCCACAGTACAGTGAGCCACGGACGAGTTCTATATGTACAGGGCACATTATATATATATATATATATATATATATAACTTGAGGAAGAATACTTAAAAAAAATTTATGCTTTAGAGATGGCGCAGATTAATAGAGTAGATAAGCGGAACCTTGGTTAATTTATTACACATAAAGGGCAGAATTCATATATATACGCAAACGGAACTTGGAGTACGGAGTAGGAATTTGATTGGACAGTTGATCACTGTTTAAAAACTGCGAGTGAATAGTGAAGGTGGTTTTCGGGTTTCATTGCACCACCTTTCGATGATTGGTGGTATTTCCTGGATTGGGAGCGATTCCATAGAGTGCTCGACACGCGTCCCTGTACGACTTCACAAAACCACTTTTCATCACGCGTTATAGTTCGACCCAGGACGCCCAACGATATCATTGAGAGCTGTTGATCTGGGAAGGGGTCATCGGACGGTCATCATTTATTGAAGGTGCGCGAAGAGTAACACAGGTACGGCGGGCCATCACACGTTAACGTTCGGCATTGGAGGTCGAGCGATATGAATATACATTGTTGATATAGAAGCTTGCTAATCTAATGGCGATCGGATGCAGGACTTGCGCGAAATTTAATTATGGTACCGTGCATGTATTGGATTGGCTATTGACTATATATGTGGACCCGGGGTCAAAGGTTTATCGTAAGATTAATTTACTTGGAAGCGTTGGATATTTCTATAAAGTCCGAAGGGTTAAACTTTAGATATAAGGCTTGGGAATTCAAAAGTTGTAAATATATTTATTTTTCAATTTCTTTAAAATTGATAAATAAATTAAAAAGAGATCAAAAGCCCCGTGGGATAAACTAAAAGGAATATTGACAGAGGAATACCATTAGTGGTTCGCGGTTTTGACTCATGGTTTTAATGAAGGCAAAAACTATATAAGGTGATGAGAATCACAGTACGTGTGGGGTGCGCATCGTAAGGGTTATGAATGAATAATTTTTTCTAAGGAATATCTGCATGGGCGAGCTCTGTTCTTGACTAATAAATCTGAAACTACGATGCACCTATGGATATGATGATGGTGATGAATCTTTCATTTGATCGACTGACGAAATGATGAAGAACTGCTGCATAAGTTTGATACTTCACTCTGAAGTATATATATATAGAATGGGTAACAGTTTGCTGACAGATCTGAATTAATGATGCACCTATGAAGAGAATGATCTCTATATCTGAAATTACCATGTAATTTCTAGATTTGTTTATGGAATATTTGGATCTGTGATCTGGTGAATCTCTGCTGAAGTAAAAGTGTAAGATCTGAGATGTTTATCTGATCTAAAGATTATGCTGCTAATTATGTTGATGATTCATTGAATGAATTGATGTAGTTATAAGTTTCAGTTTGACAAATGATGAAATTAAATATGTGGAGTGGGTCCAGTCTGAAAATCTAATGAAGAGAGGCCTACAAGTTGTGTTGTATGAAATATGTTGGATCCAATATGAAAATTAATGAAATGTGGTCCATGATGGTGCTGAGGTTTGAAGCCTTCAGTGAGGGGGTTGTAGCTCCCTTCCAGGAGAGACTGGTAAACGAGATCAGGGGGTTGGAGCTCCCTTCCAGGAGAGGCTGGTAAGCAAGAGAAGGTTGGAGCCTTCTGCAGGTGGGTGCCTGCGTGCTGGTATGAGTCTGCACCAGTACAAATTGTAAGAAGTTTTCTTTATAATAAATATTGAAGACAGAGACAATGCAGTGATGGTTTTCTCCCGAATTGGGTTTCCACCTTAAACCCTGGTGTCCATATGTGTTGCTTATGTTTGATGGTTTGTATTGTTATTTCTATTCATGCTACTACTTATCTGATGAATAAATGATGCAAAGATCTAAGTAAAGACATAATAAGATCTCTTGACATACAAGTTGGATGAATTAATGTAACATATGGTTTTAAGAGAAAGGAAAACTAAAAATTGTCATTCAGCTCTAAATACTAATTCACCCCCTCCCCTCTCAATATTTTCCCAACAATTGGTATCAGAGCAGGTCCTTCTGCAGAAGCTTGATCGCTTGAAGGAGATCCGTCACAATGGGAAGGAAGCAAAAGAAGAAGGCTACTCAAAAGGAGATATCTCAGAAAACATGTGCAGCAGAAAATGAAGATAATGAATCAGGTACTGATTTTTGTTCTTGTAATTCACTTCCTTGTGCATGCAATGGTGAAGATAGTGAAAGTAATGTTATGGATCTAGAAGAAGATATCAAGAGAAAAGTTGAAGATCAACAAAGATAATTTAATGAGAGAGAATATATCTACAAAGAGATGATCTCTAGAATGAATGGACAGATAGAAATGTATCAAAGACTGCAGGATAAAGCAACCTATCAAAGTAAAAGACTTGAAGCGGAAATCATCTTTCTCAAAAAAAATCTGGAAAAATCAAATAAGAAGAATGAATAAATTCTACAAACATTTGAAGAAAAGGAAAATGGGTTGAAGGAAGAGATTTTAGAATTGAAGGATCAAGTAGAATAAGGAAGAAGGGTCGAAGAAAGTATGAAGAAGCAATGCCAAATATTGGAGGTTGAGGTAAATATTTTAAAAGTTAAATTAGAAGAAAAAGATAAACTCTTGAGGTTTCAAAATAGTACTAAGATTCTGGACAATATTCTTAGTAGTCAAAGGTATCCTTTTGTTCAATTTGGTCTTGGTTTTCATGAAACTGTTAAAGGAGAATCTAGTTCACAAGGAAATGCTAAAGATTCAAAGGATATCAATGAAAAACCTGAAGTGTTGAAAGAAATAGAAGATCAACCGACAATCATGAACTCTCAAAAGAAATCATTCGCTCCTTTGATCAATAATGTTGTATGCTTTAAATGTCATAATTATGGGCATGTTGTAGCCAATTGCAGAAGCAGATTGTTTCAGTCACAAACAAACAGATTCTACACAGAAAGGTACTCAGGTTTCTTTAAGGGATATTGTTTTGCATGCAGCAAGTATGGTCATAAAGCAACTGATTGCAATAGAAGAAAGAATAGAAAAACATATTATGATTCCTATGCTTACTTTTCTGGTCATGCAAGATGTTATGCTTGTAACAAGTATGGACATGTAGAAAAGGAATGCAGGATGAATAGATTTGAGAAATTGGATAATTTCCAACACACAATAAGAAATTTCAAGAAAAGCTGGAAAAAGAAGGAGGACCGGTCAAAAGCATAGGGGAAAATAATCCTACTGCAGTCTTCTGCTTCTAAAGTTTACTTATCATAATGACTGTAGGAAGTGATGTGAGATAAATTATAGGAATCAATAATGTATCATCATAGGGGGAGAAATGTATGATGATTCCCATGGTTGGTTTGATAATTCTAAGTTGTGTTTATTTCTAACAGTGCATCTGATACAGGTGACATAAGTTTAGGGGGAGCATTAGTCTTGCTGGGAGTAATGAATTGCTGGCATTATGATGGTTCTGAAATATGACCTCTCTCTTGAGATATTTTTCTTATTGGTATTACTATTTACTGAGAGTAAATTTTGAATAGAACAGGTCAACAAATGGCTAGAGCTATGCTTGATGAGAGCTATGCTTGATGATTCCAGAACACCTGACTCATTTTGGGGAGAAGCAGCACATATAGTGATAAAACTCCATATGAACTACAGTATGGTAATCCTCCCACTGTGAAGCATTTTTGGAGCAAATGCTTTATCAAAATAATGATGAAAAACTTAGCAATTTTGAACCCAGAGCAGATGAAGGAATACTTCTTGGTCACTCCTCTAGGAGTAAAGCATATAAATGTTACAATAATAAACTTCAGAAGATTTTTGAAAGTGTTGATGTGGTTATTGATGAGTCTCCTGCAGCTCCAAAAGAAGAAAAACAAACAACAGATGGCATATTCCTATCACAAGCAAAATATCTTAAGCAAATACTGAAAAAGTATGGCATGGAGGAATGCAAATGATATATGGTTTCCTATGGTGAGATTTTGGATAAGCCCTGATTGCTTTTTGATGAAGAGTATCTTTTTTTTTTCACACATGGATGAGATGGAAGTCTTATGATTCAGAGATAAGGATATATCATGCAGAGTTTGTTGCTGATGACTTTTGTCATGGTTGAGACCTTCTATATATAATTCCTACACATGGTACATCATGATTATGAAACAAAACATGAAGATCTTGGTGATAACAGATCACATGGATGATTACTTGACACAAATTTTCTATTAAAGAAGTTGTTCTGGCAGAAAATAGCCTGAAGGCTTGGTTACTGATGTACTTATGCTACAACTATTGGATGACTCTTGAATACACAGCTGTGGTGCTGTGGGGTATCTCTGGTGGTGTCTCTGTTCTCATAATTCTGTTTTAGTCTCTGATGTTTTTGATGAAGATGCCTTGATGATTTGATGGTGAAAGTGTTTAGGATGAAAAAGCTAAGGGGGAGCTTTGGTCTTATGAAAAGGATGCATTGTTAGCATTCTAATTATTTGTTGTGGTCTGATCTCATGCTTGAAATTCTTTGGTCTTGATTGTATAAGTTATAATGTGATGAAAAGGTCATGTTGAGACCTATGATGTAAAATTGTAAAATTCAGTCATGTAAAGACTTGATCAATTGTGTAAACCCACTTAGTTGGGTACTTATGTCACATATGTAAATCCACTTGGTTGGTTCATTGATGTAAGTTTGAGTCCTTGGTGATAGGAAAGGTCATAGAGTCATGTACTTCATTGAATATTATGTCTTAAGATTCAGCATGAACTCAGGGGGAGCATGGTAACTTCAGTACACATCAGATCTACAGAGCTCTTCTTTCTACAAGAAAAGAGAAACCTTGTTTTGGTTTTGATCCACCCTTTGCCCTTGATGTCAAAGGGGGAGAGTATCATGGTGTTTGAATAATGTATCTATCTGTTGTGGTGATCAAACATCATCATGGTTGCCATCAAGTCCAAAGGGGGAAATTGTTGGCAATATGATGCAGAGTGTTGTCCTTGATGGAAAACTACTTGATAAAGTTGATGGCAACCTACTTGATGAGGCAACCTACTTGATAAGTTGCCGATGATAAGCAACCTAGGGGTTAAAGATGTAAGAATGATGCATCTCCATCAATGCCAAAAGGGGAGCACTTGAAACATCAAATGAAATATGAAGCTGAGGTAGTTTTAGAAGGGTTAGTTGATTGGAGATCTGGAAAGACAGCAAAGACATCAGAGAAGAATAGAGAAAGCGTGCAACTATAGAGAGCAGTATCGGTCAAGGAACAGAGACAAGCAGTGAATTGAAGCAGAGTTGTCCAGAGACAGAGGAATAGAAAACCTGGCAAATTGAGAAGAATGAGTGAAACTCTTATTCATTCGTATATGGTGATGAGGTTTTGGTTCTAAACTCTCCATGTTTCCTGTAACCAGCGGACCTTGAGTCCCTAGACATTGCCAAATCATGTTCTTGACGAGTTGGGAGTTATGCCCATGTAATGATTGAATTTGAAAAGCGTGAGTGTGTTGTAGAACATCTAGATTATTAAATACCTGTGGAAGAGTGGGTCGTGAAATTGTATACGATATCAGGTTGGCCCTGCGCCTCACGGTACAGTGTGAGCCCTGAAGCGGGTTACATTATGTATAGGGCATTATATATATATAACACTGAGGAATAACACTTAAAACATCAAGATTATACTTTAGAGATGGAGCAGTTAATAGAGTAGATAAGCCCGGAACCTTGGTTAATTTTATTATTTACACATAAAGAGCGAGATTCATATATATATGACGGAACTTGGAATATGGAAAAGGAATTTGATTGGACGATTGAGTCATTGTTTGGCTTGGAGTGAATAGTGAATGTGGTTTGGGTTCCTTGCTGCCACCTTTGACGATAGGTGGTATTTCACTGGATTAGGGCGATTATGAAGATGTCAACATAACGTCCTGTCTGGTCACAAAACCACTTTTCATGGCACATTATGGTTGAACAAGACACTAATCTCGTTGGTATTTAATACAATCTAGAAGGAATTAACTGAAGGCGGTCATCATTTGTTGAAGGTGCGCGAAGATTAACACAGGTACGGCGGGCCATCGCATGTTAACATTTGGCATCGGAGGTCGAGCGATATGAATATATGCTGTTGATTTGGAAGCTTGCTAATGTAACGGTGATCGGACGTAGGACTTGCGCGAAATTTACTTATGGTACCGTGCGTGTATTGGATTTTCTATTGACTATATATGTGGGCTCGGGGTCAAAGGTTTATCGTAAGATTAATTTACTTGGAAGCATTGGATATTTCTGTAAAGTCCGAAGGGTTAAACTTTAGATATAAGGCTTGGGAATTCAAAAGTTGTAAATATATTTATTTGTCAATTTCTTTAAAATTGATAAATAAATTAAAAAGAGATCAAAAGCCCCATGGGATAAAATAAAAGGAATACTGACAGAGGAATACCATTAGCGGTTCATGGTTTTGACTCATGGTTTTAATGAAGGTGAAAACTATATAAGGTGATGAGAATCACAGTACGTGTGGGGTGCGCATCGTAAGGGTTATGAATGAATAAGTTTTTCTAAGGAATATCTGCATGGGCGAGCTCTGTTCTTGACTGATAAATCTGAAACTACGATGCACCTATGGATATGATGATGGTGATGAATCTCTAGTTTGATCGACTAACGAAATGATGAAGAACTGCAACATAATTCTGATACTTCACTCTGAAGTATATCTGTATAGAATGGGTAACAGTTTGCTGACAAATCTGAATTAATGATGCACCTATGAAGAAAATGATCTCTAGATCTCAAATTACCATGTAATTTATAGATCTGTTTATGGAATATTTGGATCTGTGATCTGGAGAATCTCTGCTGAAGTAAAAGGGTAAGATTTGAGATGTTTATCTGATCTGAAGATTATGTTGATGATTATGTTGATGATTCAATGAATGAATTGATGGAGTTATAAGTTTCAGTTTGAAAAATGATGAACTTAAATATGTGGAGTGGGTCCAATCTGAAAATATGATGAAGAGAGGCCTACAAGTTGTGTTGTATGAAAGATGTTGGATCCAGTATGAAAATTAATGAAACATGGTCCATGATGGTGCTGAGGGTTGAAGCCTTCAGTGAGGGGGTTGTAGCTCCCTTCCAGGAGAGACTGGTAAATGAGATCAGGGGGTTGGAGCTCCCTTCCAGGAGAGGCTGGTAAATGAGAGAAGGTTGTAGCCTTCTGCAGGTGGGTGCCTGCGTGCTGGTATGAGTTTGCACCAGTACAAATTGTAAGAAGTTTTCTTTATAATAAATATTGAAGACAGAGACAATGCAGCGGTGGTTTTCTCCCGAATTGGGTTTCCACCTTAAACCCTGGTGTCCATATGTGTTGCTAATGTTTGATGGTTTGTATTTTTATTTCTATTCATGCTTACTACTTATCTGATGAATAAATGATGCAAAGATCTAAGTAAAGACATAATAAGATCTTTGGACATACAAGTTGGATGCAGTAATGTAACATATGGTTTTAAGAGAAAGGAAAACTAAAAATTGTCAGTCAGCTCTAAATAATGATTCACCCCCCCCCCTCTTAGTCTTTTACCAACACTGGAGGAGAAAGATATGCAAATTCATATTGTTTTAGGGGATGAAATAAGGTCCAACGCGAACGATATTGGTACAGTCACCTTTCAGAGGGAGTCAGTGATCCTAGTGGATCTACACACACCAGTGGAAAGTACAAGGATCAAAATTCAAAATGGTATAAATGTGGAAAAATTAGTGTCAAGTTGAAGAGCTCATTGGCCTGATCGCAATGGCATGAATGGTGCGCCAATCTGAGCTCATATGGCGAAGTTAGATCAATTTGAAGTTTCGTTAAGGCAGGGAACATGGGGCCACGTTGTGCCACATGGCATCCCAGTGAGCACGTGGGACCCACATCATAGCCCCTCAGCTGCTGACACATGGTGCTTATCCATTGGTCCTCAACTTGCAAAAATACAAAACCATATTTAGATGCCACATGGAAAATAAATCATTAAAAAAATAAACTATATATTAAAAATGGTTATTATAACCATATAACAAATATCATATGAAATAAAAAATGGTTATCAAACAAATTTTTAAACAATCCATATAAAAAAATATAAGGTAGAATTAAATCCAAACGAATGCCCATGTGGATATATTATATATGGGTGAATTGAAATATTCCAACCCATAAAATCAATGCATATGTTTTATTTTGAATCATATACCCACTACACCTTATATTAAAACGTATGTTGTATATATTCCAACCAACGGCGGAATGTACGGTGGGAGGGTTGTCTGATGTGAGCCCAGCCCGCCACCTTTAAAATTATTTTGTTATATGTTTTAAAACGATTCCTAATGCGGGAGGGAGCAGGGTTTGACCACCCGACCTCCCTCCAATGAACTTCAATTTTTAACTAACTACGCCAATGAACCCTTTGAGTAATCCACCCAACAAACATTATAAAAGCTCAAGTTTTCACTAGTGCGCCCATCCAAAGGTAGCAAGGATGGGCACGTAGTTTGAGTCAGAGGCTGACGTAGCAGATGGCACACAATTCAAGATAGATTCCTGTCTGATGCCAAGGGAATATTTTGATCCCAAGGAAGTAAAATGTTTAGAATATATTAAACTTTATATGCATTTTAACCAAAATTTCGCACGGAGCACGGTGGCATGCCCATATTTTCCTTTGAGCAATGATTTTGCAGATTCCCTGTGCAGGAGAATCTTCAAGAATCTTGAGGGAATATTTCAGATTCCTTGGAGGCTGAAATTCGGTGGTGTCAGAATGAGGTTAACTTTATACTCATTCTTCTTGAAAATTCGCAAGGATCTCAATGGTGAGATCAGATTCCTATTTTGAGTTGTAGATTTCTAGATTCCTTGTGGAGCAACATCTTTGAGGAATCTAGGGGGAATCTAAAAGATTCTGTAAGGTCTAGATTTTCACTTTGTCAGGATTCAACAAATTGACAGTCGATCCTACACCTCTCGATGACACGAGTTCAGCGGTGCAGTCAGATTTTCCATCTGAGCCTTGTGATTTTCAGCTTTTTTTCAAAGTGGAGTTGCAGGTGTCAGCATTCAATGTGTGAGCAGTTATTTTCATGATAACTGATGCCACGAGATTGATGGTACATCCATATCCAGTAGTTTATCAACCTCTTCTTCAGATAGCTCCAGGATGTGAGGTATAAGCAGTGTGATCCTATACTTCTTTGTCTCTTTTCTATGAGATGCATTATGCTGTATAGATCACTGTTGATGTTTGATGTGGGATATTGTTTTGTTCTTGATGTGAGATGTAATTTCTATCATGGATTTGTTTTATGTTTTTTGATATCCCTTTGATGCCTTGTTGGCGGAATACTCATTTTCACCATGAATGTTTGATTGAGATCCATTTTTTTTCCATGTTCAGTGGGATACTCATAGCCATCATCCAGGTGAAATTTTCATGATGATAGGAGTCCTTTTTGTGAATGAGATTTCCTGTAGTAGAACATCTCGAGAAGAGGTCCAACCACTCCTTCGTGAGGGCATTTTTCTTTTGTGACAAAGAAAATACCATCCATGTACATCATCTGGGTTGTGGCCCACACTCCCCATTAATGTATTAGGTTCAATGTACTAGGTAGATATTAAAGTAATAGCTAGGTTATTAATTATAATAATGAGCATAATTTAATATGCTCTCATTGTAATGGCTATAAACAGGCATCTTGTCTCCTAATGAAAGCCAATCTTTCATTTTCCATTCTTGTGTCTTTCATTCTGTCTTTTAGGGTTCTACATATTTTTTTAGTGCTGAGAGTTTTATTGGAGTTTTCCATTGGAAGGTGAGGCTCAACTTTGAGCCTCACATTTGAGCCTTGAGAAATTCCATTCTCCATACAGATCAAATGGTATCAGAGTAGGCTCGATCCTCTACCTGATCATTTTCATTTACTGTCCACAAATTTTCCTTTGCTACATAACCTTTTTGTTTTATTTTTACTTTGTAGCCATACACATATTTTCCTTTGCTGCAAATTTTTTTTTTTCATTAATCATTTTTGTTTGTTCCAACTCCATCCCACGCATTGCTATTCGTTCCTGCTCCAACCCACACATTGCACAATAACGTTGCTATAATTCCTATAACCCTAAATCCATGCTTTTATTTCATTTTCCTTTATTTCTTTTCCTTTTTTTCGTTTTTTTGGCTCCACCCAACAACCTGATCTACCCCCTCACGTTCAGGTTCCGGATGTGTGAACTAGAATCGTTGGTGTCAACATACCACAACATTAAGAGATCACATATCACATGAATCTTGTCTCTTTTTTTCTTCATTGTGGTGATTTCAAGGTTTGTTTGCTTCATTTCAAGTATTTCAATCTCTTTCTTGATCAATTACCTGAGGCTTCCATACCCAGAAACCTCCATTGCTAACATTAAATGTCATCCTCCTTCCACGTATTACCTACACACCTATCCTCTCGCTTTTCCCTAACTCCACGCCTTCCTCCTTTCCAACCATTGCCATTTCCATAACTCCACGCTTTTTCCAAATACCTATCACACATCTGCTCACTTTTACCTAACTCCACGCCTTCCTCCTTTCCAACCACTAACATTTCCCTAACTCCACGCTTTTTCCAAATACCTATCACTGCCATTCTTGCACATTTTTGGCAGTGAAGTCCCCTCCTCCTTCCACGCATTACCTACATGCCTCTTGCCACTACGCCTCTTCCCATTGTCTGCATTGTCTATTGCACACCTTTTAATATGTTATCTCTATGCATGAATCCTCCATTATGCTGCATGTGTCCTCCATTCTCTCCTCCAACACCCTCTACAACTCATGTCAGTCATATCCACCTTCCTTTTGTAGGTTTTCTTTGGTTCAAGAAGAGATGCAGAGGCTACATCCAGAGCCTTTACATTTGGAAGTTGTACGGTCACAAGGTTTTCTCTGAGAAGATTTACAGGCACAACATTTAAGTCATGAAGATGTACGTACAAAAGCTTTACTTCGGGAAGGTCTATCTACAGAACCTTTTTCCAGAGAAAATCTACATGCACCTTTGCTTCGAGAAGATTTACATGAAAATCCTTTACTTCATGAAGATTTGCATGCACATATTTTACTTCATGAGGATTTACGTAGTTAGCCTTTGTTTAGAGGAGATTCCTATGGTCAGTCCTTGATTAGGGATGATTTACGAGTACCGCCTTCACTTAGAGATGATTACTGTCATGTGAATATGCTGAGGAAGGATATTTTTTTAGAGCCACTGCTAAGATGTGATTCATGAGTTCGAGATGAAGATTTGTGATCTTATCCAATGCTTCAGGAAGACTTGCATTTACAACATTTACTAAGAAAAAATTCTCGAGTTCATAGTGAAGGTTTATTTCCAAGAGAAGATATGCATCCGAGTCCGTTTTCTAGAGAATATTTTCCTGCTCATCGACTGAATGCTTCAATGGGAACATTTGAATCAATTATCTATAGAAATCCTTCTATCTGTCATAGTCGTTCCTTGCCTATGAACTCATCTTTGTCATCACATGTGAGTTTGATGAGTTGTTCCGATCCTCTTTGTCCGGGACACTTAAGAAGCTCCTCTTTATTTGACAAGCCTTTCAACTTGGCATATATACATGCCCATTTTGTGATTTATACATCCTGGTTTTTGTCATTTATATTTTAGTTCCAGATCAATTGACATGTATTTTTTACCATTTCACCACCATCATTTCGGCATTAGCTTTTTGGCATCAACATTTCAGCATTCCCTTTTTTTAAGTCCAAGCTCAGCGTTGCTTTCATATTTTTGGTTTAAGTTTTACTTTGCCGCAGTATTATTTCAGTTCCATTTTTTCTATTTCCTGTAGCAGTACTCTACAAAAATTCACACCGTTTTGTTTGTAGAAGGTGCCTTCATGGGTTTCGAGGTCACTTCCAGCCTTTTTTATTAGTCCAAATCACACCCTTCTTGGGGTTTCATTATCAATACATTTGTCGGTGGAAACACAGGTCTCCTAGCCCCTTCGATACAAGAGGCACACAAATCTACTCCACCAAGAGAGGAGGTTCAAAGATCTAAAAGCATACAGATCTCTCCCTCTTTTTCAACAACAAAATCTAGAGCGGGTTCCTTTGGTGAGGAGGAATGGGCTTTATGGAGGCCCACACTCGCCATTAATGTATTAGGTTCTATGTAATAGGTAGACATTAAAGTAATAACTAGGTTATTAATTATAATAATGAGCATCATTTAATATGCTCTCATTTTAATGGCTATAAAAAGGCATCTTGTCTCCTAATGAAAACCAATATTTCGTTTTCCATTCTTGTGTCTTTCATTCTATCTTTTATGGTTTTTTTTTTGTTTTAGTGCTGAGAGTTTTATTGGATTTTTCCATTGGAAGGTGAGGCTCACCTTTGAGCCTTGATAAATTCCATTCCCCATTATAGATCATCATCACTCTTTCCAGCACTTAATGCAGCGACCTACACCATCTTGACACCGAGGCCCGGAGACGTAGTCCCTCGTGGAAAAACTCTATTATCAATCTCTTATGTTTCTAATTCTTGTTACGTTCCTCTTCTTTCCAACATACAGATATGTTCTTTTATGTTCATTAATGCTTTTATGCTATTCTAATACATCAGCCGAAGTAAAAGTTCTTGGTTTAAAGGGTATCAGAAATTTACCCGGATCATCGTTCCAGGCCTAAAGAAAAATATCATATATGTTGCAGTTTTGGAAGACTATATTTATTATGTGATCTTCAGCAAATGGAAAGAATTCCTAAGACACATAGACACATGATAGGAGAAAAAAATCGGGGTTCATGTGAAGAACGTGTATAAGCTAGATGTGGAATATTGTGATGCATTAAGCAGTAGGATAGATAAAGTGAAAAGCCACGATGTCTATCAAATTTGGTACATAATACTTGGCCATATACATCATGTCATTGTTTAGTCAATTTAATTTGTTAAATTTCTATTATAAATTATTGATCGGAATTATTAATCTTACAAAGTGCAGGTGCACTATATATGCTAGAAGCCTTTTCTTTCTTAATTTGTTGTGTTGATTTTGTATGTTTTTTTGGATTTTTCATTTAAATTTAGTGTTCAAATGAAATTGAGAAACTAAGAAATGATGAAGTCTAAATTTAACTATCAAAACTCTAATGAGAATTCTATTTTTAATTGATCTAAAGGTTCAAGGTAACTAGAAACAAGAAGAGATTTTAATATTTTTGTAGGTTTTGTAGTTTTTATGAGAAGGCAAGAAAGAAAATACACTTAAAGAAGAATTTTAATGCTTGAAAAATAAAACTAAGAAGGAAGAAAATGAAATGTTTAATATTAATCTAAGAAAGGAATTTAATCTATAGATTACTCTTAAAGAAGATATTCTAATGACTGAAATATAAAGCTTAGAAGAAGGAAGAAAAAAAATGTTTATCTAAGAAATAAAATTGATCTATGTTAAATTTATATTGCATGAAAAGAAATCAATATAGGTGATAAATCTTAACTATGTCAGACTAATCTATGTCGACAAATATGATAAGGTTATCTCTAAAACATCTATCTAAATTACTTCTAAATTTATTTAATTAAGGAGCAAAGCATATAATTAAATCATCTTTTAATCTAAACAAAACATTAATCCTCTATATCTAACTCTAGCTAAATATATATCAAAACTATATTTTATCTACCAAATTAAATATCTATCTAAATTAATCCTATGAAAACAGAGTATCTATTTGAATTAACTCTAATTCTGTTTAATGATGAAAAAAATCATCTATTTTAATCTAAGTTCTACAAATATAAATATCAAACCAAAAATACTAAATCTAAGTAAATATTATTAGTAGGTGAAAATGCCTCATTTTAAACCCCTTTCCTACCTTAAAATCACGATCATAAACCTTTGTTTATCCTCATAAACTTATGTATACCTGCACTAGTCCAAGAATCTTGTCCTATCCCTGCACTAGTTTATATTTCATACTTAAGGTTTAGTAAATACTTAATTAATCATTTTTAAATGGATTTTATGCCTTTTATATTCTTGCAACTAATATTTCTCTTCCTAAAGTATTTTGATAAATGAATGTATTAATCTCGAATCAGCATGGCCTAGTGCAAGAAGATTCATGCACCGTTGGCAGCCGACTTCTCCTAGACTTATGCAAAAAATTGTTACCTAATGTGGGTTCATCGTTCCAGCTCGACCCATTCAGTCGCAGTCATCTCGAGTGGAAATCAGAGCAGAGGATAATCAAGGATACGACTAAATATTAGATCGTCGACCAATGAATAATTAGCATTTTATTATAGTCGATGGTTTATTTCGTAACACTGGTTATTATTTCATTCAATCCGAAAGGCTGGAATTAGAATAACATTATGTAATTTTGTTATGGCCGAGGCCAAAAGGGTTGTATAAATCTAGATATTAGATAGTAAATAAAGGAGTGATAACCATGCTACTGTAACTCTGGAAAATTTGTAAATTTGTGTTGTCGCCCTTGTTCTGGGCTGGACTGTACCTATCATGTATTTTTTCTAAATCGAATTAATACAAGGAGCTACACCATGTTGTTTACATCTTGCATTTTGATCTGTTATTGATGTATCTTTGAGCAATGAAGTTTTACGTTTCCTAAATGGGAAACGAGTTGGTTGGCTAAGGCACAGCCAACCTAGCTCGTTTACCCTCTCATGCTTTCATCTAGTTAAAGGTGTGCGTGTTGATTTTATTTATGCAAAGTGTGAATTGAATTTGTATTTCATTTCTTGATAAGAATTCTGATTTCATTTCCTTAACATCCAAGTGTGACGGATCCATGGTGTGCTTAATTAGAGTTCTATTTATTTTCAGTCATTTTCCTTTCCACGAATCATAATTGATTTCTTCCTGGAGTAGTGCAAGCACATTCCTGCACTAGTGTGATTATAATTTCTACAAATTATTCTTTCAGTTCATCACAACAACATTGCAAGAGTTCGATTTAGCAAGAGTTCGATTTATTTCCACAAGTGAATGTTCATTAGTAAATAAGAGTCTTTTCAATATTAAGAGTTAAATCTTAGGAATTAAAATATATCTGGTTAACTGATGAAAAAATTGTGTTACCTTACATCGATCTGTGCCTGCACTTCATATTTCTAAAAATAATGAATTAAAAACATAAATCTGAACAATCAAAAGGAAGCCCTCTGAGTCTACAAAGATTAGAGGCAGATCCAATATATGTAAGTAAATATCGCCGAGATAAAAGCTTGTTGTCATGCTTGATTTATTTATTTCATTGCATTGAAGAAAGCGTGCTTTAAAGTTTGGAGTTTTGTTTTATTCCAAAGTTATTTTTTACTAAAAGATCCAGTTTGGTTGAAGCATTCTTTTACGTGTGCAAGTTATTTCAGAATTCCAATTTTCTCTTTGAAAATATCTTTCATAGATTAACACACTCTTTATTTTCTCGAAATTAATTGGAAACTTGGTGCAGGAATCTCTGTTCTGGTACAAGAACCAATATCATGTTACAGGAAGAGAGTGCTCAAAGACAAAAGCTTTGAGCCCCCTTCAAAAAGACATAAATCTCCAGTGCAGGTAAAAATATACTTCTCGCACCTAAGTACTATACATGTACTAGTGCAAGAAGATTGCATGAGTACATGAATAACAACTTGGTGTAGGAAGGAAAATCCTTAAGGAGGTAGATCTTTCCAAGGGCCCACTTGTGAACCTGCTAGTACCCATACTGGAGATAAACATAGAATTTCATTTCAGCAATCAAATTTGTTGATAGAAAGTGTGAAAGTTCCTTTATTTTATTTCTTTGCAAAGTAATTTCTTTCCCTTTCTAACACCAGAAATTCCTTGGTGTAAATTGTTGTGTGATCTTTATTTTCAATTCTGTAAGATATTGATTTGAGAAGTAGGAATATATAGGAAAATTTCACACCACTTCTTTCATTTCCCATGCTTCATCTCTACGTTTATGGACACCGGGTTGAAAATTAAGTGTTGAAAGGAGTTTGCTAAACTGCTATTCTCGCACCCAATACTTTGGTGCCGTTTCCAGGGAGGAAATTTGAATTGGTATGAATTTTCCATTTTTTTTTGCAATACGGGTAAGTCTACTATTATTATTTTTGTAGTGTGCTTCTATTGATTGAAGGAATTTATAGGTGTTGAGTTACTTTTAATTGCAACATTTTATTGAATTTTTGTTTTGTCATTTTTAAAAATGAATGCCTAAAAGAGGTAGGGGTCCGAAGCCCACTAAGGGCCTAGGAAATATTGGTAAATCTGAAAAAAATTATCATATTAGGCCACCTTTTGTAGGCAGAAAGTCCAAACAAACCGAGACTCATTACGTAGGAATTGTCCACTTGGACTCAGGCAACAGTAGTCCAAGAGTGACACAACCCATGAAGGGAAATAAGGAGACTATTAGAACCCATAGTCAACCTTCTCAGCTTCTTGAGAGCAGTTCGATTAGAGGAACAAAAATGGTATATCACGAGGACCATGCCGAGGGAACTGGTGAAAATTAGGTAAATGAGTAACAATCCACTTTTGGCTTCCCAATTGTTGATCCTAATGTAATTGTGAAAATTAAGAATATACCACCATCAACTCTTCCTCATTTCTATGGTAAGGTACATGAAGACCCAGACTCTTTTCTATTTGAGTTTGATATTTTGTGTAGGAGCTATGATTATTCATATGATGCTCAGAAATTAAATTTGTTTCCCGCAACTCTCAAGGATGCAGCATTGCGCTAGTTCATGGGACTAAGGGGAAACACTATAGCTTCTTGGGAACAAATGAAAAGAGTTTTCTTGTGAAAGTATCAGGAATATTGTAAAACTAGAGATATTCAAGATGAAATATTTACTATTGTGAAAAATGATGATGAGACCCTAGAGGACTACTTAGAGAGATTCATGTATATCCTTCAAAGGTCAAAGCACAAATTTGATCTGAGTACCATTAGGACCTTGTTCTTACGTGGACTTACTAATGATGCTAGGAATAATTTAAATCAGTTAGGACAAGGAGATATTTCCTAGAAACCTTTTGATCAAATATGTTACTTGTGCATGAAATTCTCAAGGAACCAATATAGATCCGATAAAGGAATTCGAAATAGAAATAAGAAAACCAAATCTACTGATGCTATGATCATTGGATTGGAGAAAAAAATTGATAATATGAAAATTGAAATAATGAATACCATAGAAAACAAATAGAAACATTGAACTTTCAACAAAAACTTGTAGAGGAACAAGAGTCATTATCTATTTTTTGTCCAAAATGTAGAAAAAAACATATTTTAAGAGAATGTCCTCTTGATGTTAAAGGAACTAATAAATGTGAAATTTATGTAGAGAACCATTCCATGGAGAAATTTCCTTCCATACCTAGGTTGAAAGTTGTATTTGATGGAGGAAAACTTGAAGCCGAATCATTGCATGCTATGGGAGTATGAAGAAACTGACCTCAGGTAAGTGCAGGTATGGCTCCTAAACTTCCACCACATTTTTTTGGTTATAATTCACATCCATATTCCTATCCTAACATTGGTCACCCTAAAAATTGGCAGAATGGGAACCAATATCAATATGGAAAACCCTCCTAATCTTGGCAACAAGGATGTAGAGAGAAAAACCATACACAACATTCCTATCCTGCACCGATGAAATCATACCCACCAATATATGCACCTTACCAAATGCCACAACCATAATTTCCCTAGCTGAGTCAACCTATGCCACTATTACCTTTACCTCCACCATTTTGACCTCCTCATCTGCCTGCCCAACCCATACCAAATCCCAATAACAAAGCGGTACAAATGATCCATTCTATGAATCCTCTTTTTCCTTCCAGATATTAGTCTATGCCAGTTGGAGTCAATGATCTCCAATTGAGATGGGGGAAGATAGTAACTTCATAAAATTAGAAGCAGCCTATAGTGATTATCAAATAGAAAGCTGAGGAGGAAACTCCTGATCATTCTATGAGAGATGTCACCATTTAGCCAATCCCCGTACCTTGAGAGCCTTTGCCATCCTCTTCCAACCAGCCTCCCTATCCAGGGAGACCAGTTGTGGAGAGGACTGACCCCATTCCCGAGTTTAGTTTGGCTTCTGAGATTAGGAATCTTTTTATAAAGGTGCCTTTTCTCCAGGCTATCAAAGAAATCCCCATATGCACAAAATTCATTAGGGATCTCTATCTCAAGAAGCCAGGAAGGAGAAGATTGGAACCCCAAACTGTTCTATTTGTTGGAAAAGTAGCAGAGTTAATGACGAAATGTATACCCATGGAAAAATACACTAACCCTGGAAACCCTGTTCTCTTTGTTCAGATAGGTGATGTGCTTGTCTCTAATGTGTTTATAAACCTGCGGGAAGCCATTAATGTTATGACCAAGAAAACCATGGATCAACTTGGATTGGTCCATATTCGTCATACTCCCACTGTGCTTGAATTGGCATACATATCTAAAAGAAATTCAGAAGGGGTGTTGGATGATGTGAGCATCTCATTAGATAAATGGGAATATCCCACAGTCTTCATTGTGCTTCAGCCAAAGAATCCTGTGGGAGGACATCCATTGATCTTGGGACGACCATGGCTTGCTACCACCGATTCCTACATTGGATGTCGTTTTGGTGACATGTATATTTCCCATGTATATTATAGGAATAAGGTCACCTTATACCCACCTGCTAGATCCATTCAGGAGCTCCTAGAAATCTTATGGCTAGATTATAGTAATGATGAGGAGAATAAGTCAATCTCCATGTTACATCATTATGCTAAGTCCTCACAGGAGAGTGAGATACATGACTTCCTGAACAATCAAGACACCATGCCTAATTTGAAGTCATTGAGCCAAATTTTTAGTCTTGATTTTGAGGAGAGCCACAATTCTCAAACTCCCTTGTCACCATCTATATCAATGCTAGTGTGTACTCTTGAGCCCGATACCACTTTTTTTTAGATTAGTCTAGAAAAATCTTTGCATATTAGTTCATACTTGGATTCATCCCAACAAGAGAACCTTGTGAATTTGTTGTGAAACCATCTTGATTCCTTTGCATGGGGTTATGAAGATATGAAAGGCATCCCTCCTAAAACCTGTACTCATCATATTTATATTCAGGATGGAGCTCGACCTGTTCGACAACCCCAAAGGCACATGAACCTAGCTCTAAGAGGTGTTGTAAAAGAAGAGTTGCAAAAACTCTTGAATGTTGATTTTATCTATCCTATTTCCGACAGCCAGTGGGTCTCCCCATTAGGGTTAGTCCCAAAAAAATATGGGATATGGTGCATTTTCATTGATTATAGAGAATGAAACAAAGCTACTCTTAAGGATTACTTCCCCCTTCCTTTAATCGATTAGGTTGATACCCTTGCTAGTAAGAAGTACTCCTCTTTTCTAGATGGATTTAGTGGTTATAACCAGATACAAATTGCATCCGAGGATCAAGACAAAACCACATTTACATGTCCATGGGGTACATTTGTGTGCCGAGTGCTTCCCTTTGGGCTATGTAATGCCCGAAATACCTTTCAAAGGGCAGTATTGGCCATTTTTTCTGACCTTGAGTGTGTATAAATCTATATGAAGGAATTCTCTATGTTTTGTGAAAACATAAAAAGTGCATATTAATGGGAAAAGCAGGTGTATTTTTTGGCCATCTCATTTTTGACAAAGGTATCCAGGTTTACCCCACAAAGGTAGAAATTATTTTGAGTCTTTCTGCACCCAAAACTCAAAGGGAAGTGAGAGGTTTCCTAGGAAATGCAGACTACTATAGGAGATTCATTGAGAAATTCTCTAGGATAGCTACCCCCCCTCTTCCATATTTTAGCTAAGGATATTGAGTTTTATTGGTCCACAGCTTGCCAATAATCATTCGAGACATTGAAGGAAAAACTAGTACAGGCACCAGTTTTGAGAGGACCAAAATGGTCCCTGCCGTTTCACATTTCCTTTGATGCGTCGGATAATTCCATTGGTGCAGCTTTAGGACAGGAGGAAGACAAACAATTCTATGTTATCTACTTCATCAGTAAAAAAATTTCACCCATTGAATTAAACTACACAATTACTGAGAAAGTGTTTTTAGCTGTAATTTTTCATATTAATAAATTCAAGCACTACATTACATGGTATGAAGTTTGTGTGCATACTGATCATTCCACAGTAAAATATTTGATAAATAAACCATTAAATAGTGGTAGAGTGACTAGGTGGTTATTATTATTATAGGAATTTAATATTACTATTGTTGATATACCAAGAAAATCTAATATAGTAGCAGATTATCTTTCAAGATTAAATAATCCTGGTGATATAATTCCTGTTGTTGATGATTTTCCTGACGAACATATTTTTTTTGTGTCAATGGAATGTTATGGGAAAAGCTACCCTAAGGCCTTGGGTTGAGGGACCTAACAGAGCAAATGTCATGTCATCACAAGAAGGACTCTAATTACCAATTTTAATGCTTTAAACTAGAAAATGAGGATTGTGCACCTTACCCGTTTATCCTTTGTTTGAGGTCGATCCCATAGGGTGAAAACCCTCTGCTACTCCTTGTGCTCCAAAACCTAAAAATCAGTTAAGAACAAGCACAAAAACAATTTGTACATCATATATTTCCTAGATGATAGCATATTAGCAGATATAATCTCATAAAGATATCATGAAATAAACTATTCAAGATTATTACACATGTATAAGAAACACATAACACATGAACATCAAGAACACGATGATACTTCTTTTATTGATAACATGTACATAAAATAGTGGATAAATCACCTGAGATTTTCCACAGCCTTGAGAAAAACCGTCCTGCGGATTCGTCCAGCACTAGCCTCACAAAGCTTTGTCCATAAATGGTGCACAACAGATGTCACATAGAATGAGGGTGATCATCACAAGGAAACAAGGGTTTCCTGAAAATTGGGAAGTGGAAGAGGCATAGGGGAAATATCAGACTTGATCAGGGCTATAACATGCTATAATATCAATAATATTCGCTCTCCCTTCCCTTAGGCCATTCCCTTCAGATGTATTTATACTTCCTCAAATTGGTTTTTTTCAGTTGGGGAACAGTTAGGCCACATGCTAGGGTAGTTAAGTTACAGGAAAAAACCATAAACCCTGCCTCAAAAATAGGGAAATTAAG
This sequence comes from Pinus albicaulis, assembly GCA_034641835.2. NCBI lineage: Eukaryota > Viridiplantae > Streptophyta > Pinopsida > Pinales > Pinaceae > Pinus > Pinus albicaulis. The sequence goes on from CM076582.1 coordinate 713,865,266, forward strand.
TATTTTTTAATATTTTAAATAGCATACACAGGTCATCTATGGATGGACTCACGTGTGCACATGGAAAAAACTGGGCAGAGTTGCGTATGGATTTTACAATATTCTTTTTTGAGAAATGTGACAAGTTTGAATGGAAAGGCTGCCTAAGGCGAATGCATAAGTCATCAAACATATAGAGGTGATAAATGATGCTATAACAGATTCCCCCTAATATATGAGATCAGAAGGGGTACATGATGGCCAAAATGTATTATGTGCATAAAAAGAACCTTGCATGGACTTCACCAGATTTCAACCTACCAAAAAACCAGTGATGGAAATCAGAAAGATAGCTCATGTTTGAGGTGGGAATACCCATGCTCAATGAAAGAAAAACATGTCTGAATATCAAGTATAGAGCAGATCCAATATGTATACAAGTATAACTGAAATATAAAGTACATATTGAATCGTCTAATCACTGCCCAGAAATACAAGTCAAAATCATGTCCAATTATCACATATAAAAGACTGGTCAATGATGCTTCATAGATATTTGATCACTGAAGTCACAACTGAATATCCAAGTCCCAAATCATAAGTGGTGGAACAAATGGTACAACACACAACTCGAGTGCCAACATATAAGATGTTGTTGTGATAAAACTGCAACATATAAGGGTGGATGGTGTCACTCGCAGAAAACTAAATGAGCTGTAAAAGTGAAGAAAAACATGTTGATTCAAACCCGAGGTCTTCACCAATCACCATGGCACAATTCTACACAATGGGAATAAATGATCTGAGGTCAACCATATGAGAAATCGTTTGAGTACTAGTCATTGATGTATATTGTTAACAAATGTGAGACAACCCACCGATAATGATAATGAGTGTCAAGGTGCCCCAGTACAATCTAACAAGTGCAAATAAATGAGTTGAATTCGAACACTTGAGATAATCTACCAATAAGGAGATAATGATGTATTCTCACTGTCAATAGTGAAGGATTCTGCCACTAATGACTGCAAACCCTAAGGTATTGACAAAAGGACTCTAGACCTTATTCCCATAGCAATGAGTCAAAGTATATGGGAAAAGATCTGCTGGAAGGAAGGAATTAAGACATCCCACATCAGTCTAGAGCGAATGTAATCCTCAGGCAAATATTTGGAAGGAATCAGATGAATCAAAGTGAAGTAACCAACTTGAAGTATGTTTCCAGCATGCACAAAATGTAGCTAGCGCATGACAAAAATCCTCTGAACAAACCAATAATGAAAGCTGACAAATAGGCGAGATATACACTGATAGGGTCAAATGGAAATCAAGGTAATGCATGAGTCCCAGGTGTGATAATGTAAGCTGAAGTCAAACACAAGGGAAATCACTCAGTCAAATACCCATGATGTTGATCAAATGTTGAGCACAAGGTCACATATCAATGATGTAAATAGTGTCACAGTGCGGCTCTAGGTTTACTATCAGAGCAATATTTTGAAGTCGATAAGTGACAAACCCACTGGAAAGAAGTCAATGGAGGCCTTCTCAAACCAGCACGAGAAAAATACCAAATAGCTAATGTTATAGAATAAGATACTGACAGACTGGGATGGCCGACTGAAAAATGAGTCAAGATACACCACAAAAAGGTCGACTCAGGTTAACCTCCCTTGAACAAAAGCACGACTTATTTTTACTATGGCAACAAACGATAAGTCATAAACAAACCCTCCATATGATTGGAAGAGATAACCAATTGGGGGAGTATTGACTTGATAACAAGGTTATGGATTCTCCTAATTCAAAAACTAAAATTGTCCCAAATGGAGAAATTAATTAGCTTTTTTGTGCTTTGTTCAAGGGTGACACAACTGAAATTGTAGCTGCCATCAAGTATGGAAGTATTGTCCTGTTCCCACTCTTTTTCAAATATATATAGATATTTTTTTTATTTTTCATATTTTAAAGCCTGAAAAAGAATAAAATAATTCCTATAGTACAATGGATATAACGAGTGTCAGTAAATAGATGCACTAGTTCTTGGGATAGGAACAATCCTATGCTCAATGCAAGGTGGCAAAAATAGATAAGTGACACTCAAAGGGATGTTTCATCCATGGGTAAAGGTGTTAGGTTGCGGAGGCTAAGTGATTTCATGGTTAACTTGTGCAGAAAGACACGGTCAAAAGAGGGCTTAAAAATGAGTCCAAATGAAGTCGGCTAAAGGCAAAGATAAAGAAGTGGTCAATATGTAATGCAACAATACAACTTGACAACAAAATGGGAGCCTATAAGGTATATGGCCAAAATAAATATAGCGAAGAAGAAGAAGAATGAAGCTTCAATGCATAAGTCATGACAGGACTAAAGAGGACTCCTGAGCCTACATAGATTGCAGCATGGGTGACAAATGCTAGCGAGGAACTACCTAGGAATACCATGTAAAGGATGGCTCTACCCTCATATCATGATTTAAAAATCAGTGAGTGAAATTGGTTAAATAGTCATGATATGATGGGGTCAACCCTATGGCGAGTGATCAAAATGGAGGCTAGTATGTAGAAGTGGAATGCAAAGTGAATTCCCTAACCTATATGCCAGTTCAGAATAAAAAACAAGTCATGACAGGTCAGCGGTCATGGATGCGAAGAAAAATTGGAAATATCTCAAAATCACCAGAATGTACCTAAAAATACCTGTTCCCAACACTTACAAGCGAAAAGGTTAAACAACCTTTAACAAATTTGGAAAACAGACACAAATGAAATTTGCGAAATTTTTTCAAATTCTGGGAATAAATAAGCATTTTTTACTCACATTTGGTCATTTGTGCAGTTCAGAAGTGGAGAAAGAGGTTTGGAGCAAAAAAAAACCCTTCTTGTAAAAGGAGCAACCGACCACCAAATCGATCCAAACCAATCAGGTAAGCCTCATACTCAGTTTTTTTGTCAATTTTATTATCATTTCAAGAAAATTTTAGGATTTTTTACTGTAGGAGAATATAATTTTCTTGAAACCCTCTGCATATACATGTGTTCATCACGAGGAACTCACGTATAGATGCGACTATGTCTGAAATAAGTCATGTATGCGTCGAGTGGAATTCAAAAATTGATTTCTAATTGGCCAATTGATGAAATGGTTCAGGATGACTATCAGTTGGAGGGAAAGACAGCACAGTGCAATAGAAAATGAAGTCATGTAGGACCAACAATCATTGGATATCCTTCGAGGATGTGGATTGTTGAATTTTTTCAAAATGAAAAATACGAAAACTAACACTCGATTGATCGAGATGTTGGTTAATTATTGGGAACCAAATGAAGACTGCTTCATGATAGATCAAATGCCATTGAGGATTAAACTTGAAGACATCTATTTCATAACTGGAATTTCCAGGAGGGGAGAATCAGTTTATTTTCATGGTAAGCCCACAGGAGGGCTTAATGTAGATGACTATGTCTAGGTGTAATGTGTTGATGGTGCCAAGAAGGTGGGGACATAGATCCTGATCAAACACGTGTGAGACTTGTACATGAAAAATCCTTCTTTTCAGTATTGGTAGAGTTGCAGGGTCAACATCCCTTCACTAGGCCTCACGAACTCACATGAGTCTAACAGTATGTTGCTTGGCGAACCTCTATGATTGGTGCACAAACTTATTGGTAATTATGAAGAAACAATTGACTTTTATCTGGCATGCCAAAACAATTTTTTTTGGATATGGTACCATTCTGCTGACATTTTTCTTTGATAGAGTCCGAGGGTTTCGTCCCAAAATCATCTCAACCATTAGTAGCCCACCGGATTTGTGGATAGCCAGATGGGCAGACTCGATGAAGAGACTTGGGGGAAGTGAGGTTCCCCGAACTACATGGGATGATGAGTTCTTCTAGTGGTGGGGAGAATAGGTCATCTCAGTAGAGGACTATCCCTATGCTAGGATGGGTTTTAGAGCAGATCCTGATTTGGTTCTTCCACCCAGAGAAACAAGGAGTGAAATTGGTAAGATTGTACAATGATATTTTTTATTATGTGATTTTTTTTATTTTTCAAATTATATGAAAATTAAAAAAAAAATTATAGGACAATATGACTTACACAATTTTAATGATCATGATGCAGACATGGGATCGGTTAGGCCTAAGGGCTACCCAAGGCATAAGCACCATAGAGGAGAGGCGGATGATGCTGAAGACCTGGGAAGAACCCTCCATGCCATCCAGAGAAACTTGGAGAGTATGACTTGCCAAGTACCCATGGCAGCTATAGAGGATCTTCCTAAGGCTATCCAAAGGAGAGTGGTTGGAGTACCATGAGCCTGGGTGCAGTTATTCCACCGTGTAGCTACTGCCATTGTGTTCTTCCAAAACACATATGATGGGCAAGGCCCTCAGGGATAGATTTAGATTTGATCGGATGATTGTATTATTATTTTTTATGACAGACATGATTGGGCATAAGCCCTAATTTTGTAGAACATGATGGTCCAAATTTTGTATATTTTGAACACTCTAATATCTATATACATATATGATGTTATTTTCCCAAATGTATAATGATGAATGTTGTTTCTGATATTTTTAAAGTATTGAATGATTAATGTGCCATTCAATTCTTGATTAGCTAATAAGTCCGCTAACCAGCTATCAGATCGAAGAATGTGAATGAACGTAATAAATTGAAATGAACGTTGTAACAAACACACTCTAAAAAATAATCGATGCAAAAATGGGTCTTTGATAGGATAGGTGGTGTTTAATTGTGAAACCACCAGTTGTGAATCCAAGTAAAATACTAATGAATCAACACCAAGACTCTATGGTTTGAAAATACAGCAGATGCAACAAAAAAATATTTCTCACACAAACATAATTATTCCTTCAAATCAACATTTTATTCCATTGAAAACACTTCCAAGGAAACCGTCACATGCTACCCCAAAAAAATAGCATGCATGGATACCCAAAAACACTATAACTGAGCTTGTACAGCCTACTGAAAAACCCATAAACAGCAAAAAAATGTTGAAGAACCTATAGGATAGTCTGTATGTGTAATGTCCCCTTCCTTACCAATGGAGTTGGCAGACCCCTAGCCTATCAGTTTTTCCCATAGGCTACTGGGTTAGGGTTAGGAGAGCTTGGAGGAAACTAATCCAATAATCTAGCAATATTTGATGGTCAATTGAGATCTCATCCTCATCCCCACCACCATACTAACCGCCACTTTTGGCATCCCTTCTGGTCTCATCCTGGATGAAATAATCCCACATCATGCACTTTGGCAACCCCATATATGAATCCATCCCACTACTTGGGAAAAAAATCCAATGTCATCATGACCAACTAGTCCTCACAAATAGTCTCTCACACTACATCCAACTCATCTCTCATCCCTGTGATTTAGGTAAGGTATGATATCATTGTGTCACTCTAGGTCATCTTGGTATTTTTCAGTTTCTCAAGAAACACCATCTACCTGTTCTCATTGATACTCTGGTAAAGTTTTATCAAGGATTCCCACATATCATAGGCATATTTCTTCCCTGATACATGAGATATAATGTGGTCTTTGATAGCATCTAAAAGGATCTTCTTATCCTTCACATTCCACTTGTTGAATTCTGCCAACTGAACTGGATCAATAGGCATTTTTGTTGCACTCTCTACAATATCTCACACCTCCACATCCTCAAGAACTAAGACTATCCTCTCCTTCCATGGGCCAACATTTTTAGCCCCACTCAGTCTATCCTCCACCCTCAAACTAGTAGCCCTTTAAGTCTTGACCAAGAAAATTGATCAAGAAAATTTGAATCTTAGTTACATGTTACCAAACCATGTGGAATATTTGAAAACAATATGGGAGTTCCAGAATTTTTTTCATGTGGAAATGAAAAAACTAGAGTCAAATAGATGACAACTAGGTACAAAGATTGTAACCACTGGAGATAACACATGGCCTTTGCCTTTAAATCTTAAGAGAATCATCTGTAATAGGAAAAATACATTCAAAATTGATATGAGAAAACTATCATATGTGAATCCCATGGATATTGTACAAGCAATTGATAGGCTTCAGGAAATACTTAAGGTTGTTCCCGGTGATGACCCCATGAGTATTGAAGCACAGAATAATGCCACTCTGTTTTTAAACATTCTTCTTCGAAGTACATTTGATAGTAAGTGTGTGCTGAAGGAGTACCACCTTACAAGGGAAACATTTGAATGGGTAATTGGTGAGATAGAATCTCATTCTCTGTAGTCCTTAGTTGCTCCAAGTGAGATGATTTTTTTTGCTGCAGCGCAATCCATTGGTGAACCAGCTACTCAGATGACACTTAATACTTTCCATTATGTTGGTTTTAGTGCAAAAAATGTTACTCTCGGTGTCCCCAGGTTGAGGGAAATCATAAATTTGGCAAAGAATATTAAAAATCCATCATTATTTGTGTACCTAAAATATAAGTTTAACATGACAAAGGAAAGGGCCAAAAATGTGCAGTGTGCTTTAGAGTACACAACCTTGAGAAGTGTTACAGAGGCTAGTGAAGTGTGGTATGATCCAGATCCAATGAGTACTATAATTGAGGAGTATGTTGAATTTGTAAAATCCTATTATGAAATTCGAGGTGAGGATATTGTACCAGAAAATATATCTCCATGGTTGCTCTGTATAAAATTGAACGGAGAGATGATGGTTGATAAAAAACTGAGTATGGAAGACATTAGGGAAACGATTAAAATTGAGTTTGATGATGATTTGAGATGCATTTTTAATTATGATAATATAGAAAAAATTATTCTACATTTACGTATTATGGATGAAGAGGGTCCTAAAGGAGAGGTACGAAATGAAAAATTCTAAAGATGATGTGTTTTTGAAAAAAAATGAAAGTAACATGCTTACAGAAATGGCTCTAAGGGGAATTCAAAATATGAATAAGTGTTTATCAAGTCTCAAAAAATCAACAAGTTTGACGAGAATGATGGATTCCAGACTGAGACAGAATGGATGTTAGACACAAAAGGTGTCAATATGTTAGTTGTGATGTTCCATGAAGATGTGGATGCTACTATGACAACTAGTAATCACTTTATTGACATTGTTGGCGTTCTTGGAATTGAGGCTATGAGGAAGGCTCTTCTGGATGAGCTTCGAGTTGTGATATATTTTGATTGGTCATATGTGAACCATAGGAATATATCCATTCTATGTGACACAATGACATATCAAGGTCAGTTGATGGATATTACTCGACATGGTATCAATCGTAATGACACAGGAGCAATGATGAAATTTTCATTTGAAGCGACTATGGATATCCTTTTGGATGTTGTTGCATTTGCTGAAGAAGACCCTCTCATCGGTGTTACAAAAAACATCATGCTTGGCCATTTGGCTCCTATTGGTACTGGTAATTCTACCTCGTATTTTAATGAAAATATGTTGCAACATGAAATTGCACTCCAACTACCTACTATATGGAAGGTTTATACTTTAGCATGTCACCAACTCGGTCTCCTATTACAAGGACACCATACCATGATGCCATGATGCCACCAAATTATTTTCTTAGTCCCAAACTAAAATTTGATGGGGACATGATTCTAGCATCATTCTTCCAGCACGTAGTCGAAATAGGAAAAATGCATGCTGCCAAGTCAAAATATGATGCAAACCACCCAAATGGTACTAAAACCTTACATGCTCTAAAATATTAAACTATGATTGTAAAAATATGTTATTTATTCACATGAAACTTAAATTCATGAACTATTGTATATTTCAATATATTAATAGTATTAAAAAAAAATGTTTCAATGTTTAAAAACACGTTCAAACTTACAATCAAATAGAGGAAAAAACACATACATAAAACCATATAATAATCATGAAAAAGCTTCATCTTGAATTATGAACTGTAAAGGAACTTGCAAAATGTGACACTACGAACTTGGTCAAGCGCACAAGAAAAAATATCCTAGACACGACCCTGGTTGACAAGTTGTATTGCTTATGATGCAAGAGGATTTGTACCTACGCTGCCAAGTCATTCAAAATCCATAATTATCTATATAATAAATACAAGTAATATTTTTAGTATTTTTTACTCTAAGATGCATTCTTATGATAATGTTAGAACATATGTTGACAATGTCAAAACATACCTGAATAAGCTCCTCTTCATTTCAAGAACAATTTATTGGAGTCGTCTGAACTTGGAACAAGCCTCCCACACTCTGAAAGAGTAGCAACTAAGTCAACATTGACTTTTATGCTGCTACATTGGATCGAGGGAGGTTTTCTCCAAGATTAAATTACTCTAATAAATTATTCTATACTAAACAGGGCCAACCACGTGAAGGTGGAAGCTCTTATGCCTGCCCCCCCCGCCCCCTCACATCACTCTCAATTCCCCAATACCCAATCTGTATTTCATTTTTTACTTTCATGAGCACAAAAAAAAATATTCAATAAATAATTAAAAATCAATGCAAAAAAAAGTAAGCAAGAAAAAATTGAAAGTGTATGGCATAAAAATAGTATGATAAATGAATTTTAATATAATGCAAAAAAGGTTCCAAGTATGGTATGTCATTCATCATCTGTCTTATAATAATACAATATTTTACATTATCAAATTTTCTTTTTTTTCTTCCTATTTCTAAAGCTCCTAACTACATAATCAACATCATTGTTCTATACCTTTGTTTTGTGTCTTTCCTGCATAGCTGACCTAGCTAGGTACTCATGATGTTTGTTCTCATGCATTGATGGGGCATCGCCTAAAAAAACAAATAATATTGAATTTAAATTTATAGTTTTTAAATATCATTGAAGTATTTCGGTAATATTAATAAAAAAAAAATGCAAGACATTATTTACCTAGGGCACCAGTTTTCACTGTTGGAATTGTTGCCTTGTGTTCCTCTCTTGTGGTAGGATGCTCAAGTACAACATTCTCTGTCATTTAAATAAAAAATGGTATAAGGACACAATCCTCAATGTATAATTAGAAAAAATTATAAGTAGAAATTAATTACCATCATGGGCCTCACTGATAGCAGCATTGTCGGCATGGTCCCCATTGGAATGATCAGGTTTCACGTGAGGACCATGTTCTGGCAATATTTCACTCTCAACGCACTACTCTACAACTGGGTTATTTGGCTCGTTGAAAGTGTTGCTCCCCTAATTTAAACAAAGTTTGTTAGAAATTAAATTTATGGACAAAAACAAACATATTGAAAGTTTAACATTTTACCTTATCAAGAATTATGTATCTGTGGACATGTCACAATATTTTATGACGTTCAAATACAACTTGATAGTCAGAAAAGAAATTCATCTCTCTGTCTTCCTTTGTGGTTTCTATTCAAAAGTCATCACCCTACATTTCATATGATTGTGTATTTTTAATGTTCTTTGATGGGATTACAAAAATGTTGGAAGGTGATACAATTAATAAGATGTTTATCTACTTACAATTCTTGCAGCTAATTTCGAGAAGCCGCCCTAACCTAGCTTGTGCTGGCCTATTTTTCAATCCTAGCTTTGGTTTCCTTCGAGGTTTCAAGCAACCTATCATCAAAATCTTGAATTCAGTTATGTAGCACACTTTTATTTTAGACATAGCGAAAATTAAAGTTGTAATTTGCCTTGTGGGTCCAATTAGCATTTTTCCTTATTTCTTGGTCTTTTTCTCTTTTCCATCATCGATGAGTGCTCTCCACTCCCTCTCTATAATTATGAGAGGACGCCCATATCTAGAGTTAATTTGCAAGTGCATCCTATAGGTGTCTCACGTATATTTTAGATATTTGCCAACTGCTCGGGCGACCACTGTTCTATCAAATGTGCCCACCCGAGAAAGGCCTTCTATATAATCTATAAGTTCTTTTTTCATGTTTGAATTCTAGGAATTAAACCTTTTTCTTATGGTTGGGCCAAAAATTACCAACGCCTTGATCTCCAAGACCATATAGAAATCATTGTTTCCTACACATAAAAGATATTATCATTAATTTAAAAATAATATCATGATCAAATATATTTTAGATGGAGTACATGAAACCGTTAAAATATTAAAACTTTCCTGGGAGTTTTACTTTCTTTATAGGAACACCTTCATTGTTCACAAAAAATGTGCCTGGAATGGTCCCCGTTGAGGTTACATGTGTAGGTCTAGGAAATGCAATCATAAAGTTATCCATATCACCCTCATCGCTACCACCACATTCAGTGGTTGGCTATGTGTCTTATTGGGGGTGGGTTTATTTTCTACTACCTAAAGGAATACGAGGTGTACGAGGGGGTTCTTTGAGAATATTTTGCCTTTGTGTCCCACTACCACCAACACTGGGCACAACAGGTTGTAGAAAATGCTACATAAGAAATAATTTTTTTGTTAGTTTAGTTAATGTAAAAGTTATAAATCAACCTATCACAATTGATCTTATGCATAACAATAAAAATATCCTTTTGATTTTTTTTTATTACTTCATATGTCTGAAGCGGGGTCATTACTTATAGTATCATTTCTTCTAATTTAGGTGTTTGAGGCACAATGTCTACCAAACGCTCAAGTTCCTTGTTTGCGTTTGAATACAAACGCAAACAAATATTCAAATGGACTTGGGGTTGAATACAAATCTTCCTTTTTGAGGGAATCATGACATGCACCATGGCTAGGCATCTGCATATTTAAATAAAATTAGCATTATTTCAATTATGTAAACAATTAAAATACCTGAAGATAGAGCAAGGTTGGCAATTTACATGTTCTTCTACTGGCCCCTTTCCGCGATCATCATTCCACATTATAAAATAATAAGAACCATGAAATATCTATAAACAAATTGTTAAAGATAAAGAAACTAATATGAAAGTGAAATTGTTATTTGTTTACCTGCCCTGAGGTTGTTCTTGTGCCACGATCAGTATGCCACATTGCAATACAATTAGAAATGTGAAAACTTGAAAACAATATCTAACTTGAAACCACAAAATGAAAATTGAAATAATTTCTAAAATTTACCTTTCTAGTACATACACTTTTTGCATTAAAGAGTTCAAATTTACCATCAAATGACATTCGAGTTTAAAGAGAATAAACAATAAATCAGAAATATTAAGACAATGTCTTCTCTAAGTTTTCATATTAGCATACAACATAGAAAGTTAGAGGTGCATTTATAAGGAGGGGAATCCAATATGGTGACCCCTTAGCTCCACTATGTATGATTCTTAAAGTACCCAACGTGTAATAGATGATAGTAGAATCTCCGAAGAGAGGGATTGAAAGATCTGTGCACATGTGCCTCACAGTTTTCTAAGGCATCTCTTTGCATCTACGATATGGTAGGGGTAGGCCATATCCTTAACATGAGCATATCATGGGATAGGTCCTTTATTGAATCCTACCTTAAAATTTGGTTTCGGGGATATAATTCATACAAATCATTTTCGTTCTATGTGATATGGGGCATATGGAGAGTGAGAAACACAACTGTCATATGGGGATATGGAAAGTGACAAATGTTGTTCTCTTTGACCGTACTATTAAAGATGCAAGGAGAACATCCATTAAGGTTGTGGAATTATTTAAAGAGAGTTCCTATTAAGGAGAAGATGACAAAGAGAAACATGTCTAAATTTTTGAGGCCTGGAAACTACTTTTCTTTCAAATGGTTCAGTGGCAAAGGATCCAACTCAAGAGCTGAGCTCCTTTCTCTATGGGGTGTCCTATTTTGTTCCAGATAGATGGAAATATCGTAGATTATTTTCTATAGTGATTCAAAAGTGATTGTTGAGTGGGAAAACTAGAGACATGCTTTAGAGGCTCCACCACAGGTGAATTGGATGGAAGGTACCAGGTCATTGATGATGTCCTTTAATAGATTATCTATCTCACACATCTTTAGGGAACAAAATTATTTGGCTGATCAACTTTCAAAAGATGGTTGTAGCGAGTTGCCGATTTTGATCAGATACTCTATTTTTTAGAATGAAATGTTTCAGAGATGGGGGATTATCATAATCTGAAGTGTTTCACCAGATTTTAGTGTCTTTTTTATGCTTATTATGTATTTTTTCCTCTGTTTCATATGATTTTTTATGTATTTTAGTTTCCCATGATGTTATACAGATATAGTAAATACAGAAGGCTCATTTTAATAGAGATGTGGAATGATGCTACTGGGGGTTCCAGTTTTTTTTGTGTTTTTCTCAAGTTTCCAAAAGAAGCTGTGTACAAATGTAAAATTTCTCATTTTCATAATGAAAATAAGTATGTGTTTTTATTTCCTAAAAAAAATGACTTTTTATGTGCTAGAATCTATGGACATTTTCCAATCTCCTTTTTTCTAATAACAGTTAGCAAGAATCAATTAAAAAAAAAGTTCTTTTCCTCCTTTGTGTAGAAAGGGCTTTTACGAGTTGGATTCGTGAGAGGAGATCACATTGCTTGGTAGTAATGGTTTTTTTTGGCCTTTGTTACTTTTCTAGCTACAAATAGAAAAAAATAGAGGGATTCTTTGAAGGTGAGAATCCTTGGGAAAATGGTGTTGACATGAAGTATATGTGATTCTCCAACAACATAGGTTCACCATGTGGAATTGGTTGTTGCATCTCACTAGTGTTGAAAACTTCAAAAAATTGCAATGAAGCATGTTCCTATAAATGAGAAAGAACGTGAACCCACTATAAACGAGGTTGTATTGGCTTATGAAATTATTTGTATTAGCATATGCAAGAGAAGTGTCAGACGAGATGGAAGTGAAATAGGTGTGGAGATTGTTGCAAGAGGGAGAACCCATGTAAAATGGCTTGAAACCTCTTCAGCGTAAACCTGCAGATGTTGGAGCCTTTTTGCAAGGTTTGGAACATACCCACTATGTTTTCCATCATTATGGTCTAAAATTTTTGTTGTTGTTAGAGGGTTTCCATGAAGCCACTACCAATCTGCTCAGAGTTGAATAGGAGGAATAGTGAACATAGATAGAAACACAAAACGGGGCTCAAGAAGTGTTGGATGTTATAATTAGTTATTTTTCAATGTAGTAGAGAACTAAATTAGTGGATCAGCTAGTTATTTTCATCGAAGGTAATGTTGGCTCGAGGGGTCCTGACCCAGGTTCGGAGTGCAAGGTTTGCAAACAAACCCCTATACGACTGGCCCTTCCAGCAATGACCTACTTGCACAAGTCAAAGTCTCACCCCAAGTAGTATGGGTGGGTGCTGGAACTAGGTTTCCACACCCTGATAAAGGATAGGTAAGGCAAGCAGAGCTGCGCTAGACCCTGTGATTCCAAGATTACCTTGTCTTGCGCAGGGTTAATTAGGTCTCTATTTGCATCCATGTGCGCTAGATCTATAATTATATGATTTTATGATAGTAGCACAGTATTTCATAAATAGAACATAACATATCCAGACACAGAAAACACACTTACATAGATCTTCGCAACTTAAATACAAAAAATGCACAATACAGTAATTACCAATGATTCACACAAAGAATACTCACAGATTAAGTTCTCTATCAACCTTTCTTATTCATTCATTCATCATCTCTTCTGTACAATTCCCTTCCCACCCTGCGCACACAGTAGCAGGGTCCGCACACAGCTGGACTTAGATCTCTGCGCACACAGCCAGCAAGAGTCCCTTCCCCAAAACCCAAACAGATAGCTTAAACCAAAATTCGCATCAATAGCTCTTCATTTCCTACGTCCTTATAATACAAAATGTTCCTCTATTTATAATAATCTAGCCTAGACTTTCCTATGGTCCAAAAACTATGGTTTTCGGACCCCTGGTTTACCCTTTTACCCATTAAAATTGTTTTGAGGCTTTGACCCACCCCAAAACCCCTGCGCTAGACTAAATTTAATCAAAGGTATTCAAAATGGACCAGTTTCTCAGCTTGTAGGAAACCTTGTTCCAACAGTCCCCCAACACAATCTTGTGACTTGTCCTAAGTCACTACGGTGGTGTGGCCTCGATTTGTGCACGCAGGGTATCAAGAGCGCGGGAGAGCAGAGGGAGCACTTCCTAACTCTGGACAGCAGCTCGTTGTGCAATGTTGAAAAGTGTCAAGGAGGCAGGGCCATCTGGAGCCATTGTAACCTGTTCTAACATCCGGTAGAGGCGCGCAATGGTGGTATGAGCATCCTAGGAGATATAGAGGGTGGTGTCCCCCCATGGTTTCAACCATTTCCTAATGACATGCTTGGTGCGGAAAAGATTTGCAATCATGTCCATGACGTCCGGACGTCACGTAGAAATGCTGGAGGGCAAGGGAGCTCTGATCTGATCGAGAGCAGCTTCTGCCGTAAGTCGTCTTGTATACACTGAAGCATAGGATGGTACCAGACTGTTGTCCAGAGCTGCGTAGCTGCTCTGACCAATTGCATGCCCTGCGTAAGCTTCTCCTGAATAATATTTGTTGCTTCTGAGACCAATGCGACCCACTGTGCCCGAACTTCTAGAGGTATTTCACACTGTTGTCACACAGTCTGGTCATGGTGGCGAACCTCTTGCAACACCGTGGTGTATAATCCTTGTAGTGCTTTGCGTGATAGATGTGCCAAATCTATTTGTATGTTCGCAATGGTTGGAGCATGATTGTTAAATAGTACTGTGTGAGGGAGCGAGCAAATATGGCTTCTGCTGGTCAGTAACCTGGGACTGTGGAGAAGTTGCAACATATCCCTATATCTCAGTGTTCCTTCCTGGTGCAGGACTAGTCATGACCTGATTGCGACACTGTTGGTGGGGAACCACGATAATAACGTACCCTCCTCTGATGTATCATCCGAGGCCACCCAACTGGGTCCCACGGTCATCCCCAGGGTACGAAGTTCAGGTACTCCTATCGTGCAGCTATGGGGCCTCTTTGTGCGTGGTTCAGAGGAAATTCCCTTTGCAAGAGGCCAACACCCAATCATTTTATCAAACTCAGCATTCACAAGCCCTCTCAATATGATGTATGTGAGTGCTGAACAGCCAGGGACCAAAGCATTTGGTGGGTTAGGGACCGCCATAGCAACAGAAGGACAAGCGTTCCAGAAAATGTCAATGATCCGAGTAAGCTGGTTGTCAGATAACAGGGGCATGGTGTAGAGAAAATATGTAGCCTATTATGAAGTTATCCTACTATCTGCACATTGTCCAGAGCTATCTAATGGCGGAGTAACCCATATGTGAAACTTACCATCGATCGTTCGAATCAGACTTACCATAAATGGTCGCATTGATGGCATGCCGCCCATTTTGCATAACTGTAAGGTTCCTTTATTATCAAAGTGGGGTGGGCTGACGGTCGTTATTCGTACCTGAGGACTCTCCCATGGATCCTCAGACCTTGGATGACGCCTGCGTGTTGTTCACATACCCCGAATTAAAGTTGATGCCAGGTGTTTCGTAACACGGTTCAGGTACCAGTTCAGCAATTTAGCCACCAAACTTCTCGATCGGTGTGCTTCACCCTTGGTCGGGACGTCCCTGTTCGGTAGGGTTGCGCCAAGCATATTCATACCATTTTTCACCTGAAGTGTTTGCAACTCATCCCAATTGCGCGTGGGTTGGTGCAGTTCCATAGTCGAATGCAATCCTAGGTCATTGGTAAGCTGGTGAGCCTGTTCAAGCGGGGTCCTATCGCACCCTCGAATTTCGCATGTTAGCAAGTATCTGCATGGGTATACTAACCTTGGGGCCTTTCTTCCAGCTGGGGTCCTCAAGAATAGGATCATCCTACTCCGACACTTCTCCCAAGTGAGGAATACTGGCCCTTGCGTTCCCCACCAATGCGTAGGTGCTTCGCACAGGGTTAGTGGCAGTGCCCTTAGCCTGCGTTCCTTAGGAATTTTGGCTTCAACCAACTTCATAATATTACCTGCGTTATCATGGTAGGGTAGGTCTCTTACCTTGGTAGAGATGCGGTAGAAATTCCTAGTGGTCCAAAGACATCGTAGCACTGAAACCTTGTGCAACCATCCTTGCTAGTTTTCCAGTTCCTCATTAGATTCGGAGAAACATTCACTGTCCTTTTCCCAGCAGAGTACTCCTTTGGCCATGGGTTTAACTTGATCTTCGTCCCGCACAGTCAATTTGTAAATGTGATCTATTTCCTCCTCCTCGTAGGTTGGCTCTGTATACTGCGCACCTTCTGTTGGATCTAGTGGTACTATTACGCGCGTACCGTTGTTCTCAAACACCATGATGTGCTTTTTGAGATTGAAGAAACCCCCCATGTCTATAGCCCAGTCCAGTCCTAGGAGTGCAGGGTAAGGATCCGCATCCTCCACAATTTCTATAACTTCAAATTCAGCTAGGAATTTTACTCCTACGATATCTACCATGACTTTTGGAAAACTTTCCAGAGGCATGATCTTCTATTGATGACCATTCCAATTTAGGTTCTACCATTCGTTGCCATGTTTTCTTTGGTAATACGTTTGCATCTGACCCAAGATTGAGAATAACTTGATCCATCTCGTAGTCTTCAATCTATGTAGTCAACTGCATTTCTCTTCCAGTGCGTTTTTTATAACTGTATAGTTTGTGTACATCCTTGGTCTCAAAAATAAAACTGGGCCAAGCTGCGCAGGTATTCATTAACGCCTAGAGGTTCTCTACGGCCTGTGGGTTTCATAGTAGCTTTAGACATGCCTGCAGGAAGGGCTCAACAACCTCCCCTATCTTGTTCGATAGCTACGTGGGGGTTGCTAGTGATTCCTATTCGTTGAAGTTCACTCCTTCCCGAGAGGAAAGTTCATCATTTTCTCCCTGGGTGACCACCCCGCTACTCGTCATGAATTTTACACTCGGATCTATATTTCTTAGCTCAGTTTTAACTCTTTGCACATTCTGCGTAGGAGTGGGATTTTTTTCTTGCATCTTGGCTATTAAAATTGGGCAATCCTCCACCACATGGTCTAGCTACCTACAATACTTGCATGACGGCCTGGTGGGATTTAGGCATTCTCTGGCGAAGTGTCCTATCTCTCCACAATTATAACAGATTAGCTACCCACGTCCTCATTCTGCACTTCCTCCCCGACCTCCTCTGCCTTGGGCTGGGGATCCTCCAAGGTGCGTGGACGGTCTTAGCGACGCAGGGTCTGATTGTAACCTATACAAGTTCCCACGATCTATCATCAATTCATAAGTATGATAGTTCTGCTCATCATGTCCTACTGATCGACAGAACCTGCACCATTATTGCTTCAGTTCTGGGACATATGCACCTAGCCGAGGGCAATGGTTTGTATCATGCAGTCCTGCTACACGATAGTCATCACACCATAGTGCAGGTCCGCTCAAACCTGGTCATGATAGGATGGGTTCCCCACTTGCTCCTAGGCATACCGGACTAGGTCCACCCACTTGCATTTAATCTACCAGTAGAGGACACTAATCCTTTCTGTGGAAAAATACCCAACATCGTATGCACCATAGATCTGTGTGGCCATCCTTTCCTCGCTCCTTTCACAGGTTCTGAATTTCCATATGCATAGCCCCAAGTTGTTCCTGAATTTGCTGTACCCCTACCGATGTATCCTCTCTGGGCGTAGCTTCTAGTTTCATAGCGACTTCCATAGCTTTTTCTTGTGATTCAAAGGTTTGGTGACTCATTGGTGTGCGCAGGTGAGGTAACCACATAACGATTAACCACTCTGTGTGTTTCCTATCGTCATACTTGAATCCTCCTTCCCTGATTTCTCTCTTCAATCGCTGATCAGCCTCCCACACTGACTCAAATGCACCTTGATTAAAGTCCTTTACTTCTGCTACCGGTTGAGAGTAAGATTTTGGCTCCCGAAACTATTGTTTCAGAGCATCTTTGATATATTGAATAGATGCACTCCCATTCTATGCAATGTATCTCATATACCAGTCTAGTGCCCTATCCTCAAATGACAAGGACAACTGCGCCCTCTTCATCGTATCAGTTGCCACATTCTGTGCAGTATAGATGGAGTCTGCAACAAACCAAAATAAATCCATATCTTCATCCCCTACCCCCTTGAAGGTAGGTAATCTCAGGTGTGCAGCCATATCGTTGTTCAACGGGGTTGGTGGTATGGGAGAGTTCTTACCTTTGTGCTGCTTGGGCGGCGGTGTAGCTGGGGGATCTTGCGCAGCTGGTTCTTGCAACGGATTATAGGTGGATCTTCCCCCATCAAGGTTGGTCTAATAGTATTTACCACTGCACGTCTCACTTCCATCTAGATCCGGGGTCATTCAGTCGGTATGACTACATAGAATGCTCTTTTCACACAGTAATATCTTAATCAACAATGGTAATGTTCTCAAAAATTTGCCCCGGAACCCTTTAAATAATCGTCTTTCGACCTCAGAGTAAGAGAAAAACTGATCAATGGCAAATTCTGTCACAAATCCTCCTAGCACACTATCCACCCAGTGATTGACCGTGCGTGTGATAGTATTATTAGTCCTCTCCAGCCTCTGAATCAGCTCTGGGGTCCACTGAGTGACTTGCTCATCCTTCCAGCAATTCTGGAACTCTACGAGTCTGGCTAGCCACTCTTGAAGCTTGATCGTAAATTTCACAAAGAATATTTCATAGCTTTCTATAAGAATGTACCTAATCTTCCACATTTCCGCCATCAAATTTTTGCTGCAATTTTCTTTTTCTACAAATTCTTGGATTTGCTTTTCGAACCAGTCTTCGATTTCCTTTCTTTCAAGATTCCAATATTCTCTTGTCATTACGTGATCCCTTTCTCAAGATTATCCAGGTCTCGGTAATGGAACCATTTTTTGGCTCAAGGGGTCTTGACCCAGGTTCATAGTGCAAGGTTTGCCAACAAACCCCTATACTACTAGCCCTTTCGGCAATGACCTACTTGCGCAGGTCAAAGTCTCACCCAAAGTAGTATGGGTGGGTGCTAGAACCAGGTTTCCACACCTTGATAAAGGATAGGTAAGGCAAGCAGAGTTGCGCTAGAACCTATGATTCCCAAATTACCTTGTCCTGCGCAGGGTCAATTAGGTCTCTATTTGCATCCATGTGCGCTAGATCTATAATTATATGCTTTTATGACAATAGCACAGTATTGCATAAAGAGAACAGAACAGATCCAGATACAGAAAACACACTTACACAGATCTTCACAGCTTAAATATAGAAAATGCACAATATAGTAATTACCAACGATTCACACAAAGAATACTCACAGACTCAGTTCTCTATCAACCTTTCTTATTCACTCATTCATCAACTCTTCCGTACAATTCCTTTCCCAGCCTGCGCACATAGTAGTAGGGTCCGCACACAGCTGGACTTGGATCTCCACGCACACAACCAATAGGATTCCTTTCCCCAAAACCCAAACAGATAGCTTAAACCACAATTCACATCAATAGCTCTTCATTTCCTACCTTACAATACAAAATGTTCCTCTATTTATAATAATCTAGCCTAGACTTTCCTATGGTCCGCAAAATGTGGTTTTCAGATGCCTGGTTTACCCTTTTACCCATTACAATGCTTTTGGGGCTTTGAACCACCCCAAAACCCCTGCGCTAGACTAAATTTAATCAAAAGTATTCAAAATGGACTAGTTTCACAGCTTGTAGGAGACCCTGTTCCAATAGGTAAGGTATAAAAAAAATTGGAATGAATTGTCATGACTAGGCCTTCCAATGGTAAAAAATAATTATACAGAGTGTGGAAACAAAAATAAAAATGGTTTGGGTAATCCAAGAAAAAATATTTTCCCTATTTATCACCCAAAAGTCACTGTAAAGATGTTTCAAGAAATATTCCAAGTAGAATGAAAATTCTAAAAGTGGCCAGAATGAAAAAGCTACAAAGCTCATAAGAAGCCACAATATTAAGCCTCTAATACGAATTGGGATGAGCACAATAACAACAATTGAAATGAAATATACACAAGCCAACAAGTAAGAGACAAGTACGCAAGTAAAGATAGCATTATCATAGAAATTTTACAAACTTGTGGGGAAAGTAATCAAAGTTGACAGTCTCCAGTAAAATAGGTGACTCAAAAATTTATACCAAGAGACCCAAAGAGATGATAAAAAGAAAAAAATAGAAGTTTACAAGTATTATACATGTTCATACATGCTTGATAAAACAAGTCTCGAAAGAACACTATGACCAAGTCCCATCAAAGTAATCAATTCAAGGTGGTTTCCTTTTGCTTAGAAGTTTCAAATCATTTTTCTTGCTAAAGCTCACTAATGTTGTTGTGCTCGTCGTCTATTATAATTATAGGTCACGTGCCTTCTCAAAGAGGACTACTTGATCATTATATAATTTTCATAACAATATTGAACAATGCAACTTAAATTCTACTATGAATGGTGTTATGTAGGTTCATGTTTCTCACCAAGCTATACATATAATTTCTATCATAGTGTTGGTAGTGGCTTCATGACAGTGCCCTGAATACAAACTTCCATTTTATATGTACCAATTTATAAATTTTGATGGAAAATATTGTTTGGTGCAAAGGCATCACCAACAAGCTATGGATATAGAGAGGTAGCATGCAATATAAGCATAACCAGGTAGAACGAAGGAAACAAGGAAATAGACAATGCAGGAAAATGGAATACTGATGAAGGATGTTAAGTAATGCAGAATGTCATCTAAGTATTGATAAGGATGGCATATCATATTTGAATATGAATCCGAGAACAGAAAATGCTAACCCATAGATGAGGGTCTGAGTAATATAGATTCATGAGATGTTATAAGCATGTGTATGAGAGAGGATATTCTTCTTATAGGTTTATAAAATAAGCATTGACTGTAGGATTGAGAGACACACCTTGTAGAGTGATGCCACTCTCAAGACTAAATAGATATTATTATAGGTATACAACTGTTTTGGAAAGCATTGTGCAAAGTAGCAAGTATCTTGCTACAAAATCATAGAATAAAAAAAGTGAAGCATATGGAAGTCCCATCCACATCAATTAGTTTGAATTTTTATGAAAACCAACATTAAAAAGTCTAACCACCATTATGTGCCTAATTCAATTGGAATTTTCTACCAACATGTAGTCATAGTTTTGTATGTTGATGATGCTACAGATAATTGAGGCAAGTTTTATTCGAGTTATAAATTTTTTTAAGTTCAAAAACACAAACCCGTGATACCCAAATCTTAGAAATACAACCATATGCCTTGAAAGTAGATAACAATGAACATGCACACACATAAAAATACTTTAAATAGAAAATAAATACTAATCAAACTTATTAGGGTCCTTACCATTTTGTCTGTAGTGGGTTGAAAAAGGTTGATTGCAACTGATGTCCTGGTCGGACTAGTAGCTCTCTCTGCTTAGGGTTTGGCGGTTGAACTAATGGGTCACCTAATAAACCCCTAAACCAACTTATTCTCAGCTAAAACCCTAAACCAACGTCTTCTCAACATTGTCATGGTCGAGCCCCCTGAACCAATATCTTC
The DNA here is from genome assembly GCA_034641835.2 of Pinus albicaulis. Taxonomy (NCBI): domain Eukaryota; kingdom Viridiplantae; phylum Streptophyta; class Pinopsida; order Pinales; family Pinaceae; genus Pinus; species Pinus albicaulis. The sequence continues at coordinate 713,886,727 of CM076582.1, forward strand.
TCAACAGTGTCGTGGAGTCGATTATAGTATCCACATGGTGTTGTAAGTGATGGAATGGACCCAATATTGGTTCTCATGGTTGTTGGGCACTACTTTCTCAGTGATATTTTGGCCACGAACTATAATCTTCTGCAATGTGATTGATATCTAGGTGCAGGTGATGGTCGTCGGGCACTACTGTCTTAGCGATATTTGTGTTGGGCACTATAAGATTTTGCATTGGGATTGACCATGATGGGAATTAGAAAAAAGGAGGTAATTAGGCTAAGCATTGTTGGAAAAAATGTGGTAAGGTAATTAGGCTAATAATTGTTGGAATTTTAAAAAATAAGGTGGTATTTAGGCTAAGAATTGTAAGAACTCTGAAGGCTAAGCATTGTTGGAAATGTGGATTATAAGGTTAGGGGTTTTATTGCAAGGATTATAAGGACTAAGGTTGTAGATATTAGGTATTATTTGAAATATGGGTTATAAGGTTATATTAGGGGTTTTAGGGTTTAAAAAGAGATATGGATTAAAGGTTATAAATTTTATGGTTTATGATGGTAAAATGTTAAGAGATATAATGGTTATTGTATTATGGTTATGGTTTATATGTGTTAAGGAGTATAGCGGTCAGGTGCCAATGATTATATGTATTAGATGTTAGAGAGGTAAATTATTTTAGAGGATAAGGGTTTTAATATTTAGCTATTAAGTGTGGTAGGGGTTACAAGGATTGGTTATTCTAAGTCTTAGAGGAATTAGGGCTTAGGATTCAAGTTCATATGAATTAAACACATCAGGCAGGTTGGGTCAGGTCGGGTCATGCTGTGAGGGCACCTAAGGAAACACCTTCGGGTCGGGTCATGTGAGGGTGCCCAAGGAAACATGTTCAAGTCGGGTCGGGTCGGGTCATGTGAGGGAGGCCGTATCAAAAATGCTAAGTTGTGACCGCCTGTGTGCCTTGTACTGGACATTCGTGCAACCCATTTTCCATTTTCTCCCTTGTGCCTTCATTCATGTGGGTCAGGTTGGGTCACATCATGTGAGGGCGCCCAAGGAAACGAGTTCAGGTCAGGAGATCGGGCCGGGTCGTGTGAGGAAGGTTGTATAAAAAATTCTAAGTTGTGACCGCCTGTGTGCATTATACTAGAAATTTGTGCGACCCGTTTACCATTTAAGCCCTTGTGCCTTCGTTTAGGTGCATCGGGTCAGGTCGGGCTGGGTCGTGTGAGGGTGGTCATATCAAAAATGCTAAGTTGGGACCTCCCGTGTGTCTTGTGCATGGTTGTGTGACACGTTTTCTGTTTGCTCCCATGTACCTTCGTTCGGGTGGGTGATCAGGTCTAGTCAAGTAATGTGAGGGTGCCTAAGGAAACACGTTCGTGTCAGGTCAGGTTGGGTCATGTGAGAGAGGTTGTATAAAAAATGCTAAGTTGTGACCAACAATATGCCTTGTGCACGTCTGTGCGACACATTTTTTGTTTGCTCCCTTGTGCCTTTGAGGGGTTAGGGGTTAGGGGTTAATGGGGTTAGGGTTTAGGGATTAAATGGGTTAGGGTTTTAGGGGTTTAGGGGTTAAATGGGTTAGGGGTTAAGGGTTTAGGGGTTAGGGGTTAAGGGTTTAGAGGTTTAGGGTTTAAGGGTTAAATAGGTTAGGGGTTTAGAGGTTTAGGGGGTTAAATGGGTTAGGGGTTGGTAATTGTGACTTAGGATTCAAGATCCATGGAAAAATCTAAAGTCATAAAAACCTTAATTGTTTGGAAGAATTTTCTAAAATACCTTTCCCAATAAACAAACCCCATTGGATATAGGATTCGAAAGTTGTATTTGTAGCAAGTAGTTCATCTTGAAAGGTGGAGGGAATTGAACACAAAGTGGAAGGAAAAAATATATCGATTAAAAATTAAGACCAATTATGGAAAAATATCAAAAGGAATATTTGGGGATAGAGGGAAAAAGAAGTATGACTATGAAATGGAGCCTTAGAACATTAGGGAGGCTCAAATATAGTTCACTCATGAAAATTTTGGTTTCGACAATGTGAGAGGGCTAGGAGGTCCCCATAAGAAACTAGCCCAGAAAAGAGTGCTTATCATTTACAAATAAGCTATATTAATAATCCCAGAGCCTGCTACCCACAAAAATGTAGAGTAGCTCTATAGGAGTCCTCAAGATACCAATTAGGAAAAGTTTATTTAAAAGAAAAAAAGAAAAAAAAACAATTGATGCACCAAAAAAACTTTTCATCAATAGATCAAGCAAGAAATTAAACTATGTCATTACAGAGATGACCTTGACTCTATCATTCCCATTTTTGTTGTACTAAATTTCCATATCATGAAATCACATCAAAGAATCTTCAATTTATGTCAACATACTCCATTTGTAAATCGTCAGTATGCTTATAATTTTAGATGGAGAAGACTGCACAAACTGGGATTGTATATCCTCGCATTGATAAATTTGGTTTCCTGGCTTACAATGCAGTCTAAGTAATGGTTCATTTTGTTCATACTTCATTCTGAAATGTTGGAGGTGTTATATTTTATAGATTATATTTAGCTACATAGTGCCCCAACATGACTTGATAAGAATGAAAACTTATTTCCTTCTGTTTTGATTTGTTTTGGAAGGCATTGATGTTGGTTTATAATAAAGGAAAGTAACAAGAATGATGACCAATGCAGATCCTATGGAATGCCATTAACTAAGGATAACCCCAAGAAAATAAGACCCTTGGATATGACACGACCTAATCCGACCCGACCCGCCTGAATTCGTTTCCTTGGGCGCCATCACAAGACATGAGCCGACCCGACCCGCCTGAACAGATTTCCTTGGGCACCCTCACATGACCCAACACGACCCGACAAGGATGCATTCCTTGGGCACCCTCACACCACCCGAATCAACCCGAACCAACTTGACCCGACCCACCTGAATGTGTTTCCTTGGGAACCCTCTTAGTATGGCACAACCTGACCCGATTGGACCCGGAGGCATTTCCTTGGGTGCCATCACACGAACCGACCCGACCCGACCTGCTTGAACGTGTTTCCTTGGGCGCCCTCACATGACATGACCTAACCCGACCCACCCAAACGTGTTTCCTTGAGCATCCTCACACAACCTGACATGACCCAACCAGGACATGTTCCTTGGGTGCCCTCACACGACCCAACACGACCCGACATACCCAAACACATTTCCTTGTGCACCCTCTTAGTACGACACGATATAACCCAACCTGACCCGAACACATTTCCTTGGGCGCCATCACATGACCCGACTTGCCCAAACGTTGAAGGAATGAGGGAGCAAATAGAAAATGGGTCACAACACCATCCTTCATCATAAAAAATACATAATTGACATAGTATGCATTCATTTTGAAGGGTGGTTTTCTTCCCACTAGGTTGTGCCTCTTTACCTCACTCTTCTGATATTGTGTATTAATGTATAAATATTTATTTCATGTGTACTTGACATGGCCACAAATTATTGGGACTCATTGATTGTTTTTCGTTGTACATGAGTACTTCACATGTCTGAGAATTGTTAGGACTCGTTCAATAGCATACTCCCTAGTTAGGTTGTGGGGTGGTGTTGGGGTACATTACACTCATTAGTTCATTAATGCACACACTCTGACCATCATTAGACCCTCTTCCATACATTATTAGGGGCACATATGACCACTTTTCATTCATTATTGGGCATTCCCTATCATTTTTCAATTCTCTATTTTTAGGGTTTTCTATTTTAATAGGGGGTGCCACCTAGGATGACATGTGGCACTAAATAGACTCTAGCTCAAGGATTAAATGGATAATTCCACTCCATTGATTCATACTACCTAATTCAAATACCTTCCTAGAACGAGTATGCACTTCCTCCCTACTTTGCAGTAGTTAACCATCATTTTTCTCTCTCCTCTCCTTGTTAAGTTAAATTTTATTCCTATTTTGGAGTTCAACTAAGTTTAACCTGAACATGTTTCCTGTGGCGCCCTCACATGGCACAACTCGAACCACCCAAACGAAGGCATGAGGGAGAAAATGAAAAATGGATTGCACAAATGTGTACAAGTAACACAGGTGGTCACAACTTAGAATTTTTTATACGACCAACCTCACACGACCCGACCCGACCCACCCGAATATATTTCCCTAGGCGCCCTCACACAACCCAACCCCAATCGACATGCTGACCCAACCCGACCCACACAAACATGTTTATTACTAGCTGGGCACCATCACACGACCCGACCCAACCCACCCGAATGCATTTCCGTGGCCTCCCTCACATGGCATGACTCGACTTGACCCGCCTGAATGTGTTTCCTAGGGTGTCGTCACATGACCCGACCTGACCCACATGTTCAATGTGTTTCCTTGGGCCCCCTCACATGACCCGACCGAAACCAACTCAGTCCACCTGAACATGTTTCCTTGGGCACTCTGAAACGACATTCCCGAACGCGGTTCCTCGGGCGCCCTCACACAGCACGACCCGAACCAACTTAAACGAACATGGTTTCCTAGGTGCCCTCACACAAAACGACTCGACCCGACTCGATCTACCCGAACGCATTTCCTTGGGCACCCTCACACGATACGACCTAACCAAACTGACTCGAACACATTTCCTTGGGCGCCCTCACACGACATGACCTGACCCAACCCGACCTGACCCACCCGAATGCATTTCCTTGGGCACCCTCACACGACCTGACATGAGTCGACCCAGACATGTTCCTTGGGTGCCCTCATCACAAGAGCTGACCTAAATGCTTTTATTATGGTGCCCTCACACGACATGACCTGACTCGTCTGAATGAAGGCACGAGGGAGAAAACAGAAAACAGATCACACAAACATGAAAAAGGAACATGGGTGGTCTCAATTTTTTTGATATGGCCACCCTCACACGACCTGACTCGACCCGACACGTCGACCCACCTGAAAATGTCATTTCCTAGCTGGGCACCCTAACACAACCTGACCCAACCCACCTGAACGTGTTTCCTTGGGCGCCCTCACATGGCATGACCTGACTTGACCAGCCCGAATGTGTTTCCTTAGGTGCCCTCATATGACCCGACCAACCAGCATGATTAATATGTTTCCTTGGGCACCCTTACATGACCCGACCCGAACCGACCCGGCCCGCCCGAACACATTTCCTTGGGTGCCCTCACACAACCTGACCCGCCAGAACGCGTTTCCTTGGGCGCCCTCACATGACTCAACACGACCCGACTCGGATGCGTTTTAGTGGGCACCCTCATCACATGATCTGACCCGAAAACTTTTCCTATGGTGCCCTCACACGCCATGACCCGACTTGCCAGAATGAAGGCACGAGGGAGAAAATGGAAAATGGATCCCACAAACATGCACAAGGAACACGGTCGATCACAACTTAGCATTTTTAATACGGCCAACCTCACACGACCCGACCCGCCCTAATCGACCCACCCGAACACATTTCCTTGGGTGCCGTTACACAGTACGATCGACTAACCTGACTTTCCCGAACACATTTCCTTAGGTTCCCTCACACAACCCAACCTAACCCGCATGATCAACGTGTTTCCTTGGGTGCCCTTACACTACCAGACTTTAACCAAACTGACCCACCCGAATGCATTTCCTTGGGGGCCCTCACACGACCTGACCCGAAGCGACAAGCCCGAACATATTAGGAATATGATTTCTGTGATCCATAAATTAATTATCACATCTTTCGGTGAAAATCACAATAGAGAATTTTGTGTCGACGCGTTTCGAACCAGCCAGTGTGGTTCATCATCAGGACAAGATACGAAATCCGATCAAGGACGCAACTTAAATAGAAAAAGAAGCTCCATATAGCCGTTGTACAATAACGGCTAGTTTGACACTAAAATAAAAAATTAAAAAATATTAAAATTAAAATTATCACAAATATATAAAATAAAATAAAATATAAACAATACCAATAACAGCTAGTTGTAACCAAAAAAATAAATCATTGAATAAATCAAAATAGAAATAAAAACAAAGCTCGAAACAGAAAAATTAGCTCCAAATATAAAAAGCTCCAAATAGCCGTTATACAATAATGGCTAGTTTCACCATAAAAATTAATAACTAAATAAATCAAATAAAAAGCTTCAAATAGAAAAAGCAGAGCTAAAAAGAAAAAGAAACTCCAACTAGCCGTTGTACACTAACGGCTAGTTTGATCCTAAACAATAAAAATAAAACTTCCCAAATATAAAAATAAAAATAAAATATAATATATAAAAATAAAAAATAAAATAAATTAATTAAAAAATACAAATAAAAATAAATACAAAAATAAATAAATAAATAAAATAATAAATAAATAAAAATAAAATCAATAAATAAATAAATAAAAATACAAATAAAAATAAATAAATGAATAGATAACCATATCAGCTAGTTTAACCAAAAAATAAATAAAAATCAAATAAAATTAAAATTAAAAGGAAAAATAAATCAATACAAATAAACAATAATTTCTTCCTTTATATTTTATTTTTATTTTTATTTTATTTATTTATTTATTCATTTATTTTTTGTTTTTTATTAAAAAAAAATAAATAAATAAAAAAAAAAAAAAATGAATAGATATTAAAATGAACATTAATAAATGAAAATGTTAAAAAATAAATTAATTAATTAATAAAATCAATAAAAATTTTACATGAAATAATTTTATTTTATTTTATTTTATTTTATTTTTATTTTTATTTTTATTTTTTAAAACTAAATTAGTTCCTTTATTTTTACATATATATATATACATATATTTTATTATTCATTTTATTTTATTTTATTTCATTTTATTTATTTATTTATTTTTTAATTAATTAACAAATTTAATTTATTTCTATATATAAGCCATAAATTAGTAAAAATTAGATTATAAACAAATAATGAACCAGACTATGCTAAAAAATAAATCAAATATATATATATAATAATAAAAAAAAAATAAAATAAAATAAAAATAACAATAAAAATAAAAATAAAAAAGTAACTAAATAAATAAATAAATATAAAGGAGAAAAACAAACCAGGATAAGAAGGGAGACAACGACGATCTTTAGACAAACCGAAGAGCAAAAACTCAAACAGCTACGAATGAAGGGCAGGGATCCAACATCTGCTCACACTCCACCCATCATCTCTATTCAGGTTAACAGGCCTCTTTTCAATCTCAAGGGCCTCCCTAAACTTTCGATGGTGAAAATGGTCCACCTTTGCAATGACCTTAGCATCTTCAATGCAAATGTGATGCTTAGTTTTTTCAGCATGCTCTGCTAAGGCAGAGGAGCGAGATCTATTATGCTTTAGGTCAGCAGCATGTTCATGAATTCTTTGACTGATAGATCGACCCGTTTCACCGATATAAGGGGTCCCACATGAGCACGGGATCAAGTAAACACCCTTACCCTCCTTCGGGCAGATTGGGTCCTTAACCGATCTAAGCGAATTTCGAATCGTGCGGAGGGGCTTGAATGTTGAAGGAACACTATGTTTCCTTAGTATCCTGGCGATCTTATCAGTCGTTCCCTGGATAAAAGGGAGGTGAACACCAGCAGATCTGTCAAAACTATCATTTTTAACCCTAGGACCTTTTTCCGCTTTTTGGAAAGCTTTACGACATTGAATCTTGCTATAGCCATTTTTAAGGAAAACCTTAACAAGATGAGATTTCTCATCTTCAAGGTGGTGTTCATCAGCGATTCTCAGGGCACGAGTGGCTAAGGTGCTGAGAACCCCTAATTTCTGAGCTGGGAAATGATGAGAGTCCGCATGTAAATACTGCTCAGTATGCGTCTTCTTTCTGAAGACTTGATGAAAGAAAGAGCCTTCTTCATTCCTAGTAATAAGGACATCAAGAAAGGGAAGACTACCATCCACTTCTAATTCCATGGTAAACTTAATGGCGTTAGACTGAACATTAAGATGATGAAAGAAAAGGTCCAACTTTTCTTTTCCATGCGGCCACACCACACAGGTGTCATCCACATACCGCTTCCAAAGTTTAGGTTGAAAAAGCGAGGTGGAGAGGGCTCTAGATTCAAAGTCCTCCATGAAAAGATTGGCCACAAACGGGGACAGGGGGGAACCCATAGCCACACCACAAGTTTGTTCAAAGAATTCACCCTCAAAACTGAAGAAAGTCGAGGTAAGCCCGAACATGTTTCCTTGGGTGCCCTCACATGACACAACCTGACCTAACCTACCCGAATGTGTTTTCCTGGGCACCCTCACACAACACGACCCGCCCGAACGTGTTTCCTTGGGTGCCCTCACATGACATGACCTGGTCCGACCCTCCCAAACACATTTCCTTGGGGCAGCCTCACATGAAACGACCCGACCAGACCCGACTCAACCCACACGAATGTGTTTCTTTGGGTTCCCTCACATGACCCGAATGTGTTCCTTGGGCACCCTGACATGATTGGACATGAATGCTATTCCTGTGGCACGCTCACACAACACAACCAAACCCGCCTGAACGAAGGCACAAGGGAGAAAACAAAAAATGGATTGTACAAATGTGCACAAGGAACACAGATGGTCACAAATAATTAGAATTTTTGATACTCGCACCCTCACACGACTTGACCTGACCCGCCCGAACTCGTTTCCCTGGGCACCCTCACATGACTTGACATGACCCGACCCAAACACATTGCTTAATGGGTGCCCTCACACAATCTGACCCCAATGCTTTTCCTGTGGTAGCCTCACACAACATGACCTGACCCACCCAAACGAAGGCATGAGGGAGAAAATTCAAAATGGATCACACAAACGTGCATAAGGAACACGGGTAGTCACAACTTAGAATTTTTTATATGACCACCCTCACACAACCCGACCCGATTGATGAGCTCCATCATTAGACATATTTGGAGGGGTTAATAGTCACCTTTTTGTCTTCTTAGATCTATTTTTCTTGCATTTTTATTATTATTTGGATTTATGGTGCTAGTATAGGTGGTGACTAAGGCTAACATACTCTGAGTGCCTAATATAAGTTTGAGTGTAGAAAATCATGATTTATTAAGAATTTTTATAAATATTTTATCACAAAGACTTAGAGGAGACAGAAAGGAGAAATTATAGGAGGATTGTACACCATCAAAGGCAGCCAAAGGACCCCAAAGATCCTCTCCAGCAATTCAAATTCCACAATAAGCCGAAGTATCCCCAAGGATTCTCTCCTACAATTCGAATTCCAGAGAAAGTTGAGCAACTCAAAGAGGAGAGCACTCAATATTGGTTTGCTAGGAGTCTAGTGGAATCAATCACCATTTTCTAGGGAGATGTTGGTAGCTGCCTTGTAGAATAAATAGAGCAGAACTAGACCTAGGAAGAGTTAGTCTATCCTAGTCTTACTTCCATTCAAAATTATTGTTGTGAACTATTGAAGGATTTTTTTTATTTAGGGATCGAAACTTTCAAATATGTATGCAGTTATTCTTTTATGAAATGAGAAGACTGATTTCATTTAATTTATTTAAGTTCAGAGGGCTAGGCTCGTGGAGCCCAATCCATGTGACTCAGATTCTCTATTGCTATTATCTTTTCCTTTCTATAATTTAGTTAGTTTTTCCTCTTTCATTTAAGTTAGATATGCTTCTGATAAGTTTCATTGCTATTTAGTTTTTGTGTTGATATAGTTTTAATTTATTATGCATAGTGAAATAGAGGAAAAAATCCAAAATTGTGGTCAAGACTCCCCCCTCTCAGCTCTGTCAATATAGGTCGAGTAGGGGAAAACCTTCCCACAGGCCAAAATTTCTTTCTATTCGATTTCGGGGAATAATTTGTATTACCAAGTCTAAGCCTTTCCTTCGCTATTTCATCCCGCATTTCTGTCTGTTTCCCATACAGGAATCCGCAAGTGTGCTTCACTTCTAAGCACTACTCTTACACTTCCATTTCCCTCCTTTACTTCTCACCTTAGCGCTTCACTTACCTTCTTTCAAATACCCTTAATCTCTTCAGCCTTACTTCTATTTTTTTCTCCGTTCACAGCATCCTTACCCTTTTTACAAAAAAACACATGAAAAAACATACAGAACCATCAAAAACCAAAACTCTACCTTTTCTCCTCGAGAATCATGCCACCATACGTCACACCTCGAAATCGAAACATTTAATGATTACCTTAACACTTATCACCCATTCCTTGTGATTGCGATATTGTGAAATCGCAAATGTCACTTCGCACCAGTTACCTTCTACTGTTAAGACTCACCACTCATTCTTTACGATTGCAAAATCACAAATCACAACTTTTAGCTTTTTCCACCACCACGTCATCCCCATTGCAAATCGCATCCTGTATAACTTACCACATCAAAAATCACATCCCGCAGAACTTAGCACATCGAAAATTGCATCCTGCAAAACTTATCACATCGCAAATTTCTGCTTGCAACCTTTACCGCAGCGCAAATCACATTTTGCACATTTTAGTTTATTCCTGTTAATCCTTACCGCTATCCTTGTAAACTTGTGATATTGCGATTCACGACCCGCCATGTCACTCTTCGCACTTCGCACTGCGCACCATTTAGTTTATTCTGAGTAATCCTTACCTATATCCTTGTAAACTTGCGATATTGTGATTCGCGACCCTCCATGTCACTCTTCGCACTACGCACCATTTAGTTTATTCTCGTTAATCCTTACCTCTATCCTTGTAAACTTGTGATATTGCAATTTTCGACCCGCCACAGCACTCTTCGCACTGTGCACCATTTAGTTCATTCTGTTAAGTCCTTACTGCCATCCATTTAAACTTGCGAATTTGTGATTGCGACATCGCACATTGCGACTTTTGTTTTCCATCGCATTTTGCCATCACATTTTTGAGTTCTTCTCACTCCGAAGTCATTTTTTGTGTTGTAATAAGGTTTCCTAAGGGTTTAACCCCCTATGTCCACTCCAAAGCCATTTATCATGCTATCATAAAATTTTCTAAGGGTTTAACCCCCTCTTTCCGCTTCCAAACTTCATTTCATGTGTTAAACCCCCCATTAGCCCTCTTAGCCCTTTTTCTTCCCTCTAAGCTACAAATTAATTCTTTTTAATTAAAATTAAAGCATGGATATTTTAGTTGCATGGATAGGAGTATGGTAGATAGATCATAGGATAGGTAGAATGCATTCAGCCGTTTGGCCAAGTTAAGTGTCATTTAGAATTAATTTCCTTTTTTCTATATGTTTTCTACAAATTAAATTAGTTTCATTCTTGGAATTCCTTTCCAACAATTTAGTTCAATTTCCTTTTTTTCATTTCCTTCCAGTAAATTACTTTCCAGTTGTTCTCATAATTTAAGAAATATCACCCTTTCGTGAAGCAGAAGACGACGACATGAACAAAATGCATCTTCTATGTATATAGCACTGTCACCTCAAAGTTTGTACGAACCCTGGGTTGATAAAGTAAAGTAGGGCAGCCCCTGGGAGTTGCAACATTCTTGGTGCAATACTAGGGCTCACCACCGACCTGCCCAAATGCAGGTCCTTGGGGGCCCTCACATGACCTGAACCAACCCAACTAACCGTGTTTCCTTGGGTGCCTTCACATGACATGATGAACCAAAATAACACGCCCGAAAGCATTTCCTTATGTGCTAGCCTCACATCACATGACCCGACCTGTAGGAACGTGTTTCCTTGGGCGATCGCACAAGACCCGACCCAAACTGACTCAGCTCGCCCGAACGCGTTGTTTCCTTGGGTGCCCTCACATGACCTGACCAGACCCAACCTGCTCGAGCATGTTTCCTCAAATGCCCTCAGTACACCGCCTGACTCGACCTGACCCGCCCAAACATGTTTTCCTGGGTGCCCTCACATGACACAACCCGACCTGCCCAAACACGTTTCCTTGGGCACCCTCACACGACACGACTCGACTCGACCCGCCTAAACGTGTTTCCTTGGGTGGCCTCACACGGGCGCATGACCCAACTCGACCCAAACTGCCTGAATGTGTTTCCCTAGGTGCCCTCACATGATCCAGCCTGGCCCGCTACTCGAACATGTTTCCTTATAAGGTGCCCTCACACGAGTACCTGATCACTTGACTCGACACACGAACGCGTTTCCTTACAGGGCACCCTCATATGATCAGACCTGAACTGACCCGACCTACCCAAATGTGTTTCCTTGGGTGCCCTCACACAACCTGACCCAACCCAACCCACTCGAATGTGTTTCCTTGGGTGCCCTCACACAACCCAACCTCGCACAACCCCGACCTGACCCAACCCGACCTGACATAACCCGACCCTGACCTGACCTGAACTCACATCGTTTTGTCTCTTTTTCAATGTTTCAACATTTGGACACTTTCTTCGCTATTCCGATGTTTAAAGCAGGTTCGTCACTATTCTGACGTCCACACATTTTCATTGCAAGCCTGACGCTGGAGAAAAATGTCTCTATTCTGACATTCGGATCCCTGTCATCGCTATTTTGACGTTTCAAGCATTGCGTTGTAATTCTGACACGTACTTTCGACGCTTTTTGGTGGGATTAAAAAAATTGAGAAAAAGTTGGGAACTTTCCAAAAATATGTCGAAAGTGTCAGAAAATTGACCATATGTAATAGTGGGTTAAAATTTTTGAAAATGGAGCAGTAGAAATCAAAACTATTGATGGGAGAGATTTAATATTCCTTGGCAGTGGCCATAGAATTAAGGTATATTTTCAGCCCCTCGTAAAGGAATATTTTATTCACCAACTACAACAACAATCTAAAGAAGAGATGGTAGGTGGCTATGCCAACCTATTGCAAATTTGATTCTTTCTTTTCCTAAAATTAAAAAGAAAAAATAATAAAAGAAGAAAAATTTGACAAAAATTTAAAATATAAATATAAATATAAATAAGAGAAAAAATATTTTTCTGTGGTCGTTAAAATCAATGTATTGACATAATCACATAAGGATCAACTTGAAAACCATCATGCTGGTAGGGAGATAAAATTTCAATAAAATGGGAATTTTTCTTGATCTTTATATATGCTAACTGTCACCAAGAAGAATCATGTTTTTAGTATAGGAACCAAGCCCTTATCCAAGTTTGGGATAGCTGACATAGAATTTTTTTAAAAGAAATGCTCAATTCCCGCTGCATTTATTTTGGATTCAACACTACTTAGGCAGCTTTTCAAGGTAAAATTCTGCCCTTCTTCTATTCCCGTTTCATAAATTTCCCCCTATTTTTCTTCTTTTAATCCCATGATTTACCATCCCTTTCTTCAAAAGAAACTTTCCATATTTGATTTCGTATTTCCCTCTTTTCCCCTAATTTTTTTTTCCCAAATACCTTTTTTGTTATGTCCCTCTTGGTGGTTCACTCTTGAATTCCCTGTCGTAATTTCCTTCCCATTCTAAAAATTTACCCCTTTTCCCACTTCTTTTCTCCCTCATGGATCATATTTTAGGATATTATGTGAACTCACAAGTTATATCGGAAAGCATACATTAATGTCGAAGACTGGAGAATAAAACTTCCCTAGTATATTCAACAAATTTTTCAAATCCAACCTATGAATTATATTCTATTAGAATTTTTTTGGTTCCCTTTCTCTCTTCAGATATGCTACAAAGATCCATGGTATAGGAATGTGTGTTTAGTGCAGGCATGTTCACTGAATACATGTTCAATTCAACATAGTTCAAGTGAAGGCATGTTCAGTGCAGGAATCTGCACTGCTGAGCGCGCCCAAATACGAAAACGCATGTTCTGGTGTAGGAGAAATGAAATTCAATGCAAAAATGTTTGATACAGTGCAGGAATACCTAGTGCAATAATGTGTATTGAAAAGCTTATTTTTTTTTTGTAAAATTATTATACATGAAGAATCACTACACCACCTTTAGACCATGGCATTCAATAATTTGTATTATGGTTAAACTTTGTTTTATCATTTACTAAATGGGGAGAGAAATGGTTTAATTACAAAGATAGTTTAGGTTATGAAATATTATTCTTTTAATAAGTACTATGTACATCTTGTGTGAAATCATGAATTGATTATGGGATGCTACGATTCACTTGAAATCCAATACTTACCTTTTCATTAAAAAACCTCATCACCTGTTAATGATGGCCTTACCTCATATCCGACCTCTCATGATTGTTACATTGAATCACTATCTTAACCACTGCCCTCTACCAATAATCATTTATTGCCTTTACTTGAACCAATTCATGTTGCATTAATCCCAAGGGTGTAAACTTAATGATGGAGTGTGACCATTGGAAGGTGGCCAATATAGCGGCAGATGGATAGCTCAATTATGACAAAATATTTCGACAAATACTTTGAGTTTTTATTTGTCACATCCTTCTAAGGTTTTAGATAGAGATTGAGTGAATTAAAATGGAGAAATGGTGCATGCAAGGATCTAACCATGGTCCGTGAAGGAGGTAAAGAAAATTGATGAGTATAGGAATAGTCTTGCAACATTGCAGGAATCAGGGTTCCTCCCATTTCTACAAAAAATTGATGGATTCGACTCGGTCACAGTGCTAGAATTCATTCGTACTTTTGATGAAATCCAAGCCAAGGTGGCTTTTCTAGAATTCTAAGTCACGGAGGAATTCATATCTCAGGCCATGGGCTTGGAAGCAGTAGGAGAGCAGTGGTTTAAGAAGGAGAATATTAAGAAGAAGTTGTGGTTTCGGTTCGTGGTCGATGTTGAGGTATAAAAGGTGTCTTTTTAACTTCTATTTATCTCACATTAATTATCAATCCAGGTACGATTTTTTATTTCAAGAGTGTACTCAGTCTGAGGCTGCAATTTAATCTAAGAGTAATGCTTTCCAATATGTAGTACAGTGTTACAAATACAAGAGTAAACGGATTCTTGGAAATGAAATCTAACTACAATGACATGAAATTAAATGCTCTGAAATCCAATCATTCACTCAGAAATCATCAGTCAAGGATGTAGTAGTAATGACTCTTTCCTTTGGCAACTGATGTAAATGAAATCAAATAAGAACAAGACAATCAATCTGAGAATGTAGGTAGCAATAGCCAATGTCCTTTACAGTTGATGATCTTATACTGCACACCAAAGCAATTAAATGGAAACTGAACTAACTCACTAATGCTGCTAAAGAAAGTAAACTAGGCAAGCTCTCAAAGGCAAAACCAAACTCTTTGCAGGTATGAAATAAATTGTAAACTAAGTAACTGAAATGGACAGCAGATCTATTTTATTGGAATTGAACAAAAATAGAAATGAACAACAAAATCTATCTAATGAAATTGAATAGCAAACTCTATTGAACAACAAACTATATCTAATGAATTCGAACAACAGATTCTATTGAACAGCAATCTGAAATGAACAACAATCAGAATCGGAACAACAAATGGAATGGAACAACAACTGGAATGGAACAGCAGATGCTGAACAAAAAAGCTCTGTTAAAGCATAACAGGATAAGTTATACTGGGATCCAAATTCTTGTTAAATTGGAAAGGAATGGCAACTTGATTCAACAATATAACACACCAAGATTATAAAGTGATAAAATACTAAACTATTAAACTTGAAACTGTAATGAAAATAAATGAAAACCGTCACACAACTATAATCAAAAGATAATAATACAAAAGAGCAAGTGGATCCACCAGGGCCAGGCCCTTAGCCGCTATGGAAACACCGTTGAGCTACTCCAGAGTCAAGTGATGGAACAACAACTAGATCATGTATTAATCATGCATAACAGCATTTACAAACAATCGCTCTCTACTTGAATCATGAGAGTCAATGAAATTATAGAATTACAAAAGAAGTTTCAATGATAATCCCCCCCCCGATTTCTACAGGGGCTGCCTTTTATAACAACTTGGCAGACAATACATGAAACAAAGATAAACTTTGAACAACAATCCCTCAGGATCGAAAGATCCTGAGGGATTCATTCTATTATCCTCTTTTGGCTAATGCTTCGCCTTCTTGTGTTGTAGTCGTGATGTTCCTTGCCTTTCTTTAACTATGTGTTCTGTTTTCATCCTTCTTATCTAGATACGGCCCTTTGCTGGAGGAACAACAGTTACTTCTACTTTAGCTTTGTATTTCAAATGGTGGTTTCCCACTTCATTTGTTTCCTTTTTATAATAAAAGACAATATTTATCCAATTTCACAATAAACATTAATCTTTTCAATTCTATCATAATCATTCAATATATCATCTTTCTAGAATAAAAATAGTTATGTTTAAAGGAAAAAGATAAAGAAATACATGGTGAATTCATACCTTTTCCAATGCTCAACACACCCCCCTGCTTACCCTTTTTCATGTCCTCATGAAAACCATAGTTTAGATGTAAATTAGTTAGAGAATAGGCTGGAGAGGGTTTTTCATTAAGAGGTCTAAAACCATGGTTTGCAGCTAAAGCTTCAAAACTATGCCCTGTCTTTCGTTCAGGTAGTTCATGTTTGGCCTTATAGTCTGCTGCAAGATACCAGATAATAGGACTACGATATCTACAACCTAGCCAATATGGGCCTTCCCTCAAGATGAGGTTACTATAGATAACCAGGCGATTGGAAGCTAACTCAAAATTTTTGTAATTGAATGGCTCTTTGTCTTGAATATTCCAATTGGAAATATTCCATCGGAGTTTAGCTGCTACTATGGCCTGGTCTCTGATGGATAGAAAATATTCTACCCCATCCAGGATAATTTCTTTGTGTATGGGTCCCAATATTTGGATCACACCCTCCTTTGTCATTAAGCTTTTCTGCCTAGCCCACAATTGTAATGGGTGTTTCGGTTCACCCCTAACCCAAAGGTCTAACCCATTTTCTTGGCTCTGAAAAGTGTTATAGGCCTTGAGCCATTTAACTGGTTAACAGAAAATGAAATAAATGCTTGAAATTGGATATCACCCACAAAAGCGCTGGGATTTGTCTCCATTTCCCCAGCTAATATAAAATTGTGCAAATAAAATTCATAGAGTAGATGCTAGACTTTTACTCCATAGAGTTTGCAGTAGCTTATAAAATCACCTACATTTTCTAATTCTATAGGTTTTCCTGCCTTAACAGCCTTAATTTTTAATTGCAAACATCTTTCTAATAAAAAAAAAGCATAACTTTTGACAGGGCACCTACATGCTAGGACATCTGTGTATAAAGAACAGAGAGTATCCATATGATTCCTGACTATTTTTAATCTATCCCTTACCTTTTCAAATTTCTCTTCTACCTTTCGACATCTATTGAAACCTTCAACCTTTGATGCATTGATGTCCTTTAATTGTTGTTGTAACTGTTGGTATTTATTTTTGGGAACGGTCTCTTCTTCGAGCTTTTCTCTAGCCCTCTGAGCCTATGTGAGATCCTCTTGGAGTTTTTCTATACCAGGGTCTTTTATCAAAACGTTTTTGGGTTGAAAATCTACCTGGGTGTTCTTATTACAATGTCGAGTGCCTACAGTTTGTGTCTCTTTGTTGGCCATACTGCTAGAGGATAGTGCCTCAGTCTGAACATATTTTTCACAGACCTGTACATTTTCAGTTTGGGCAACTGCGTCCATAGAAACTGCCTACTATTCCTTGTTATCCTAAATGAATGTGGGCTCAGTTTGAGTCTCCATGACCCTTCGTTTGGATAGCTGCATTCTTCGTTTTTATGGTTATTTTAGAGACGTTCCCTTGTTTTAGCACCCTAATCCTCTACCTGAGTTGTTTTACTAGTTTTGGGAGCTTTTGTCGTTCCTTCCACAGCTTCTCAAGTTCATTTTTCTTCTTCTTCTTCTTGGAAGGAACAATTGTTTCTTTTTCTGTACCTGGTTGCTTGGCTAGGGTTTGCTCGCCAGTGGCTGTGCCTTCACCCAGGCTTACTTCTATGTTTTCTGTTTCAGACACTTCTTTAGTGTTCCCATGCTCCTGGCTACATTCCTCGAGGGAAATAACCCTAGTTGGTTCTGTTGTTCCCTGAGGGTTCTCTTCACCAGGCATTTCCTCGGCTGCATCTTTGTCGGTAACAGCTTGTTCCTGTAATTGGTCTATCTCAATGTTGAGGTTAATGTTAGAAATACTCAGAGGGGGGGTGAATCAGTATTCCTTTCAATTAGAGCATTAGTTAATATTCAATTATTATCAGTGTTTGTACAATGATAGCAGTAAACAAGAGGAACACAAATGCACACAGTTTTTAAGGTGGAAACCCACTCCGGGACAAAAACCACCTAATTCTTTTCTAATAATTCTTTAATATTCTACTCCAATTGAAAATAAAGCTCCAACTTCCTAGAATCTAGAAAAGCATTCTTCTCCAGCTCCCATCGGATGGACGCTCCAATGCCTGAGATTCTTCAGTAGTCAACTGAATGGATGCCCCAACACCCAATGAGCTACAAATCACCGTAGCACCACCCTACCACCCTATAGAAGAATAAAAGAAGAATGGACTCCCGTACCAGGGAAAATGGTCCACTTTACAATGATATAGAATGTTGTAGAAGAAGAATATATACTAGAACATAATCCCAAATTTGATACAACCACCTAATGATGATCCTAGACCTCCCAAAACTGCCTCTTCAACCCTTGGCAGATAGACACTAGTACAATTTGTACAATAATGTATTTACAATGACTAAGTACAATGATACCTTTACAATGATTGTATGCAGTGCTGCCCACTTGAAGACTTCATATGATGAACTTCTTGCTGCTGTTATGCACCTTGGTTGCTGCTCTAGTCATGCTACCATCTTCTGCACCTTTCTTTTCTTTTCTACCGTAGAAAGTCTGGTCCTTTGCAACCCTTGACAACACATGATCTAGCTTTTTCTTGCCTTCTAGGAGCTTGATATTGAATCTGGTGTATCTCTGTCATTTCAGATCCTCAATATTTGATTTTCGGTCTTGTATTATTCCTATGAGTCATCTTTGCAATGCCATAGGTCTGACCCAATTTGGATTCTTGAAAAGAGATTTATACCCAATATCTCACAATGCCCTAATTATGGACTGTTTCAGTAGAGCGCACTTGTACGGAATGCCACGTGTCACTTCTTCCTCATTTGTTTCTCAAATTGATAGAGAAAAAATTTCAGACTGTGCACTATCCATCAATTTTTACGAAATTCCAATACGATACTCAGAGAGAGAGTTATGATGAATTTACCAAGGTCACTTCTTTGAGATGAATTTCAGGAGCCTACAAAAACCCTGACTTACACAGATCATATCTCCAAACATGTTGCGCACCTTGATCTGAAATGTTTACTACAACTTCCTCAGGATTTTATCTTTGCCTCATAAAAATTTCAGCTTCTGAACCTTCGTAGAAAAAAAGTTAGAGAAAAAATTCCAAGATGACCTATTTCATATGGCCAAATCCCTTCCATAAGGAGGAAATGAAGATCACAATTTATATGAATGCTTTTATTGAGAGGGGCTTCAACAAGTGAACGTGGGAGGGATTTTAGGAGCATAAAAAATATTAATTATGACTTTTCAATGACCCATGCCCCAACCCCATGGGGTTTTAGCCCACTAATTGGGGGTACAAACTTCAAACATGAATATCTCTCAAACCGTGAAGAATTACATGGCGTGCCATATATCAGTGGAAACATCTCGACAAGTAGAAACCATAAAAAGCATTATTGACCCAGAATATATTAATTTGGTAAGTCAAAATTCCCATGTAATATTGGGTTAGCCCCTAGTGCTGCTTGGGTTGACATCAATGACAACCGCTGATCAACAGTTAAGTGGATTGTGAGGTTGTATATATTCACTCATATTGGCCAAAATTTGCATCAATTGGTCCTCCTGCAATGGAATCTCTGGTGGAATTGCAATGGAGGTTTCAGGAGGTTCTGCTTCCTCTCCTTCATCTTCACTGGTGTGATTACTTTCTTCCTCTTCACCGGTGTGGTGACTTCCTTCTTCTTCATTGGTATGGTGACTTCCTTCTTCTCCACTGGTGTGGTGACTTTCTTCTTCTTCCTGATTTCCTTCTTCTTCACTAGTGTGGTGACTTTCTTCTTCTTCCTGATTTCCTTCTTCAAGTTGCAGGGTTTTTTCATCTTCCAAACTGGGAAATTCTAAGGGTTGGATGATGCTACCCTGAAGACTTCCTATCATTCCCCTACTTCTCCTTAACCTCGGGGACTGTCTGCGCTTTAAATTTTTTGTTGTTGTGCTGGTAACTCTTTTACGTTTTGGGGCAGGTAGGGTTGTTCCTCCATCAATTGAGAATATCAATTCTTCCCAAATAGTCTGCTGCTGGGCAAGGCTATAACTCACTATTAATCAGATTAAACAATGGTGGCTTACCACCGTCGCTATATAACGATATTTTCTTATGCTCTAGGCAGCATCATGCAATAAGAAATTTAAATATGTAGGAAAATTTACAGCATATTTCTATTTTAATATTGCTAATAACTTAAGGTGGCATGGTCTTATCACATCCTTTCTTCCATCGCATGTAATGTATCTTTGTACTACTTTCACCAGTTCTGTCCATGGTTCTCCCAAAGTTGCCAGCTGGACTCCTTTTCCTTTGACAACCAAGGTCTGTCCTTTGTCCCGAAAGATTTTCATGGCTTCTTGAAGTTTCACTTTTTTATGGGTCCATATGGGTCCTTCTGCTGGTAGATCGGATACCTTGGCGATTATTGCATTTGTTACTGCTATTTTCCTTCCTCTTACCATGGAATAGCCTTCCTGCAAGTTCTGCAAAAATTCAATGGCCACCATTTCATGAGGTTGCTGCAGTCATGTGAGGTAGGTAATCCATCCTACTCTCTCCAGAATTTCTCGTGCAGCATTGGAAACTTCTAGAACTTGTGGCTCACTACGTATTTCTCGTCCTCCCATTCTATCTGCACAATGATAATTCTTCACAAATACACAGAAATGGTAATGGAACAACACCTTGTGTATATTGGCACAATACCATTAAACTCTTGTTGTTTTCGAGAATTTGATGAACATAGGGATTCGGCCCACATGTAGGCATATTTAAAAGGCATCCGCGCCCCCCTAAAAGATGATAGGTCGCCCTCGACCGACAAAATAGAAGAGTAGCATACTGCACAACAATTGTATAGTATGGAAAGGCATACATACTTATGATATGATCAAAAAATTATCACATTACTGAAATCGATGCATATTTTGAAATCGTGAGTAGATATGGAAATGTTTATGTAATGATTTGAAAATAAGGGAAAAGGACAGCTGATGTCAAAAAGTACTTATGCAGTCATTATCCACATAAACCATTATGATCAATTTATACATAATTTTCATGCATAAGAGGTTCCGAACAAAGGGCTTAGGAGCATAATCTCATTTGATATTAGATAAAGATATAAGAAAAGGGTTTAGCATTACTATTGATTTGTGAAAAATATGACTCCAATACCATCAGCAGAGCTTTGTTGCCCACATGTGTCTATAACCTTGACAAAGTTGCTTTCTCACCCTTGGAACCATTATCCTTTATTTATGCCTAGGGAAGTGTTGTTTGATGTCATGATGGAGGCCACTGTGATGGCTTGGGAACCAAATGAATCACAATGCCATTCACTGACTCGTGATGAGACCTCCTGTTCCAAGGACTTTTTATTTTTCTGAGTTGTCCATTGGATCATATCCTTGGTGTGGTGGCCATAATGGGAATGCCACTTCACTGCTCCCTTACGATCATGGTAGGCTGGCTCTTGATGAGACCCCCTATCCTCTATCTTCCATATCATAGAATTGTTAGTAATCATATAGAGATCTTTTTTTCTTCTTCTTTTTTCATGTAGCACTTCCCTATTTATGTATAGAGGGTGGCTCAACACTCCTTAAGAGTATGGATGGTGGAAGAAGTCTAAACATCTCAATAGAGAAAGTATGCCCTTATTCTTATTCAATAAATAAAAATCAAAGAGAGTTATGAAGATTTAGGGAAGAACCAACATGATAAGGATAACCGATCATATTAATTTTAGTGAAAATAAAAACAACAAAGTGATATAGATGGTTGTGTCTTTTCCTTTTCTTATCACTACAAAAAAATTTCTTAAAAATTACAATTTCACTTGATTTTTTGATTCCAATAATCTCTAATTTTTGTGTCCTTGCATAAATTGTATGTTTTCCTTTGGAAGAATTCAAAAAAATCCTCAAAATGTTGTTCTAAAACAAGAAAAAATGCACTCAAAAAGTTTTGTTCCTTAGGTGGAACAACTGCTATTCCTTAAGAGGAACAACAAAAAAAATCTGCGAAAATGATGTTCCTTTTGAAAGGAACAGCAGAAACAATCGGAAAAAAACATGTTGCTCCTTTTGAAAGGAACAACAAAAACAAGTGGGAAAAATGTTGTTCCTTTGGAGAGGAATAGCAAAAACAGGCGGCAAAAACTGACGTTCCTTTTTAAAGGAACAACAAAAACACACGGCAAAAACTGTTGTTCCCTTGGAAAAGAACAAAAAAAACACGCAGCAACAACTGCTGTTTCTTTGGAAAGGAACAACAAAAACACGCGGCAAAAATTGTTGTTCCTTTGGAAAGGAACAACAAAAACACGCAGCAACAACTGTTGTTCCTTTGGAAAGGAACAACAAAAACTATTGTATCTTTTGAAAGGAACAGTAAAAAAAGTGGCAAAAGTGTTGTCCCTTTTGAAAGGAACAACAAAACTATTGTTCCTTTTAAAAGGAACAACAAAAATAAACACACAAATGCGTTGTTTCTTCAGAGGATCGGTTGTTGTTCCTTAAAAGGAACAGCTTGAGAAATAAAATCTGTACAAAAAAACAAGAAAAGTAAAAAGAAAATCTTATGTACAAGTTTCAAAATAAAGGAATTATTCAGTGGATGGGTGCTAAGGAGGAGTTATCTCCCTCAGTAAGAATTTGCATGGTAGAATCTTCCCATAATTGTTGGTAAAAGGATTCCTGATTAAGCGGTTTATGTTAAAGTCGTACTCGATAACCATTTTCTTTGAAAGAATGTCCAGATCCGTCAATGGTCATCAATGTGATGGTGCCATTATCGTGCACTTTCTATATCTCATAGGGTCCAAGCCATGATGTCTGGAGTTTTCCTGGGAAATCCTAAAACCTAGAGTCATATAGGAGTGCCCAATCTCCTTCGTGGAAGAACTTCTCTTTAATGAGGGCGTTGTGCCATTTTTCTCTCTGTTGTTGAATTAATGCAGTGTGCTAGAGAGTAGAGAGCCTAATTTCATCAACTCATTGATTTGTTGTAATCTTCTGACCTGGGCTTCATTTAAGTCCAAACCCACCTCCTGGGCTGTTCTTAATGTTTGAATTTCAAATTCTATTGGAAAGAGGGGTTCTTTTCCAAATACTAATTGATATGGTGAATACCCAGTGGTATTTCTCCATGTTGTTCAGTACACCCACAAGGCTTCCAACAATCTTAAATCCTAGTCACGTCAGTGTGATGCAATTGTTTTTGTAAGTATAGATTCTATCACCTTGTTCGTGCTCTCTACCTGGCCGTTTGCTTCTGGGTGGTATGGGGTCGTGATTTTGTGCTGAATGTGGTAGTTTTTTAATGTTGCAATGATTTTATTACCTACAAATTGCGGTCCTCCCTCTGTAATTATGTCCCTTCGGAGGTTGTATCTCACAAATATTTGGAAAAGGAACTGTATTATAGAGTCCTCTATAGCTCTTGAAAGTGCCTCTGCTTCAACCCATTTAGTAACATAGTTTGTTGCAACTAGTATATATGTTTTCTGATTTGATGGTGGGTTAATAGGACCAACAAAATTGAGCACCCAACGCTCAAATGGCTCGATTACTAACTGTGAG
Organism: Pinus albicaulis; assembly: GCA_034641835.2. NCBI lineage: Eukaryota > Viridiplantae > Streptophyta > Pinopsida > Pinales > Pinaceae > Pinus > Pinus albicaulis. The sequence goes on from CM076582.1 coordinate 713,910,589, forward strand.
TTCAAAGGAATTTCATCGGACTGTCCAGGGCATCCTGCCCTTTGGCAACTATCACAGGCTTGTACAAACTTTTTAGCATCTTTAAAAATTGTAGGCCAGTAATAGCATGTTTGTAAAACCTTGTGACCAGTACTGCGATCTGCGAAATGTCTGCCACATGGCCCATCGTGGCATGCTTTTAGGATGTCAAATATTTCGTCTTCTCCGATGCATATTCTGATGTGCATATCTGCTCCGATATGAAATAGGTAACCCCCAATCCAAGAGAATTGGGTACTACACTGTACTATCTATTTTCGTTCAATGGGCATTAGATGCTTAGGTAATTTACCTACTGCTAAATAATTTGCAACATCAACATACCATGGGGTTCTAGCAGTAACAGCAAGCAAATGTTCATCTGGGAACTGATCCTCGACTATTGCTGCATCTGTTGGCTTTGGCATTCGTGAAAGAAAATTTGCTACAGGATTCTCTTTTCCTGGTCAATCCTTTATTGTGATGTCAAATTCCTGCAATAGAATCAACCATCTTGTTACTCTACCATTTGTAACAGGTTTATTTGCTAAAAATTTTATGGCAGTGTGATCTGTATATAAAACTATAGGATACCCAGTTATATAAGGTCTAAATTTATTTACAGCATGTATTATAGCTAAAAATTCTTTCTCAGTCATAGTATAGTTTAATTCAGTAGGAGATAGATTCTTGCTAATATAATAAATTGCATATGGTTTTTTATCTTCTTCCTACCCAAGGACTACTCCAATAGCTTTGTTTGAGGCATCAGATGAAATTTTGAATGGAAAATCCCAATTTGGGCCCCTTAGCATTGGGGCTGCTGATAGAAGCTTTTTCAGACCCTCAAAAGCATGGTCACATTTATCTGTCCAATTAAAATCAGCATTCCCTGTTAGTGCGTATAGAGGTGCAGCTATTTGAGAATAATGCTCTATAAATCTTCTATAATAACCAGAAAATCCGAGAAAGCTGCGTACCTCTGTTTGTGTGGTGGGAGTAGGTATTAACAAAAGTATCTGAATTTTAGTTGGATCTACCTGTATTCCAGCTGCTGAGACACAATGACCCAAGATGAGTCCCTCAGTCATCATCATGTGGCACTTCTCATGGCTTAAACAGAGTCTGGTGTCAATACACCTTTGCAACACCTTTTCCAATGTTTCTAATGTTGGCTCAAAATCATCTCCATAAGGTGTAAAATCATCCATATATACTTCGAGCCCTTCATTTATTATATCTGAAAAAATGCTGAGAATGGCCCTCTGAAATGTAGCATGGGCGTTGCATAGACCGAAGGGTAAAAATTTGTAAGAAAATGTCCCCCAAGGACAGGTAAAAGTAGTTTTGTCTTGGTCTTCAGGGCCAATCTGAATTTGATTGTATCCACTGAAGCCATCTAGGAAAGAAAAGAATTTCTTTCCTGCTAATGTATCTAATACTTGATCAATGAAAGGAAGGTGAAAGTGATATTTCTGGGTTTCTTTGTTTATTTCTCTGTAGTCTACACATATCCTCCACTTCCCATTCTTTTTTGGCACCACAACTAGTGGAGAGATCCACTTGCTATCAGATATTGGATAAACAAAGTTGACATCCAAAATTTTTTGTAATTCAGCTTTCACAATATCCTTAAGGTGAGGTTTTAATCTTCGTTGGGGTTGGCGAATGGATCTAGCATCTTTTTCTGTATAAATGTGGTGCATACATAACTAGAGATCAAGTCCTTTCATGTCTGGGTAATCCCATGCGAAGGCTCCCTTATATTTTTTCAGTAGTTGGACCAACTCCTCTTCTTGTTCAACACTCAGATTTTTGTTAATGTTCAAAGTTTTTCCTGGCTCAATCTCTATAGTTTTGCTATTGTAAACCGAAGTGGTAAGTATGGATTGTTATTGGATGTCTTTCAAGGGATCTTATTCATTATCAAATGCTACCTTGATCATGTGACATTGCAAATGGGATCTGGTTTTTGGTTGGTTGATAAAATTGTTAATCATATCATCCTCTATTTGATCTTTAAAGTTGAGGGCATCTTCTTTAGTTAGTGGTGATCTAATGTTTTCTATGAGATATGATACAGGCTGTCTCTTTGTTTTTATTATTGTTAGGCTTGGCTGGGCTAGAGGGTATAAAGCTAAGTTCTTGGCATAACTCCCCCTAATTATAGTCATGTTGCCTTGCCGGCAGCCAATATAGGCATCAGCAGTTGCCAGCCAAGGTCTACCTAAGATCAAAGGGTGTCCATCTAGCTGGTTTTTGGGGTTGATAATTAGGAAGTCAACAGGATATTCCCAGGAGTCTACAGATACCATTACATCATGTAGTGTGCCTTCTGGCTTGACTACTGATCGGTTAGCCAGTTCCAATAAGGTTGTTGTTGGATATAATGATGTAATGCCAAGTTTTTGACAAGTGGTGGTTGTTAGGATATTAATTGCAGCTCCCAAATCAACTAAGGCATTTGGAAATGATTTTCCATTGATTTTTACCATAACTATAGGATTTCTTGGGTCCTCATACTTTACAGGTGCTTCCATTCCTGATAGTAAGTCAGATAGAGTGCCGACTACTTGGACAGTTGGGTTAGTTGTTGTTCTCCTCTTTGGATTCTTTATACATAGTTCTTTGATGGTTTTTGCATAAATGGGAATGTCTTGGATATCTTGGAGGAGTGGGATTTTTATACAAAAATTTTTCAGTTCTCCCAGAAGATCAAAATCAGGATGTTCTATTGGACGAGGTATGATTAATCATTCTGGGAGTGGTGGAGAAGAGGTGGTTTCTTGTTCATGATTTTGTTGTATAACCACATTCTCCTTTTGGAGTGTTTGTTCTGAAGATAACAAATTTTCAACTTGAACGTTTTTATCTCCCTCTGATTCTATTATGCGCCCAGACCTTAGTTGAAGGTCGTTGCACTCCCTTAATTCAGTTTCTAGTTTTGGTGGTTCCATTATTTGAATAGACTAAACCGGCCTATTATTAGGGTTTGGTTTGCATTGGGCTAGGAGTTGCGGTCTCAAGTTGGTCTGGGGATTTTGTTGCAGTTTATATGGTGCTGGCAGTGTAGATTGAGGGAGAGGGATCGTTCCAAATGGATGATTCGTAGGTTTTTTCCAGTTCGACTGCCAGGTCTGACTCTGCGAGGTGGAGGGGGACCATTGTGTTGGATAAGCATTATTTTTCCAAAACGGTGGACAGTAAGGAAATTTTGGCCAATTGGTTTGATTTGTTTGATTTGGCCATAGTGATGTAGGAAATGGCTGTTGTGATCAATTGGGGAAAGGTGTCTGATTTTTCCACATTCCATTATATTGCTGAGCATTATATTGAGGAGACTGAAAAGAAGAGGATGGATCAATTGGCATACCTATTTGTCGTGACTACCATTGTCGGCGATGATTGAGTAGGCATACCATTTCTGATTCTTCTTCCAATTATTTGTAGACTACTTTCAATCCTGGAAGCGAGGGGCAACCTTTTGTGGAGTGATCTTTTGTGCAGGTAGCACAGACTTTGACTATATCCAGCGGGCACTCTTTATGGTTGTGTTTCTTTCTGCATTTAGGGCAGAATATTGCCATATTTTGTTCTGCTTCTACTTGCTTTTGTTTAGCTTTCATGATGTCTAACTGTGTTTTCAGAGTCCCTAGAATACTAATTTTAAAATCTTCTAGTAGATTTCCAATTTCTGCACGGGTTATACCTTCACCAGAGGTCTTAATATCCCTTGTGATCATGTCACGTTCCGCTGACTTTAGCCTTGTGCCTCCTCTCGAACTCCTGATACATAAATTAATAATGTCAGCAAAATTTTCCTGATATATATCACCTTTTCCCATGATGTTTAATGTTTCAACCCATTGTTCCTTCATCCCTTTAATTTATGTAGTTTTTGACACATTATCAGGTAAGGGTAAAGATGCATAGGGTGACCTCTAGAGGTTGTATTGAAAGAGTTCTACATATCCCTCAAGTGTTTCATTAGGTTTTGCTATCATCTGAAATATTTTGTCTTTTAATTCCCTGGACCTACAATAATCCTGATATTTCTTTAGAAAAGCAGCTTTCATCTGATCCCAGTCATTTATAACACCTCCACCTAACCCCATAAACCATCGTAGAGCTACTCCTTTTAATGTGGAAGGAAATAATTTTAATTTTTGGGGATCGATGGTATAGTCATACCCTCTGCATAATACATCAAATTCAAACATAAATGCATCTGGATCTTCTGGTGTTAAGCCATGGAATTTAGGAATATGCTGAAGAGGAATGGCCTTCATAGGTGCATTAACTGCATTTTCCACAATGGGATATTGCAGTGTGGAAGTTTTTTGGGGTGGTTTGGTTGTGGGCCATTTGATTAAATATGTGCCAATATCCTTCTGGGATTTCTGGGGAATTATTCATAGGCTGACTAGAAGGAGTAGGAATGACCTTGACAACACTTCCTTGGTCTGGAATAATGATTGTTCCTTGTTGACCTACACATCCTTGGTTTGGATTATTTCAAGAGAAGATTATGGTTCTTCTATTTCCCCTGTTTCTCCTCCTCCTTCCCGGAGATTACTAGAGTTCCCTTCTTGCAGAGAAATTAGGCGAGAATTCTCAATTTCTTGGGAATCTTGCTCAATTTCTTCTGTTTGGCTATGCACTTGAGCAAAGGCTACATATGGTGACTCTGTGCCCTTAAGGGAGCTATTAGGTTGTCTAGAATTAGCTTTTCTAGGTCGTACTGATGGCTAAGATTCAACTTTCTTAAGGATTTCATCGATGAAAGTTGTTCGCCCAAGGGTCACTGGTCCCTTATGTTTTTCTGGTTTAGGAGAAAAAATTTTCTGTTTATTTCTATTCATTCAAAAAAACACAAGCATTCATTCCTACCTAAAACTTTCACTCAATTCTGCTATGAAGTGGGCCAATGAATAAGCATGTTCCTCGCTCGGTACACAGGTTCTTACCTTCCATTTTTAATACCCAGTTCTTCCCTAGCAGAGAAAATAAAATGTGCATTACTCTTTCCTAAATAACTACACTCTCCCCGGAAACAACGCCAAAATTTTGAGGTATAAAAGATGTCTTTTTAACTCCTATTTATCTCACATTAATTATCAATCCAGGTATGATTTTTTATTTCAAGAGTGTACTCAGTCTAAGGCTGCAATTCAATCTAAGAGTAATGCTTTCCAATATGTAGTACAATGTTACAGATACAAGAGTAAATAGATGCTTGGAAATTAAATCTAACTACAATGACATGAAATTAAATGCTCTGAAATCCAATCATTCACTCAGTAATCATCAGTCAAGGATGTAGTAGTAATGACTCTTTCCTTTGGCAACTAATGTAAATGAAATAAAATAAGAACAAGACAATCAATCTAAGAACGTAGGTAGCAATAACCAATGTTCTTTACAGTTGATGATCTTATACTCCACACCAAAGAAATTAAATGGAAACTGAACTAACTCACTAATGTTGCTAATGAAAGTAAACTAGGCATGCTCTCAAAGGAAAAACCAAACTCTTTGCAGGTATGAAATAAATTGTAAACTAATTAACTGAAATGAATAGCCGGTTTAATTTATTGGAATTGAACAACAATAGAAATGAACAAAAAACTCTATCTAGTGAAATTGAATAGCAAAATCTATCTAATGAATTCGAACAGCGGATTCTATTGAACAACAATCAGAATTGGAACAACAAATGGAATGGAATAGCAACAGGAATGGAATAGTAGATGCTGAAAAGAAAATCTATGTTAAAGCATAACAAGATAAGTTATACAGGGATCCAGATTCTTGTTAAATTGGAAAGCAACGGCAATGTGATTCAACAATGTAACACACCAAGATTATAAAGCGATAAAACAACAAACTATTAAACTTGAAACTGTAATGAAAATAAATGCAAACCATCACACAACTATAATCGAAAGATAATAATACAAAAGAGAAAGTGGATCCACCAGGGCCGGGCCCTTAGCTGCTAGGGAAACACTGCTGAGCTACTCCAAAGTCAAGTGATGGAACAACAACTAGATCATGTATTAATCATGCATAATAGTGTTTAAAAACATTCGCTCTCTGCTTGAATCATGAGAGTCAATGAAATTATAGAATTACAAAAGAAGTTTCAATGATAACCCCCCCCCCCCTGAATTTCTACAGGGTATGCCTTTTATAACAACTCGGTGGACAATACAAGAAACAATGATAAAATTTGAACAATGATCCCTCAGGATTGAAATATCCTGAGGGATTCATTCTGTTTTCCTCTTTTGGCTAACGCTTTGTCTTCTTGTGCTGTAGCCATGTTGTTCCTTGCCTTTCTTTAACTATGCGTTCTGATTTTATCCTTCCTTTCTGGATATGACCCTTTACTGGAAGAACAACAGTTACTCCTGATTTAGCTTTGTTTTTCGAATGGTGGTTTCCCACTTCATTTGTTTCCTGTTTAGAATAAAATACAATCTTTAGTCAATTTCACAATAAACATTAATCTTTGCAATTCTATCATAATCCTTCAATATATCATCTTTCTAGAATAAAAAGAGTTATGCTTAAAGGAAAAATATAAAGAAATACATGGTGAATTCATACCTTTCCAATGCTCAGCAGTCGAAAAGAAGAAAAATTTGGACTGGAAGAAATATCTACAACGTAACTCTATGTTGTGGAAATGGAAGGACCTACTATACATATTACAGAAATTCCTGACTTGCGAGGGTCATTATTCACTAACCTTCTTGTATAACATATGATTGCTGCTACATTTCAAGTCAGGTAAGCTCATTAATTTTCCCTATTATCTTCTTAGAATCTTGGAGAAAATGTCGAAAGGCATTTAGAAGGGCAAGAAAAGCCAAGTTGCATGCAATTTATACCACCACAGGTTGATTGCAATTTTAATTAAAAAGGAGTTAAAGGTAAAAAATGTGCCTGGAAAGGATTTTTGAAGGAATTTCAAGGACGAGGTGCAGGCAAGTCATCCAAGAAGAAGAGTGCAAGTATGAAGGGAAAGACTGAAACCCTAACCTCGTGCCTTACTGAGACTAAGAGAAAAGAGAAGTTGGTGCAGGCATAGGAGTATAGACCTGTCGTTGAAACCCTGTCCTTATCAAAAAGGACAACTCGGTGTTCGACCAAGAAGAGGACTTCCTCTTGAAGATAGGGTCACGTTGAGTCAAACTCCCTGATACAATTGGACGACTCACCACCTACTTCTTCAGGTCACAATGACCTCTCGGTCATTTATGAGACGATGACCCATACAGTGGTTAACGAAGTCTATGTGGAGGAGAAAGATGACACACCCTTTTCGGTCTTCCTTGGAAATATGAAGAAAATAAAGATGGTGTTGACACCTAGTGCAAGTGCAAGAAAAGACTCAATAGTGGGTCATATGGGAGATGAAGTGCAGGGTACTAAATCCCTCGATTATTTTGAAGTGTAGGGTACTAAAGCCCTCGATAATTTTTAAGTTCGGGGTCCTGAAGCCCTCGATAATTTTGAAGTGCATGGTACTAAAACCCATGGTAAGATAGACGTGTAGGGTACTGAGACCCTTGGAGACATTGAAATTCTAGGTACTGAATCCCTTGATAATATCGAAATGCAGAAACTCGATAGCCATGGTAACCTTGACCCTAATGATGCCGACACATGTTTAGAATCAACTCCCAAAAATATGCCTGCACCAGAAGATTTGGGATCAGAAAACTCCATCCTCTATCTAAACAATTAGATAGAAGAGCTCAAGCAGCGTATTTACGGTTTGGAGATACTAAACCAATCCATGAAGAAGCATGGGGACTGTGCAGAATCAGAAAAGTGCAGGGCTAGCAGAGGAAGTGGAGGAGAAGAAAAGGAAAGTATGGATATGGAAATTCTGAGCATCAAAGTGCTATGAACGTCTTAAAAAGGTGACCAAGAAACTCAATAAGGCTTGAGGCAAGAAGGTGAAGGCAGTGAAAGCAGGGATCAACATATAAGTTCAGTACTGAAGGAAGGCTCTCTTGTTTTGGCTTTTATGCAAGAGGTAAAGGTTTTGTGAGGAAACACAACAACATAGGGATGGGAGGATGTTGGTAGGCTAACTTTCTTTGTTTTTAACCCCTTTCCTACTTTAAAATCACGACCTAAGACCTCTATTTCAACCTCGGAACCCCCTCATTCCTACACTCTTCCAAGTATCGTGTGCATTCCTACACTAGCATTGTATTTTCATATTTAAGGCTTGTCATGGACTTAGTTAATTATTTTATGGATTTGATACCTTTAATTTATCTTTGCAACTAATAGTTTCTTTCCTAAAGTATTTGGTAAGAAATGTATTAATCATTATGTTAGTATGGTCGACTACAGGTAAGATTCCTACACTGTTGGTAGTTCCTGCACTCCTGGGACAGCTCACTACCTAATGCAAATATCTCGTTTAGAATCAGTCATGTCGATTTGGGATCAAAGCAGATATAAATCACCAATATGTTAGATATTAGGACGCTAGCCAAATGCTTAGATTAGTATTTCGTTATAGCCGAAAGGCTTAGTTTGTAACATTGTTGTAATTTTGTTACTACTAAAGGCCTAAAGGGTTATATATAATTTAGAATTCAGATAGGGGTAGCTAGCGAAAGTGATGCTACTATAATTTTGTGACTGTAATTTTTCTAGTATCACCCTCATTCTGGGATGGATTTGACTTCATCATGTACATTTTCTTATTTGAAATATAATATAAATGGATTTCGCCATGTTGTTTCAATTTTGCATTTTAACTTTATTTTGATGCATTGTTGAAGGTTGAGTTTCCATTTTTCTTAAACTAGGAAAAGAGCTGGTTGGATAGGGCCCAACCAACCTAGCTCGTTCTCCCTCTCATTTTCCTTCTCATTAAAGGTCTGTTAATTTAGTTTGAATGCAAATCATGAACTAAATAGTTATTTCAATTCTTTCACAAGTATAGGTTCAATTTCATTTGCAGTTATCATGTGACGGATCTATGGTGTGCATGCTTAACTAAGTTTTATTTTAAATTGTGTAATTTTTCCTTTTTGAAACTTAGTTTATTTCTGTGAGAATCGTGCAAGAACGTTTTCCTGTACTAGTGCATTTTCATTTCTGCAATTTTATTTCTTTGGTTCATTCCAGCAAGGTATTTCTATTTCTTTCGTTCACAAGATATTGATTTGTTTCTACAAGTGAGTGTTCATTTCTAGATAGAATGATTTTAATATTAGGAATCTAAGCTTAAGAATTAAATGTGCTTTGATGAATCATGACTAAACTTTGTTATAATGCAAGGATCTGTACCTTCACTTTACACTTTTAAATAAAGGATCGAACTTCATATTAAATTATTAAGTGAACCTTTTGAATTAAAATATTAAAATGTAAGATCTGATCTATGTGAATAACCATTACAAGAACAAGGTTGTTGTCATGATTAAATATTTTCTTTAACTGCATGAAATTATTCCTTGTTTGAAGAAAGTGCGCCTTGAATTTCAAAGTTAATTCTTTTTTTGATATTAAGCTGGTTGAATCATCTTTCTGCTTGTGGAAGCTATTTCAAAGTTCTATTCACCTTTGCAAATACTTTTATTAGTTAACATACTTTTTATTCTTTTCTGAGAGTAATCTGAAAACTTGGTGCATGAATCTCTATTCTAGCATAGGAATCAATATCCTGATACAGGAACAGAGTGCTCTAATTCTTAAGACTTAGGTCCCTTGCATGAGGATGAAAATATTTAGTACAAGTATGGAATATACTTCCAGCATGTAAACTTTTTTATGCGGAATTATGGATTATGGATAAAACCTATTCCCTAAATGTGGTGCTATACATTTATAAAAATAGATCAAAGACTTTGCAGACACTTTTCCTAAGAGTAAATAGACACACAGAAAGATGGAGAAATTTACTTGGAATCCAAGTGCTTCCTATTCTCCTTCTGTCGCTCTTGTTGTAGCTTCCAATCCAATTTTGATTGCCAGTCTAGTTCCTGCAAGTATAAACACTAAACAACAAAGAGATTTAAATATACATATGGCTATTTATCTTAATCAGTTAGATCAATAAAACATGAAACATATATATCAGCTAAGAATCCATAATATGAAATATAGAAGCTTATACAGATACATATGTGGGAAAATGAGCAGCAATCTTTATTAATGGATAGAAGGGGGAGGTTACAACCAATGATTGATTTGATGTCACCAACTATAGCATCATCCCAACATCATCACAATGAACATCTTTCCATCAGCATATAACTCAAATCAAACACTCAATTGAGAATCCAACATCATTTCTCTACCAAATTTATTCATTTTTAAGCACTAGGATCTGTGCTCAATTTATAGATGAACTTAAGGTAGTTTCACAATCAATGAATTTCTAATAATAGGAAAGACATTTTCCCAAGCTCAGAGGTGTTGAATTTACACATGGATTTGAAGTTTGACACATATGCACTCTTCTAGAAGGCACTGGCCATGTGGAGATTCTAGAACAATGAGAATTTCACTCCCAATTGACCAACACACTCTTGAGTGTCGGGAAGTGATTTACAAAGCACCCTTGAATGGAGGTAACTACATATGAAAATTAGTTAGTCCCTTGAGAGGCTTCATTGGTGAACTCATAGGTGATATAACATGTACTTAAAATCTTGGAAACCTTGCAATGGAAGTCATGGATGATTTCTTCTTGTTCTTTGTCTTAGGGAATGTAGCAACTGAAATGATAGGGGATGATAGACCCTATTCATTGGTTCTAGGGTTGATGTCAAGTTTAACTGGTTCATTGGGAATGGTGCCCAAATTTACCTATAACGAATTTCCCCCTAAAGCATGAAGTCAGAATAATAATAACAATATTTTTTTAATGAGATAATTTACACTGTGATGGGATGGAACTAGAGCAGAGTGGCAACTAGCATCAATATTAAAATACATTACATCATGATATATCCTCTTGATCATGAATTTCTAAGGGAAGGCATTCTCATGCTCAACACATAAACTATCTAATAACATGTACATAGTGCATAAAGTCATCTACATTGGACTGTTGCCCAATACAGACATGCCTACAGATATAGGCCCATGTTCGGATGATGATCTGTATGTAATATCACCGTACAGATGATGTGTATAAAAATCCTGAAATCACAGTCTAAATGGCTAAAACTAGATCTGGGGTCTTCTTATCTCGTTCACTCGATTGTTTGGGTACAATTCTAGCCATGCGAATATATGATTTGTAGTCGAACATGGTAAGACATCGTTTAATTACTAGCCAATGGTGTGAGTTGTTAACAAATGTGAGAGAACCACCATAGATGTTATTGTCCCTCAAGGTACTGCAGCACATTTTTTAAGGCGTGAAAAGACAATTTGATGTCGAACGCCAAACAAAATATTTCAGTCAAAAGTCCGGAAGGGAGGATCTTGTCAGTGCTGTAACAAGCCTCATGGTACTGGAAGATGATGTTTCTAAGTAAACTTCCTGGATGATGATTTGATGTAGACAGGAAGTCACTTTATTGCGAAATGGGAGTTACTGATTTCAGAGACAATGTATGACTTGATATAACAACATTCAGGGATGACTATCATGAGAATGAAAGTTTATGAGTATCAAAAGGATGAGTATTCACTGGATGACTTCTCTTGAACATATTGGTGACACTGAGATGAGTTGGCAGCATTGACCCCAAAACAAAGTGAAGGTATGATGAACCATAGGTATGAATGAACCGTCAAGAATATTACCCAACCCAAACAGTCACAGTGATGGAGTGAAGTGTCATGTTCAAGAGCGACCTGCTACCATAAAAAATTTTGGTCACTTTCCCAAATTTTCCCCGGTCATTTTTTGACTAGTACCTTTTTATTTTTTAACAAGCTTGATGAGGATAACATATGCTTGATCTATAATTCAACCCTTCGAGTGAAAAATGTCTCTATTTAATAATTTAATGAGTCTAGTGATGAATGAAACTCGATTCTTGCCATGATTGACAAGCTCATCACTATTTTATGTTTTAACGAGGCTAACGATAGTGAAAACCCGATCCTTTTTCATATTTAAAGAGTTTGAAAAAGAGGACGAAAGAAAACTCCATAAGTAATTTTTCATAAAGTTGTTGCTCAGATCCAAAAAAGTGTAAAATAATATCTGAGAGAACCTCTTAGCCATGTTCAACTAAGGCATTCCGTTTTCGTAAATAATCTATCTTAGTCTGGAAAAGGGTTAAAATTATAATGAGTAGATATCAATTCATTTACTTTTACGAGCTCGAAAAGACAAGCACTCGGAAATATTTTCACATTATCAGAGTTTGAAAAGAGCTAAAAGAAGACTCTAGAGGTTTCTTTTTCGCTAGTATCAAAGCTCAAAAAAGAGATAAAATTGCACCTCAAGTCCTCTTTCATTTTTAACAAAGCTCAAAAAATAAGGATAAAAGTATGCTTTGTGGTCAAATCATTCCTGAAATAAATATGCACGACTAATCTCCTCATCAATTGTAAAACATGTTCAGAACAACATCAAATGGATTAAAAATATCCATTTCATGATAAAAATAGAATAAAACCATAGTCACAGTAATAAATATGATTTTCAAATAATCAAATGACTAATAAAAAGAGTTTTACTATTCATTTTTACCATTTGAAAGTTACCATTTGTATTTTGGAGCTCTGAACCTGTTTTTTCCCCCGAACCTTAGCCATTGATTGCGTTCGATTCTATGGATAGTTTTCATTATCGTTTGATCTAGGTTGGTGCCATAAACCCTCTCTTTATTTCAATAGTCAATTCATTTCCTTTCATTGCAAATTTTTAATGATTTGGGCCCCTTACGGTAAATTATTTTTCCAAAGAGGGAAACTCACCCTTGAGCATCGAAAATTTCATTTTGGAGCACCTAAATTGAAGCCTAGGTGTATATGCAATACATTGTACCTTGTTCAAGACTGCGTTGGGCGCAATTCACATTTTTTATTCTTGCATTGTACCCAAATTTTGTGTATTTTTTTTCATTAAAAGTAGTCTAATGAGTCTTATGTTTATGTTTTAGGATTTCATCAGACTAAAATGATGATTAATTGGAGAGAAAGAGAGAATGAAGAAAAAAATATGATTTCCCTAAATGATCTGAGTATAGTAAGAGCCCTAAGAGATTGTGGGTTATTAAAATACTTCCACTTATCAGGGATGAGGCAACAAATAGAACTCTTGGAGTTCTTAGTTCGAGCATGGGATCCGGCTATTGAGTCATTTCACATTAAGATAAAATTTGTTTCTATTACAGTGGAGGATGCATATTTTCTTACAAGCTTGTCGAGGAGAGGCTTTCCTATTCCTCTCTCAGGGTCTGCTCCTGGAGGAGAGATAGTGAGAGACTATGTTTTGCAATATTGTTATCCAGGGGCAAAGCTAAGCAAGGATGGGAAAATAGACATCCACGACGTTCGATATTTTCCTTTGAGAACCATTATTTTCACGATCGCAAAGCCTTCCGGCACCATGACACTGCATGTAGCAAATATATCATATATGCAGTATGCGCTAGAGTGCATGGAGCCAACAGTATTCAACTGGTCTGAAGTTGTACTTTCTGAGATAAAAGAACAACTGAACAAGGAAAAGGGAGGAAGGAAGAAAAAATTCAGTTATGGTTCGATCCTGATTTCATTTTTAGTGCATATTCCACTAATGCAGCCTCAGCATGTGACACTAGGTGTGTCTAACCCTAAAGATCTGAGGATACAGAGATGTGTAGAAATAATGGCTAGGCATGTAGGCCAATCGTCCATTGTGTTCTTGACTACATTCTTCAACTGGTTTAGGCGACAGGTTATTGCCATCGATGATTATGCATACACATGCATCGATTTCTGAGGAGATCTAGACTTAGCTTTACCAAAAGGCACTCAGTGGGGTACAATAGGTAAGAATGTTTTGACCATGTTTTTTATTTTTATAAGTGTTATACAATTTTTTTGTATTTTAATGTTTTCCCAATACAAAACTAAATTTTTAATTTAATGCAGATGTTGTTCGAGTTCAACTGGTGGAGGAACCAGAGCATGGAGCATATGAGCCATCAGAGAGGGTTGTCAAGAGAGTAGTCCTTCAGGATTTAGATATGGCTGAGACTCTATTTGAGCTTCAGCAGCACATATATGGGTTGACCTTTGGGATTTTAGATTGCCGGATCAAAGAGTTACCCATGCGACTGGAGCGCCACACTATATGCGTTCCCAACCGATGGATGTAGTTACTACGTAGGATAGCTAGATCTATAGCATCTTACTATGAACATCACTAGTTTAATTTTGACATGTTGCATACATTTTGAGGTCAGATGATGAATGTTTCTTGGGCACAAATTTTTGTAAAAACCTATAACTATCTATCTATTTGATTTTGGTGTTTTCCTATGTTTATTGTGCAATCCTATTCAACTATGTGAATGTATATTTACATGTGTTGCAAATTTTTGTCTAAAACATGATTAGCTAAAAAATCATTCAATGTGTTCAAGTTCCTGGAAATGTGTTGATATCAAAGTGTCTTTCCAAAATTAAAACTCTTAGGAATAAATGGTGCAATGTTGGATTTATAATAGTATAAACACTAGTAAGTTGTAATAACACAAGTTGTGAGTCTAACCTTATGATGTTTTGGTTAATACCAAATGAAATGGAATCAGAGAGAATTTAGATCAACGCGCTATACTTAGCAATATTATTTGTCGATCTGTCGATACAAATCCCTTGAAAACTTACTAACTCGTCATTCGGAGATAAAATGGCTGTTGCTGCAGAGGATAGATTTTGCGTACTACGAGTAGCACCATCAACATATCCAACAAATGGTTCCAAAGATTCAGACATCTGTGATGAAATGTAAAGCAGATTACTAACATTAAGAAAAATCTAAAAAAAAAACTAAGACAGTAAATGCAAATCAACAACATATATATACAATATAATAGAAAAAATTACTACACTCATGATTAAGCATAGTAACATTTCAATGGAGTTCTATCGTAATCCACCAACTCGTAGGCACCCTTATCAAGAACTATTTTGACAATATAGGGGCCATGCCATTATGGCTCAAATTTCCCTGTACCTATTACATCAGATTCTTGATCATAAAGGGGGACCAAGTCTCCCTCTGAGAAAATGCGAGGCTGGAAATTTTTGTCATATTGTGCCTTTATACGTCTCTTATGAACTTTTTTGGTCAATTGGGCTTCACGACATGTTTAATCAAGATGGATGAGGTTAAAAATACGTGCTTCTTCTTCTGAGGTGTCAGGTAACAAGTCAATTGTGAGTTTCAATGATGGTATTTCACATTGGATTGGAAAGATAGCTTCCAGGCCATACCCAAATTGAAAGGGAGTAAATTCGGTTGTGTTTCTCACCAAGGTTCGGTAGGCCCACAAGGCTGAGTATAGGATCAAATGCCAGTATCTTTTATGAACTCCTATCATTCGTTGAAGCATACGTTTAAGAATATTTTTGATAGCTTCAACTTGTCCATTTGATTGTGGATAATAAGGATTATAAGTATCATGTGACAATCCTAACTTGGCAGTCAATTCATTCATCATTTGGTTGCGAAAATGCTTCCCATGATTTGTAACTATAGCCTATAGGACCCCATACTGTGAAATGACATGATTAAAGAAAAAAAATGCATCTGTTTGTCCTATGTTGTTGAATGTAGGCATTGCTTCAGCCCACTTGGTAAAGTATTCTAATATGACAATAATATCACCATGCCCCCTGGATAAACGAGGGTTACAAGTCATGAAGTCAATACCCCATTTCGAAAATGGTCCCATAGAGACAGCAGGATGCATTGGCACTGGCGGTTTTCTGATTTTATGATCAAATATCTGGCATGCATGACAACTTCTGACTGCGAGGATGCAGTCACGAAACATGGTAAGCCAAAAGTAACCGGCGTGGATTATCTTCTATGTGATAGCATATACAGACAAGTGTTCACCACAAGCCCTAACATGACAATCATTTAAAACATTTTTAGCCTCCTCATGAGTGAGGTGCCTTCTTAAAATCGTATCGACACCACGACGATAAATTATATCGTCGACGATCAGATAACCTTTGGCTTGGTATTGAATATGTCGCTGGTCAGAGCGAGAGTTATCAAGCCTAAAATTCTGCGTTTGGAGATAAATGATAAAATCCCCATACCGAGGATCAGATGATATGATCAGAAACAGAGACTCATCTAGAATATATGGTTTTGACGTAGTAGCATTAATATCGAGGGAAGGTCACAGAGAAGCTCAGCCAAAACTAAAGACTTATTTGACTTGGATTTGATGAATTCCAAATCAAATTCCTGCAAAATGACAATCCATTTTTAATACTTTCCCCCCAGAAATTGACGTAATAAGATATAAGTCATGGGGTTGCAATCAGAAATGAAAATGGTCTTCTGGAATAGGATATAGTAGCGAAATATTTGGACAGCTTGAACAGCTGCCAAGGAAAGCTTTTCTATGTACGAATACTTCACTTCTGTATCATTGATATTACGACTCAAATAATAGATCAGATGTTCTATCCCATTTACTAGTTGGACCAATACCATAGCAATGGTCGTATTAGCCACGAAGATATAAAAGAAATAATCACTCTGATAATTGGGGGGATACATTAATGATGCTCAGACAAGAGTATCCTTGACAGCATCAAAAGAAGCTTGCACAACTTGGTCCCAATGGAAGGGAATCCCCTTTTTCGAGAGCCAAGTAAATCCTTTAGCAATTTTGGCGTAGATGGGTATGAACCTCCTTAGGAACTTAGCCTTTCCTTGAATTTTCTGTATCTGAAGTAAATTTGATGGCACAAGAAAATCAAGAATGGCCTAGACCTTCAATGGGTTGATTCAAATTCCTTCTTTTGAGACGACGAATCCAAGCAAACGACCAAAACCAACAAAAAAAACACATTTATGTGTATTGAGGTGAATTTTGTAGTGTCGGAAGCGTAAAAAGATAGCTCTCAAATGCATCGAGTGATCAGTCTGATTTCATGAATGCGCGGGTAAATATTCTAGATAAGGGTGAACAATGTGCTTGATGTCATTGAAATAATAATCCATTGCTCTCTGAAAAGTGGCCCTAGTGTTCTTTAAACCAAATGGGAGTTTCCTATAAGAGAATGTGCCCCAGGGATAGATGAATGTTGTCTTATGTTGATCCTCTGGGCAGTTATTGATATGATTGTAGCCAGAAAATCCATCCATGAACTAAAATATTTCACATCCAGCACAATTGTCAATAATCTGGTCGATAAAGAGAGTAGGATAGTTTTCTTTTGGACAAGCAAGATTGGCATCCTAGTAATCGACACACACTCTGATGGTTCCTTGTTTTTTCATAATAGGAACAATAACAGGGTAAATGAAACCAACACGCAAAATTTTCTCAACTTCTTATTTAATGGCAGCGGCCTTCTTAGGATGAACAAGACTAAGGCATTGATGGACTGGCCTAACATTAGGGTACATATTAATAATGTGTTCAAAGATACTAGTATCTATTCCTGGAATTTCTTCGTAAGGCCAAGGAAATACATCACGGAATTCATGAAAGAGAAAGAGATATTTTTTGAGTTATAATGGAGAACAAGACACGCCGACATGAAAATTTTCTACTACGCTAGGTTTGGTCGAAATATCGATAGAAATGGTTTCTTTAATATTTGAAAAATTTCACTCGTAATTGATTTCATTAATAGGAAATTAATTCAAAAAGAAATTTTTGATTGATGGGTGATATAGTTCACTAAGAATATTTTCTTCATAATTAGGAAGATGGGAATGATGATGATAATCTTTCTATGGTTCTCCTTCTGAAATCATGGTTTGCAAAATATTCCCATCTGTCAAGAAAGTTGAGGAAAAAGGATCAGATGGATTACCAAAATATAAGGAATGGTCAACCCAAACAACTGGCACTGATGATTTCAGATTCGCCACCCAAGCCAGATAGATTGATTGCTATGCCAGCTCAATAGGGCTGAGCGGATAAAACTCATCCAACGTAACAATTTCATAATCAACCATACTCTTACTTAAGCCAGATGGAGTGGAAGATATCATGTAGCAAGTCTCTATACTTGCAATTTTTGTCGACGTCGCAGGCGGCGATAATGAAAAGGTTCCCATGAGAGTGGAATCCTATAAGAGTCCTACACCAATGTTCTGAAGTGCGAGTTGGGGTGCCTGAAAAAACAGAAACATTTCCAGTTACCTGTGAAGTGGAGGAAAAGAAGGATAGTTGATTGATGACTGTGATAACACCTTTATATGGAAAAGTGATCATTCTAAAATATGTAGCAACAATTGCAGTCATAGCATATACCCACAACCTTCCAAGTAAAATATTGTAGTCAAGGGGTCTATCAATGACCTCGACATCAAAGTTCAGTGTTTTTCCCCCTATTTCAACATGAAACTTTTTAATAATACCACAAGGCTTATATGTACGTCTGTCGAAAGCCTTCAACTTCATTGATGATTAAGATAAGCGCGGCGAGCTAAGTGATTTCCAACCGTTTAGAGGCATAATGCATGTAGATGCTACTTCATCAATAATAATACAATGAACAAGGTGATTGAGAATATTTACATAGATGTAGAATGAAAATTCTACTGGTAACCGTGGCACATATCCCGTATTATGAAAGACTACAAGATTAGAATCATTCAAATCAATTCCACAAATTGCCAACAACAAAGCCTGTTTCTGGGAGGGAAAATTTTGTAACACCTCAAGAACTGACATAACTGAAGGGGATTGAGCCAAATATTCAGCTATATTATAATTTTGAGTAGCTCTTGCTCGAGAATTATATATCGATTTATGAATGACTCCCTTTAGTGGCTTGATTTTCAATTCAGCAATAGCCGGTGGTGGTACCAATTCTGTAGATGGATTTGTGATCGAGGAAGTAGGTTGATCAGTGGCCTGAATACTGTAATCTTTATTACAAATTAACAACAAAATATTTGTTGATGGATTTGTGATAGATAGCATAAGAACTTTGGAACTAAAATCTGGATCCATAGCAACCAAATTTGTGTCTGGATTTGGAAACGGATCTGTCAACACAGCTGACGCATGTGAAGTCTTAACCATTTTTGAGACTTCAGCGTAGTGAGGAAAATCCTGAACAAAGTGTTCCTCATTAAATATTATGCATGGATAACGATGTTTCCTATTTCTAGACAATTGGTCAGATGATATTTCCTACAGGTTAGAAGTTTGATTTTTCTTTGATTTCCCTTTTTTCTTACTTCCAGGTTTCTTATCACTTTTTCCTTTGTCAAATGACATGGCATTAATTTCAAAAGAATGTGCAGGATCAAATGTAGTATTATTATGTGTGCTTGCAGTACCGAGCATACTGTCTCTGGCATGAGAGTCCTTTGATGAAGGAGGAACAATAAAATTAGATCGCAGTGTGTTAGGAATTCTTTCGTAGAGCGTGCCAGATTGAGTATAAATCAAGTCTAAATATTGGGCACAAGCAATGAACTTCTCTTCAGTGACGACCACAGCCTTAGCCACATCCTCAGTTATAGATGGTAACAGGGACTTAATGAACCACTCATCATGGAGTTGATTAGGAAAAAATGTCTTAACCATTCTACGACAACCACTCATGAATATGATTAGAAATGTGAGTAGCATTAGTCTGTTTAAAATTATTCAAGAGTTTTGTTCCAGTTTAATATCATATGGGTAACTGGAAGTGAGTGAAAAATACAGTAGATAGGGCAGTGAAATTATTAAAAGAATCTCTGGGTAACTCGATATACCATTTTGGAGCTAGACCAGTGAGCATAAACTGGCATTAAGGGAATTTTGAGGTCTAAAATGGGCCTCCAAAGGAAATTAAAAATTAATAGTGGAAATAATAAAACAATATTTGATTACATCATCAAATTTTAGAGGGAAAATAGAAAAAACTACTTTTTCAACTCGTATTTTGAACTTATCTCCCTAAGGTTTTACTCAAATTTCGAGTAGGAATACTCGTTGGATAAAAAATTTAATTACCCATCCAAGGAGTACCCATGTTTCATATTTTTGATGGACTCTGCTAAACGAAAAATGAGAAATACATGAAAAGTGTGATTGCAATCATGTTTTTTCATGTATTTCTCATTTTTCATGTAGCAGGTTCCATCAAAAGTATGCAACATGGGTACTCCTTGGATGGGTAATTAAATTTTGCATTCAATGAGTACTCCTACTCAAAATTTGAGTAAACCCTTAGGGATATAAGTTTAAAATACGAGTTGAAAAAGTTGTTTTATTATTTTATTATTTTTTAATATTTTTATATTTTTACTCCAAAAATGGTGAATCATCCCCCATGGTTGAAATCATCATCTTGAATCCTATTGGTTTTCATAAAGTTTATTTCGGTTGTACATTTTTCTTAGGAGGCCCATTTTAGACCTCAAAATTCCCCTAATGAAAAGACGTAGCCAAAAAGAGTCATCATTCAAGGAGTTTGATGAACACCACAAATGATAAGTCATAACATGAGTCGACGGGTCTTCCCCAGGGTTTCCATTGAACTTAGGAATATCCGAGGGTAATTTATGGGGTATCATCAGCCAGCAAGGAGCATAGTTGATTGGATCATTGGTGAGTCGATTTAAATATGGTAACTCTAAAGTTGCAACAAAGGGAAACTGTCGATTAAGGTCAGGTTGAGCATAGCCAGGGTATGATGGAATTTCTTGGGCAAGGGGCCTTTGAGCACTAGCATAAAAATATGATATCGGTAACGCACATAGGGGTTGTTTCGATAAGAAAACACGTGAATATTCTGTTGACCAAAACCTGGGTACGATACTTTCTGAAATGAAGGTTGTGGCATTTGCGCCTGAGGCTGCCAAGGGGTCTATCCACCAATGTTATAACACAAATTAGAATAACTCGGATTCGGTTGATGATAGGTATATCCTGCTTATGGCTGTGACATCCCATAATATGGTAATCTAGCTTGTGAATAAATAATTTTGGATACAGGTTGTTGTTGTAAATTAGCCGAAAGAGTTGGAGTCTGAGGGCCTAATACTTGACAGTATTGAGTTGAATGACCCACCTGAAATGGTTGTTCTACAACACTTTGAGTCCATAATAGGGGTAAATATGTATTAACAAGTGGAATTGATGTGTGTGTGATAGGTTGAACTGGTTGATATGAGTGTACAACTGTTTGTGGTTGGATAGGCAGAATGGGTTTCCATTAACAAACATTCATTTCGACATTAGGTTGACCAAAAAATGAAGGAGTACTATCAAATTGGGTGACCATACATTTCCCACCAGCATGAGGAGTATAATAATATGGAATATATTATTCTCCAAATGCAGGGAGTCTAGTTGAAACTCTACTGGATGGAATAGACCCAGATGGACAAGCTTGATATTGCCCTGATGATGGATATAAATAATCAAGCCTTTTAGTACTAACTATAGGTTTACCAGCTAGAATACCAGACGATGACATTGGTGAAGTCCATGGGTTTGAATATGCACTAGAGAAAATTCCAGATAAAGATTTATAACCTGATGGGACCAAAGGGCCACCATGAAAATATGACTTTGGTGAAGTTGTGAACATCAACGGTGTATTGAGAGTAGGTGCTAACGTAATTGGAACAAATGGTCCAACCGAAGGTGTTGGTTCAGCTATGGTTACTTGACCAAATGTGTAACATTTTGAATCGATGGGAACTTGAATAGGTATGGGATCAGAAAAATCAAAGTCAGGTGATTGAGGAAAAGACTCATATAAGTAAATATCCTCCCCAAAATGGGTTGGAGTTAAAGGTGTTTCATCTTGTGGGATTTCTTCAATCCAAATTAAACCAGGTGGAAGGATTTCACCGTCAAGCCCAAAGTATATTACAGGAGGTTGACTGCGTGATATGGGAGTCTCAATGTCTACAATAGATTGTGGGGTGACCGATACAGGAACAACTTTTTGTCGTTCAACTTCAGGATGTAGATGTTCTGGTAAAAAAGAGACGAGATCTGGATCAACTTCCAGTTGAACAATGTTAGGTTTAGGAGGTATGGTCTCACTGATTTGATGGATCATGACCAGGGGTAGCCATGAGGACTCTTTCTCGACAATAGTAGATGAACCAGGATTTGTAGAAACAACTTGTGCCGACTCTGGTATATGGGAAGATGATGCTTCACCAGAGGTACTAATGATATTGTTTTCAATAGAGCGATTTCACCTTCGTCGACCAGAAGTGACTTCCGGTGGTAATGGTGGTTTCAATGCAAGTCTACGCCAACGACGGGGAAAGGGATTTTCTTCTTCCATGTTGACTGATTTATTTTATGACCAAAAAACAAATAAACAAAATAAAAGGGTAATGCTAGGAAAAAGGTTTACCAAGAAACTATGTACTGTAGAATACCTCCTAGCAAACCAAGAAGTACGGGCAGGAAATCTCCCCAAATGCTGTGTTCGATGTATCACAATTTACAAGGCAGCTGACTCAATTTTCTATGGATGGATAACAACCTAAATTTATCCTCCCAAATATACCTAAAATTACATGGATGCCCAAGTCCGTATTAGTGTTATTTGATGTGAAACTGCATAGTGAGAGCACCCCTGTATACTTTTCGTACTATAACACCACCCAATATACCTAAACGTATGTGGATGAGCTACGATATAATTACGTACGTGGAGTGAGGTATCACACTCAGAATGTATCACAAAAAATTAATGACAACTACTATGTTTTACGATGCCAGAACACGTCTCTAGCCTAGACCTTCTAAATTTTAGTGTTATGGTTCCAATGCTTTTTTACATAAATTGATGTAAATTTTAAGTTGATCTTTTTTATCAATTTTCCTTTCAAGGTTCACCACGATGATGTGATGTAAATTCCTAAAATTCAAACTAAAATGATAATAAAACTTTTCAATTTTAGCTTTTTCAATGAAAATCTTAGCTACTAAAGGGAAAGAACAATCAGTTGTGAGAGCAAACAACAAAGAGCACGAACTAATATGCAGCTTTCCTAATTTGTTCCTATGCAAAACACACAATCCACTATATGCAAATGCAGGTTTTTCTTTTCAGCCCCCTTAATGTGAATGAAAAAAGGAAACTATATGCATCAAATCAACAAAAACAAATGCTTTCTTCTTTTAGAAACGATGAATTTAACAACAATTTCTCTTTTAGAAAAAATGAAGAATGGAAGTACAATTTTTCCTACAGGAAATGAAGAATTTAACGACAATTTCCTTTATGAAAACAAATGGATCTAATGCAGAAATAAAAATAATTTGAATTTGATTTGTCATTGATAAATAAAAACACTTAAAGAGACATTGAAAAAACTTACTTTTCGAAGGAGGAAGATTGAGGTAAATTCACTGGTCTCTATGAGGCATCAACCAATTGAAAACATAGCTAAAAAAAGGCTGAAAGTGATGGCAATGACAAATTCAAAGGGAATTTGGTTGGCTTAGGGGGAAATGCAGTCTCTGAGGGGAGACAATGCATTGCAAAGAACCCCTGAGTGGGAGACAATGCTATGCAAAGCACTGTGTCTTGACCAACAATGCGTTGGGCCCAACAGAGAACAAAATTCAAGCTACTAAGACACACTTCTAATGCAATTCTTTGTTTCAAAAGCCTAATAATTGAGATTAGATGCTACTGGGTGGATAAGAAGAGTCAAAAACACCAAGGATGAAGGTAAAATCCCCAATGGAGTCGCCAATTTTTTATGCGGAATTATGAATTATGGATAAAACACATTCCCTAAATGTGGTGCTATGCATTTAGAACAATAGATCAAAGACTTTGTAGAAAATTTTTGTAAGAGTAAATAGACACACAGAAAGATGGAGAAACATAGTTAGAGTCAAAGCACTTCCTATTCTCATTCTGTCGCTCTTGCTGTAGCTTCCAATCCAACTTTGATCGCTAGACTACTTCCTGCAAGTATAAACACAAAACATCAAATAGATTACAATATACAGATAGTTATTTATCTTAATCAGTTAAATCAATAAAACATGAAACATATACATCAACTAAGAATACATAATATGAAAGATAGAAGCTTATACAGATACATATGTGGGAAAATGAGCAGCAATCTTTATTAATGGATATAAGGGGAATGTTACAACCAGTGATTGATTTGATGTCACAAAATCCAACATCGTCCCAGCCTCATCACAATGAACATCTCTCTAGCAACATATCACTCAAATCAAACACTCAATTTAGATTCCAACAACATTTCTCTACCAAATTTCTTCCTTTTTAAGCACTAGGATCTGTGTTCAATTTATAGATGAGTTGAAGGTAGTTTCAAAATAAATGACTTTCTAATAATAGGCAAGACATGTTCCCAAGCTCAGAGGTGTTGAATGGACACATGGATTCGAAGTTTGACACATATGCACTCTTCTAGAAGGCACTGGCCATGTGGAGATTCTGGAACAATGAGAATTTCACTCCCAATTTACCAACACACTCTTGAGTGTCGGGAAGTGATTTGCAGAGCACCCTTGAATGGAGGTAATTGCATATGAAAAGTAGTTAGTCCCTTGAGAGGCTTCATTGGTGAGATCATAGGTGATATAACATGTACTTCAAATCTTGGAAACCTTGCAATGGAAGTCATGGATGATTTTTTCTTGTTCTTTGTCTTAGGGCATGTAGCAATTGAAATGATATGGGATGATAGAACCTATTCATTGGTTCTGGGGATGATTTCTAGTTTAACCAGGTCATTGGAAATGGTGCCCAAATTGACCTATAACAAAATTTATTCTGGTACTAGTGAAAGAACATTTCTGAAGTACATGAATGTTATGAAACTAGCTCCAAAAATAGAAGAAAAGAGAGATCAACGCCTTATAAATAAGACACTTCTAGGGGGAAACCTCATTTAATTTACATAAATGAAAAATTCTTGGATGATACAAATGAAAAAATCTCCTTTCTATATATAGGAGCCCATGGGGTCACAATATAATCCTTGTTGACCTATTAATAACAATGTAAGGGCACAACAATAACAATAGTGGCTTTTATGGAGTACAACAATAATAATAAGGGGGTTGCACTAAAAAAAATAATGGGATACACTAGTATTATAGGGACCTAACATGCCCCTCACATTCAAAAAACTGTTTCCCTCAATGTTTGATTATTTATGGATGCTTCTGTATAAAATTATCATCCTCCCATGTGGAATCTTCAATGGGTAAGTTCTTCCACTTGCTGAGATACTCTGAAATTTATTGATTTCGTAGTTTTCGATTTCTTGTTTCTGTGACTACTTCAGAACTTCTTTCGCTTCGATGTTGATCTTCCTGTTGTTTCATTCGATTCTACACCAAAGTTAGGTTATCCTTTAAGAGTTGGAGAACTTGTTGTTGATGCTCGATGTTATATTCCACTACTTTAGCATCCATATTAGCTTTCACTTGATCCTTCAAACCATCCAACTTATCCTCAATTTTCTCTTTTAAACCATTTATGTGATCTTCAATTGCTCTTTGTAAGATAGAAATTTTTTGCACTTGGTACCATAATTTTGATATATTGTATTGCAATTATTCCTCTTCATGCATCATAGTAGAGATTTATGAGGGCTCAATGGGTGTGTAATTATTTTGGGAGGAATTATATAACTCAATACTAATATATATATATATATATATATATATATATATATATATATATATATATATATATATATTCCCTTAGAATCACTTCAAACTAATTTTTCAAACAAATGTTATGAAAACTTGTTTAAAAAATACACACCTTTCTCTTGCTTTTAAGGAGCTAAATATTGAAACGGATGTATCTTTGAAATTTTAGATATTAAAGATATGAATTTCTATCCTGTATTATCCTTCTAAACCTTCTTTTGAATGCCATAGATCTGACCTGATTTTGATTCTTCAAGGAAACGTTATGCCTAATCTCCCACAGTGACCTAATTATGGACTAGTTCAATAGAGAGAACTTGTATGACGTTCCATGTGTCACTGTAATCTCCTTCAGCTCTGAAATTGATACACAATGAACTAAATTTCGTGTACTTTCGTCTACTTTTTATAGAATTCCAATCTGATTCTCAGAGAGAGAGAGAGTTATGATGATTTTCCCAAGGTCACTTATTTTAGTTGAAATTCAGGAGCTTGCAAAAACCCTAACTTCCACAGATAATATCTCCAAAAATATTTCGAACGAAGTTATGAATTTTTTACATGAAGTTCTTCATGATTTCTTCATAATGGGTTTTTTTTTAGTGTATGAGCCCTCGTAGAAAAAACTTTATAGCGAGAATTCCATGATGACATGTTTGAAGCAGCGAAACCCTAGAATCCAAAGCTCTAATTCCAAATGTTATGAAACCATATCCCAAAATAGAATAAAAGGGAGATCAATGCCTAGAAATCAGCCACTCCGAGGGGGAAACATCCTTTACATTTCATAAATGAACAATTCTTGGATGATACAAATGAAAAAAACCTCCTTTCTATATATAGGAGTCCACGGGGTCACAATATAATCCTAACCGACCTAACAATAATAATGTAAAGGAACAACAATAAAATAGTGGCTTTTATGGGGCACAACAATAAAAATAAGGGGGCTACACTAACAAAAATAAGGAGATACACTAGTATTCTAGGTACCTAACAAGGAATGATAGTTTAGTGCACGAAGTAATATCTTTAAAGAAGACAGACATCTTTAAGGGTCCAACTCTCAATCTGTCATACAACTATACTCAAGATAAACATAAATATTTATTCCATCAATCAGGATTGTCCATGGAATTTTGAGAGTTCCTTTTATTTATTTATTTGAAAAGTAATTTCTTTCATATTCCAGTAGTAAAATTTCTTTAGTGTTATTTGTCATGTGATATTTCTTTCCAATTCTACAAGAATATAATTAAGGAAGTAGGAATAGAGTTAGGAAAAGTTCATATCATTTCTGGAAGTTCTTGGGCTTCACCTCTATTTGTATGAAACCCCTGGGTTGGAAATTAAGTGTTGAAGGATTTTGTTAAATTGCAATTCCTGCACCCAAAATTGTCGAAAAATTCTCCCTATCTGAGGGGGAATGTTAATTTGGATGCTCAGGTACAAATTCTCTCCTTTGGACAACCTTCTTCATCAAGAAAGACCCGTCTTATCCCTTTGAAGAATTTAATTTGGTCAAGGAAAAAAATATTTATTAAAGTGAAACCCACAAGCATACAAAATTACTAGTTAAGTTGGGACAGTTAATTCAACCTCCTCAGACTAATATAAGTATACCTCATGTCACATCACTTTGAAGCATCATCGCATCATCACATCTAATCGCTCTTTGCTTGATTAGTTCATACCAGGTCTGGAATTGGAGGTTTGAGCTCACACATGCAAAGGGAAGGAGGAAATTTATTATTTTTGTGTTGAGTTTCTATTTTGGATAGTTTGAACAACCATTAAATATATTTGACTTAATATTTTAAATTGGTTTGACATGGAAAAATATGATTTTGGAAGGCTGAATTGACTTGTTAAGAAATTGATTTTATCTAGATAGTTTTACTATGGTTGACCACAGGCCATTGACTGAATTTTGCCACAGACATTCTCTCTCCTTTGACCAAACTTTTGAAGACTATTTGATTGAGGTTTGACCAACAAAGAAGGTTGAGTTATTTGACTATTTACCATGCTCAATTGGAGGACTGTTGAATTTTGAATTTTGGACTGGTTTGGGAGTCATTTACTATTATTAAGTTTGACATAATTTGTATATTTGATTTGTTGACTAGATATGAATTTGGGGCTTATATTTTGCATATTGGTTGGTTGGTCTCTTAGATAGTCAAAGGTTTGACTTTGACTATTTTATTGATTAATTATAATATTGTATCTCTATGCTAAACATTTGATGATAATCTAATAGAAGAAATATTTTGAAAGGGTTTTCCCCCTTGTGTGGTTTTTCCCTGGTCTTTGACCAAATCTTGTATCTCTTATTGTTGTTATTGGATGTATTCTATTGTGCATTGAGTTTACTGTTTTATCTAAAATTTCTTATTTTTTATGGAATATTGAATTTATTTGAAATGTGATTTCTAATTGAAGAATAATTGGAATAAGTGATTGTGCTAAGCATAGAACACTGGAAATTTAATATTTAGCACACCTAATCTATGGTAAATTATCAATATCCACTAGGTGCCATCATCTAGGCTAGCACACCTACACTATGATACAACATCAATATCAAATAGTCACCATGATCCAGTCGGTGCATCAACCTCATGGTATACAGACTAGTATAGGTTTTCCATCACCACGGTCAAACCTTAGGGAACATCGATGTTCCAAATTCAAAGGGTTGCCAAAACCCTGGAGGACATCCACATAATCACTCCATAGGTTTTCCCATCACCATGGTCAGACCCTAATGTACATATACATCCCAATTCCACAAGCATCACTCCAGGAACCAAGCCTCACTTCAGGCCATTGATGCTATACCAACTCACTCAACTAGTAACAGAGACTGATGTTGAAAGGCACCTATGCTTATAGATTGACCAGGCCAAAACAATAAACAGAATCAAATATTTCATTCAAATGAGTAAAAAAATAGAAGTAAACCCACTCTTTCAAGTGACTAGGCCAAAACACTGAAAGGAACCCAATGTTTCAGGTGACCGGTCCTTAAGGACCATTCTTCCTAATTCGGGTCAACACACTTGACCTAGGAATGATCATCCTTTTTTATATCTCCATCACTCACTCTCACTAAGATAGGTATCAACAAGTCCAAACCTATCCCTAAAGTACACAAAATTCACCTGAGATAGAGGATTCGACATACTATCAACTATTTTCTCATCATTAGGAATATACTAGAGGTTCATTGCTCCCATTTGCACTATGTCACGAATTTAGTGGTACTTGATATCGATTTTCTTCAACATGTACAGGGTAATCATTAAATATTCACATAACTTTGATTGTCACAATATATCATGGTTGACTCCAACACATGATCAAATGGTCCCTTAAGTAGTTTTCTAAGCCACACTACTTCACCACTCACTAACCAGGTTGCAATATACTTATCCTTTGATTCTTGCATATTCAAGAAATCATAGTATAATAAAACAAAATTCCAGATGTACTCTTCATGTCTTTCAACATTCTTTTCTCAATCAAAATAAATATAATCCTACAACCCTACATCTCAAACCATGGTACCATGAAGATATCTCAATACATACTACAAAGAAAATGTACTAATATGTCAAGGGAGATAATCAACTTCTCAGACTCAGAATATCTTATATTTTTCATTATGGTAGTAGACATGGAATTTTATTCCATTATTCCAAACTTCCAATCCCAAATGGAGTATAAAAAATCCTTTATATAAAATTCAACATCCAACTCCCTCTGAAGCTAAGGCAAGGATTCTAGAGAAAACCTTCACCGCTTCCTCCTTTCGGTCAATCCATCTCCCTCTAAAGAGCTCTTCTACTCTCATTAAAAAAACAAATAGCATAGAATCAACCTTTGATCCATAAATCCAATTGTATCAAATATGAGGATCCTATAAAAATTCTTATTTTTTTCTTATAGGTATCCACCACACAAGCTTGAGGTAGCTCTTATGTACAATTCTTCTTTCACCAAGGAAGTCAATCTATACATCCATTTTCTATAGTTTTCAAAATAAATAGTAACGATAATGGAATTTTAACAGAAATGATCCTAACCTCTTAGTATTCTCCCTCTTCACTTTTTACTTCTTGTCATCCAATCATACTACGTTTTGGAAGTCACAACTGACTTCTTTTTGGCATCTATCAAGGCATACTTTCATCTTGCTGATTTTTCTACTCCCTATGAGTCTAGATCTCATCTAATGAAATATATCTTATATTAAATCCCTATTATTTGGATCATACTCTTACATGCATTTTCTTTTTTCTTCCACCTGCTACCAAGGAAATTTTTTGTGTACCTGCAATCCTCACTAGGAGGCCATGGAAGAATGATTATAATCAAGAAAAGAATTCAAGGACAAGATACTAACTACTAATACAATAAAAAATAATAGCAATAATCAAACAAGAGATATATAAAATACTAATCTTTGAGAATAATTTTAGACCCCTCTTGATCTTTAGTCTCCTTGCAACCATATTGCACCTTTATCAACCTTATCCATGTCAGCATCTTGACTCCATTCCTTTCATGAAAAAGCTAGGGTCTCGACTTTCAGCGGAAACATATAATCCTAAGGTTTTGTCTATAACCCTAGGAATTCTCTTATTCAAGCCCTTCTTCGGTTTCTAGGGTTTACAAACCCTAGATATCATATGTAAAAACCCGAATAACTCTTTACACAAGAGATAGTTCAATCTATAGTTTTTTCCAGTAGCCCTAAATATCATATTCAAAGTCTTCCAAACCCTAACTCATTGCAAGTCATATTAAAAAATCTATACAATCCCGTGCTTTATCAATATAATATTGTTTCTCAATCCAAGTAGTTTGCCAGTCTAAATGAATTTGGGATCCATTCTTGAACAGAAGCTCGACCTCTTCTTGTAAGCTCAAAAAGTTTTTCACATGGTTCAAAAGCTATTTTATCAATATAGAATCACCATGCCTTCATGATTCTTCAAAAATAAATATTTTGGCTTCCCTTTGAGAATGATTCAAGATGAATGTATGTATTTTGATAGGCCACCAATAATGGCATACAAATGGTTCTTTAAGGATTCATTTTATAATTGGATATGATTAGTAAGGTAATGTATCCAGATCCTTGATAAGGTCATCTAATGAAATTTCATCTTTCAAGATACTAGAGGTAAACAAATATAATATAAATTTGACACAAGTATTTAATACAGACTTTCTCCATCATACCTATACTCGGTATTTTGACCAACCAGCTCCCCCTCTCATTTTCAAAATGATATGGGGCCCTCTATTTTGTTTTCATTTTTTTTCTTTTGATTATTGAAAATTTACATTTCTAGTTTTGGTTATTATCGGGATCATGGTTAATCTGGTTATGTGGCTTTAACCAAAATTTGATACTTTTTACCAATACTTTATTTTCCTATTTTGTTCTTGTAATAACAATTTAACCTATTCTTTGATGCCATTTATTCCTAAAAATCTACCAAAATTTATTCTTGATCCTTGCTACCATATAGCAACATTAATCTTATGATTTGATTCAAATTTTGATTATATATTATCGTGATTGCATATTGTTATCACTCCACCAGATTTCTAAGGTTGAAGAAGAAATCTCAATAGAGGTAACCACAAACCAATATTTTGGCTTGGTATCTAGACCTACCAAACCGGAGAGGGCTCTCTCGACAAGTTCATAGCTAAGAGGGCTGGATAAATTATGGTTTTAGGCTAGGTATGCATTCAGGGGTTTTGATTTGATTTTATTGGGTTGTTGGAGGGTATTAGGTCAAAGAGGCTAGGTTAGGGAAAATAGGATTAGGGTTGCAGAGATTCAATGGGGAAAGGTAGGTAGAAAGGCTATCACATTAGGGTTCTTGAGATGGAATGACTCAGATAGGTGAGGATCTAGGAAGAGCATGAAAGATGAATTCTTCCTAAATTGAAAGAAAGATGAAGAGGCTATGAAAAATTTCCAAAAATAGAGCATGTGAGATGAATTATGTTTCTCTAACTTGAAAGTGATCATACAATAGACATGAAATTAAAATGCACCAAAAATACATTAATACAAATGAAACAAGAGAAGAATCAATGCTAGACAACCATACCACAGGTATCCCAAAGAAATTGTTGTAACACTTTTATTAAGCTCTTGCAAAAGTGATTACAATAGTCTATGATCAATATTTCAACATCCAACTGATTCAAACCTATGGAATGACTGAAAAATTACATGATATAGGCCTCAAACAAAATCCTCCCAGCCTTATGGGTCGAATCCATGACAGGAGGAGCAGTTCCACCAAAACTGAGTTGAACACCTAGAGCGTAGGGTGGCCAAACTGACTCATTCCTTACTTCTTGCAAACTGATTCATTACACCTCATCATGAGTTTTAATATAATGTATTTACCCTAGGTAACAATAAGAACATGGTATTTACATTTAATTCTATCAATTACATAAGTAAAATCATAATTTTCCAAAGTGCCAAAGTGAAAATCAAAATTGGAGTAAAAACTAAGAAAAATCGGACATTTGTCAAAGGCACATCGCTAGTGCCAAGGGCGGAGTGCCATGTTTCAGACCACTTTTGGAGGCCTTCCCGATGTCAAAATTAGGCTCAGGATGGCTTGTTGGAAAGCCTATCCAGTCTACTTTCCAGATCTATATTTATTTGTTTGAATCGAGTGTATTTGAAATGTCAAAAAGTGATTCTCCTACAGCTGGTCAGGGTCGCAGCGCCAAGGCTAAAAGGAGGCAGAACATTGATTTTTTGTGTGTTTTTTCACCTTTTCACCTACCAGTTATCCAAACTAAGCCTGGAAACATTTTTTTCTAGAATGTATTTTTTATTTTTCATTTTTTGGTGGTCTTCTTTTGGCCAAAAAGCGCCTCAAACAATGGCGTAGCACCTAGGGCGTTGCGCCCTTGATAGTCCAGTTGTCACAAAATTGTCTAGGATTGTAGAAAAACAAAGAAATTTCAAAAATTACCCCAAAATATTTTCAAAAATTTATAAATTGTTGTTGATGATGTGGTTAGGCATGGAGTGAGGCCTCAGCAAGTATACCAAGCCTCCTTTTCTCTTCTTGCATGGTCAAGGCTTCAATTTTTGCATTAGCTCTCTTAAGCTTGGACCTTGCAATTTGGTTTATTTTGCATAGTGTTTTTCCATCCTCCTTTATATGTCATTGTCTCTTTTCTATTTTCCTCCTCCAATCTGTCTTCCTCCTCTTACCTATCCTCCTCCTCTTGCATGTAGTCTCTATTTTCTTCCATTGTGTCTAGGTATAGAAACTCTGGGGAGATGAATTGGGAGTGAAATATATGTTTATGGAGTGGGGAATGGGATGGAAATTTTTTTGGAAATGTGGGAAGGAGTTTATGAAATGAGGGAGGTGACAAGGAGTATAAATTATAAGGTAATTTTGAATGGGAATTTAATTACAGGTATAGGGATTTTGGGAGCCTAGGGAATTGAAGCACCTAGGTCTTAGGGTATTGGGAATAAAGAGCTTAGAGAAATGGGGATAAATATATAGGGGGTGAGGTAGGGTCAATTATGATGTGGGAAGGGAATGAAAGTCTTAGGCAGTGAAATTGAAATGTAATTTGGGATTTTACTGTGATACTAGGGTTTCAAACTTAATAATACACCAAATCCTTTTAAACAACTTCAAACATGATTGAATTTGCACTTAGGGAGAAGAGGGATGGCTTAATTACCTTACTTGCTTGTTGGAAATTGAGGATTAACTTTGCTGAAGATTGAAGGTGATGGCATGTTTTTTGGATCTCCCTGAGTGTTTTTGGGCAAGGGCGTAGTGCACAACACAAGTGTGTAGCGCACAACACAAGGGCGCAACGCCATCTTCAAACCAAATTTTTAGTGCCTTCCCGGAGTCCAAATTGATCTCATCATAGCTCGTTGGAAATATATCTCTCTTGTATAGAAAATGGACCTATCAATAACTTAAAATGATGAAGTATAGCCCCTCAAAAATTAATTCTCCGAAGACTAGTAAAAAATTGTAGAATAAGGGTGCAAAGATGTAGTGTGCTCTTGGAGAAAATGTTTGGAGGCCTTCCTCAACTCCAAATTGAGATCATGATAGATCATTGGATATATATCTCTATATAGTTATCAATTTATATATGAAGAAAGTCATTTCAATAAAACCTCTAGGAGAAATATTGATTTTCCCAAAGTCGCTCTAGAATTGAAAAGAATCTCTTGTAACAACTGTATTTTTGACATTTCTCCAAAACCATGACACCTGTGTAAAAACTGAAGGATTTATCTCTTCCTTCACATATCATGGATAAAAACCTCTCTCACTTTTTTCAAATTCATCTATGTTTGGTCAGAAACACAATGTGAAGAAAAAATGGCCCTATGTGTGACAAATGATTTGTCCCTTGGAATGACTTCATGAAAAATGGTGGGGACATGATGTTTATGAGCTGAAATGACCTCATATTTATTGATATGACCTACCTTATGCCTCCTCTACTCATATGTCTCTAGTGAACCCTAGCTCGATGGGAGAGGAAATTAGGGTTTAGTGCTTGTGGAAAATGACGATTTTGATGGCTACGAGTGATGGGAAGTGTTTAGGAACACTGATGAATTTTGGAACTTGAATAATTTGGCTGATGGAACTTTGAGAACTCTTTGAATTTTAATTTTTTTATGCTTTAGGAACTCTTAGTTAGAGGCTTGGGAACCATGAAATTATTACATTTGAATGACATAAAATTACATAGTGAAAATAAAAATTATTACATTGTGAAATCCAATTTACATGCTGAAATGAGAAATTTTCTTTACAAGTCATCTTCACATGATGAAGAGAATTTTATTAATCACCCTTTCAATTTTTGTCTTTATGCAATGGAATGGAGCTTTATTGGACCTTGGAAACCCTAATGACCTAATGAAACCTTGAAAAACCATAAAAGACCTAATGAGACCTTGAAGGACTGAATTTCAAAATGACATGATTAATATTGATGTTATGATGACTTTAACCTCATGACTGATGTAATGGCATGATGACATTAGCTTTATGGATGATGTACAGTCAGCAAGGTATGAAACTATTCTAGCAAGTAATCAAATTTGAGGAAGAGTGATTTTTTTGGACTAGGGCTACCATCAGTGGCTAAATTTTTGCATGACCTAGTGGAATGATAAAAAATTTCTAAGTGGGACCCCGAAAATGATATGAAAAAAGGATTTTGATCACTAATGGCAGGATGCAAATATTAACACTAACATTGGCCTTATTTGGGATGACAGCTCTGAAAGAGGTGTCAAGAACCACAAAACTCTGGATTTCGCAGATCAGTGCCTTATCCATTTGGCCAATATGGTCAAAATCTCAAACTGATAAACATGACAGAAAATTGATAACTCAGATGAAATAGTCTGACTAAAGACAAACTTAAAATTGACTCAAAACAAGACTCAACACTGACTTACTTGACTGAAACATAACTGAAAAACTGAAAAAGATGCTCAGAATTGAGCTGATGCAACAAAACCTACTCTAACTGATCCATTTATCACATGATCAAGTGAAATGGAATAGCCAATGCAACCATGTAAGAATTATGGCTGCTAGTGGAATTCTCTGAAAGTGCTTGCTCATGAGCAAAAAGAGATAACTAATGAAAGGATACTCCCATGAAAAATTGTAATCAGATTGAATCTTGATGAAATTGCAAAGCATGAGCCCACCAGTTGACCTTAAGAATACTACAAAATGATCTTCATAGGAATACATATTAATTTCCATCCCATCTAATTCATTACTGCTCTGCTCTAGGTAGTCTTCGTACCTTGATTTTGAAATTTTCCCAACATCTGTGCTTTCTTCCCTTGATGACTACAACAAGTTGACAAAATGATCCTAAAACTCGTGAATGACTAATTTTTGTTGATGAACAATAACAAAACAAGAATCATCTTCATTACTGTCCTGATATGATTGCAAATCTTTGTATGAGCTTTGTAATGAGACTCGTGTTGAACAAGACAATGAAACCGATTGTCAGATCAAGTTTATATCAACATTCTTTCCAAACTCAAAGTTATCTAATGGAGAAGGACTTTTACTACAAATATCATCCAACACATCAGCTATAGGGTCATGAAAAACTTTAAAATATTGTTGGAACCTATTTTTCATTGGTTCTAATGAGACTACATGACTTTCTACAAGTTGCTCATCCTTTTCTTTAGAGATATTATGAAAATTTTCCTTTAAAAAATGAAATGCTTCAAAACATAATGGTACATAATCATTTTTCATCTTTTGATCATATTTTTAAGCTTTCAAGTCTTCAGCTGCAATTTGAAATTCAATGGAACTAAATGGCTGCAAATCTAGAGCTAAGGAGGATTCTACATCACAAATTATTTCCTCAACCATTTTAGGAGAAGGATTATCATTTATAGTGTTTACCACTCGCTTATCTTCTTGCTTATAATTTTCTATTATTGTTTCAAATGGGGAGAAACACAAGGGTAAGGAGCTATGATTAATAATTTCATTATCTTTTTTATTTTCAAGATCAAAACTTAATGACTGTTGATCTCTGATTGCATTAAAGTTGTCTCTGATGAACTGAAACAGAATAAAACAAAGAGCCAAAAATCCTTCACTTACTTCCAAATTTTCTACACTTTCCTCCTCACTGCCATAGCTGATATGCATCGGCTGATCACTGTATTTTGGTTGCTGAAACTAAGCTTCCTCCTCCCACAAACCAGCTGCTGATTGCACCACAAGATTAGATTTTTTTTGGAGAACATAATTGTCGTCATACTGATCATACTTAGGGAAGTCATCAATATAAGTAATGTCACCAATCATACACATTAGATCATTAGATTGTTTCTCCTCGGATAGAGCTACAAATCCATTTTCTCATCTATGGTAGTTGGGATTAGCAGGAAAGTGTTTAGGGCCAAAAACCTCTTCTTCTTTTGCAATAAGTGAGACATGGTGATCTTCAATGGAAAATTCATCTCTCATGGTAATATTTTGCATCATTTCTTCTACTGTACTTACCAAATTGTCGAAATTTACCTCTGAAGATGTCAAGTGCTTTGAAATGTTCTCCCTCTCTTCTTCCTTCAGATTTTCCCTTCTAATCAGCAGATTAGCCTCTACATCTACTGCATTTTTCTGCATCTCTTCAAGTTTTGTAATGTTCCTTTATCTCAGCTGAATCTCCATTTAGATCAAAGGCATGTAGGTAATGTAAGAGAGCTGAGCCAGGAGGAGGTATTATATTAGCAGGTATTGAATAATAGACTTCATTGAATCTAGTAGAAAATTGTTGTACTGTCTCCCCTAGTTGTCTTTTTAGCTGGTCATACTCTTCTAGGATTAGGAAATGGTTTTCTTTGACCACCCACTTGTCGAGGAAAACATTGACAAACTACGGGAAATATGAGATGCTCGCAGCAGGTAGGTTTTTGAACCAATTCTTTACTTTTCCTTGCAAAGAAAGAGCAAATAGCCTGATACTGGCATCCTCTTCATGAACTTCAAAAAGGTCGAGTAAAATATCAAAATTCTGCATATGTCACTCAGCAGTGTTGTTTTCACATTCACCATCAAACCTCGACAGATATAGGTAATTAATTTCATGGAAAGCATGAAGTATAGGAGTTAAGATGAGTGGTTTGTATCTATCCAGAATTTTACAAGGCGTAGGAGTATGTACAAAAGCTATAGGATCAGTCTTGATCTCTTGAGGTTCATCAATTTGAATATGGTCATCATAATATTTAGAAAAAGGGTATGGACCAAGATCAAAGGCGTGCAAGGAATTTGTATTCAAAACCTTTAAAGGAGAGGAATCCAACGGAGGTCCATGATATTTTCTCAAACATAATATACCTTGGAAATTTTTTTGGGCATTCTCAGGAAAAGAGAAGAAATATTTCATAATAAAGAACATGATGTCTTGAATAAAATTCCAAGTTGAATACTTGATCTTCCCAGTTGAATACCTGATCTTCCCATGTTGTCCTTTCATATATCTTGGCAGGGTTCATCCTCCAGTGGAGTCTTTGGATTTGATTTCAAAAATAATTTGGAGTCGCCATGCCGATTATTTCATCCTTTGTATGTCTCATTGTTGTTCACCATCAACAATCATATTTGATATTTTTCATTCTTTCCCGGGGAAGATCTGATCTTTTGTTCCTCGGCAACAATGCCAATATGTTATCACTCCACCATATCTCTAAGGTTGAAGAAAAAATCCCAACAGAGATAACCACAGACCAATCTTTTGGCTTGGTATCTATCCCTACCAGACAGGAGAGGGCTCTCTCCACAAGGTCACAGCCAAGAGGGTTGGATAAATTAGGGTTTTAGGCTAGGTATGAATTTAGGGGTTTTGATTTGATTTGATTGGGTTGCTGGATGAGGATATTAGGTCAAAGAACCTAGGTCAAGGGAAATAGGATTAGGGTTGCAGATATTCAATGGGGCAAGGTAGGTAGAAACTCTAGCACAATAGGGTTCTTGAGATGGAATGATTCAGACAGGTGAGGAGCTAGGAAGAGCATGAAAGATGAATTATTCCTAAACTGAAAGAAAGATGAACAAACTATGAAAAATTTCCCAAAATAGAGCATGTGAGATGAATTATGTTTCTCTAACATGAAATTGATCATAAAATAGACATGAAATTAAATTGGACCAACAATACATTCATACAAATGAAACAAGAGAAGAAAAAATTCTAGACAACCATACCATAGGTATCCCAAACAAATAGCTACAACACTTTTATTAAGCTCCTACCAAAATGAATACAATAGAGTCTCTGATCAATATGCCAACATCCAACTAATTCCAACCTATGAAATGACTGAAAATTTACATGATATAGGCCTCAAATGAACTCCTCCCAGCCTCAGGGGTCGAATCCATGAGAGGAGGAGCGGTTCCACCAAAACTGTGCTAAATACCTAGAGTGTAGGGTGGTCAAATTGACTCACCCCTTACTTCTTGCAAACTGATTCATTACACCTCACCATGAGTTTTCATCTAATGTGTTTACCCTAGGTAACATTAAAAACATTATATTTACTAAAATCATCACTTGCCAAAGTGAAAATCAAAATTGTAGTAAAAACTGAGAAAAATCAGACATTTGTCAAGGGCACAGTGCTAGTGCGAAGGGCGTAGCTCCATGTTGCAGGCTACTTTTGGAGGCCTTCTCGATGTCAAAATTAGGCACAAGATGGCTTGTTGGAAAGCCTATCTAGTCAAGTTTCCAGATATATCTTTATTTTTTCTTAATGGAGTTTATTTACCCTGACAAAAAGTGATTCTCCCACAGCTGGTCAGGGGCGCAACACCAAGGTAAAACGAAGGTAGAACATTGATTTTTTGTGTTTTTTTTCACCTTTTCACCTAAAAGTTGTCCAAAATAAGCCTAGAAACGTTTTTTCTTGGAATTTATTTTTCATTTTGCATATTCTGGTGGTCTTATTTTGGCCAAAAATTTCCTCAAACTTGACAGTCCAGCTGTCACAAAACTGTCTAGGATTGCTAAAAAACACAAAAACTTCAAAAGTTACCCCAAAAAATTTTCAAAATTTTCTAATTGGTTGCTGATGATGTGGTTAGGCATGGATTGAGGCCTCAACAAGTATATTAAGCCTCCTTTTCTCTTCTTGCATGGTCAAGGCTTCAATTTTTGCATTGACTCTCTTAAGCTTGGACCTTGCAATTTGGTTTCTCTTCCATAGTATTTTTCCATCCTCATTTATATGTGATTCTCTATTGTATGTTTTCCTCCTCCAATATATATTCCTCCTCTTACATGTAGTCTTTGTTTTCTTCCATTGTGTCTAGGTCCAGAAACTCTACATAGATGAATTGGGAGTGCAATGTAGGTTTAGGGATTGGGGAATGAGATGGAAAAAATAGGGAGATGGGGGAAGGGGTTTATGAAATGAGGGAGGTGACAAGGAGTAAAAATGATAAGGAAATTTTGAATGGGAATTTAGTTACAGGTATAGGGATTTTGGGAGCCTAGGGAATTGAAGCACCTAGGTCTTAGTGTATTGGGGATAAAGAGCTTAGGGAAATGGGGATAGTGATATAGGTGGTGAGGATAGGGTAAATTATGATGTGGGAATGGAATTAAAGTCTTAGGAAGTGAAATTGAAATGTAATTTGGGATTTGAATGTGATACTAGGGTTTCAAACTGAATAAAACACCAAATCCTTTTAAACAACTTCAAACACCATTGAATTTGCACTTAGGGAGAAGAGGGATGGCTTAATTACACCTTAATTGCTTGATGGAGATCTAGGAGTAACATTTCAGAATATTGAAGGTGATGGCATGTATTTGGAGCTCCCTGAGTGTTTTCAGGTAAGGACGGAATGCACAACACGGGAGCGCAACACCATCTTCAAACTAACGTTTGAGTGCCTTAACAGAGTCAAAATTGAGCTCATGATAGCTTGTTGGAAATATAACTCTCTTAGCTAAAAAATGGACCGATCAAGCATGGAAAATGATCAAGAACAGACCCTAAAAAATCAATTCACCCAAGACTAGTCAAAAAGTGAAAAATGAGGGTGCAAAAACGAAGTATGCTCTTGCAGGAAACCTTTTGAGGCCTTCCTCAACTCAAAATTGAGCTCATGATAGCTCATTGGAAATATTTATTTGTCTAGTTATCAATTGACTTATCACAAAAGTGATTTGGACACTCTAGATAGAAGAAATATTGATTTTCCCAAGGCCACTCTAGAAGTGCAGAAAACCTCTTGTAGCAACTGTATTTTTGACATTTCACCAAAACCATGAAATTTGTGTCAAAACAGAAGGAGTTTTTTCTTTCATGGCCTATGATGGAAAACAAAATCTCTCCCGTTTGTCAAATTCATCTCTGTTTGGTCAGAAACACAATTTGAAGAAAAACTGGCCCTATGTGTGATAAATGATTTGTCCCTTGGAATGAATTCTTGAAAAATGGTGGGGACGTGATATTTATGAACTGAAATGACCTCATATTTGATGATATGACCTACCTTATGCCTCCTCTACTCATATGTCTCCAATTCCATAGAAAACCCTAGCTCGATGGGAGAGGAAATTAGGGTTTAGTGCTTGTGGAAAATGATGATTTTGAGGGCTAGGAGTGATGGGAAGTGTTTAGGAACACTTATGAATTTTGGAACTTGAATAATTTGGCTGATGGAAATTTGAGAACTCTTTGAATTTTACATTTTTGATGCTTTGGGAACTCTGAGTTAGTGGCTTTGGAAACATGAAATTATTACATTTGAATCACATAAAATTACATAGAGAAAATAAAAATTATTACATTGTGAAATCCAAATTACATGTTGAAATGAGAATTATTATTTACAAGTCATCTTCACATGGTGAAGATAATTTTATTAATCACCCTTTCAATTTTTGGCTTTATGTAATGGAATGAAGCTTTATTGGACCTTGGAAACCCTAATGACCTAATGAAACCTTGAAAAACCCTAAAATACCTAATCAAACCTTGAAGGTTTGAATTTCAAAATGACATGATTGATATTGATGATATGATGACTTTGGCCTCATGAATGATGTAATGACATGATGACATCAGCTTTATAGAATATGTACAATCAACAAGGTATGAAACTCTGCTAGCAAGTAATCAAATTTGAGGAAGAGTGATGTTTTTGGACTAGGGCTGCCATCAGTGACTAAATTTTTGCATGGCCTAGTGGAATGATAAAAACATTCTGAGTGGGACTCCTAAAAAGATATGAAAAGAGGATTTTGATCACTGATGGCAGGATGCAAATATTTACACTAAGACATACTATATGTTAATATCAAATTATATAGTTCTCGTTAATGATTTTACAGCTGTTATATTTCCATTTTCACTACTTCCAAGTCATTCAATTGATATTTGTTTTGATGCATGAATTAATGTATTATTACGTTGGTCATGGTTTGTATTACACATCTAAAAATATGTATTTGGGTTTGTTGAAGCTATGGTTATATTTCGTTTTTGGCTATGGTATGATCTATGTGATAATATAATGTTTTGGCACAATTAAACCTACGATATTGACATTTATCATTTCCATATTCCAAATGATATATGGTAGTGTGAGATGGATTGTGTTAGGTCTCCATAGTTTCCAAGATTGGCAAGAACAAATGCTGCAAAGCCTACATCAAAACCACTTTGGAATCCTAGGATCTAGCCCTCCTGGATTCAGAGAGGGATCTCTCTATGTAAGTGTTTTCAAAGACATTTGTTTATGGCTTAATGATATGATACTAGGCTAGTTATGAAGTACAAGGGTTTTATTTGTTTTTGCATCAAAATGAAGGAAGTATTTTTGAAGGGTAAATATGTGAGCAGGTTGAAAGAATGGTTCAGCTGATAGGATAGGCAAGAAATAGTGTCAATCCATTAGGCTATGGAGTCACAAAAGGATTTAATTTCACAACAAGTTTCAAGAATGATCTATGGGGAAAGTCATCTATGTCAAAGGATCTCTTTAGATTGATTTTGTGGTATGGAACATCAAAAAGTGTGGTGAAAGAATCAAACATATGAGAAAACAAAGGGAAAATTAAGATCAAGTAAGGACTTTTAACCTAACGTACTTTCAACATACTCTCAAAGGAAAACATTCAAGATAAACAAATAATAGCCTAAGATCAAGTAAGAACTTTGAATCTAGCCTACTTTCAGCATATTTTTAAGGAAAACATTTAAGATAAACATAAAAAGTAGCCTAAGATCAGGTAAGGACTTTGATCCTATCCTTCTTTTGACATACTCTTAAGAGA
This sequence comes from Pinus albicaulis, assembly GCA_034641835.2. Taxonomy (NCBI): domain Eukaryota; kingdom Viridiplantae; phylum Streptophyta; class Pinopsida; order Pinales; family Pinaceae; genus Pinus; species Pinus albicaulis. The sequence continues at coordinate 713,953,332 of CM076582.1, forward strand.
ACTTTTCAAAGCAACTGTTGGAGATAAACTAGAGGACAAGGCTAACCATAGACTTCTCTAGTTCAACTTTAATTAGCAGAATTTCAAGAACATTCAAAGACAATATCTCAAGTTATACTCAGTAAACATGGGCTCACCAACACTTCACTGGTTATACTCTATTGAATTATCCTCAAAGCAACAATTAGAAGAAAACATGAAGATAAAGATTTATCAGTGAGAAATAGGGTACTTTAGAGTAAATCCTAATCTATATTTGCTGTTATTTATCAGAGAAAGTGGACAGTATGGAAAACATGAGAAAAATAACAATTACAGTAAGAAAAACATCACCATTGACATAGACCAGGATCCCATAAATTAGCTTGTATATTTGATGTTCAAACCAGTTACAATATTCAAGTCCAGTAGGTCTTTACAGCTTCAAACTTCTCTTCTCAGCTTATCTTTCTTCAATTACAAAACAGAGCTTTAGCAGCCTCAACAGCTATTTACATTCAATGATTATTCAACCAACAATAGTACTAGACTCCTCATATGATATATATAGGTAAATTGAGGAGGTGGACTGAAAGGAAGGTCTAATTGTTCAATTAATCCAGAGTAAATGATTCTCGACCTTTGGGAGGCCTTATGGAGAAGATTTCAGATGTTTAACTCTATTTTAATCAATTTTACATTAACTTTCATCAACTTCAGTCACTTTTGTTGACTTTTGAGGCTTTGGTAGGCTTGTAATTACATTCTGAGTTGTCTTTGGAAAATATCTCTGACTATGCATTAACTTTGTAGACTTTTTAAATAAATAGGCCTGCAGGTGGCATTTCTGAGGATTAATTGCCTCACTGATGTGGCATTTGGAGGCTCTCTTTGTTGATCTATCTACTTTGTGGTTTTAAACACTGATTTAGGCCTTGATCTTGTTTTAAGGCCTTCTTTTCATCTTCCAGGCTTTTTGTCTTTTTCTGCTAACTGTATTAACTTTTAATCATATTTTCTTTGATCTTCAACCTTTATTTCTTTCTTTAATCACTGCGCTTTATCGATACTTTGTTTGGTTTAAGCCTTTAACCCTTTATCTCTTAATATTTACCATATTTTCCTTTTTTTTCTATGAACAGGTGTCTTCAGCATGCAGAGGGTTTGATTATATAACTAGTGCTCATGAGGCACCAGTCAAACCATGAACTCGAACCCTAAAAAATAACTTCTTTCATGATTTTGCCATTGTTTGGGCCACAAAGGTCATCACCTCCGGCCCTCTTTCTTTATGAACCATGAGAAGGCTTTTTGGCCTTAGAACTGCCATCAAATCCTGTATAAAATAAACAAAAAAATTAATAAAACCCTGCGGCATTGGATAAGCTGCTTTGGAGGCTCGGCGGAGGGCGAAAGGAGTAGTGAGGAGGAGGAAAATTTATGCAGGAGGAGGTTCTGTGGAAAAAACCTGTGAAAACAGGGTTTAAATGTGAATTTGGCTGCAAAATATGGATTGGTGGTTTCAAGAATACCACCAGCGGTTTTCGCACTGCCGATGGGTGGTAAGTGGTTTATCGCGAAATGAACATGATACCACATAGGGTGTGACACGTGTCCTCCCAATACTGCCTATTTCGCGTGGAAAATGCGCGATTGGTTTCATTGCAGATTTGAACGCGAAACAGGTTTGAGACCATTAGATCTTCGGGTCGAAGATCAACGGTCCTGGATGAGCGTGAAATGTTGGAAAGTTTCCCAGCAGGTGAGGTGGTGGGACCGTAATGGCATTACCTATTTTTTCACGTAGCGGGGTGTTATGTGCAATGGGTTGTTTGATTAGATTAAACGAGAATCGTTAGATTAATAAGATCTATGGTGTAGATCGGTTGCGGGGGTGAAAGGGTAAGGAACAGTCCAAAGGATGAAAGGCGAGTGCAGAGCCATTAGATCAATGAGATATATGGTGGGGATCGATGTGGGTTTTAACAAGTATGGCAGGGAAATAAAAATAGAAATGCATTTTACAAGGGGCACGGGGGTAAATAAAAGGTAAGGGAAGGGGCCTTAAGGAGCGAAGAAGGTGCGGTCTCATGGAGGAAAAGGAACCAGGAGCGGAGAAATAAGGGGCTAGGGATAAGGACTAGGAGGAGGGGTTTGATAACCATTGGATATCCCATATCAATGGTGGAGATCTGCTGTCAGGGAGGTAAAGAGGATGGGGATGATGAAATAAGGAGTTTGTGATGGAGCGTTGGCAGCCATTGATCTTTGTAGATCTACGGTGGATATTAAGTCAGAGTTTGAATCGTCAGCCAAGGAAAAAGAAAAATGAAATGAAGAAAAAAATGTATTTTTCTGATGTGATGGGGGCTAAAAGTTTGGTGCTGGGGCATGGTCCTGTGGAGGAGCAAGGGACCGAGAGCTAAAGTAACAAGGGCTAGGGATTTAAGCCCTCAGGAGATTGGTCCATCAGAAGAAAAAAGGTAAGGGGAAAGAAGACTTGCGAACTTCGATGCACGATGATGATGGGGGCTAACGCCTGGTTGCGAGCCTAAGGTTTTATGGCAGGGAGGGTGAAAAAGCTTAAGCCCTCAGGGGCTTAAAGCCTTATATTTATTTTTGAGCAGAAAAGGCCTAAATGAGGCCTTTTTGGGGGTTTTTAAAGGCTTCCGATAGGTAAAATAGGGATCTTTTAAACTAGAGAAAGGGGTTTTCATGGTTTAAAAAGGGTTTTTAGAAGGTTTATTAGGGAAATGAAGGGTAACTGAGAAGGAAAAAATGGAATTTTCAGAGGGAAATGGAGGATAAATAAAAGGGAAAAATGAGTGATATGGGGGGGATTTTGGAGGAATTTATGAAGGTGAAAAGATGGAGAAAATGGCTGAAAACATTCTCCTTTATACATTAGAGAACCTTGAGGATTTTTTGAAGGAAACAACAATGAAGATTACTCTTTAGAAAACACTAGAGGGCTTCAATAATGAGTAATTTTCTATGAAAATAATATCTTGAAGGCTCAAGATCTGTTTTAGCCATCATTTGCTGTGACAAAATTTACTGATGGCTAACAGTGGCTCCACTTGGGGATGGCAGCTCCTTGGAGGTGTCAAGAACTTTAGAATTTTATCTCTGGAATGTATACCTATGCCTTATCCTTGACAACCTTTTCTTCCTTGATCATGCTGCTTAAAAAGATGATCAGTACTTTGTATCAGCAAACAAATTTCTCCCAAACATTCTACCTACACAGCCTACTTTTCCTAACATTTTTCTTCATAAGGTGCACTTGGACTTGCAAACCTTTGACATCAACATTTTATTATTTTATTGAAAGCAGGAAACTAATCTAAATCTACCATTATTTCTTCCATGAGTTTAGATTAAACAGTTGAACTCATTAATTCTCTACCTAAGCTACTATCTTCCAGGATTAAACTGTCGGGCAGATTTTATTCTCTATATTCTAAAACATAAATTTAAATACAAACAAACTAGGATTAAGCTGTCTGATTTTCTGTAAGACTATGGCATAAAAACAAACTGCACATAGACTGAAATTTACAAAAAATTAAAACAAAATTGTGAAGGCTTAAGATCTAAAAAATAAAAAACATCCTTCATTCTTTCTTTCAGCTCTGGTTTTGATCTTTTTGAGCTATCTTCTTCTTTTCCTAGTTCAATTTTTCAGCATGTCAGAACCAGTTCTTTTTCTTTTTCTTTGGATCATATTTTGGTCTGATTAGAGCCATTTCTTTTATCAAACTTATAGGTTCAGGATTTAATCTTTTTTAAACCTCTGTTTTTCTATCCTAATCTAGTCTACTGATAAGCCACGATTAAACAGTTTGCAAATCTTCTTCACTAACCTATCAGCAGTAAATTGAAATCTATCTAGTCATGATTAGGCTGTATGAATAAATAGCAGTGTTCTTTTTGGTGGTGGCATTTAAGCTTGCACACTTTCAGATTTTCCTTTTATTTTTTGGTATGGGGTTGTACCTTTCTTGTTTTATTTCTACCCTCTTTTTCTCTTTTTCTATTGTTTTTGTATTTTTTCTTTTTTCAAATTCATAAGCAGTGTTATATACAATGAAAAAAAAATCTTTGAAACTAAAAATATCAGTTAACAAAAATAATGTTTGAGAACCTTGCCATTGACAGGACCTCCAAAATATTCATCTCCATCTAATTCTTGCAGAAAAAATGCATTGTTTCCAATGGCAGATTGAATAAGATAAGGGCCTTGCCATAAATTATCAAATTTTCTATGTTTTCCCTTATCTTCTCTCCTTGAATCTCATTTCAATACTTTATCAACAATCTTAAAATCACTTGCCTTAGTTCTTTTGTTGAACATCTTCTTCATGTTTTCTTGTAGTTGTTGTTCTCTGATGTATACCTCCTCTCTGGTTTGTTGTAGATGTATAGTATGGTTTATTCTTCTTGTCATATCATCATCTTCATATTGTACTTCTTAGATTAGCTTCATGACTGGCACTAATAAACTAGTTGGAAATATTGCATCTGTTCCATAAACTAGCTGGTAAGGAGACATCCCGATTGACTTTTTAACTGTCAATCTGTCTGCCCATAATGCATGTACTAGCTTATTGTGCCATGATTTCTTGTTATATTCCAGCAACTTATTGATTATGTTTACCAAAAATTTATTTGAGGATTCTGCCAACCCATTACCTTGAGGGTAATAAGCTATAGAATGACCCAATATGATCTGATATTTATGACAGAATTCAACCATCTTTTTAGACCCAAATGTAGCAGCATTGTTAGTTATGATCTTTCTAGGATAGCCAAATCTAGACAGTATATGGTTTTCAAGGAATGAAATGATAACTGAGTCTGTGGTATTCCTAGAAGGGATGGCTTCAATCCATTTGGTAAAATAGTCTGTTGCTGTGAGGATCCATTTGTGTTGGGAAGATGAAGCAAGATGGATTTCCCTAATGAAGTCTAGACCCACTACTGAAAAGGAGTTTCAACAATGATTGGTTGCATAGGTAAGGGAAGCAGTTTTCTTTTGCCTTCAAAAATTTGGCATTTGTGATAGGTAATAATAATTTTGTGGACATCTTGAAAGAGGGTGGGCCAGTAATAACCAGCTCTAAGGATTTTATTAGCAGTTGATTTCCAGTAGAGGTGGAAAACATTCTCCTTCATGAAACTCGTGCTTGATCTTATCTGCATCATTCTCAGGCAAACATTTAAACAATAATCCACTAGCATTTTTCCAATATAAGCATTTATCCAAAATGTAGTAATTTACAGCTTTCAACTTTAAGAATATTGCCTTTGTTTTAGACAAACTAGGAGGGGCATTAAGATTGAGCAAAACATACAAAATAGCAGCATACCAAGATGAATTCAAAAAATGATTTTCAATAATTGGAGTTGTTGTCAACTCCTCCTATTCATCTAATGCATTAAAAATGTTTATATCAAGAGCTTGAAATTTGAATTCAGCCATAAGTTTTGCTAGTCCTTGACCTTTTATGAGCTTAGTGGGTTTGATTTCTAAGTCATATTCTAAAATTATAGAAATCCACTTTCCTCTTTTGCCATCTAGATCTTGGGTCAATATGTCTTTTACAACTGAATGGGGCACAAATGCTATAATGTGGGAATGTAAAATGTAAACTCTAAAGTCTTTTAAGGATTTGACCAAGGCAAAGGCTTGTTTTTCCATTATTTTGTACTTCAGAGGTGCATCTCTTAATGCTTTGGTGAAAAATGCAATTGGTTGCTCTTGTCAGTTCAAGTTTTTCTGTAATAGGACAGCAACTACTGTGTGTTCTGATGCAAATGAAAAAATGAATAAATCCTTTGTAAAATCAAGACTAATGAGAACTGTTGTTTTGGTAAGTGCTTGTTTTACCAGCTCAAATGATTTCTTTGCTTCTAAGGTCCATTTAACTCCTTATTCTCTCTTAAGCACGTTTGTCATGTTTCTAAGGAGTTCAACTAGATTGGGTATGAACCTCCTCAAGAAATTAATCTTCCCAATGAAAGATTGAAGTTCCTTGATGTTTCTAAGATGGTTGATTTGCAATATACCATCGATCCTCTTTGGGTCTATCCTTATTCCTTCTTTAGATATGATATGTCCAAGAAGTTTACCTTCTTGGAGACCAAACAATGTTTTCTTTGTGTTAGAGTCAGCCTTTGCAGCCTTCCTTCAGTGATCAAACATGCTCTTACAAAGTGATTTTAAGGTGTCAAGGTCAAATTTTGTCATTTCAATGAGTCTTCAAGCAAAATTTGGTCACTAGGCATTAGGTCTAGGGTTTGCTTTCACTTCTTCCAAAGTTGTCCAAATGTCAGTCCATGTCACCATTCAGCTGAGTGTATCATCATTCAGGGGGTTGCCATCATCATTTCAAGTTCCATTGAGTCATTTTACATCTTGTTCATGCTTCAGTTGTGCCTAGGTAAGGTCCATTTCCCTCTCCTAGGGTTTTGGAGATAATTTCTCTTGGATGGTCAAATCATCGGAAAAACTTGTATCCTGATGTTCACACACCTTCCCCTATCCTTAATATACCTTATTAAACACTTCCCATCACTGAGATCCCCCAAATTCCTCATTTTTGCACAAACCCTAGTTTCTTGCCAAAACTTGGCAATTTTCTAGGCTAGGCCTGTGTTTCGCCCTTTTGGACCCCTTCCCCTCACTCAATCTCTGTGATTCCACTTTCCCCTGCTTCCTAACATCCCTCCCTACTTCCCAAAATTTTCCCAAGAATTTAGAAGCCCCCTATCCCCTTCATTTCGCTTCATTTCGACAAAATTCCTTGTTCCACACATCGGGATAAGTTTCACTCAAAGAGGGCCCAGAGTTCAAGACACCGAAAACGTAGCCTGTTCAAAACACGCTCAAGAAAGAAAACTTTCTCTAGCCATGTACGTGTTTTTGAGAAATGTCAAAAATATAGTTGCGTCAGGACAATATATGCACCTCTGAAGTGACCTTGGGAAAATCAAGATTTTCTCTATCATGTAGCTGGCCAATGACTTACATGATGAGTGGAAGATAATCGATAAATATCTTTCCTGTTGTTTTCACTATTTCAATTGAGTTGATAAAGACCTTCAAAAGTTGACTTACGTACCGTTTTGAGTGTTTTCATTCCTACCATTTTGATCAGGGTGTTGGGAGATTTGATTTTACATAGTGGCAGGTGAAATTCAAATTTAAATCCACAATTGAGCTGAAAATTAGACTCTCCAATATCTTCCAACTAGCTATCACATTTGATTTGAAATTTTAAGGCCTTCCAAACGTTTCCAAAATGCCTTATGTGGCAACAAAGAGTTGCTCCATTTGTAGAAAGTATAACCATCAAACAACAAAGCCCAGAAATTTTTGTTTTGCGCCCAGTTTTGATTCAAGTTGACTCCAACAACTTGCAAGTAGGTTTTTAAACATTGCTCAGTTATTTTTGGACATGATTATGGTGTTTTGAAAGTGGAGAAACAAATGTTTGATGTGGAGAAACGTAAAACCTATGTTCATTGCAAATTCATTTCTTAGGGTTTTGAGAGACATGTTGATAGTCTTGTGAAGGATTTCCAAGGTTGTGTTGTTGATATATATGCTCATGCTTCTACTGTCTGTGGTGTCCCTACTCATTATTTACCTCAGCCTCACGCTCTCTCATTGCCATTACATCGTTGCTCTCATTGTTATTGCCATTGTCATTTTCACACTATTCATCATTCATGTTATGAAATAGTCCCATTTTCACTTATCCACATCCTCCATTGACATTTTCAAACGTTGCAAGGGCTATTTCTATTGACCTACACTATACTCATTCCTATTCATGTGTCAAATCCCCATGTAGTCAAAGAGTGGCTATTTTCCATTCAAATTCCTTGTGACAGTCCTTTTCCCATTGTGATATTTCCTATAGCACCTTGACATATATGTGACACATCTGAGATTGGAGCATACACCAAACTCTTGTTTTCATCATAACCATATCAATATACTTTCATACACATTGTGACACCATGATAGAGACCAACACATACAACCGAGACAGTGTTTTCACCACAGGAGCTGCATGCACCAGGAGAGCACTAAGACGGCGGAAAAGGCCTAATCCACTTCGGATTTTGGCCGAGGCTTCATTTACTGAGCAAGATACATGATGGAGGATATTCGCTCCGAATTTGGGCAAATTCGGAGAAAATTTTGTCATTTTCAAATTTTTGGGTCAAAAAACAGGCTTTTCAGTTAAGCGGGTCGCGCACCCATGCGCTCACTTTTTTTTGGGACACTTGCTGGAGGAAATTTTTGCATTTTTGAATTTTTCATGGTTAGTTATGCATCCTCAGAAATCAACTAAGCATTTCATCAAAATCTGGATGGTCAAAGAGCTCAAAAACACCATGAAAACCACCTTGTTGCCACCTTTTGCACCAGCAGGAAGTACCTCTGGGAGAATGAGGTTTTGGAGGGTCAAATGAGCTCCAAATTCAGAAATTCCACTTGGGTTGGATAGTCAACATCTAGGGCTTTCCAACGAGCTATCATGAGCTCAATTTGGATGCCGGGAAGTACCTCAAATTCAGGCTGGAAAAAATGCGACCCACTCGGCTCAAATGCGACCCACTTAAATTTTTGCTGAATTTTCAACTGCCAGCTCAGATTTTCGCCTAGTATGGACCAGTTTTGCTTGTGGATGGAATTTTTGGGGTTTTATGATGTAAATGTATATTGGGCATGTAACTTTGGCTTATTTTTATCTATTCTAGAAGATTCACTCTCAAAAGGGTAAAAAATCATGTAATGGATCAGTTTCCACTCTTTTAGAGGCAAGTTGTTAGCTGCCTAGATTGTAGTTCCATGATTAGAATTGGTTGAAACTGATCCCTGAAGAGGGAATTCGACCCCTAGAGGTGGGGAAAGGAGTTAGAGTGATCTATATATTGTAATTTCTCAATCATTTTCAGAAGTTGGAGAGGTTGGACTCTTGGGATACTTTTGATATCATTGTACATATTTTTCATATTTTGGCTAAGGAAAGATCAGGGGTTTTGCGGCACTTGTTGGGATCCTTGTGGTGTTCTGTTCTTGATGGTGTTTCCTCTTTGTTTACTGTAAGTTTCTTCATGTTTAATGTATGTCATCCTTTCATATGCTTCTGAACTAATTCGAATGAGTGAATAAGGTTGAATCCATTGTTTACAGTGCTTGGCCTTTGAATTCAGTTAGTTCTATATGTTTTCAGCTGTTTGGAGAGGATCCAAGTTCTTCTTTGCCCTCTTCAGCTCCTCGTCGGTCTAATCTGTCCATATATCCAATCAAAAGAATCAAGACATTCACCTACCTCGCCCCAACTTGAAATCTGCAAAGGTCTGACCTTATCCCCGGACCCAAAATTTGTTTTCCCATTTCTCCAGCGAAAACCCAAAAAATCAAAAATCAAACATACCTATCTCTTTACTAGCCTAAAATCAGTTCTTATTGTAAGTCATCTCGCATCCTATTGCTTATTTTCTCGAGATTGACGGAGAGAGCCCTCTCTTGTCCTCGTAGGGCTAGCTACGAGGCTGAGCGTGGTTTGATGTAGCCTTGAGTTTTACTTCATTTCAGCCTGAGGTAGATTTGAGTGCTAACATAGTGGCGACCATACTGGGGAAGAAACTCAAACGTTTGCTTGTTATATTCGAGTCCGAAGTCGTCGGTGTAGTTTTCGAAACGTCGTCGTTGCGACCGTTGGCGAGATGTGGGAACGCCGTTTCAGTCGATCTCCGGTTTAGCTTGTGAATGTGTCCCTTGATTTGCAAATTGCCCCAGTATATGTATCAAGATCAGATCTGATGGTTGATGGTGGACAACGACCAGACATAAGAAGGCTGAAATCATTCACCTGGTGACTCCAATTCAAAGTCTGGAGGACTGACTCTTTCTCTGAGAAAATGGAAGGATCTTACACAAAGTTCAGGTATCTAAAGTGGAATGGTATTCAGGATCTAATCTGCTTTCTCGTAAATTACTTCTTTGTTGGTCTTGAAGCTATCCTGAAAGTTTTTCAAAGTTTGTTGTATGAGAAAGGTCATCAAAATCTTCACTCGACCTATTCAAAGAGTGTAAATGTTGAGTTTCCCTTTGATCCTGGCCTCCTCACTTTTCCCACATCTTATGTTGACTCTCTACAGAGTGATGAGACTAAAGAAAAGAAAACTGATTTCGCAGCTCTTGTACATGCCCCTACACCTTGTAAAATTTCAGATCGGTATAAACCTCTTGTTTTGCCTTCTGTTCTTCATGCTTTTCCTGCAAATTATGACCTATATCTACCGAGATTTGACGGTAAATGTAACAATGTCAACGCTGAGCAACATGTGCAGAATGTTGAGACTTTTCTAGATCTTTTTGAAGTTGATGATGAAGATGTTAGTATTAGGCTTTTTGCTCTTTCTTTGCAAGGCCAAGTGAAGAGTTGGTTCAAAGCCCTGCCTGATGCGAGCATCTCAGATTTCCAGCAGTTCGTCACAGTTTTCCTCGATAGGTGGATGATCGGACATAACTTTTTGTTGATTATAGAGTAGTATAACCAACTGAAAATATTGCCAGGAGAGACAGTACAACAATTTTATGCTAGATTTAACCAAGTTTATTATTCGATGCCAGTTGATATAAGACCTTCTCCTAGATCTTCTCTCTTGCACTACCCGGGTGCCTTTGATCCGGAAATGGAGTTTCATCTGAGAGAAAAGAATATTGCAACACTTCACGAAATGCAGAACAAGGCAATGAATGTAGAGGCTCATTTGCTGATCTTGAGGGCAAGGTTGAAGGAAGAAGAAAAGAAGAATGTTTCAGAGCAGCTGACACTTTCAGAGGAAAATCTTGATCTTTTCGTAAACACAGTAGAAGAGATGGTGCGGAAAATGATTGCAAAAAATGAAAATGACATTCAAGAACAAGTTGCTGACCCAAAACATTTTGTTTCTAATCCCAGTTGTCATAGTAATTGTTTTATAGATCATTGTAAAGAAGAGAGAGCTGTTGATATGATGTGTATGTTTGATGATGAATTGCCTCAGTTTGATCAGTATGATGATGATTATGTTCTCCAAAAAGAATCTAATCTTGCAGACAAATCAGCAGCTAGCTTGTGCGAGGAGGAAGTTCACTTTCAGCAGCTCGAGTACAGTGATCAACAGATGCATATCAGCTATGGCAATGATGAGGAAAGTGCAGAAAATTTTGATGTAAGTGAAGGATCTTTGCCTTTGTGTTTTAATTCGTTTCAGTTCATTAGAGATAACTTCCATGCAATCAGAAATCAAACGTCAACAAGTCTTGATCTGGATCGTCTCGAGGGCAACGAAAACTTCTCATATTCAGATTTGCAGCCCCCAAAAGTCATTGATTGTCAAGTTGCAGCTGAAGATTTGGAAGTGGGCACACATGATTTAATGATTCAAGGTGACTCCGTACCTTTATGTTTTGAATCATTTCAGTTTTTGAGAAAAAAATTGCATAGTAAATCTTCAAATGAGCAGCCCATAGGAAATCAGCAATCTCTCAGTGTTAATGTTGAGGATGAGACAAATAACGAGATTTTTGAGTAGCTTGTAGCATCAGATTTGCAGCCATCTAATGCAATTGAAGGTCAGATTACAGATGAAGTTGTGGAAGATGAAATACATAATTTGATGATGCAGGAAGATTCTATACCCTTTTGTTTTGAAGAATTTCAGTTTATAAGGCCGAATCTTCATAATATATCTCAAAGAAAAGATGAACAGCCAGAAGGAGGTCATACAGTTTCAATGGATACATTACAGCACTCTTCTCAAGTTTTTGATGATCCCATTGCTCGTGTGTTGGATGATGTTTGTTATAAAAATTCTGCTCCATTAGCTAACCATGTGCCCAAAAAGAAAGTTGATGAGAATCTTGTTCAAAGGTCACCTTCATTGTCTTGTTTAACAGATTGTTCATTGCATAACACATGTCAAGATTTCCATTCATATGAGGAGATTGATAAAGGAGGCTTTTGTTCAGTCTGGAATCAACAACAGAGTTTCATTTTTCATGAATTTCAGGATCCTTTTGACAGCTTGCTGCAATCACCAAAGAAAAGCACCGCAGATGTGAGGAAAAGTTTAAGATCAAGGTATGGAGATTATCTGGACCAGAGCTATGTTTATGAAGATCCATTCGTAGTATTCTTGATGTCTTCCAGTCAATTTATGCTTTGCAATTTTATCAGCAGTCCACTTGGTTCAAAGTTTCCATGGGAGTTGCCTTTCGATTCTTTCCTTTTCCTGTGCATCAGTAAGCATGTGGGAAGAAATCAAACAGCCGGCAGCATGCTTACATGGTTTCATTGGCTGTTCCATTTCACTTGATCGGGTGGTGTAAAGCACAATTAGAGTAGGTTGTATTGAATAAGCTCTACTTTGAGCATATTTCCAGTTTTTCGGTTGTGTTTAAGTATTGAGTTAGTTTTTAGTTGAGTGATAGTCAATTTGTGTCGTCAAGTCATCAGTTTTCAGTCATGCATTTCAGTTTGAGTTTTTGATTCCATGGCCCAATGGATAAAGCACTGGTCTGCTCTCCCAAAGATCTGCCGTTCTTGGCACCTTCAAGGAGCTACCATCCCCATTGGAGCCAATGTTAGAATCAGCCTTTGCAGCCTTCCTCCAGTGATCAAACATGCTCTTTCAAAGTCATTTTAAAGTGTCAAGGTCAAATTTTGTCATTTCAATGAGTCTTCAAGAAAAATTTGGTCACTAGGCATTAGGTCTAGGGTTTGCTTTCACTTCTTCCAAAGTTGTCCAAATGTCAGTCCATGTCACCATTCAGCTGAGTGTATCATCATTCAAGGGGTTGCCATCATCATGTCAAGTTTCATTGAGTCATTTTACATCTTGTTCATGCTTCAGTTGTGCCTAGGTAAGGTCCATTTCCCTCTCCTAGGGTTTTGGAGGTAATTTCTCTTGGATGGTCAAATCGTCGGAAAAACTTGTATCCTGATGTTCACACACCTTCCCCTATCCTTAATATACCTTTTTAAACACTTCCCATCACTGAGATCCCTCAAATTCCTCATTTTCCCACAAACCCTAGTTTCTTGCCAAAACTTGGCAATTTTCTAGGCTAGGCCTGTGTTTCGCCCTTTTGGACCCCTTCCCCTCACTCAATCTCTGTGATTCCACTTCCCCCTGCTTCCTAACATCCCTCCCTACTTCCCAAAATTTCCCCAAGAATTTAGAAGCCCCCTATCCCCTTCATTTCGCTTCATTTCGACAAAATTCTTTGTTTCACACATCGGGGTAAGTTTCACTCAAAAGAGGTTTCAGAGCAATCAAAGATGAATTTTGGAAAACTGAGAGAGGTTTTTGTTCACAACATGCCAAGGAAGAAAAACCTCCTTCACTTTTTACACAGGTATCATGGTTTTGGAGAAATGTCAAAAATACCGTTGCCTCAGGAGAATTGAATGCACCTCTGAAGTGACCTTGGGAAAATCACGATTTCTCCTAGCATGGTTGGCCAAATGACTTGCATGATGAGTCAAATGATAACTAGACAGAAATAAATTTCCAATGAGCTATCATGAGCTCAATTTGGAGTTGATGAAGACCTTCAAAAGTTGACTGCAACAGCGCTCTGCCTTGAGGCAGCCTCATTCTGCTCATTTTTACTAGTGTTGGGAGATTTGATTTTTGATAGAGTAAATCAAATCCAAATTGCATAATTCCACTTGTGTTGGAAAGTAGACTCCAATAGATTTCCAACGAGCTATCACACGCTTAATTTGGACACCGGGAAGGCCTCGAAAAGCTTCCCGAAAAATGCACTATGTGGCAAGAGGGAAGAGCGACCCACTTGAGGGGAGCGACCCACTTGAGCATTTCAGCCAGTGTAAAAATGAATGGGAGCGACCCACTTAAACAACAAAGCCCAGAAATTTGTGTTTTGCGCCCAGTTTTGATTCAAGTTGACTCCAACAACTTGCAAGTAGGTTTTTAAACATTGCTCAGTGATTTTTGGACATGATTATGGTGTTTTGAAAGTGGAGAAACAAATGTTTGATGTGGAGAAACGTAAAACCTATGTTCATTGCAAATTCATTTCTTAGGGTTTTTGAGAGACATGTTGATAGTCTTGTGAAGGATTTCCAAGGTTGTGTTGTTGATATATATGCTCATGCCTCTACTGTCTGTGGTGTCCCTACTCATTATTTACCTCAGCCTCACGCTCTCTCATTGCCATTACATCGCTGCTCTCATTGTTATTGCCATTGTCATTTTCACACTATTCATCATTCATGTTATGACATAGTCCCATTTTCACTTGTCCACATCCTCCATTGACATTTTCAAACGTTGCAAGGGCTATTTCTATTGACCTACACTATACTCATTCCTATTCATGTGTCAAATCCCCATGTAGTCAAAGAGTGGCTATTTTCCATTCAAATTCCTTGTGATAGTCCTTTTCCCATTGTGATATTCCCTATAGCACTTTGACATATATGTGATACATCTGACATTGGAGCATACACCAAACTCTTGTTTTCATCATAACCATATCAGTATACTTTCATACACATTGTGACACCATGATAGAGACCAACACATACAACCGAGACAGTGTTTTCACCACAGGAGCTGCATGCACCAGGAGAGCACTAAAATGGCGGAAAAGGCCTGATCCACTTCGGATTTTGGCCGAGGCTTCATTGACTGGGCAGGACACATGATGGAGGACCTCCGCTCCGAATTTGGGCAAATTCGGAGAAAATTTTGTCATTTTCAAATTTTGGGGTCAAAAAACAGGCTTTTCAGTTAAGCGGGTCGCGCACCCATGCACGCACTTTTTTTTGGGACACTTGCTGGAGGAAATTTTTGCATTTTTGAATTTTTCATGGTTAGTTATGCATCCTCAGAAATCAACTAAGCATTTCATCAAAATCTGGATGGTCAAAGAGCTCAAAAACACCATGAAAACCACCTTGCTGCCACCTTTTGCACCAGCAGGAAGTACCTCTGGGAGAATGCGGTTTTGGAGGGTCAAATGAGCTCCAAATTCAGAAATTCCACTTGGGTTGGATAGTCAACATCCAGGGCTTTCCAACGAGCTATCATGAGCTCAATTTGGATGCCGGGAAGTACCTCACATTCAGGCTGGAAAACGCGCGACCCACTCGGCTCAAGAGCGACCCACTTAAATTTTTGCTGAATTTTCAGCTGCCAGCTCAGATTTTCGCCTAGTATGGACCAGTTTTGTTTTTGGATGGAATTTTTGGGTTTTTATGATGTAAATGTATATTGGGCATGTAACTTTGGCTTATTTTTATCTCTTCTAGAAGATTCACTCTCAAAAGGGTAAAAAATCATGTAATGGATCAGTTTCCACTCTTTTAGAGGCAAGTTGTTAGCTGCCTAGATTGTAGTTCCATGATTAGAATTGGTTGAAACTGATCCCTGAAGAGGGAATTCGACCCCTAGAGGTGGGGAAAGGTGTTAGAGTGATCTATATATTGTAATTTCTCAATCATTTTCGGAGGTTGGAGAGGTTGGACTCTTGGGATACTTTTGATATCATTGTACATATTTTTCATATTTTGGCTAAGGAAAGATCAGGGGTTTTGCGGCACTTGTTGGGATCCTTGTGGTGTTTTGTTCTTGATGGTGTTTCCTCTTTGTTTACTGTGAGTTTCTTCATGTTTAATGTATGCCATCCTTTCATATGCTTCTGAACTAGTTTGAATGAGTGAATAAGGTTGAATCCATTGTTTACAGTGCTTGGCCTTTGAATTCAGTTAGTTCTATATGTTTTCAGCTGTTTGGAGAGGATCCAATTTCTTCTTTTCCCTCTTCAAGTCCTCGTCGGTCTAATCTGTCCATATAACCAATCAAAAGCATCAAGACATTCACCTACCTCTCCCCAACTTGAAATCTGCAAAGGTCTGACCTTATCCCCGGACCCAAAATTTGTTTTCCCATTTCTCCAGCGAAAACTCAAAAAACCAAAAATCAAACATACTTATCTCTTTACTAGCCTAAAATCAATTCTTATTGTAAGTCATCTCGCATCCTATTGCTTATTTTCTCGAGATTGATGGAGAGAGCCCTCTCCTGTCCTCGTAGGGCTAGCTACGAGGCTGAGCGTGGTTTGATGTAGCCTCGAGTTTTACTTCATTTCAGCCTGAGGTAGATTTGAGTGCTAACATAGTGGCGACCATACTGGGGAGAAACTCAAAATGTTTGCTTGTTATAGACGGAGTCTGAAGTCACGCCAGGTAGCCTTCGAACTGCACATTGCTCTGCGAGTGCATAGTAGATAAAAGCTGCTTCAGTCGATCTCCAGTTTAGCTTGTGAATGTGTCCCTTGATTTGCAAATTGCCCCAGTACGTGTATCAAGTTCAGATCTGATGGTTGATGGTGGACAACGATCAGACATAAGAAGGCTGAAATCATTCACCTGGTGACTCCAATTCAAAGTCTGGAGGACTGACTCTTTCTCTAAGAAAATGGAAGGATCTTACACGAAGTTCAGGTATCTAAAGTGGAATGGTATTCAGGATCTAATCTGCTTTCTCGTAAATTACTTCTTTGCTGGTCTTGAAGCTATCCTGAAAGTTTTTCAAAGTTTGTTGTATGAGAAAGGTCATCAAAATCTTCACTCGACCTATTCAAGGAGTGTAAATGTTGAGTTTCCCTTTGATCCTGGCCTCCTCACTTTTCCCACATCTTATGTTGACTCTCTACAGAGTGATGAGCCTAAAGAAAAGAAAACTGATTTCGCAGCTCTTGTACATGCCCCTACACCTTGTAAAATTCCAGATCGGTATAAACCTCTTGTTTTGCCTTATGTTCTTCATGCTTTTCCTGCAAATTATGACCTATATCTACCAAGATTTGACGGTGAATGTAACAATGTCAATGCTGAGCAACATGTGCAGAATGTTGAGACTTTTCTAGATCTTTTTGAAGTTGATGATGAAGATGTTAGTATTAGGCTTTTTGCTCTTTCTTTGCAAGGCCAAGTGAAGAGTTGGTTCAAAGCTCTGCCTGATGCGAGCATCACAGATTTTCAGCAGTTTGTCAAAGTTTTCCTTGACAGGTGGATGATCGGACAGAACTTTTTGTTGATTATAGAGGAGTATAACCAGTTGAAAAGAATGCCAGGTGAGAAAGTACAACAATTTTCTGCTAGATTTAACCAAGTTTATTATTCGATGCCAGTTGATATAAGACCTTCTCCTAGATCTGCTCTCTTGCACTACCCGGGTGCCTTTGACCCGGAAATGGAGTTTCAGCTGAGAGAAAAGAATATTGCAACACTTCACGAGATGCAGAACAAGGCAGTGAATGTAGAGGCTCATTTGCTGATCTTGAGGGCAAGGTTGAAGGAAGAAGAAAAGAAGAATGTTTCAGAGCAACTGACACTTTCAGAGGAAAAGATTGATCTTTTTGTAAATGCAGTAGAAGAGATGGTGCGGAAAATGACTGTAAAAAATGAAAATGACATTCAAGAACAAGTTGCTGATCCAAAACATTTTGTTTCTAATCCCAGTTGTCATAGTGATTGTTTTATAGATCATTGTAAAGAAGAGAGAGCTGTTGATATGATGTGTATGTTTGATGATGAATTGCCTCAGTTTGATCAGTATGATGATGATTATGTTCTCCAAAAAGAAGCTAATCTTGCAGACGAATCAACAGCTAGCTTGTGTGAGGAGGAAGTTCACTTTCAGCAGCTCGAGTACGATGATCAACCGATGCATATCAGCTATGGCAATGATGAGGAAAGTGTAGCAAATTTTGATGTAAGTGAAGGATCTTTGCCTTTGTGTTTTGATTCGTTTCAGTTCATTAGAGATAACTTCCATGCAATCAGAAATCAAACGTCAACAAGTCTTGATCTGGATCGTCTTGAGGGCAACGAAAACTTCTCATATTCAGATTTGTAGCCCCCAAAAGTCATTGATTGTCAAGTTGCAGCTGAAGATTTGGAAGTGGGCACACATGATTTAATGATTCAAGGTGACTCCGTACCTTTATGTTTTGAATCATTTCAGTTTTTGAGAGAAACATTGCATGGTAAATCTTCAAATGAGCAGCTTGTAACATCAGATTTGCAGCCATCCAATGCAATTGAAGTTCAGATTACAGATGAAGTTGTGGAAGATGAAATACATAATTTGATGATGCAGGAAGATTCTATACCCTTTTGTTTTGAAGCATTTCAGTTTATAAGGCAGAATCTTCATAATATATCTCAAGGAAAAGATGAACAACCAGAAGGAGGTCATACAGTTTCAATGGATACATTACAACACTCTTCTCAAGTTTTTTATGATCCCATTGCTCGTGTGTTGGATGATGTTTGTTATAAAAATTTTGCTCCATTAGCTAACCATGTGCTGGAAAAGAATGTTGATGATAATCTTGTTCAAAGGTCACCTTCATTGTCTTGTTTAACATATTGTTCATTGCATAGCACATGTCAAGATTTCCATTCATATGAGGAGATTGATAAAGGAGGCTTTTGTTCAGTCTGGAATCAGCAACAGAGTTTCATTTTTCATGAATTTCAGGATCCTTTTGACAGCTTGCTGCAATCACCAAAGAAAAGTACCGCAGATGTGAGGAAAAGTTTAAGATCAAGGTATGGAGATTATCTGGACCAGAGCTATGTTTATGAAGATCCATTCGCAATATTCTTGCAGTCATCCAGTCAATTTATGCTTTGCAAGTTTATCAGCAGTCCACTTGGTTCAAATTTTCCATGGGAGTTTCCTTTCGATTCTTTCCTTTTCCTGTGCATCAGTAAGCATGTGGGAAGAAATCAAACAACAGCCAGCATGCTTACATGGTTGCATTGGTTGTTCCATTTCACTTGATCGGGTGGTGTAAAGCACAATTAGAGTAGGTTGTATTGAATAAGCTCTACTTTGAGCATATTTCCAGTTTGTCGGTTGTGTTTAAGTATCGAGTTAGTTTTTAGTTGAGTGAGATTAAATTTGTGTCGTCAAGTCATCAGTTTTCAGTCATGCATTTCAGTTTGAGTTTTTGATTCCATGGCCCAATGGATAAGGCACTGGTCTGCTCTCCCAAAGATCTGCCATTCTTGGCACCTCCAAGGAGCTACCATCCCCATTGGAGCCAATGTTAGAGTCAGCCTTTGCAGCCTTCCTTCAGTGATCAAACATGCTCTTACAAAGTGATTTTAAGGTGTCAAGGTCAAATTTTGTCATTTCAATGAGTCTTCAAGAAAAATTTGGTCACTAGGCATTAGGTCTAGGGTTTGCTTTCACTTCTTCCAAAGTTGTCCAAATGTCAGTCCATGTCACCATTCAGCTGAGTGTATCATCATTCAGGGGGTTGCCATCATCATGTCAAGTTCCATTGGGTCATTTTACACATTGTTCATGCTTCAGTGGTGCCTAGGTAAGGTCCATTTCCCTCTCCTAGGGTTTTGGAGGTAAGTTCTCTTGGATGGTCAAATCGTCGGAAAAACTTGTATCCTGATGTTCACACACCTTCCCCTATCCTTAATATACCTTATTAAACACTTCCCATCACTGAGATCCCCCAAATTCCTCATTTTCCCACAAACCCTAGTTTCTTGCCAAAACTTGGCAATTTTCTAGGCTAGGCCTGTGTTTCGCCCTTTTGGACCCCTTCCCCTCACTCAATCTCTGTGATTCCACTTCCCCCTTCTTCCTAACATCCCTCCCTACTTCCCAAAATTTCCCCAAAAATTTAGAAGCCCCCTATCCCCTTCATTGTGCTTCATTTCGACAAAATTCCTTGTTTCACACATCGGGATAAGTTTCACTCAAAAAAGGTTTCAGAGAAATCAAAGATGAATTTTAGAAAACGGAGAGAGGTTTTTGTTCAAAACATGCCAAGGAAGAAAAACCTCCTTCACTTTTTACACAGGTATCATGGTTTTGGAGAAATGTCAAAAATACCGTTGCCTCAGGAGAATTGAATGCACCTCTGAAGTGACCTTGGGAAAATCAAGATTTCTCCTATCATGGTTGGCCAAATGACTTTCATGATGAGTCAAATGATAACTAGACCGAAATACCTTTCCAATGAGCTATCATGAGCTCAATTTGGAGTTGAGGAAGACCTTCAAAAGTTGACTGCAACAGCACTCTGCCTTGAGGCAGCCTCATTCTGATCATTTTGACTAGTGTTGGGAGATTTGATTTTTTACAGGGTAAATGAAGTCCAAATTGCATAATTCCACTTTTTTTGGAAAGTAGACTCCAATAGCTTTCCAACGAGCTATCACACGCCCGATTTGGACCCCGGGAAGGCCTCCAAACGCTTCCTGCAAAATGCACTATGTGGCAAGAGGCAAGAGCGACCCACTTGGGGGGAGCGACCCACTTAAACAACAAAGCCCAGAAATTTGTGTTTTGCGCCCAGTTTTGATTCAAGTTGACTCCAACAACTTGCAAGTAGGTTTTTAAACATTTCTCAGTGATTTTTGGACATGATTATGGTGTTTTGAAAGTGGAGAAACAAATGTTTGATGTGGAGAAACGTAAAACCTATGTTCATTGCAAATTCATTTCTTAGGGTTTTGAGAGACATGTTGATAGTCTTGTGAAGGATTTCCAAGGTTGTGTTGTTGATATATATGCTCATGCCTCTACTGTCTGTGGTGTCCCTGCTCATTATTTACCTTAGCCTCACGCTCTCTCATTGCCATTACATCACTGCTCTCATTGTTATTGCCATTGTCATTTTCACACTATTCATCATTCATGTTATGACATAGTCCCATTTTCACTTGTCCACATCCTCCATTGACATTTTCAAACATTTCAAGGGCTATTTCTATTGACCTACACTACACTCATTCCTATTCATGTGTCAAATCCCCATGTAGTCAAAGAGTGGCTATTTTCCATTCAAATTCCTTGTGACAGTCCTTTTCCCATTGTGATATTTCCTATAGCACCTTGACATATATGTGACACATATGACATTGGAGCATACACCAAACTCTTGTTTTCATCATAACCATATCAGTATACTTTCATACACATTGTGACACCATGATAGAGACCGACACATACAACCGAGACAGTGTTTTCACCACAGGAGCTGCATGCACCAGGAGAGCACTAAAATGGCGGAAAAGGCCTGATCCACTCTGGATTATGGCCGAGGCTTCATTGAATGGGCAGGACACATGATGGAGGACCTCCGCTCCGAATTTGGGCAAATTCGGAGAAAATTTTGTCATTTTCAAATTTTTGGGTCAAAAAACAGGCTTTTCAGTTAAGCGGGTCGCGCACCCATGCGCTCACTTTTTTTTGGGACACTTGCTGGAGGAAATTTTTACATTTTTGGATTTTTCATGGTTATTTATGCATCCTCATAAATCAACTAAGCATTTCATCAAAATCTGGATGGTCAAAGAGCTCAAAAACACCATGAAAACCACCTTGCTGCCACCTTTTGCACCAGCAGGAAGTACCTCTGGGAGAATGAGGTTTTGGAGGGTCAAATGAGCTCCAAATTCAGAAATTCTACTTGGGTTGGATAGTCAACATCCAGGTCTTTCCAACGAGCTATCATGAGCTCAATTTGGATGCCGGGAAGTACCTCAAATTCAGGCTGGAAAACGCGCGACCCACTCGGCTCAAGAGCGACCCACTTAAATTTTTGCTGAATTTTCAGCTGCCAGCTCAAATTTTCGCGTAGTATGGACCAGTTTTGTTTGTGGATGGAATTTTTGGGTTTTTATGATGTAAATGTATATTGGGCATGTAACTTTGGCTTATTTTTATCTCTTCTAGAAGATTCACTCTCAAAAGGGTAAAAATCATGTAAATGGATCAGTTTCCACTCTTTTAGAGGCAAGTTGTTAGCTGCCTAGATTGTAGTTCCATGAATAGAATTGGTTGAAACTGATCCCTGAAGGAGGATTTCGACCCCTAGAGGTGTGGGAAGGGGTTAGGATGCTCTATATGATGTAATTTCTCAATCATTTTCAGAGGTTGGAGAGGTTGGACTCTTGGGAGACTTTGATATTATTGTACATATTTTTCATATTTGGCTAAGGAAAGATCAGGGGTTTTGCGGCACTTGTTGGGATACTTGTGGTGTTATGTTCTTGATGGTGTTTCCTCTTTGTTTACTGTAAGTTTCTTCATGTTTAAATGTATGCCATCCTTTCATATGCTTCTGAACTAAATTGAATGAGTGAATAAGGTTGAATCCATTGTTTACAGTGCTTGGCCTTTGAATTCAGTTAGTTCTATATGTTTTCAGCTGTTTGGAGAGGATCCAAGTTCTTCTTTGCCCTCTTCAGCTCCTCGTTGGTCTAATCTATCCATATATCCAATCAAAAGCATCAAGACATTCACCTACCTCGCCCCAACTTGAAATCTGCAAAGGTCTGACCTTATCCCCGGACCCAAAAATTTGTTTTCCCATTTCTCCAGCGAAAACCCAAAAAACCAAAAATCAAACATACTTATCTCTTTACTAGCCTAAAATCAGTTCCTATTGTAAGTCATCTCGCATCCTATTGCTCATTTTCTCGAGATTGACGGAGAGAGCCCTCTCCTGTCCTCGTAGGGCTAGCTATGAGGCTGAGCGTGGTTTGATGTGGCCTTGAGTTTTACCTCATTTCAGCCTGAGGTAGATTTGAGCGCTAACACTTTGGATTTAAGGACAACCTGTATTTTCTGCATTTCTGAAAGACTTTTCTCAAGTGTATTAGGTGTTCTTCATCTGTTTTAGAATAGACAGTGATATCATCAAGGTAAATCACAATGAAGTAACCTATTTCTTCTGAGAATGCTATATCCATGGCTCTCTGAAATGTGGCACCAAAATTCATTAAACCAAAGGGTATTTTCAAATATATGAAAGTACCCCAAGGAGTAGTAAAGGTTGTTTTAAGTTGATCATGAGGATGTACAAATATCTGATTGTAACCTAAGAAGCCATCTAGCAAAGAAATTCTTCTAGAACCAACTACCCTTTGTAAGATATGATCCATTTTTGGCAAGGGATAGTTGTCCTTTAATGAGGTTTTGTTTAAGTTTATGAAGTCAATACAAAGTCTTATTTCTCCTATTTTCTTCCTAACTGATACAAGATTAGACACCCACTCTGACTATCTAATAGGGATAATAATTCTAGCATCATATATTTTTCTAATTTCTTTCTCTACCAGAGGTAATTGAACAGGGTTGATTCTACGCAATTTTTGTCTAAAAGGCTTCTAGTTTTCTTTGAGGGGTATCTTATGCTGGATTATTTTTGTATCATATGATTTTAGATTACTAGATTTTTGGCTTCTGTGATCCATCAATAAATTAGGAAGAAATCTTTCGGTAAAAATCACATTATCATGAACAAAGTCGACGCGTTTCGAACCAACCAGTGTGGTTCATCATCAGGCGAGGAAAGAAAACCGTTAAAATCAACAAGTTTGACTATAAAACGGTTAGTTCAATAATTAAACAATCAAAAACGGCTAGTTTGAATATTTAAATTAAAAGTTAAATTCAATTTTTTTTTTTTTTTTTTTTAATTTCAATTTTATAGTTTAATTATTTAATTTAATTTAATTTATTATTATTATTATTATTTTTAATTTATATTTATTTATTTATTTATTATTTTTTAATTGATTATTATACATTATTTTATTGTAAATCTTTAAAAATAAAATGAATAAATAATTCAATAATTCAATAATAATAATAATAAATATAAAACTAGAAATAAAATAGTTCCCTTCATTTACAAATTTAATTACAAACTGAAACGGTTAGTTTGAATATTCAAAATAATAACAAATTTTATTTTTATTAATATCGTTAATCGAATTTTCAAAAACAAATATTATTTAATTAAAATTAAAATTATTGTATTAAAATTCTATCTTAAAAAATAAAAAATATAAAAGAATAAAGTTAATTGATTATTCAAAATTTAAATATTATATTATTATAATTATATAATCAATATATATAAATATATATATATAGATAAAGAAAAATATTTAAAAAATAATAATAATAAAAAAAAATAAAAATAAAAAATAAAAAATTTAAAATAAAAAAATTAAAAAATTAAAAATTAAAAAAGAGAGCAGGACATAGATATGGTGTGTGGATCCAACACCGCTTATATCTAAACCGCCATTCTAATGGTATTTATGGGCCCATAAATCTCAATAGAGATGACGGTTGGAATATAAGCAGGTGTTGGATCCCTGCCTTATATTCTTAATCCTCTTCTCTTTTTTTAATTTTTAATTTTTAATTTTTACTTTTTATTTTTAAATTTTTTTATTTTTTATTTTTATTTTTTATTTTTATTATTTTTTTTTAAATATTTTTCTTTATCTATATATATATATTTATATATATTGATTATATAATTATAATAATATAATATTTAAATTTTGAATAATCAATTAACTTTATTCTTTTATATTTTTTATTTTTTAAGATAGAATTTCAATATAATAATATTATTCTTTTATTTATTTTTAATTTTTTAAGATAGAATTTTAATACAATAATTTTAATTAAATAATATTTGTTTTTGAAAATTCGATTAACGATATTAATAAAAATAAAATTTGCTATTATTTTGAATATTCAAACTAGCCGTTTCAATTTGTAATTAAATTTGTAAATTAAGGGAACTATTTTATTTCTAGTTTTATATTTATTATTATTATTATTTAATTATTTAATTATTTATTCATTTTATTTTTAAAGATTTACAATAAAATAATGTATAATAATCAATTAAAAAATAATAAATAAATAAATAAATATAAATTAAAAATAATAATAATAATAATAATAATAAATAAAATTAAATTAAATAATTAAACTATAAAATTGAAATTTATTTTTATTTATAAAAAAAAAATTTAATTTGACTTTTAATTTAAATATTCAAACTAGCCGTTTTTTATTTTTTTTAATTATTGAACTAACCGTTTTATAGTCAAACTAGTTGATTTTAACGGTTTTCTTTCCTCTCCTACATCTATTTAAACTTAACAACTGATCTGATCTCTCACCTAGTCCTGATGATGAACCACACTGGTTGGTTCGAAACGCGTCGACTTTGTTCATGATAATGTGATTTTTACCGAATGATTTTAGATCTTCATAGCTGCATGCAAAAACATCAAAAAAATCTCTAAAAATCTCAATGTATTTTAGTTTAATGTGAGCTGGTAGTGTTTTAGACAATTTGGTCATTTTGGGCTTTTCCTCACTGCCTATGTTGCATTCTTCCACTTCAGTTTCAATAGGTTCCAGTTTTGGATTTTTGGCAATATCATTCAAGTCAAACAATTCTTCTAATGGGACCAGTCCTTTTGGCAAACTGTGATCTTTTGATTGTAGCACTTCTAAGTCTTCTTTTTCTAAATCTGTGTTATTTTCTGTTTTATGTTTGGGTTCATGGGTTAACAAATTAATATCAGCAATCTTAGGAGAATTTTCTTCTTCAAAAAGTGGGTTTTCTTCGGTAGGACAGTCTTGTTCATACTCTGAATCTGAGTTTGGTGTTTCAAATTCATTTTTGGACTGTAGGAAGTCTTCTATTTGTTTATGTCCATCAAAAACTTGCCAGTATTTTTCATTATCTAGGATAGATGGTCTATATTTGACTTCGGTGGTGCATTTCTTGCTTTCATAAGGTGTTAGACAAGTACTAGCAGCAAAGGCTAATCCGTTAGCAATAATGTTTTGGTTCCTTCGGACAAAGGTAAGTTGGAATTCAGCAAATGTTTTTAACAATTCCATAACATCATCTCTGTAGGCTCTAAGTCTGGTATGTTTAGCAATGTATTCCCCATTTACTTGCCTAATTATCAATTCTGAATCCCCATGAATTGTTATTCTCTTGGCCCCTAATTTATTCAATAAATGCAGGCCTAAAAGGAGAGCTTCATACTCTGCTATGTTATTTTTACATTAGAAGTTTAATCAATAGGAATGACCCTCAGCATGATTGTTTTTAGTGTTGTGCACCCATATTCCTGCTCCTGCACCAGTTTTAGAGCAAGACCCATCAAAACTCATACTCCAAAGAGGATTGTTTTCATATTTTTCATTTATTTCATTGATTTCCTCTCTATTTTGTTTTCCTAATTTGTCACTGTGTTGTTCTTGCAGGCCTGCACTATGTTGAATTTTGTTTTGTTCCTCAATATTTTCAATGTTTTGAGGTTTTGTTCTTTGATTTTCATGATCTACACTATACTTATGATTGTTTTGGACCTCAAGACCTTTAATCTTTTTGCTGTAATTTTCTGAATTAGAAAATTGTCTTTTAGTTTTCTCCTTATTTTCCTCTTCAGATATAGCTGCCACTATGTTTGGATGTGGAGTGACCACTATATTGGCTGATGTTTCATTGACTAACTCTTGCTCATTAGGAATCTCATCATTGTAAAGAATGAATGAGTCAAGGTTATTGTGTATGGAATAAAGGGGAGAGTTTTCTGGTCTTTCTTGGTTACTCACCATGTATTTCATGTGTGTTTCCCTATAGAGGCTTGTAGGTTGACTGAAGACAGGGATGGTGGCATAAGTCATATCCATCTGCATAGTACCTTGCAACTTAGCACCCCATGATCTTGAAAGAGGCATGCCATATTTGGGGGGTATATTAGCCACTAAAATGTCCATTACTAAGATTTTTCCTGAAATTTGAGCTAAGTTAACACAAAGATATTTTATAAGGCCTAGGCATCTTACTCTGCTTGAATCAAAGGAATATAAATCTTTATAAGGTCTAGTTACCTCAAGGCCTAATTTTTCCATTATTTCTTTGGGCATGAGGTTATGTGATGCTCTTGAATCAAGCATGGCATTGTGCAAAATGTTATCATGGATGTTCAAACTAATGTAGAATGGAGGAGTAGTTCCTTCTTGAAATTGTCCTTCAATCTTAGGACCAAACAGAAGCTCTGGTGTATCATCATTTAAGTTAACAGTATCATGAATTTCTTCTATATTCAGAGCTTTCAAAACCTGACATCTATATACATTCTGAGTGACTAACTCAGTGAGTGGGACTGATATTTTGATTTTGGCAATTTCACTCTGTAGGCTAAAAGGAATCTGATTTTTCAAAATGTTTGATTCAGCCTTCTTAGTCACTAATTCATCAGCAAAATCAACTTGTTGATTTCTACTATTTACAGCAGTTAAAATGGTTTTTTCAAGAGCATTGGCTGAAATGATAGTGCTACTAGGGTCACCACTCTATTTTTCATTGATTTGGGTGTTTTTTCCCTTGTTTGGTCCAAAACTTTCAGTCACTGTTTTACGATTTTCTTTTTCATTTTTGGAGGTATCTACAGGGTTGTTTTTGGCAGAATTTTCAGAGGTTTTCTTCTTGGGAGTTCCTTGATTCTTTTTACTTCTTAGGTCATATTTTTTAGGTGATCCTATGATGGCATTTTCAAAGTCTGGTTCATAGTATTCAGTTTCTGGTCTTCTATCATCATAGGGTGTATATAGACCTTGTTTTGTTTCATGGAGGAAATCAGAATCCTCATTACTTACTCCCAACATGCTTATGTGTTCATATTATGTTTGTTCATTTGTTTCTTCATCCTCATTGTCATAATTTTCTTGAAAAGGAGGTCTGATCTATTTATCAGCATCCCTTTGTCTCTTCTGAGGTTGATTTCTCCTAAAGTTCTGATTTTGGCTTTGGGATTGGTTTTTATTTTGAGGAGCTGATTGATTTTCTCTAGATTGTGCTCTCTCATACATGCTCATCCTCTCCATCATCTTTTCCATCATCCTTTCTAGTTTTGGGTCAGAGGTGGAAGGTGCATCTTCATCCCTATATGATACCCTCTTCTCAGTCTTCATTCTAGCTCTCTTCTCAATCAGATTTGTTTCCACACTAAGAGCTCCCTTCTGCATGTCTTATAAAGTTAAGGGATCCCTTTCCATTAGCTGATAGGCCATTTTAGGATCAAATCCTTCAGGGAATTTGGCCAAAGTTGAGCCTTGTGGAGGTTTCAAATCTGGGGGTAGTGTGTTATAAACACTATTAAATCTAGTGCAATAATCTTGAACACTTTCCCCAGTATTTCTCTTGAGGTTGTTGTAATCTGAAAGTATTTGGAGAGGGTTCTTCCGAACTTTCCATTTGTTTATGAATGTTTGATGAAAAGATTGGAGATCATTAATACTATTAGGGGTTAAGCATTTGAACCATTTTCTTGCTTCTCCCCCTAAACGTTGAGCAAACAATCTGAGTTTAATAGTTTCATCATCTATCTCATTTCTATCAAAATCATCATTCATCTTGTACACATGTATTTGAGTAGTAATGGAACCACTAGAATCATATAATGGGATCTTGGACTGATAGTCCTATGGAAAATTGGCTAAAGGTAAAGGAAGGACTAGAGGAGCATACCATGATGCCATGACAGGAGGTTGTGGAAAAAATGGGAGATTTACAAGTGGAGGGTTTATGAAAGGAGGAGGAGGATGGAATGGCATAGTTTGAATAGTGGGTGTATGAATAACAAAAGTAATTGGAACAACAAGAGACTGTTGAGCAGATCTAGGATGAGAGAAACCACAATTATGAATGAAATGTAGATCAGGTGGGGTAGTTTCTCTACTATCAGTATGCTCACCACTATGTTGGGGTGAGTGTGGAGACTCAAAGTCTATATGATCTATATCACTAAGTGACTTAGTTCTGGATGGGTTTCTTAAGTCAACTTGTATATCTTGCAGATCTGAGAGATTCTCAGGGACAGAGTTAGCTCTGTGAATTGGTCTGACAATAGTTGAAGTCTTGGATTTAGGAGATTTCCTAAGGATGCTTTCTGGATTATCAACTATCTTAGGAGGATTTGGGTCAGGATAGGCTCTAGTATAAATTCTTCTAGAAGCCACTATGTGGTGTTTTTAGACCTAATGATGAGAAAATTTCAGCCAGGTATGACAGTCTTTTAAAGGCTAACTAATATTTTTCAAAGAAAACTCAATCCTCAAAGTCTTCTTAACTGGGTTTGAATGATGAAAGAATTTCCCAGTGGAGTTTTAAGAACAACCAGTGGGGTCAACAAGCCTACTGAATACCAATGGAGTCACCAGGTGAAGGATTTTTTACTTGTTTTCAAGGTTTGGTTGTTTTTCACCATCAAAAATCAATAATAACCACTCTTGGTGACACTTGTTTCATTTAGAAATAAGGGTTCATTGAGTTGTGAAGTTATCTATTACTCAATAATGTTTTCCCCAGTATGGTCACCACTATGTTAGGTCTCTGTAGTTTGCAAGATTGGCAAGAACAAATGCTTCAAAGCCTACATCAAAACTACTTTGCAATCCTAGGACCTATCCCTCCTGGATTTAGAGAGGGATCTCTCTATATACGTGTTTTCAAAGATATTTCTTTAAGGCTTAATGATATGATATTAGGCTAGTTATGAAGTACAAGGGTTTTGTTTGTTTTTGTTTGGGATGGATATCATCAAAATGAAGGAAGCTTTTTGAAGGGTAAAGATGTAAGCAGGTTGAAATAATGGATTAGCTGATAGGATAGGCAAGAAACAATGTCAATCCATTGGGCTATGGAGTCACAAAAGGATTTAATTGCACAACAAGTTTCAAGAATGGTCTATGGGGAAAGTAATCTATGTCAAAGGATCTCTTTAGATTGATTTTGTGGTATGGAACATCAAAAAGTGTGGTGAAAGAAGCAAACATATGAGAAAACAAAGAGTAGCTTAAGATCAAGTAAGGACTTTTAACCTAGCCTGCTTTCAGCATACTCTCAGAGGAAAACATTCAAGATAAACAAAGAATAGCCTAAGATCAAGTAAGAACTTTGAATCTAGCCTGCTTTCAGCATATTCTTAAGGAAAAAATTTAAGATAAACATAAAAAGTAGCCTAAGATCAGGTAAGGACTTTGAACCTATCCTTCTTTTGACATACTCTTAAGGGAACTTTTCAAAGCAACTATTGGAGATAAACTAGAGGATAGAGCTAACCATAGACTTCTCTAGTTCAAATTTAATTAGAAGACTTTCAAGAACTTTCAAAGACAATATATCAAGTTATAATCAGTAAACATGGGCTCACCAACACTTCCCTGGTTATACTCTATTGAATTATCCTCAAATAAACAATTAGAAGAAAACATAAAGATAAAGAATTATCAGTGAGAAATAGGGTGCTTTACAGTAAATCCTAATCTATATTTGTTGTTCTTTATCAGAGAAAGTGGATAGTATGGAAAACATGAGAAAAATAACAATTACAGTAAGAAAAACATCACCATTAAGATAGACCAGGATCCCATAAATCAGCTTGTATATTTGATGTTCAAACCAGTTACAATATTCAAGTCCAGTAGGTCTTTACAGCTTCAAAGTTCTCTTCTCAGCTTATCTTTCTTCAATTACAAAATAGAGCTTCAGCAGCCTCAACAACTATTTACATTCAATGAGTATTCAACCAACAATAATACTAGACTCCTCATATGATATATATAGGTAAATTGAGGAGGTGGAGTGAAAGGAAGGTCTAATTGTTCAATTAATACAGAGTAAATGCTTCTCGACCTTTGGGAGGCCTTATGGAGAAGATTTTAGATGTTTAACTCTGTTTTAATCAATTTTACATTAACTTTCATCAACTTCAGTCACTTTTGTTTACTTTTGAGGCTTTGGTAGGCTTGTAATTACTTTCTGAGCTGTCTTTGTCAAATATCTCTGACTGTGCATTAACTTTGTAGACTTTTTGAATAAATAGGCCTACAGGTGGCATTTCTGAGGATTATTTTCCTCACTGATGTGGCATTTGGAGGCTCTCTTTGTTGATCTGTCTACTTTGTGGCTTTAAACACTGATTTAGGCCTTGATCTTGCTTTAAGGACTTATTTTCATCTTCGGGGCTTTTTGTCTTTTTTCTGCTGACTATATTAACTTTTAATCATATTTCCTTTGATCTTCAGCCTTTATTTCTTTCTTTAATCACTATGCTTTATCAATACTTTTCTTGGTTTAAGCCTTTAACCCTTTATCTCTTAATATTTACTATCTTTTGCCTTTTTTGCTGTGAATAGGTGTCTTCGACATGAGGAGGGTTTGATTGTATAACCAGTGCTCATGAGGCACTAATCAAACCATGAACTCGAACCCTGAAAAATCCTTTTTTCATGATTTTTCCATTGTTTGGGCCACAAAGGTCATCACCTCCAGCCATGTTTCTTTATGAACCATGAGAAGGCTTTTTGGCCTTAGAACTGCCATCAAATCCTGTATAAAACAAATAAAAACATTAATAAAACCCTGTGGCATTAGATAAGCTTCTTTGGAGGCTTGGCGGAGGGTGAAAGGAGCAGTGAGGAGGAGGAAAATGCATGCAGGAGGAGGTTCTGTGGAAAAAACTTGCGAAAAAGGGGTTTAAATGTGAATTTGGGCACGAAATATGAATTGGAAGTTTCGAGAATACCACCGGCGGTTTTCACACTGCCGATGGGTGGTAAGTGGTTTATCATGAAATGTGTTGGGAAAAATACTGAGAGGGGGGGGGGTGAATCAGTATTTACTGCATATTCAAAACTTTTTACTTTTTCATTCCTTTAAAACCCATACGCTACTTTGTTGAAGCCAACTAGCGTATACACGCGGATATCCTTCATAAAACTCGCGTATAAACAGAGATCTAATTATGCCATTAGTTCTTCACTTATATCATTCCATCATTCATTCATTAGATGTTCTACAAACAGTAAACAGGTGCAGTAAGAATAGAATAAACCATCACACAAAGCATCACACATGAACACCAGGATTTTTAGGTGGAAACCCAAGTCGGGAGAAAACCACCGCTGCAGTTGCTCAGCCTTCAATATTTTATTATAGAGAAAAAATCTTACAACATATGTGCTGGCGCAGACTTGACCAGCACGCAGGCACCCACCTGCGCTCGTTTACCAGCCTCTCCTGGAAGGGAGCTACGACCCCCTGACTCGTTTACCAGCCTCTCCTGGAAGGGAGCTACGACCCCCCGACTCGTTTACCAGCCTCTCCTGGAAGAGAGCTACGACCCCCCGACTCGTTTACCAGCCTCTCCTGGAAGGGAGCTACGACCCCCTGACTGAAGGCTACAACCCTCAGCACCACCTTGGACCACGTTTCATCAATTTTCACACTGGATCCAACAACCTCAACAGGACACAACTTGCAGGCCACGTTTCATCATATTTTCAGACTGGACCCATTCCATACTTTTAAGCTCAAACATACATCACCAACAGATACATACCAATTCAGACAATCCAGATCAGATAGCAGTAATACAGCAGAACAGATCAGATGTTCCATACCCCATGCTTCAGCAAACCCTAGTTTGCATACGCGCTTTTGCTTCACTGATATCGCGTATATACGCGCTTTTGCTTCACTGATGTCGCGTATATACGCGCTTTCGTCCTCATCAACCAGCGTACACCTCAGTACATATTTCATTGCACATACGCGCTTTCTATTCAGAGAAGCCGCGTATATACGCGCTTCTTCTGCGGCAAAGTAGCGTATAGATCTTCAATCATTATAGAGCAGCATACTTCTTCAGATCAGATGTTCAGTTCAGATTTACCCTTTACTTCAAACAGATGTTTGCCTCATCACAGATCCAATCAGTCCATAAACAGATCTAGTAGATACAAATACATTTCAGATCTAGATCCCCTTCTTCATCATTTCTTCATAGGTGCATCATAGATTTAGATCTATCATCAAACCTTTTACCCTTTCCATACAGATATACTTCATAGAGAAGTATTCATTCAAGCTCAGACATCTTGCACCCACTCTCATGATTTGCACAATGAATTTCTTCTCCTTATATAGGTTTACCCTTTGTCAATACCATGAGCCCCTTTTTCAATACCATGAGCCCAAAACGACATTACATCCGATGGTATTCCTGGACGGGGTCAATTAGGCGGATCATTACCCAATACAATGGGTCAATACCATGGTGGTTACCCCTGGTTTTGCACTTTTAGAGCGCTTGTAGCCCATACGCGACTTGGAACGTTCTTTTCCGCGTGCATACGCGACTTTCCTTAGACAGATCCGCGTATTCATAGAGACATACTCTTTTCATCATACTTTGAGCACATTCTGAATTCTTTTCTTCATTGCCTTCTATACACACTGTAGATACATCATATTTTCTTCATCAAGAACATATTCTATCAAGCACAACTTCATCAAGTAAGTTTCCATCTTCTTCATCAAGTGAGTTGCCATTCAATGACAACACTTAGCATCATATTGCTAACTAACATCATATCACATCAGACACTTAGCATCATATTGCTAACAAACATCATATCACATCAGATTTACATCGTTTACCAAGTCCATCAAGTCAAGCATAACTTCATCAGGTGGATTGCCATCAAGGACAACACATGTCAACAGTCGCATGTCTTCATCTTCATTCAATGGGTTGCCATCAAGGACAACACTCTGCATCATATTTCCAACAATCTCCCCCTTTGGACTTGATGGCAACCACGATGGTGTTTGGTTACCACAGCAGATAGATACCATGTCACTCTCCCAAATATGTCACATCATTACCTTCATTCAAACACCATGTCACTCTCCCCCTTTGACATCAAGGGCAAAGGACAAAACCAGCAGATCAAACCAACACACTCTCCCCCTTTGACATCAAGGGCAACGAGCGGATCAAAACCAACACACTCACCCCCTTTTCTCCTCATGTAGAAGAAGCGTTTTGCAGATCTGATGTATACTGAAGTGACCAAGCTCCCCCTGAGTTCATGATGAATCTTCAAACATATTTTCAATGAAGTAAAAGACTCTATGACTTTCCTATCACCAATGACTCATACTTACATCAAAGATCCATCCAAGTGGATTTACATATGAGACTCAAGTACCCAACCAAGTGGGTTTACACATTTCAACTCATCTACCCAACCAAGTGGGGTTACAAAATTTGACTCAGCTACCCAACCAAGTGGGTTTACAATTTGACAAGTCCTTTTATGACTGAATATTACAAGTTTACATCATGGGTCTCAACAAGACCTTTTCATCAAAATACACATATAACTTCAAGACCAACACCAGAAATTCCTCAAGAAAGAGAACATATTTCAGAATTATCATAATGCCAACACTGCATTATACTCAGCAATGCTAATGCTCCCCCTGAATCTGTGCATCCATGCATCCGTTCCATATTACTAAGGCTCCCCCTTAGTCTGTCCATCCTGAACACTTTCACCAACAAATCATCAAGGCATCTTTATCAAAACATGAGAAATAGAATTATGAGAACTGGAACACCACTAGAGATACCAAACAGTATCAGAGATACCAAACAGCATTGCAGCTGTGCTGAAAAGAGCTGACTCCAAGCAAAAATTTGTCAGCAA
This sequence comes from Pinus albicaulis, assembly GCA_034641835.2. Lineage (NCBI taxonomy): Eukaryota > Viridiplantae > Streptophyta > Pinopsida > Pinales > Pinaceae > Pinus > Pinus albicaulis. The sequence goes on from CM076582.1 coordinate 713,987,796, forward strand.
TCATACATACGCGGCTTTCTGTTCATGAACTCGCGTATATACGCGACTGTGTTTCAAGAAACCCGCGTATCCACTACCATCTTCTATATTTTGACCAGATCTGATCCTCAGTGAGGCAAAGACAGTGTTCAGCTTCTTTCTGAGACATTTGAATGCTTCCCTGGACTACAGATAGATAGAACAGTGTAGTTGTGTCTTCAAGTGTCATCCAACGGTTGTAGCATCAACACAATAGTAACCAAGCCTTCAGATTCTTTGTAGCATCAATACAATCTTTCCAAGAGAGATTCTCACATCAGAACAACATCTTCACATAGGTGTCAAGCAATCATCCATGTGGTCCAACATCACCATGATCTTCAAAATTTAACATGAAGTAACATATGTAGGCAAAAGATCTCTCAACCATAGTAACAAACTCTGCATGATTTATAAATGACATCCAACTCATCCATGTGTGAGTACAAAAGATAATTATCAGCAACCAGGGCTCAAAAACTCATTATAATAAACCATGTACCAAGTCATCATCATTTGAGCATGAGTATCACAAAAACCAAAGAATAAGCAGTCATATTGCCAACAATGCAATCATTAGTATTCAACCTGCTGCTCCCCCTAAACCAGTGCTCCTCCTTAACTTGTGCAATCTGAAACACCTTCAACAGCAAGTCATCAACAAAAATCTCTACATGATCAGTCCTCATCTCTGAGTTATAAGACTTTCATTTCAACAACGAATGCTCTTCATCATAAAGCAACCAGGCTTCATCCATAATCTTCAACACACGAACCATGTATCATATCATTAGCATGAATATAACAGAATAATGCTAACAGTACAATCATTAGCAGTCAGACTGATGCTCCCCCTGGACCTTTGCTCCAGATCTTCAGCTATCAGATAAATTTTCTCATCATCAATGCATACGCGGCTGTGTCAGCTGTAACTCGCATGTATATGCGACTTTGTTTCATAGAGCCCGCGTATGGAAAGTGAAATATAGAAAATTTCACACCTTCATCTCCTCCTGCAAATTTACCTTCTGTTCCTGTCTTTTCTTCACACCAGATGCACTGTCAGAAATACATATAACCAGAATAATCAAATCAACCATGAGAGTCATCATGCATTGCTCCCCCTGTGACGATACATTACTAAATCTCATAATGTATCCCACATCATTCTTGCAGTCAATAAGAAAAGTCAGCTTCAGAAGCGGATGACTGCAGTAGGGTCAGAATTCCCTACGTTTCTGATCGGTCCTCCTTCTTTTTCCAAATTTGCTTGAGCTTTCCAACTGTGTGCTGAAAATTGTCCACTTTCCTAGATCTGTTCATCCTGCATTCTTTTTCTATATGTCCATACTTGTTACAAGAATAACATCTCATGTGTCCAGAGAAATAAACATAAGAATCATAATGAGTATTTCTATTCTTCCTCCTTTTACAATCAACTGCTTTATGTCCATACATGTTACATGAGAAGCAATATCCCCTCAAGAAACTACAGTACCTTTCTGAGTAGAACCTATTTGTTTGTGGCTGAAATGATCTGCTCCTGCAATTTGCTGCAACATGCCCATAATTATGACATTTAAAACATTCAACGTTCTTGAATGAATTCTTTTGAGAATTCATGATTGTTGGTTGATCTTTTATTTCTTTCAACACTTCAGGTTTTGTATTGACATCCTTTGAATTTTTAGCACTTCCTTGTGAGCTAGATTCACCTTTAACAGTTTCATGGAAACCAAGACCAAGTTTGATAGCAGGTGACCTTTGATTACTTAGAATATTGTCCAAAGTGTTAGTACTATCTTGAAACCTCAAAAGTTTAACCTTTTCTTCTAATTTACCTTTGAGAATGTTTACCTCAACCTCCAAGGCTTGACATTGCTTTGTCATGCTTTCTTCTTTCCTTCTTCCATCTTCTACTTGATCCTTCATATTTAGAATCTCTTCTTTCAACCAATTTTCGTTTTCTTCACATGTTTGTTCTAGCTCTTCATTCTTCTTATTTGATTTTTTCAGATCTTCTTTGAGAGATATGATTTCTGCTTCAAGGCCTTCCTTTTCAAATGATTGTAGAGGTTCCTCATTTTTCTTACTTGATGCTTCTAGATCTGCTTACAGAGAGATGATTGCAGCTTCAAGTCCTTCATTCTTTTTGCTTGATTTTTCAAGATCTGCTTCTAGTTCTTTAATTCGATTGGATGCATAAGTATGAAACCTTTGATACTTGTCCACCTGTCCATTCAACATTTCTATTTGATCTTTCATTTGAGAGGTCATCTCTTTGTAAATAGAATCTTTCGTATCAATTTCCTTTTGTTGTTCTTCAACTTTGATCTTGATAGCTTCCACAACTTTACTATCTTCACTATTGTTTGCATGAAGAAGAGTATTACAAGTGGCCTTCTTCTTTTCCTTCTTTGCCATGAGTATTTGTAGAGCTTCGTCAGAAACTTCTGGTTCATCTTCTTCAATTTTTGCTATACATGATTTCTGAGGTATCTCCTTGTTTCGAGTAGGCTTCTTCTTTTGCTTCTTAGCCATGAGCACTTTCAGATCTTGGTCAGAATCTTCTTCATCTTCACTGGACACTTCATCATCATCTTCTTTTGCATAATAACCCTTTATCTTTTCAAATTGTTTCCCTTTACCATGATTTTCTCTATAAGGACATTTAGCAGCATAGTGACCAACTTTTCCACACTCAAAACATTTGAAGGGAAGCTTACCTTTGAATCTTCCACTACCTAGTTGGAGCTTTCTCACGAAATTCGCTTCTTCTTCATCGGATATATAGCTGGATTCTTTGACAACTTCCTTTTCCTTTCCTTTTGTAGATGCCTTAAAAGCAGCTTCTCTTATTTGAGAAGGACCTCCTTGTCTCATTTCAAAAGCAGTCAGAGTACCATGTAATTGAATAATAGTAAGCGTTTGCAGATCTTGCCTTTCTTCAATAGCTGAAACTTTAGAGTCAAATTTTGAAGTCAAGGATCTTAAGACTTTTTCTACCAGAGTAGTATCAGTTATGGTTTCACCCAAATTTCTCATTCGATTTACAATATCATCCAGACGTAAGAAGAAATGGGCAATACTCTCATCACTATGCATTCTCAAATTTTCATATTCAATTCTAAGAGTTTGGAGTTTTGCACTTTTTACCTTTGTGTCTCCTTCATAGCTTAGAATGATTTTGTCCCATATTTCTTTTGCTGAATGTAGCTGCATCACTTTAGCAAATTCTAATTCAGACATGCTTCCCAATAAGACATTCACTGCTTTGGCATTGATTTCATACTTCTTTCTTTCAGCTGCATCAGTAGGAATACTTGCCGGGTATTGATAACCTTCTTCCACCATTGCCCATACATCTGCACCAAGACTTTGCAGATAAGCTTTTGTACGTACCTTCCAGAAGATCAGATTGCTTCCATTGAATAGAGGTGGCTTTATAGACATTACTCCTTCTTGACTTCCTATTGCGACGGATCTCCTTTAAGCGATCAAGCTTCTGCACAAGGACCCGCTCTGATACCAATTGTTGGGAAAAATACTGAGAGGGGGGGGGGTGCCTCAAAGATTTACCGTATATCCGCCAAAAACTTTTTTACTTTTTCATTCCTTTAAAACCCATACGCTACTTTGCTGAATCCAACTAGCGTATACACGCGGATATTCTTCATACAACTCGCGTATACACAGAGATCTAATTATGCCATTAGTTCTTCACTTATATCATTCCATCATTCATTCATTAGATGTTCTATAAACAAGAACAAAGAAAGAAGAACAGTAACAACCATCACACAAAGCATCACACATGAACACCAAAGATTTTTAGGTGGAAACCCAAGCTCTAGAGAAAACCACCGCCGCAGCTTGCTCGCCCTTCAATATTTTATTATAGAGAAAACATCTTACAACATATATGCCGGCGCAGACTTGACAAAGATGCGGTGCACCCACCGCTGGGCCACATCAGCCTCTCCTGGAAGGGAGCTCCAACCCCCTAACTCGTTTACCAGCCTCTCCTGGAAGGGAGATACGACCCCCCGATCTCGTTTACCAGCCTCACCTGGAAGGGAGCTATGACCCCCTGACTGAAGGCTACAACCCTCAGTACCTCTATGGACCACGTTTCATCAATTTTCACACTGGATCCAAAGCTTCCACTAGGACACCACTTCCAGGCCACGTTTCATCATATTTTCAGACTAGACCCTCTTCATACATTTAAGCTCAAACATACATCACCAACATATACTTATCAATTCAGAAAACACAGATCAGATAGCATTAATACAGCAGAATAGATCAGATGTTTCATACCCCATGCTTTAGCAAACCCTAGTTTGCATACGCGCTTTCCTTTCACTGATGTCGCGTATATACGCGTCGTCCTCATCAACCAAATAAGACACCTCAAGATATTATTTCACTGCGCATACGCGCTTTCTATTCAGCAAAGTCGCGTATATACGCGCTTCTTCTGCGGCGAACTAGTGTATGGTTCTTCATACATTTAGGTCATTGCAATTCTTCAGAACAGATACATTACTCAAATTTTACCCTTTACTTCAAACAGATGTTTGCCTCTTCTTAGATCTAATCATCCCCTAAACAGATCTAGCAAATACAAGTACATTCCAGATCTAAATACCCTCTTCATCATTTCCTTCTTCATGCATCATAGATTTAGATCTATCATCAAACCTTTTACCCTTTCCATTCAGATCTACTTCAGAGAGAAGTATTCATTCAAGCTCAGACATCTTGCACCCACACTCATGATTTGCATAATGAATTTCATCTCTTTATATAGGTTTATCCTTTTTCAATACCATGAGCCCTTTTTTCAATACCATGAGCCAAAACAACATTACTTCCGATGGTATTCCTGGACGGGGTCAATTAGGCGGATCATTACCCAATACAATGGGTCAATACCATGGTGGTCACCCGTGGTTTTGCACTTTTAGAGCGCTGTAGCCCATACGCGGCTTTGCACGTTATTTTCCGCGTGCATACGCGACTTCCCCTAGGCCAATCCGCGTATACAAAGAGACATACTCTTTTCATCATATTTTGAGCACATTCTAAATTTCTTTCTTCATTGCCTTCTGTACACACTGTAGAAACATCACATTTTCTTCATTAAGCACAACTTTATCGAGTAAGTTGTCATCTTCATCAAGTGGGTTTCTTGTCAAGGACAAACACCAACACATTGCTGGAACTACTGAGATTTATTGACAATTTGAGCGGTCGCTGAGACATGCAATGAACATCATATCACATCAGATTTACATCATTTACCAAGTCCATCAAGTCAAGAATAACTTCATCAGGTGTATTTCCATCAAGGAAAACACATGTCAACTGTCACATGTCTTCATCTTCATTCAGTGGGTTGCCATCAAGGACAACACTCTGCATCATATTTCCAACAAAATGAACGTGATACCACACAGGGTGCGGCACGTGTCCTCCCAATACTGCCTATTTTGCGTGGAAAATGCGCGATTGGTTTCATTGGAGATTTTAATGTGAAACATGTTTGAGACCGTTAGATCTTTGGGCTAAAGATCAACGGTCCTGGATGAGCGCGAAATGTTGGAAAGTTGCGCAGTGGGTGAGGTGGTGGGACCATAGTGACATCACCTATTTTTTCACATAGTGGGGTGTTATGTGCGATGGGTTGTTTTATCGGATTAAATGGGAACCGTTAGATCAATAAGATCTACGGTGTAGATCGGTTGCGGGGGTGAAAGGGTAAGGGATAATCTAGAGGATGAAAGGGGAGTGCAGAGCCATTAGATCAATGAGATCTACGGTGGGGATCGATTCAGGTTTTAATAAGTATGGCAGGGAAATACAAAGGGAAATGCATTTTACAAGGGGCGTGGGGGTAAATAAAAGGTAAGGGAAGGGGGCTTAAGGAGCGGAGAAGGTGCGGTGTCATGGAGGAAAAGGAATCGAGAGTGGAGAAATAAGGGGCTGGGGATAAGGACTAGGAGGAGTGGTTTGATAACTGTTGGATCACCCAGATCAATGGTGGAGATCTCCTATCGGGGAGGTAAAGAATATGGGGATGATGAAATAAGGAGGTTGCGATGGAGCGCTGGCAGCCGCTGATCTTTGTAGATATACGGTGGAGATCAGGTCAGAGTTTGAATCATCAGTGGAGGAAAAATAAAAATGAAATGAAGAAAACAATGTGTTTTGTTGATGTGATGGGGGCTAAAATCTTGGTGCTAGGGCATGGTCCCATGGAGAAGCAAGGGATCGGGAGCTAAAGTAATAAAGGTTGGGAATTTAAGCCCTCGGGAGATCGGTCCATTGGAAGAAAAAAGGTAAGGGGAAAGAAGACTTGCGACTTCCGATGCGTGATGGTAATGGGGGCTAATGCCTGGTCACGGGCATAAGGTTTTATGGCGGGGAGGGTGAAAAATCTTAGGCCCTCAGGGGCTTAAAGCCTTATATTTATTTATGAGAGGAAAAGGTCTAAATGAGGCCTTTTGAGGGGTTTTCAAAGGCTTCCGATAGGTAAAATAGGGATTTTTTAAACCAGAGAAAGGGGTTTTCATGGTTTAAAAAGGGTTTTTAGAAGGTTTATTAGGGAAATGAAGGGTAAATGAGAAGGAAAAAAATTAATTTTCAGAGGGAAATGGAGGATAAATAAAAGGGAAAAATGAGTGATATGGGGGGATTTTGGAGGAATTTATGAAGGTGAAAAGATGGAGAAAATGGCCGAAAACAGTCTCCTTTATACAGCAGGGCTCCTTGAGGATTTTTTGAAGGAAATAACAGTGAATATTAATTTTTAGAAAACACAAGAAGGCTTCAAGAATGAGTAATTTTCTATGAAAGTAATATCCTGAAGGCTCAAGATCTGTTTTAGCCATCATTTGCTGTGACAAAATTTACTGATGGCTAATAGATTAGGTATGAATTTCTTTATAAACTGTGTTTTCCATTTGGCATTCCCACCTCTCAACACTTGTATACATCGTAACCCATAGCCATAACTCAATTTTTAAATAATTAAAACCTTCTCATTTTCATTAAAAAAATATGGTAAATTCTAGAAACTATGCATTGTGGTCTTTAGAGTTTCCTTATTGGGTTTTCATTTCAACATTTTCTCCAATTTCATTTCTCTTTAGACCGTTTCCTAGTCTCTCGGAAAATTGCCAAGATTATGACCTTATGTATGCCTTATTTTGGTCTATTAAGCTAAACCCTCACTACGATTCATTTATGTAAACATCCATGCCTGTATTCAGAATGGAACTGGTAAGGAGAAAACCTTGTTGAGATTTATGAATAATGTCAATCTCTCTTCTAGAAAGTGGGTTGATGGCACTTTATTCAACAATTCAAGGTTTAACGATGGCGTTGTCAAAGCTTTTTCTTCCACTTTTAATGAAAAATAAGATAATATTGGTGACTTAGAAATGTTTGTTGATATATGTTTTATGGTTGAAGCTACTTCCCTCTCCACAAAAGGTGAATGATGGCCCAATAATTTTCCTTTTTGAGACATCCCATGATAGAATATTCTAAAGAACACAAACAAGGGTTATTGCGTAAATGTTATGCCTATGAACTATCTCAATCTGAAATTGAGATATTTTTTATATTTAATATTTCATTACATAACTTGCAAGGGTTGATATACACTTATTTTTTTGTATCATATTCGACTGTTGATGGTTTTTCTCAGCCATGATCTTAATTTATCCTAGTTATTTCACAAGAATTTAACTAAAATTGAAAAAACATATATTTCTGACCGTAAAAACCTAGATAAGTCTCTCTTCCACCATGGTCTTATATGTATCTTAGTTCAACACCATTTGTGTAATTTCAGTGAGTAGTGGGAAATTTTTATGCTATGAAATGGTTTTCAAGAAACCCTTGAGTTAGGTCACCATGATGTTGCACTAGAAAATTCACTTAACCCTTCCTTTCCAGTTTCAGTTTCACCAGATAATTATGGTGAAGAAGTAAACAAATATCATCACTCTAGTCCTAAACAATAAGTATTTTTCCCTGTGATGAATACGAAAAAATCCCTGAAGCCCCACTAGTTCATATTACTAGTCTAATACCCATATTTACAACTTTTATATTTTGTGAATAAACCTAAGGTTCAAGTGTACCTAGGGAATAATTATGTATGAACATATTTATTTTGGAATTAATAAATAATTTTGAATTAAATATTTTTGTATAAATAAAGAGTAATGGAGACCAGGAATTCTTATCCATGAGGATGGACTAATATCCCAGACTTTCCCAAACCTCTCCAGAAATGCTTGGAGAAAAATTAAATAAATAATTTTATTACATGGGAAAAAATATCTAATAAAATCCTTAGTAAAGTGGAAATTTACTGAGAAGAGGTAAGAATAAAAATGTGCTGAGGAAAAGAAAGTTTTAAAAGAAGATTATGTGGAAAAAAAAAGAAAAGCCTAGGCTATGGGAAACATCATCCCATAATAAAGGGATGTCGTTATGAAAACAGGATGATGGAAATAAGGCTTAAAAGAGCCATCACTAGTGTGACAAAGGGTTTTCTACACAAGCGAAAATAGGTCTCTACTCGGGGGAGAGCTGAGGGGAAGCCCGTGTTTGGGAGGATAATTAGTCTTTAAAAATTGGTATGTGATTACTGTGATTTTGTCAATATGTGCTTACTGTGAATTTATAATTAATTTCAATTGTTATGTATTGGGAAATGAGTCTAAATTTATAGACAGACATCTGATAGGAATAAGAAATATTATGGAAAGGTATCTGTTATGTTCTATTAGTAATTGTTAACTTACATTTAGTTTTACAATGCTAATTAAATACTTATTTGTGTATTGTATAGTGTCCATATTGTCATGTTTATTTGAGAGACTCTCATCTGTAATTAAATATAGTTAATTACCCATTTCTGTTACACGGAATCAAGAATATATAGTAGATAAACAATCAGAATTTAAAAACCCGGGGAGGGGTTCTATTCTGATGATTATTATGAAGTATAATTTTATAACATACTTAGTAAAAAAATACTGTCAATAAGTGTGTACTAAGGTCTGTAGGAGTTCAGGACAAACTTTATATAATATAATAGTATGCTTATCAATACAGGTAAAATATAACATTTACATCATGTAGAAAACTAGAAAATAAACTGATATAAATTAAATCTGGAAAATTAAAAATGAGTAAATTGCATTCTGTAGAAACTACATGCTAAAGTATCATGTAACAACGCTGAAAAAAAGTACATGAAAATCAGATATATATATATATATATATATATATCAACATAACAAGTTAGTTGAGATAGTATACAAAACAAAAAATATTGTAGTCCAAATTTATATACATAACCATCAAAGTAATTGTCCTCTTGAAGAGAAATGAGGACATTTCTCTTACATGAATCTACAAGTTTAGAAGTTTACATGGAAACAAAAAAATAACTATGTTCAAATAAGTAGGGTTAAAGCCTCAGTATGGTCTTAACACCTAAACACAAACATGTTGAACCAAGTGAATGGAATAGAATCTTCAATTGTACATCAACTGCCATGAGAAGGAAATAATCCATCGGTCAGTTGAATCTGAACGATGACAGATGCGACATGTACATAAACTAGAGGACGTGAAGGCAAACATGGAAAAAAAAGGGAAATCTTGAATTAGAGTCAGATTGACCACATAAGTAAATAAAAAAAATTTATAGTAAAGAGTACAGGTAGTAAGAGTATATTACCTGGGTATATATTCATGATCTTGTTCCTCCTTGGCACCTACAGTGAGGGAATGTTGTAAGTAAGGGTGACTTGATAGATAAATAAAAATACTAAATAAGAGGTCAATATAAACTCCGAGACTAACCTGAATGAGGAATCATAGAGGCACACTGGAATTTTGGTCCATTCTCGAGGAATGGGAGTAACCTGGGTAGTGGTTACCCCTGTTAAAACTCAAAAAAAAAAAAATGAATCTTGGTACAAAACAAAGAAATAAACATGAAATTGTTTTATGATTTATACAAAAGAGAGAGTACTGATATATAAAAACAAGAAAGAGGGATATTCTGCCAAACCTCAGCCCAAAAGAAGTCATGTGTGAGCAGCCTATGTAACCCCTTGGTAGGTACACAATCCTTCTAGGAAATCAAATGAATAAGAAGAACATGAAAAAAGACTAATACATAAGTTTCTAAATCAATTATATGAATAGAACATAATTAAAAACAAGCATACAAACATATGTAATATTCAGACTTGGGAATATTTCTATAAATTAAATAACTGGATTCATGATACACATGGATATATGAATATCATGAAGATCTGTATGCTATGTAAATATTTAATGAGGAAAACAAAAAATTGGTTATAGCCATCTGAGTATTTATAACATGATAAGAATGGAAATAATAGACTTTGGAATAAGCGAAATACATAGAGGAAAGAATCTAAAACCACATATATTTCATGCTAATACTAGTCTTACTATAGCTAAGCTAGCTTGAACATTTACGCATAACTAGACATTCAAGAAAATAAATCTAATAAATTGAAATGTTGTAAAAATATTAGCCGCAAAAACCTCACAGAGATGAGGGTCTATAATGCATACTGTCCATTGGATACCATACACATGACATAATTAAAATGATAAATTAAATAAGGATACCATACACACGGCATAATTGAAATGGTAAATTAAATAACAATGAAATCTAAAGCTAAAGGAAGTAGGGAGGAATTCTGGAAAAATAGTGATAACCTAGAATTATAAAGTAGAATACTAATCTACAGAAGAAAATTTCATTTAAATATATTAACATTATGGAATACATAATGCAGCCATAACCATTCTGAAGATAAGCATATACCAACTCTTAATTGACACAGAGACAACATCTAGAGGATGAAACAATAGCTGATAAGTTACGTAGAACAGAAATTGTCACAGTCATAGAGACTAAATAGCCACAAAGATGAAATAGTTGCTTTGGATCTTTTTGAACTTGCTTTAACCTTCCCTTTTTCCTTATTCTACCAGTTTTTGAGTTGTTCATTCATGCCTTTATATTTCTAGTAGCACAGTCATGCTTTCTGAACAGCCTCAAACCACTAGTGAAAAAGTTTCAATAAGGGTGGTGCGAATCAAACAACCCATTCACACACAGGTTCCAACCACATGGAGGGGAACAACAAGCGAGAAATTGTGGTAAATACTATGGAACCATTGAAATGTTGGGGATGTGGTGAGCCTCATATGTTGCGAGACTACCCACACAACACTCTTGCAATTCAGAACATTCAAGCAGTGTGGTAAGCAACCACAGTGAATGACGTTGCCCGAAACATTCCTCAGATCAGTGCAGCATTGGAAGATAGATAGGCTGAGCATCAATCAACTATGATTGAAATTGAAGGTATCATCTTTGACCAACCTGTGTCTATTTTAATTTATCCAGGAACTAGTTTAAGTTATATAAGTCCACACATAGTGGAAAAATGTAAACTAAAAACAGGGAAATTTCAATACTCTTGGCTAGTGAAGTTGGCTACAGGAACCAAACAGAAGGTCACCCATAAACTACCCAAAATTCCTGTCAATTTAAATGGGTACATTTCATATTTCAAATTGAATATCCTTCCCTTAGGATCTTATGACCTCCTAGTTGGTATGGATTGGCTGGAATAATAGAAAGAAATAGTAATCTGCTTAGAAAAAAGAGTAAGCTGTATTGATGCTCTAGGAAAGTCCATGGTAGTCAAGGGGAAACCGAAACATGTGTTTGTTAGGAAAAAGTTTGCATTACAGCTAAACCAAACAACAAGGAAATCATGTTCAATGTATGTTGTCCAAATTGAATATTTGGAACAACAAACAGAAAATGAACCTATAGAACGTTTACCGGTGATCAAGGGATTTCAGGATGTATTCCCTGAAGAAATTCGTCAACTTCCCACACAAAGAGATATTGAATTTTCTATTGAGCTAGTGCCAGGGGCCACCTCAGTTTTCCAAGGCCCTTATATAATGAGTACTCATGAATTGTTAGAACTAAAACTTCAGTTACAGGAATTACTAAATAAAGGGTACATTAGACCAAATGTGTCTTCGTGGGGAGTGCCAATTTTATTTGTCAATAAGAAGGATGGAACCCTCTGGATTTTCATATATTACAGAGATTTAAACAAGTTAACCATCAAGAACTAGCACCCTCTCCCACAAATATATTATTTGTTCGATCAAGTAAGCGGGGCAACCGTATTCTAAAAAATTGACTTGAGAATGGGTTATCATCAGCTCTGTATTAAACATGAAGATATCCATAAGAAAGCATTCTGAACCCGGTATGGACATTATGAGTTCGTATTCTTACGATTTGGACTCACAAACACCCCTGCTAATTTCATGTGCCTCCTGAGAAATTTTCTACACAAACATCTAGATAAGTTTGTGTTAGTATTCATAGAAAATATTATGGTGTACTCTAAAAACAAAGAGGAAAACCAGGAAAATCTTAGAATAGTAATGAAAACACTAAGAGAACACCAACTGTATGAAAAACTCAGCAAGTGTGAGTTTTACAAAACCAAGATTCAATATTTGGGACATGTTATTTCCAAGCAAGGATTGGTGGTAGATCTGGAAAAGGTACAATAAAACTTAAATTGGCCTGTACCCACTAATGTACCGGCAATACGATCATTTATGGGTATTGTGAGATATTACCGAAGATTTGTAGAAGGATTTTTTGCATTATCTTACCCCATCACATCTTTGCAAAAAAAGGGGGTGAAATTTGAATGGACGACCAAGTGCCAAGAAATTTTTGAACAATTGAAACAAAAACTAACCACTACACTTATACTAAAAAATTTTGATCCAACTAAATAATTTGTTGTGTGTACTGATGCTTGTATAGATGGTCTGGGAGGAGCATTGCTGCAAAATAATGTAGTAATAGCCTATGAGTCCCAGATATTGAAGAAGAATGAGAAAAATTATGCAGTGTATGACTTGGAATTGGCTGATGTCATACATGCACTAAAAATGTGGTGACACTATCCATTGGGTAAGAATTTTTTTTTGATGACTGATCATATCAGTCTGAAGTATTTCTTTAGTCAACTTGATTTAAATGCAAGGCAAACAATATGGTTAGCTTTCCTTAGCAAATTTGATATGGAAATCAAACACATAATAGGAAAGGAAAACTAAATTGATGATGCCTTAAGTAGACATTCTCATCAAGTTTTATCATATACAAGGAGTAGTGTAAAATTTGATGTGGAAGAAAACATTCCAAAAGTGTTATTGCAAGATCCTCAATATTTGAAATTGCAGGAAAAAATACAGCAAGCTAAAATTTTAGGATACACCATGAATCTGAAAGAATCGATGAGTTACAAGAAGAGGTTGTATATTCCAAATGTATCTACCTTGAAACAAGAAATATTATAGGAATACCATAAGAGACCTTATTTAGGTCATCCAGGTTATCAAAATATTGTGACAACCTTATGGAAAAAGATGTTTTGGCTAGGAATGAAGAAGGAAATAGTTGATTAATTGACAAGATGTTTGGAGTGCCAACAAGTTAAAGTGGAGCATCAACATCCTACCATTTTATTAAACCCTCTTCCTATTCTAGAGTGGAAGTGGGAAGTGGCATCCGTGGATTTTATTACTAGACTACCAAATACCAGCATGACTCAATTATCATGGTGGTGGACACATTAACCAAGGAAAGACATTTTCTTCCTGTACAGTCCACTTTTGGGACAACACAAGTGGTCAATTTTTTCATGAAATAAATATTTAAACTCCATATAATACCAAATATGGTTATCTCTAATAGGGATGCAAAGTTTACCTCTACATTTTGGAAAACATTGTTTGGAGGAATGGGGAAAAAGCTTAACTTTAGTACAGCTTACCATCCTCAAACAGATGGGTAGACATAAAGGAAAAATCATATATAAGAGGACATGCTTCGCATGTATGTGATGGACTGACCCACCAAGTGGGAATATTTTCTGCATTTGGCAGAATTTTCTTAGAATAATAACTACCAAGACTCCATTAAAATGAGTCCATTTGAAGCTTTGTATGGTATAAAATTCCACACTCCATTAGTTGGAGTCAACCAAAGGAAAAACTAGTACTTGGACCTGACATACTACATGAGATGGAGTGGGAGGTAAAACAAATCCAACAAAACATCAAAGCAGCTCAAGATCTCCAGAAGAGTTATGCAGATAAGAAAAGAATTCACAGAGAATTCAAAATTGGATATCATGTGTACTTGAGAATTAAACCTCTAAAAAATTAATTTTCATACTGGAATTTGTGCTAAGTCAGCACCTTGATACTGTGGACCCTTTGAGGTTTTGGAAAGAATGGGCCCAATAGCTTAAAAATTGGCTCTACCTAGTCATATTAAATTTCATAATTTTTTTCATGTATCATTGTTGAAGAAATATGTACATGACCCTTCTCATGGAATTGACTAGACTTTGATACAGGTGGAAACAGAAGGGGAATTTCTTCCAGAACTACTTTGTATATTAGAATGGGAAGAAACCATGCTCTAGAAGAGAATGGTAGCTCAGGTGAAATTTCAATGGAATCACTTTGCACCTGAGGAAGATACCTGGGAGCCGGAAGAAAGTATGAAGGAAGAGTATCCATCATTTTTCAAAGAATAAGAAGAGAAATCTGCAACACCGAGTATGGTGTTTTTATTTTATTGGTGGACTATGTAATACCCCTATTTACAGCTTTTATATTGTGTGAATAAACCTAAAGTTCAGGTGGACCTAGGGAATAATTATCTATGGACATATTTATTTTGGAATTAATAAATAATTTTGAATTAAATATTAATGTGTAAAGACAGAGTAATGGAGACCAAGAATTTTTATCCATGAGGATGGACTATAATCCCATACTTTAACAAAACTCTCCAGAAATCCTTGGAGAAAAATTAAATAAATAATTTTATTAGATGGGAGAAAAAGATCTAATAAAATCCTTAGTAAAGTGGAAATTTACTGAGAAGATGTAAGAATAAAATTGTGTTGAGGAAAATCAAATTTTAAAAGAATATTTTGTGGAAAAAACAAAAGAAAAGCCTAGGCTATGGGAAACAACATCCCATTATAACGGGATTTCATTATGGAAACCGGCTGAGGGACGCCGTTATGGAAATGGTTGTCTAAACTATGGAACATAGGTCTCTGCTTGGGGGAGAGTTGAGGAGAAGCTCGTGGTTGGGAGGATAATTAGTCTTTACACATTGGTATGTGATTACTGTGATTTTCTCAATATGTGCTTTCTGTGAATTTCTAATTGAGTTCAACTGTTATGGATTTGGAAATGAGTCTGAATTTATAAACAGGTGTCTGATAGGAGTAAGAAATATGATGGGAAGGTATCTATCGAGTTCTATTGGTAACCGTTAAATTAGATTTATTTTTACAATGTTAAGTAAATCTTATATGTGTGTTGTACAGTGTCCATATTGTCGTGTCTATTTGAAAAAGTATTAGCTGTAATTAAATACGGTTAAGTCTCGATTTATGTTACACAGACTCAGGATTTAATAGTAGATAAATAGTCATAATTTATAAACATGGGGAGGGGTTCTATTATGATTATTATTATGAAGTATAATTGTATAACATACTTAGTAAAACATTACTATCAATAAGTAATAAAGTGTATTAAGGTCTGTAGGAGTTTAGGAAAGATATTATATATACTAGTATTCTTATCTATATAGGTAAAAGATAACATTTACATCATGCAAAAAAACTATAAAAGAAACTGATATAAATTAAATATGGCAATGTAAAACTGGAGTAAATCACATTCTCTAGAAACTAAATGCTAAAGTATCATGTAACGTAGCTGAAAAGAATTATATGAAAATTGGATATACATATACATCTATAAATCAGCATAACAATCTAGCTGAGATAACATAAAAAATAGAAAATAATGTAGTCCAAAGTTATGTACATAACCATCAAAGTACTAGTCCTCTTGAAGGGAATCGAGGAAATTTTTGTTACATGAATCTACAACTTTAGAAGTTTACATGGAAACAATAAAATAACTATGTTCAGATAAGTAGAGTAAAAGCCTTGGTATAGCATTAACACCTAAACACAAACATGTTGAGCTAAGTGAGTGGAATGGAATCTTCAATGGTACATCAACCGACCTGAGGAGGAAAGAATCCATCTGTTAGTTGAATCTGAACGATGACAGATGCGACACGTACATAAGCTAGAGGAGGTGAAGGAAAACCTAGAACAAAAAGTGAAATATGGAATTAGAGTCAGATTAACCACAAAAGTAAATAAAACAAGTTTATAGTAAATAGTATAGGCAGTAAGAGTATGTTACCTGAGTGTATCTTCATGATATTGTTCCTCCCCGGTATCTGCAGTGAGGGAATGTTGTAAGTAATGGTGACTTGGTACATAAATAAAAATACTAAATAAGAGGTCAATATAAAATCCAGTACTAACCTAAATGAGGAAGGATAGAGGCACGTTGGAATGCTGGTCCATTCTTGAGAAAGGGGAGGAACCTGGGTAGTGGTTACCCATGTTAAAAAAAAAAAAAAAAATGAATATAAGTACAAAACAATGAAATAAACATGCAATTATTTTATGTTTTATACAAAAGAGAGAGCACTGATATATAAAAACAACAAAGAGGTATATTCTGACAAACCTCTGCCCAAAATAAGGCCCTTGTTAGTAGCCTGTGTAACCCCTTGGTAGGTAATAAGAATAACATGAAAAAAGGACTAATGTAGAAGTTTCTAAATCAATTGTATGAACATAACACAATTAAAAGCAATCATACAAAAATATGTAATATTCAGACTTTTTAATATTACTATAAATTAAATAACAAGATTCATGATATGCATGGATAGATGAATATCATTAAGATCTATATTTTATGTAAATATTTAATAATGAAAAGAGAGAATTGGTTATAACCATCTAAGTGTTTATAACATGATAATAATGGAAATAATAGAGTTTGGAACAAGCCAAATACACAGAGGCAAGAATCTAAAAACACATATAGTTCATGCTAAGACCAGCCTTACTATAGCTAAGATGGCTTGAACATTTATGCATAACCATATATTAAAGAAAATAAATCTAATAAATTGAAATGTTGTAATAAAACCAGCCACAAAAACCTCACAGAGATGAGGGGATATAATGTGTACTTCCCATTGGATACCATACGCATGACATAATTGAAATGATAAATTAAATAACAATGAAATCTACAGCAAAAGGAAGCAAGGAGAAATTTTGGCAAAATAGTGATAACCCAAAATTATAAACCAGAATACTACTCTACAGGAGACAATTTCATTTTATTAAATTAACATTATGTAATACATACAGTAGCCATAACCATTCAGAAGATAAGAAAATACCAACTCTTAATGGATGCAGAGACAACATATAGAGGACGAAATAGTAACTGATAAGTTACGCAGAACAGAAATTGGCACTTTCATAATGACGAAATAACCCAAGCCCACGTAGAGGTTAAAATAGACCCGACTGAATATTATAGAGAAAAACAAGATAGTGACTAATAATTACATTGAGGACACAGAAAACACAAAACTGAAATGGGCTTGGAAAGGTAGCCATATAAATTTTATCCATCCCTAAAGTAATACCTGAAAACCTAAATCTAGAATCGAGAAAATGAAGGTACGCACAGTACCCATAATTTATTCATGCAGAGGTATCCGAAGAGGGAAAATAGGGTTCGAGACCCATACTCATAATATGTAGAGAATGCCATGTTAAAGACAAACATAGTGGTTATTATGAGAAATTAGAGTTACAAACAGATCAACCCAAAACTAAAACATGGATAATTCATATCGTAATAGGGTTTTCGTGGACGGGCTTACTTCTCTATACGTTGGAGAGCATCCGGGCTCGATGTGCTAGTTATGTCATTGTCAGGGCAAGGGCACCCTAGCTCTTTTTTTACTGGGTAGAATATCATCTCTGCCAAGAAAACCCTAGAGCCATAAGAAAAGAGCTCTCAATGAAAAATGTACACAGTAAATGTAAAACAAAATATAGGAATAAGAAATTACCTGAAGGGTCATGGGAGAAAGGGTCAAACCCCTATGAAATTTTTCCAAAAAATCCTCCATTTTCTCTACAAAACCAAGAGAACTGAGTTAGGAGAAAAACCCTCAGACATTGAAGGGAAAAATACCAATTTTATAAGTAAAATTCACGAAATTTCTTACCTTGTAGGCCTTGGAAGAAAAACCCTCTGTTGGGGTCATAAAATGTAGCAATAGTTTTCAAACAAGAGGATAAATCATGCGTAGTAGCATGGAGGAGGCCACCCTATTGGTTAAACACGACTGAAGCTCTCCATCCACAATAATGGTGGATGATTTCAACATAAATCAAATGGCTGAAATATTTGCAGGGTCACCATCGAGAAGAACTCTAGAGCTCACGATGGCTACAACGAAATGGTGAAATGAAAAAGTGAAACCACACTTGGGTAGTTCGAAACCCTTAGGGTTTCTCCAAACGATCTCAACCATCGATCCCATCCAAGGATCAAAACCGTACAAGAGGCTCCTCGAAGGGGCAAGAGGGCCATGTGAAGCCCACGTGAAGTGGTCACTTGGAAGTCTATGAGTGGGCAAGATCAACATGTGGGGTATGTTGAATTAAAATGAAATTTAAAACCATAAAAATATTCCTACTTAACTTATCTTTAATACATGCCTCCACATTACTGTAATATGATGAAGTTAAGGACCATATGTTATATGTATTTCAAAGGGTTATATACATATAAGTTATTATATGGGAAATATTTTAAGAATGATCATAATTATATGTTAGTATAGGTAGGGTATGGTTATATGGTAGTTAAATGGGGATGAGAAAGTGTTAGGTCTATATTAAGGGTTAAGGAATAATGAGATTATCAATGCAATAATAAAATGAGGAAGTTAAATCCATAATGGGGATTAGAGTAGGGATTGAACTTGGTTAATGAAAAAAGATGGAAATAATATTACATGAGGTAAACCTTATTTAAACTCAGAGGGAGGGGGGGGGTGAATCAGTTTAATACATTCATGGACATTTAAAATTGTTTTATTCAACTCATTTACACCATCATTTCATAAGTAGCTTAATACATAATCGATCGAAAAACATAATGTGTGGATAGAAAGTAATTAAACAAATTAAAACATCACATCAACACTTAATCATCAAGCACATAGACATTAGATATAAGTGGAAACCCATAAAGGGATAAAACCACATCTTATTATTGTTGTGATGCAAAGGCAAGCTCCAACTCCCTCTCACAACTGATTTTCTATAGGCTCCAACCTACAGGAGACTATTACCCCAAATTCTGCAAACTACAACTTGCAAAGAAGCTCCAACTCCCATATCTTTTCTATAGGATACAACCCACAGGAAGCTCCTACCTCAACCAGCTTCAACTGGACATCTATCAAGCTACAACTTGATATGGAAGCAGCAACTCCCTCACACTACAATAAAATCATATGATGATTTACCTAGATATCAACTTTGTTTTTCTCCTTCTTCAATGCTACCCTTCCAGTCTTCAATTCTGCTTCAGATCAACTTTGGATCTGCACAACATCTCTATCTATTCTCTCTCATTCTTCCACTCTCTAACCTCTGTATGAATATTACAATAACATCACTTATAGAGATCATTTCATGGTTGTTTTCATTCTATATGGGAATATGAAGTGAATAGGCATGACTCTTGCCTTCCACCCTCTCATTTCCTCACTCAGTATATTTAGGATGTTACAACAATATATACACTCGTTTCAGTATTAATTGGAGTTTTTATTTTCCTTGGAGACTTGCCTTTGCATAAAAAACAATATAAAATAATTAATACATTTACAGTTACAATCAAATATTTCACTCAGCCCTTTCAGTTTCTTAGCTTTGATGAGCATTTGTCCTCTTTTGCTTGTTGTCCCTTTGCCATTTATGTTTCTGTAGTTATATTCCAACTGTGCTGAATAACTCCCTTTTTGCCTGACTCGACCCATGTTGTTTCACTGTTCTGCACAAGCTCCTGGTCCGTTTTCTTACCCGAGCCTTTTCTTGTTTTGTTCACCCTTTTATTTTAACACACAACCACATCTGCATGACACTTTTCATCTTGGTTGACTTCTTTACACAAGCCCCGCGGACCTGTGTGTCATGGCCCACATAAACTCCCTTTTAATGCAACGGATTACAATATCAGAGTTTATTCCACATACGTACATTAAAGATAAAACAACACATATTTTATAATAGAGCGCACATAATAGATGAGGAACAGGGGTTATCAGGTCCCACAATACTTGACCAATCATAGTACATCCTGCTTCTCTTGCCCACAACTTTTAACGTTTAGAACTAAACATATCTCCTATCTTGTGTGATATGCGATCGCTTCGCATCGCATCCAACATAACTTACCATGAAAACCTTAAGCCAAAAATATAAAAACTACAATGTGTGCTAATGCGTAGTGCCGACACATAGCTCCTCCCTTTCACTGCATCGCAACTTAACCTTACCGCATGGCAAACAAGTTAACATACCTTGTGAAGCCTTAGCACTATCTACTAACATTTGTGATGTGCGAACTCATGATTCGTCACCCTCCATTGATCTGCTACACGATCTAATGGTCCTCACTACTTGCCCTGTCATGCCAACACGCGTCCCTTCTCCACTTTGCATCGCACACAAAATAAATTACCCTGTGATGGCCTTAACACTTAAATGCTAAACTTTGCAATTTGCACTTTTGATTTCCGTTGTTGGTCTTTATTGGATCTGACGGTCCATATTTTTCTCCTTGCCAATCTACTTCTCATCGCAAGTTAAATAACTGAACATGCTAAGTCTTAACCGTAAACATTATACCCTGTGATATGTGATGTCTTCATGGTTGCGATATTATCTTCCACTGTTGATATGCGCAAGATCTACGGTCCTCGTTGCTACTTGAAAATTTGATTTCTTTCTGCTATGTGATTAATACAATATTCAATCGAACAGAGGATTGTGTGAGATCTATGGTCCTCACTGTGTCTTGCAAATCCAATTGCCTTCTGTTGTGTGCTGAAGTAGTTCGATTTGGCCCCTTTTGAAAGTGTTGATCTCTCTTGAGTTTGTTGTTTATGTTTTTTATTCACCCTGACTTGGGATTGTCACGCTTGTTGCACTTTCATGACTCTGCCCAGCACATTCACGACTTCACCCAAACTTACACAACTTGAACCAACACTTTCATGACTCTACCCTGCGTTCACGACTCTATCTTTGTTGTTTTGTTTCCTTTGCTCCTCTTCTACCTTAAATTCCTTTTTTGTCTTTGCTTCTTAGCTGCCTTTGTTTCCTTTGCCTTTTTGCAGCCTTTGCTGCTTTGATTCCTTTTCTCCTTTGATGCCTCTCTGCTGCTCCTCTTCCTTTCTTTTATGTTTTCTTACTACATTATTGCCTAATCTTCTTCTTTTCCTTCTTTATGCTAATTCTCTACTCCTTTTTCTTAATAATAGTTCAGGCTCTACTCCTTTGTGTTCCTTTGCCATCAATGACAATATTTCCAACAATCTCCCCCTTTGGCATTGATGGCAGCACTTCCTCCAACACTCCAATACTTCCTCCAAGACTTCCTCCCCCTTTCATTCTGATATGTGTCTTTCTTCCTTTGCTTGCTTTTCAGAAGAGCCTTTCTTCTTCTTCCTGACTTTCCTCCCCCTTTGACATCAATGGCAAAGGGTTGCACATTTCCCAATGTAGTTTCTATCCTTGCATTTTATTTTCCCACTTTATAGGCCTTCTTCTTCTCACTTTATACGTTGTTTCTCTAGGTTGGTGTACAATAGTTGTTGGGAGAACACTTTAAAAATTAATGAGATTGCATGAATGGAGGGCATGTCACCATAGAATTTTCTATACTTATATCCCTTACTTCTTGATAAAGGTGATATGTGTTATACTTTTGATGTAATTATGTCATAATACTCCGATCTTGAGGACCTGTACCATACCATACTCTGTAAATATTTACTAGATTCATAGCTCTAGCTCTTCTGTGACAACTTTTATGGGCTTCTCTCCCCCTGGAATGATGCTTTCTTGTCTGATACTGAATATCACTTGTCTACTACATGGTTTATGTTCCTTATATGGCAACATTTTCTGGTGTATTTCCATCATCATTTTTTTTTTCCTGATGATATAAGAGAGTATCATCTGCAGGCACTACCCCTAGTTTGTCTCTTATATATTCAAATGTTTCTCTAGCAAGAGGTTTTGTGAATATGTCTATTGTTTGATCTGTTGTTGGTACATACTCCATATTTACTATTTTTTCTACTACTTGTTCTCTAAGGAAGTGGTACTTTATTGGGATGTGCTTGGTTTTCAAATGAAGTATTGTATTTTTTGATATACTTATAGCACTTGTATTGTCACATTCGATAGAAATAGGTTCAATGATGCTTATCTTAATGTCTTAGAGAGTTTTTTCATCCACATTACTTGTGTGCAACAAGCTACTGCTGCTATGTATTATGCTTCTGCTGTAGATAGCGAGAGAGATGTTTGATTCTTTCTTAATCACACCACCAGACTTTCTCCCAAATAATGCACCTCCACTTGTGCTTTTCCTATCATCCAGAAAACTCACCCAATATGCATCTGTATATGTTGTCAATGTGAAGTCTTTGCCTTTTGGATACCATAGGACATAATGTGCAGTTCCTTGCAGGTATCTAAATATCCTCTTTATTGCTAGCAAGTGATTTTTCTTTGGTGTTGCTTGATATCTTCCCACAAGTCCTACTACCAACATAATGTCTGGTCTAGAGGCAGTTAGGTATAGCAGACTTCCTATCATAGATATGTAAAGTCTTTGATCTACATCTGTAGATCCATCATCAACACATAACTTGCATCCATGATCATGGGAGTTGACATAGGTTTGTAGTCTTCCATTTGGAATATTTTTAACATGTCTCTTAAGTATTTTTCTTGTGAAATGAATATGTCTTTGTTCTTTTGTATAATTTGAAGTCCTAGGTAGAAGGTAAGCTCTCCAATCATAGACATCTCAAATTTTGATTTCATCTCTTATGAAAATCCTTTTACTAACTCATTCTTGTTGCTACCAAACATGATGCCATATACATATACTACCACAATCAAGAGATCATTTTCATCAGCCTTTATATACAGATTGATGTGTACTCCTCCCTTCTTGAAACCTTATTTTTTAAAGTACTTGTCCAACCTAGAATACCATGCACATGGTGCTTGTTTGAGACTATATAGGGCTTTCTTTAATCTGCACACAGTCATTTTTATCTACTAAGAAAAATCATTGAGTTTTTTCCATGTAGAATTCTTCCTCTAGATCTCCATTCAAGAAGGCAGACTTCACACCGATTTAGACTTCCATGTAGACTTAACATCCTTTGCATACAATTCTGGATTTATTTATAATTACCTGACCTTGTTCATTCAGCTTATTCTTGAATATCCACTTTGTGCCAATGACATTTTCCCAATAGGTCTTGGCATTAACTCCCAGGTCTTGTTCTTCTCAATTTGGTCCAATTCTTCATTCATAGCATTCACCCAATTTTTGTCTTTTCTAGCTTCATCGAAATTCTTCAGTTCTATCTGCAACAACATGGCTAGGTACACTTCCTCAGTCTGTTCAGCTAGATGTCTTCTACTTTGGACTCCTGCACCCTTGTCTCCAATGATTTCATCTTTAGGATGGTTCTTATGAGTGTGTCTCGAGGGTCCTTTTGAGTTTATTTCTCTATCTTCTGTTGTCTTACTCTGTTCTTCATTTCTTGATTCTCATCTTCATGCTCATCTGGAGTATTGGTGCATTTTTTTCTTCTAGTTTTGTCTAGTAGATCTTCATTGAATCTCACATCAATGCTTTCCACAATTTTATGTAGCCTTTTATTGTAGCACTTGTATCCCTTACTCTTGGATGCATATCCCAAAAATATTCCTTCATTAGCTCTTGCATCATACTTCCCCAATTTTTCATCATTATTGTAAATGAAACATTTGTTGCCAAAGACTCTAAAGTGCTTGATTGATGTTGGTTTCCATGCCATAATTCATATGGAGTCTTGTCACAATTTATTCTGAGATGACCTTTGTTGAGAATATGAAGAATTGTTTGTACTGCTTCTGCCCAGTAGGTTTGGGGAATGTTTATTTCTTTCATCATTGCTTTGGAAATCTGTTGTACTGACCTGTTTTATCTCTCTTCCACTGCATTCTGTTGAGGTGTACCTACAACTGTAAACTGTTTCTTTATCCCACATTCATTGCATAGGTTTGCAAAATCATCGTCTTTGAATTCACCTCCTTTCTCTGATCTGATGCATTTTAGTTTACATCCAGTTTTATTTTCTGTCAGTGCCTTGAATATCTTAAATTTCTCAAACGATTCGGATTTCTATCTGTGAAATTACACCCATGTTAATATGGAAAATTCATCAATTATCAACATGAAATATGATTCTCCACCTGGTGCATTTTTTCTTGAAGTTCTGCATAGGTCCATGTGCACAAGCCGAAGAGGCTTACTTGTAGATAGTTGGTCTTTAGTTTTGAACGTTGTGCGAGTTTGTTTTCCTGGTTGGCAGGAGTTACATATGGTATTTGGTTGCTTCTTTGTTGTATAAAAATCCCTTACAACTTTCTCTCTTCTTAGTTTGATGATGTGGTCAAACTTTAGATGTCCCGGTCTTCTATGCCATAGCCAATATTTGTCAAGTTTGTTAATGTGGCATGCTTCATTACCTTCATCTACTATATAAACATTTCTCTATTCGGACACCTTTGACCAAGGTTTTTCCTATGGTGATTGACCTTACTTCACAATATTGGGCTCTAAAAAGGACCTCACAGCCTTTATCACACATTGGACTAACACTTAGCAGATTGGCTTTTAGACCGTCTACAAACTGTACATCCTGAGACTTTCCTCTTCCATTATTCAGGCTGGGAGTGCCTTTTACCTTGATTTTCCTTTCTTTATCATTACCGAATGTTACATTCCCAGATTTATTTTCATCAAAAATTACAAACTTTCTTCGGTCTCCAGTCATATGTTTTGAGCATACCATTGATTGTTCTGATATTGAGCAATTAGAACCAGGTCAAATTTATTTAGCTTCCTTTTCCATTGCAGAAATTTGTTACAAGTGGTATTAGAGCCTAAGTTAAAATTATGGGCTTATGGGTCCCAAAACAAAACAAAACTCTATTTTCAGAAAATTAAATTATGAATTAATTTTGTATTATGTTTATGAGTGCTAATTGTGTTTTGTGCATAAGATTAAAGTGAAAAAAAGTTGCAGCTTTTGTCATATCTAACAAAGAAGAGCTATATGTGGAACTGGGGGATGAGGATTCCCCACCAAATCCAAATTCTCAGATGTTGGAGATTAATAAGAATTTGTAGCAGGAAATGGTGTAGCTAAGGACTAGAAATGAATGTTTACTACAATCCAGCAATGAAAAATAGAGGCTTATAAGAGAGTTAATCTCTAGATATAGTCATCAAGAGGGAGAACCAGAAAGGAAAATGAAAGAAATAGAACCCAATTCAGAGAGGTCTGAGAAGGGGGAGGAATCTGGTAAAATAGACTCAAAATCCAAAAAGAAAAAGTATTTTCAAGGAATTCCGCAAGATCAAGCCTCCAACTTTTGATGGGGAGAAGGAAGAGGACGCGGAATCCTAGCTCCTAAATATGGTCAAATAATTTCAAGTATATGAATATGGAAGTAATTTGAAAGCAAGACTGGCATTTTACCAATTTCAAGGAAAAGCCACACTTTGGTGGGAAGAGATCAATATCATACACTTTCTTGATGAAAATACGGTTTCATGGGAAGAGTTTCAAGAGAAATTCAAATCTTGATACCTCGGGGAGAGGTATTATGATGACATGCCAAAGGAATTTCATTAGCTTAGGCTTGGACAACTCACCATTGATGAATTTGTGAAAACGTTCACCAATTTACTTTGTTATGTGTCATACATAAGGGAAGAAAAAGCTAAAGTGCAACGATTTCTGAATTTTCTACCCGTTGTTTACAACAAAGAATTGACTTTAGCAATCCCAATACTATGGATGAGGCTATTCGAAAAGCATGACTGTGATACCAACAACTTAAAGGAAGGAATGAATAGCTGAAAAAATGGCAAAATAAGGAAAAAGGGAAGGATGAAGTAAGTTCAAAAAGATCCAAACCAGTGTATCTGAATAATTTCGAGAAAAACCACCAGTGAAAAAGGGTTCGATAAGGGTGGTGAGAATCAGACAGCCCATTCCCACAAATGTTCCAATCCCATGGAGGGGAACATCAAGTGAGAAATTGTGGTAAATACTAAGGAAACATTGAAATGATGGGGATGTGATGAGCCTCATATGTTACGAGACTTCCCACACAACACTCATGCAATTCATAAAATTCAAGCACTGCGGGAAGCAATCGCAGTGAATGATGTTGCCCAAAACATTCCTCGGATCAGTACAACATTGGAAAAAAGACAGGCTAAGCATCAATCAACTATGATTGAAATTGACGGTATCATATCTGACCAACCTGTGTTATTTTAATTGATCCAGGACCTAGTTTAAGTTATATCAGTCCACACATAGTGGAAAATGTAAACTAAAAATAGAAAAATTTCAGCACTCTTGGTTGGTGCAGTTGGCTACAAGAACCAAACAGAATGTCACCCATAAAATACCCAAAATTCATGTCAATTTAAACGGGTACATTATAGATTTCAAATTGAATATGCTTCCCTTAAGATCTTATGACCTCCTAGTTGGTATGGATTGGCTGGAACATCAAAAAGCAATAGTAAATTTGTTAGAAAAAAAGTAAGTTGTACTGATGCTCTAGGAAAGTATGTGTTAGTCAAGGAGAAACTAAAACCTGTGTTTGTTAGTCAAATTTTGGCATTGCAGCTGAAACGGACAGCAAAGAAAGGTTTTCCAGTGTATGTTATCCAAATTGAAGATTTGGAATAGCAAGCAGAAAATGAACCTGTAGAAAATTTATCGATGATCAAGGACTTTCAGGATGTATTCCCTGAATAAATTCCTCAACTTCCACCACGAATAGATATTGACTTTTATATTGAGCTGATACCAGGGGCCACCCCATTTTCTCAAGCCCCTTATAGAATGATTACACCTGAACTGTTAGAACTGAAACTTTAGTTACAAGAATTACTAAACAAAGGGTACATTAGACCAAGTGTGTCTCTGTGGGGAGCATTATTTTTATTTGTCAATAAGAATGATGGAACCCTCTGGATGTGCATAGACTATAGAAAATTAAACAAGTTAAACATCAAGAACCAGTACCCTCTCCCACGAATAGAAGATATGTTCGATCAAGTAAGGGAGGCAACCGTATTCTCAAAAATTGACTTGAGAACAGGTTACCATCAACTCCATATTAAATATGAACATATCCATAAGACAACTTTCTGAACTTGGTAAGGACATGACAAGATCATAGTTTTACCCTTTGGAATCACAAACACCCCTACTACTTTCATGTGCCTCATGAACAATGTTCTACACAAACATCTGGATAAGTTTGTGTTAGTATTCATAGTTGATATTTTGGTGTACTCTAAAAACAAAGAGGAACACCAGGAACATCTTAGAATAGTACTACAAACACTCAGAGAACACCAACTATATGCAAAACTCAGCAAGTGTGAGTTTTAAAAACCCAAGAATTAATATCTGGGACATGTTATTTCGAAGGAAGGATTGGCGGTAGATCCAGAAAAGGTAAAAAAAATCTTAAATTGGCCTGTACCCACTGATGTACCAGAAATATGATCATTTATTGGTATTTTTGGATATTACTGCAGATTTGTAGAAGGATTTTTAGCATTGGCTTACCCCATCACATATTGGTAGAAAAAGGGGGTGAAATTTGAATGGAAAACCAATTTCCAAGAGAGTTTTGAACAGCTAAAACAAAAATTAAGCACTGCAACTATCCTAAAAATTGTTGATCCAACTAAAGAATTTGTTGTGTGTAATGATGCTTGTATAGAAGGTCTGGGAGGATTATTGTTGCAAAATAATGCATTAATAGCCTATGAGTCTTGGAAATTGAAGAAGCATGAGAAAAATTATGCAGTGCATGACTTGGAATTGGATGTTGTCATACATGCACTAAAAATGTGGCGACACTATCCGCTGGGTAAGAAATTTGTGTTGATGACTAATCATATCAATCTAAAGTATTTATTTAGTCAACCCGATTTAAATGCAAGGAAAACAAGATGGTTAGCTTTCCTTAGCAAAATTTATATGGAAATAAAACACATAAAAGGAAAGGAAAACTAAATTTTGTATGCCTGAAGTAGATATTCTCATAAAGTTTTATCATATATAGGGAGTATTGTAAAATTTGATGTGGAAGAACATATTCAAAATGTGTTATCGCAAGATCCTCAATATTTGAAATTGTTAAGTCCCTATATTAA
Source organism: Pinus albicaulis (assembly GCA_034641835.2). NCBI lineage: Eukaryota > Viridiplantae > Streptophyta > Pinopsida > Pinales > Pinaceae > Pinus > Pinus albicaulis. The sequence goes on from CM076582.1 coordinate 714,016,509, forward strand.
TAGTGTAGTCCCTTATTATGTTAGCGTAGCCCCCCTTATTGTTATTGTTGTACCCCTTTAACCCCCATATTGTTATTATTGTGCCCTTACATTATTATTGTTAGGTCGGCTAGGATTACATTGTGGCCCCATGGACTCCTATATATAGAAAGGAGGTTTTTTCATTTGTATCATCCAAGAATTGTTCATTCATTTAATGTATTGGAGGTTTCCCCCTTGAAGTGGCTTATTTCTAAGGCGTTGATATCTCTTTTCTTCTATTTTTGGAGCTAGTTTCACAACATTTGGTATCAGAGCTTTGGATTCTAGGGTTTCACTGCTCCAAACAGGACATTGTGTCATTTTTGCTATACCTTTTTTTCTACGAAGGCTCAGATGCTGAAATTTCTAGAGTGCGAAGAAGAAATCCTGAGGAACATCGTGCAAATTTTCAGAGCTTGGTTCGCAATATTTTCGAAGATATGATCTGTGGAATTTAGGGATTTTTGCAGGTTCTTGAATTTAACCTAAATAGGTCATCGCGGAATTTTTTCCATACATATTTTTCTATGAGGTTTCAGAAACTAAAATTTTCCCAAAGCGAAGCCAAAATCTTGAAGAACCTCCTATACAAATTTTAGATCTTGGTTCACAATATTTTTGGAGATATGATCTGTGGAAGTTAGGATTATTTCAGGCTCCTGAAGTTCATCTCAAAGAGGTGATCGTGGGAAAAATGTCATAACTCTCTCTCTGAGAATCTGATTAAGATTCTGTAAAAAGTGGCCGTAGTTACATGGACTGTAGTTTCCTGTCTATAAATTTAAGAGCCAAAGGAGGAAACAGTGACACGTGGCAAGTCATACACATTCGGTCTACTGAACCAGTCCATAATTAAGTTATTGTGGGAGATTGGACATAACTTTGTCTTGAAGAGTCCAAATCAGGTCAGACCTGTGGCATTCAAAAGAGGATTCAGAGGGCTACCTCAGGACTGAATTTCAAATATTGAAGATCCAATATCAAAGACAAAATTCAGTTTCAATATCGAGCTCCTTAAAATCAAGAAAAAGGTGTGTATTATTTTTCGAATTACATAAGTCTCATTTGAAAAAAATTAGTTTGAATTTATTCCTAGAGCATATTGAAGAATAGATATCAATATTGGGTTCTAAAATCCCCCCTAAAAATAATTCAACGCCCATTAAGCTATTAGAAGGCTCTACTATGACTCATGAATACAAAGAAATGCAACATGAGATGTAAAAATTACAAGAGCAAGTGCACCTATCGCAAAGAGAAACAAAAAATGAAATGGTTAAAAGAGTATGGAAAATAGATGGATGATTTGAAAGAAAGAAGGTGCTAATGAGCGCTAGAAGTTGCATGGAGGCCAAGATCAAGGAAAATTGAGCACGAGAGATGACCCCAAAGAAAGGCACCAAAGGTTTAAAGAAGAGTTGTCGAATGAAAGCAAGAGGAAACTCATGATGAGAACAAAATAAATGTTAATCGTGATTTCATAAACTCTAATATTGGAGGGAAGAACCACCATATTCCAAAAATGGATATGAGGAATTTTGATGGAAAGGATCCTGTAACATGGATACTACGAATGGAGCAATATTTTGATCTCAATAATGTGAAAAACACACAAAAGGTACGCATTGCAACTTTACATTTAGAACAAAATACATTTGTATGGTATCGATGGCTTTGCTCTCGTAAAAAAAAATTCACTTGGTCAATTTTTACGGAGGAAATGATAGCACATTATGAGGATACAAAGAGCAACACCTTCTTTAGACAATTGATAAATCTCAAACAAAAGGGTTCAATGGTGGAGCGCATTGAGGACTTCCAAAAATTGAATATAAGGGTAGCTGATATTCCATAGGAACACTGGACTTATGTCTTCATAGGGACTTTAAAGGATAACATCCAACATGAGGTTCACCTTTGGGAACCTGATCAACTGGAGAAGGCATTTTGGTTGGAAAGAAAAATTGAATGTAAAATTATGGCGACAAGGAAGCCTAACACTCACATCTATAAATATGGAAGTGTTGCTACTCCTAGACTTCCAAAACCTACAAGGTGGACACCACAACAATTGGAAGAAAAACAGCAAAAGGGTTTGCTACAAATATGATAGAAAATAAACTAAAGGTCACAAGGCTGAAGAAATTATTTTACATATATTGTGAAGAGGAAGAAGAAAATGAAAAATAATCTTCAAAATAAGAGGATATACACTAGGAACGAACCCTAGAAGAGGAAGAAATGAGTCCGACCATATCCTATAATGCATTGGCAGGAATTACCACTCCTAAAACTCTCAAGATAGAAGTACATATGAAGAATAAAAAGGTAAAAAGTGTTCATTGATTTGGGTAGTACCCATAATTTTATTCATTGTAAGGTAGCCAAGGAATTGAATTGTTTCCTATACCCAACACGAGAATGTTAAGTGATGGTTGAAATGGAGGAACTATAAATTGTTTTGGAAAATGTCCTAATATCAAGATAACCATGGGGTAATATGTATTTAATATTCCAATGTTTTCCATTCCAATGGGAGGAACTGATGTTGTACTCGGAGTACAATGATTACAATATTTGGGGACTTATAGTTTTTAGTTTTCAAGAAGTTTTCTAATTTTTTGCAAGGAAAGGAAGTCGAATTACGGGGTATCGTAGGGAAGTCGGGAAAGATAATAAACTATATGTCATGATAAATCTTCTGAAGAAAGAACAACGAGGTGTAACTGCACAATTATGCTAACTAGAAGTTCCAACATCAAAATCATGTATTTCTCCATATCTCCAAGAAGTCTTGGACAATCATTCCAAGGTGTTTGAAACTCCCAAAGGACTCCCACCTATTCGTGATCATGATCATGCTATTCATTTGATTCCAGGAAGTGTTCCTCCAAACATCAAGCCTTACAGATATCCTTATGTCCAAAAGAGAAAAAATGAACGTATGATTGCATAAATGTTAGAGGCTGGTATAATTCAACCTAGTCAAAGTTCTTTCTCTGCTGTAGTAGTATTGGTGCATAAGAAATATGGATCATGGCACATGTGTCTCGATTATAGGGATCTCAATAAGCTCACTATTAAATATAAATTTCACATTCCTGTGATTGATGAATTATTGGATGAATTATATGGAGAAATTTATTTTACCAAGTTGGACCTTCGTTCAGGAAATCATCAAATTAGAATGAAGACTGAAGATACTCCGAAAACAACATTTCGAACTCATGAGGGTCATTATAAATTTTTGGTCATGACTTTTGGCCTTACCAATGCACCTTCTACATTTCAAGGGTTAATGAATTCCATTTTCAAACCCTTCCTTAGAAAATTTGTGCTAGTATTTTTTGATGATATACTAATCTACAACAGGTCTTGGAAGGATCATGTTTAACATGTTGATAGGGTACTCAAACTATTGTAGGAGAAAAAATTATATGCAAAAACATCCAAATGTTTCTTTGGAGTACAAGAGGTGGAATATTTGGGTCATATTGTATCTCACGAGGTTGTTAAGGTAGACCCTAACAAAATTAAATCCATTAAGGAATGGAAAGTCCCCACAACCATAAAGCAGTTGCGAGCATTTCTCGGGTTAACAGGGTATTATCGCAAGTTTGTTAAGAATTATGGGATAATATCAACACCTCTAACAACATTATTGAAGAAAGATGCATTTTCATGGACTCCTGAAGCAACTAAGGCCTTTGAACATCTTAAAGAGGCAATGTGCCTAGCATTGGTCTTAGCTACGCCAGACTTCAAAAAAACCTTTATTATGGAATGTGATGCCTTAGAAAATGGAATTGGTGTTGTTTTAATGTAAGAAGGAAGAACCATTTCTTTTGAAAGTCGTCCAATCAAAGGAAAATATTTACAAAAAGATATTTATGAGAAGGAAATGTTAGCAATACTACATGCACTAAAGAAATGGTGACCTTACCTAATGGGAAGACACTTCAAGGTAAAAATTGATCATGATAGTCTTAAACACTTTTTGGAGCAAATAGTATCTTCATAAGAGCAGAAAAAATGGGTCACAAAGATGTTGGGTTATGACTTTGAAATAATCTACAAAAAAGGGAAGCTAAATGTTGTTGCAGATGCACTCTAAGAAATAATGAAGAGGTGAAAGCATTGCTTTGTGCCATTTCTATTATCCAACCAGATTGGATAACCAAAGCAAGGGATGAATGGAAGAAGGATGAAGAAGTGTGGACACTCATTCAAAAGTTGCAAAAAGATCCTAGTACATCTAATACATTTATTTGGAAAAATGATTTCTTATGGTACAAAGAACACTTATATCTTTGTAAGAATTCCCAACTAAAACAAAAGATTCTTTTGGAATTGCACACTTTTCCTTTAGGAGGACACTCAGGATTTTTTAAAACTTACCATAGGGTGAAGAAAGAATTTTTTTGGGATGGCCTTAAATCTGATATTCAAAATTTTGTGGTGGAATTTTTGGTTTGCTAGCAAAATAAAGTTGAGACAGTTAATACCTCGGGTCTTCTACAACCTTTATCCATTCCAAGTCAATGTTGGGAGGAGATTTCAATGGATTTTATCACAGGTTTACCTAAGTCTGAAGGAAAGAGTGTCATCATGGTGGTAGTTGATAGACTTACCAAGTATGCACACTTTTGTAAATTATCTCGTCCATTTAGAGCAAGTACAGTTGCTACTACATTTATGGACACAATTCAAAATCTACATGGAAACCCAAAGGTTATTGTGAGCGACAGAGATCCCATTTTTACTGGAAAATTTTGGATGGAGTTATTTTCTTGTTTGGGTACTCAATTAGCTCATATCTCATCTTATCATCCTCAATCCAGTGGTCAAACTGAGATAGTGAATAAATGTTTGGAAGGATATCTTTTTTGTTTTGTATCTGATAAAAAAATACAATGGATCAAGTGGTTACCTCTTACTGAATGGTGGTATAACACTTCCTTCCATACTGCAGCAAAAATGACCCCATTCATGGCACTTTATGGATATCATCCACAGTCCATCACATCATATTTAAGAGAAAACTCTAAGGTTCAAGCAGTGTAAGATCACATTGAGCATCAACATGAAGTTCTCCAACTCTTAAAGGATAACCTAAATTTGGCAAAAAATCGAATGAAACAACAAGCAGATCAACATCACAGCAAGAGAAGTTTTGATGTAGGAGACTGGGTATTTTTACGACTACAACCAATCAAAAAAATGTCCCTCGAGAAAGCTGAGAAGGATAATAAATTATCGCCAAAGTACAATGATCCTTACAAGGTGTTGCAAAAGATTGGTACTATGGCATACAAATTGGAGCTTCCTGCTTCTTCGCGAGTGCATCTAGTTTTCCATGTTTCATGCTTAAAGAAGGTTATAGGTGAAAATCTTCCAGTTCAAATAAAATTTCCAGAACTTGATGAGGAAGGAAAATTCATATTGGAACCTGAAGCGGTCACGGAAACAAGAACTCGATAGCTACTAAATCGATCAATTTCAGAGTATCTCATTAAGTGGAAGAACTTACCCACTAAAGATTCTACATGGGAGGATGAGAATATTATACAGAAGCACCCATAGCTACTCAAGCATTGAGGACAATGATTTTTTGAAGGAGAGGGGAATGTTAAGTCCCTATATTAATAGTGTAGTCCCTTATTATGTTAGTGTAGCCCTCCTTATTGTTATTTTTGTACCCCTGTAACCCCCATATTTTTATTATTGTGCCCTTACATTATTATTGTTAGGTCGGCTAGGATTACATTGTGGCCCCACTAGGATTACATTGTGGCCCCATGGACTCCTAAATATATAAAGGAGGTTTTTCCATTTGTATCATCCAAGAATTGTTCATCCATGTAATGTATTGGAGGTTTCCCCCTCGAAGTGGGTTATTTATAGGGTGTTGATATCTCTTTTCTTCTATTTTTGGAGCTGGTTTCACAACATTTGGTATCAGAGCTTTGGATTCTAGGGTTTCACTGCTCCAAACAGGTCATCGTGTAATTTTCGCTATACATTTTTTTCTACGAAGGTTCAGAAGCTGAAATTTTTAGAGTGCGAAGCCGAAATTCTAAGGAATATTGTTATAAAAGTTTAGAACTTGGTTCACAATATTTTCAGAGATATGATCTGTGTAAGTTAAGGCTTTTTCTAGGTTCTTGAATTTAACCTAAACAGATCATCGCAGAATTTTTGCCATACATATTTTTCTACGAGGTTTAAGAAACTAAAATTTTCACAAAACGAAGCTGAAATCCTGAAGAACATCCTATACAAATATTTAAACTCCATGGAACACAAGTGGCCAATGTTTTCATGAAATAAATCTTTAAACTCCATGGAACACCAAATATGATTATCTATGATAGGGATGAAAATTTTACCTCTTCATTTTGAAAAACATTGTTTGGAGGAATGGAGACAAAGCTGAAATTTAGTACAACTTACCATCCTCAAACAGATGGGTAGACAGAATGGAAAAATCAGATATTAGAGGACATGCTTTGCATGTATGTGATGGACTGACCCACTAAGTGGGAATATCTTATGCATTTGGAAGGATTTTCTTACAATAAAATTTACCAAGCCTCCATTAAAATGATTATATTTGAAGCTTTGTACAGAAGAAATGCCACACTCCACTTAGCCAGAGTCAACCAGAGGACAAACATGTACTTTGACCTAATGCACTACATGAGATGGAGCAGACTGTAAAACAAATCCAACAAAACATCAAATCATCTCAAGACCACCAGAAGAGTTATGCGGATAAGAAAAGAATTCACAGATAATTTAAAATTGGAGATCATGTGTACTTGAGAATTAAACCTCACAAAATTAATTTTCATATCGACATTTGTTCTAAGTTAGCACCTCAATACTATGGACCCTTTGAGGTTTTTGAAAGAGTGGGCCCAGTAGCTTACAAATTGGCTCTACCTAGTCATATTAAATTTCATATTTTTTTTCATGTATCATTGTTGAAGAAATATGTACATGACCCTTCTCACATGGTTGATTATACTTTGATACAGGTGGAAACAGGAGGGGACTTTCTTCTAAAACCACTTCATATACTGGAATGGGAAGAAACCGTGCTCCGGAATAAAATGGTAGCTTCGGTGGAAGTGCAGTGGAAGCACTTTGCACCTGAGGAAGCTACCTGGGAGTGGGAAGAAAGTATGAAGGAATTGCATCCAGCAATGTCAAATAATAAGCAGAGAAATCTGCAATACCGAGGAGAATTTTTTTGTTTTAGGGGGGACTATGTAATACTCCTATTTATAAATTTTATATTGTGTGAATAAACATAAGGTTTACGTGGACCTAGGGAAAAATTATGTATGAAAATATTTATTTTGGAATTAATAAATAATTGTGAATTAAATATTAATATGTAAAGATAGATTAATGGAGACCAGGAATTCTTATCAATGAAGATGGACTAGAATCCCAGACTTTCCCAAAATTCTCCAAAAATCATTGGAGAAAAATAAAATAAATAATTTTATTAGATGGGAGAAAAAGATCTAATAAAATCATCAGTAAAGTGGAAAGTTACTCAGAAGAGGTAATAATAAAACTTTCCCGAGGAAAATAAAGTTTCAAAAGAAGATTTTCTGGGAAAAAAAGGGAAAAGCCTAGGCTATCGAAAACAACATCCCATAATAACGGGACGATGTTATGGAAATAGGTTGAGGGAAAGAATGCTTAAAAGAGCCATCACTAGTGTGAAAAAGGGTTGTATACACTAGGGAACATAGGTATTTGCTCGAGCGAGAGCTGAGGAGAAGCTCATGGTTGGGAGGATAATTAGTCTTTACACAATGGTATGTGATTACTTTGATATTCTGAATATGTGATTACTGTGAATTTATAATTAATTTCAATTTTTATGTATTGGGAAATGAGTCTGAATTTATAGACGAATGTCTGATAGGAATAATAAATATGATGGAAAGGTATATGTCAAGTTATATTAGTAACTGTTAACTTACATTTGGTTTTACAATGTTAAGTAAATACTTATCTGTGTATTGTATAATTTCCGTCTTGTCATGTGTATTTGACAGAGTCTCATCTGTAATTAAATACATTTAAGTCTCAATTTTTGTTACACAGGCTCAGGACATGACAGTAGATAAATAGTCAAAATTTATAAACCCGGGGAGAGGTTCTATTCTGATGATTATTATGAAGTATAATTATATAACATACTTAGTAAAACATTATTGTCAATAAGTAATAAAGTCTAATAAGGTCTGTAGGAGTTCAAGACAAACATTATAGATACTAGTATGCTTATCTATACATGTAAAATATAGATTTTACATCATGTAGAAAACTAGAAAATAAACTGATATAACTTAAATATTGCAATGTAAAACTGCGGTAAATTGCATTATGTAGAAACTACATGCTAAAGTATCATGTAACATAGCTAAAGATAAGTATATAAAAATTGGATATACATATATAATTGTAAATTATCATAACAATTTAGTTGAGATAGTATGCAAAACAGAAAATACAATAGTCCAAAGTTATGTACATAACCATCAATGTACTAGCCCTCTAGAAGGGAATCGAGGATATTTCTGTTACATGAATCTACAACTTTATAAGTTTACATGGAAACAATAAAATAACTATGTTCAGATAAGTAGGGTTAAAGCCTCGATATGGCCTTAACACCTAAACACAAACATGTTGAACTAAGTGAGTGCAATAGAATCCTCAATGGTACATAAAACCACCTGAGGAGGAAAGAATCCATCTATCATTTGAATCTAAATGATGACAGATGCGACACGTACATAAACTAGAGGACGTGAAGGAAAACATGGAACAAAAAGGGAAATCTGGAATTAGAGTCATATTGACCACATAATTAAATAAAACAAGTTTATAGTCATGAGTACAGGTAGTAAGTGTACGTTATCTGAGTATATCATCATGGTTTTGTTCCTCCCCGGTACCTGCAGTGAGGAGATGTTGTAATTAAGGGTGACTTGATGCATAACTAAAAATACTAAATAAGAGGTCAATATAAACTCCAGGACTAACCTAAATGAAGAAACATAGAGGCGCGCTGGAATCTTGGTCCATTCTCAAGGAAGGGGAGTAACCTGGGTAGTGGTTAACTATATTAAAACTATAAAAAAAATTGAATCTAAGTACAAAAAAAAGAAATAAAAATGCAATTTTTTTATGATTTAAATAAAAGAGAGAGTAATGATATATAAAAGAAAGAAAAATAGGGAGTCAAACCTCTTCCCAAAAGAAGTTTTGTGTTAGCAACCTTCATAACCCCTTTGTAGGTATAGACTCCTTCTAGGAAATCCAATGAATATGTATGCAAAAAGGACTAACACAGAAGTTTCTAAATCAATTGTATGAACAGAACAGAATTAAAAACAATCATACAAGCATATTTAATATTCAGACTTTGGAATATTACTATAAATTAAATAATTGGATTCATGACATGCATGGATAGATGAATATCATGAAGATATGTACTCTATGTAAATATTTAATAAGGAAAATAGAGATTTAGTTATAACCATTTGAGTATTTATAAGATGATAAGAATGGAAATAATAGAGTTTGGAACAAGCCAAATACACATAGGCAAGAATCTAAAACCACATATAGTTCACGCTAATACCAGTCTTACTATAGCTACGCTGGCATGAACATTACGCATAACCATACATTCAAGAAAATAAATCTAATAAACTGAAATGTTGTAACAAAATCAGCCACAAAAGCCTCACAGAGATGAGGGGCTATAATGCGTATTGACCATTGGAAACCATACGCATGACATAATTGAAATGATAAAGTAAATAAGGATACCATACACATGATATAATTGAAATGATAAATTAAATAAAAATGAAATCTACAACAAAAGGAACTAAGGAGGAATTATGGAAAAATAGTGATAACCCAAAATTATAAACTAGAATACTACTGTATAGGCGAAAAATTCATTTAAATAAATTAAAATTATGGAATACATACAGTAGCCATAATCATTCTGAAGATAAGAAGATACCAACTCTTAATTGACGCAAAGACAACATGTAGAGGACTAAACAATAACTGATATGTTACGTAAAACATCAATTGTCACAGTCATAGAGACGAAATAACCTAAGCCCACACAGGGGTTAAAATAGACCCAACTGGATATTATAGACCAAAAATGATACAATGACTAATACTTATGCTAAGGACACATAAAATGAAAATTTAAATGGGCTTGGAAAGGTAACCATATAAATTTTATCCGTCACTAAACTAATACCTGAAAACCCAAATCTAGATTCAGGAAAATGAAGGTACACACACTACCAAAAGTTTACCCCTGCAGAGGTATCCAAAGAGGGAAAACATGGTTCGAGACCCATTCTCATAATATGTAGAGAATGCCATGTTAAATAAAAACATAGTTACTATTCTGAGAAATCAGAGTTACAAATAGAACAACCCAAAACTAAAACGTGGAGAATACAAATCATAAGAGGGTTTCAATGGAGTGGCTTACCTCTTTGTGCGTTGGATATCATTTGGGCTCGATGTGGTAGCCATGGAATTTTCAGGGGAAGGGTGCCTTGGCTCTTTGTATAGTGGTTAGAATATCATCTCTACCAAGAAAAGACTAGAGCCATAAGAAAGGATCTCTCAAAAAAAATGTACACAGTAAATGCAAACCAAAAATTAGGAATAATTAATTACCTAAAGGGGCATGGGAGGAAGGGTCAAACCCCTGTGAAATTGTTCCAAAAAATTCTCCATTTTCTTTGAAAAACCAAGAGAAGTGAGTTGGGATAAAAACCCTCATAAATCGAAATGAAAAACATGAATTTTATAAGTGAAATCCACGAAATTTCTTTCCTTGCAGAACTTGGAAGCAAAACCCTCTATTGGGGTCATAAAATGAAGCAATCTTCATCAAACCAGAGGAGAAATCATGCACAGTAGCATGGAGGAGTCCACCCTATTTTTTAAACATGAATTAATCTCTCCAGCCATGAAATGGTGAAATGACAAAGTGAAACCACAACTTTGGTAGTTCAAAACCCTTAGGGTTTCTCCAAATTATCTCAACCGTCAATCCCATCCAAGGATCACAAGCATATAAGTGGTGCCTCGAAAAGGAAAGAGGGCCATGTGAATCCCACGTGAAGTGGCCACTTAGAAGTCTAGGAGTGGGCAAGATCAACATGTGGGGTATGTTGAATTAAAACAAAATTTAAAACCATAAACATCTTCGTACTTACCATAGATTTAATGCATGCCTCCAAAGTATTGTAATATTATTAAGGTAAGGAACATACATTATATGTATTGCAAAGTTTTATATACATATACGTTATTATATGGGAAATATGTTAAGAGATATTATAATTATATGTTAGTATAGGTAGGGTATAGTTATATGGTACTTAAATGGGGATGAGAAAGTGTTAGGTCTATATTAAGGGTTAAGGAATAATGAGATTATAAATGCAATAATAAAATGAGGAAGTTAAATCCCTAATGGGAATTAGAGTAGGGATTGAACTTGGTTAATGAAAAAATATGGAAATAATATTACATGAGGTAAATGGGGACCTTATGAAATATAATTAAGGATTAATTTGAAAACTATTATGAGTAGGATCAATTAATTTGTGTTAATAACAGAGATGTCAGAAAGACAATATGCTGAGATGACCAAAACTGATTAAGTGAATATATATATATATATATATATATATATGGAAGTTGTTACAACTAGGAGAAATGTTTAAGACATTGCTTTACGATAATGAATTGAAATAAGAATCTAAGAAACATATCAAAAATTTAAAAAGGCTAGATAGTGACCTTCACATAAAACCTACACACCAAAAAACATAGGATTACAATGAAGAAAATATCGAGTCTAAATTCAAACCTAAATAATAAAAGGAAAAATATCTAGATTGAGGTGAATTAGGTGAACGAATATCCCAACTAAAGAGATATTTTTCGATATCGAAGAAAATACAAATACTGTGCCCAAAAATATCAATCTTGAGCCTTCAAGACAACTTAAATTTTTCTGATAATGAAAAAAATACACCTAATGTCAACGATTATTCTAGAAAAGTTGCTTCTGAAACTCTGCTAAATATGTATTAGTATCAAAAATATTTATTAATTTTTCCTCACTTGAAATGATGGATAAGTCAACTTTTCTAGGAAAATAACTACATCAGGTATTCTAATCTAGCTATGGAAAAACTAAAGAAACATGAATCTTCCAACCCAGAAGGAAAATTACAGACTTATGATACATACATTATTGTAAAGTCATCATGGGTCAAAGTAATAATTTCTTTAGATCTTGATAATCTGAGCGATTCTAAATAAATTTTTTTATTTTGATCTATGTTCCAGCTTATGAAGATATCAAGGTATGTTATTGTTATGAATTTTATTGCTAAGATTAAAAGGGTGTTACAAAATCAAAGATTCTGTAAAAACCCTCTTTCTCGATCATGATGAATAGTAATCTTGTTTTCTTAATTTGTAACAGGTCTTTGTGCTGGTTGAAACATTTCTCTCAACTTTCGTGGAACAGATCGCTTTGGATAACCTCCAATTGTTGTGAATACTAGAAAAAAATTCTTTTTATTTATCTTGTTTATTCTATTTTATCCATTAGGATATGGCCAACACATCTAATAAACACTGTTTTTTATTTTATAAAAAGACAATTTCGATTTTAAGTGTATTTTTAGACATGGTCAGTGAAAGTGCTCATATATAAACCTTTGGTTTTGAAAGAGGAAGAATTACATGTAGTATTATAGAGGGAGATTTTTTATAAAATGAATTTTTGTTAAACGTATGTGACCGTGGAATATTTTTTAATTACAGTCTGAGTTTTAATACTTGATTTTATTCAGTTAGTTACTTATTGTGCCTTCAATTGTTCCATAAATTACTATTCATTATTGTCATATGTCTTATGTGTAATTTGAATTCTCATAATACAATAGGTAAGACTTATTGTTTGTGTGATTATAAACAATTAACAAGTAATTTCATTATTTTTTGTTATATATTCATCCAATTCATATAGGTTCTTTTACAATCAGTATAGCTCTTCAGTGACTTGTGTCCTAAGATAAATAGTTGATGAGGACATATATTAGGTCTAGGTTCATGTGGTTTTATTTCAGTAATTTAGAACTTATATAATGTCACTCTCATTATATGAATTTAATTGATTTGTTGTAATTATTTCTAAGCTTATACATTTATTTCGATTATTTTCTTATTGGGTTTATTCATAAACAAATAATTGGATGAATATTTCTTTTATGAGATGTTACAGTAACCCTCTTTATCACGACTGAATAATAGAAAGAAGATTGTATTAGTTATAATATTTTTCATTTATTATTGATGCTAACTTGGAGAACATATACAATTTGATCTGCATTCATTGAAAAGATAAGAGACTTGTGTTTTAACAGTTGTTTGTTTTTTCTTTCTCATTAAGGATTATTTTTCTTTCTTTAATTTTAATTTATAATTTTATATATAGATTAAAAATAGGAATTATGTTTTTACTTTCTCTATAGATATTTATATTTCAATTCCTTTTTGTACTAGTTACGTTCTATTCTAGTCTTTATTTTAATGTACCATAATTTTGTTTGTACATATTTTAATATATTTTTACAATGATAACTTGGTTTTTGTATAATATTCTTTTGACTGGTATTTTCAGTGTGTAATTAATAGTTTAGATTTATTATACTTTTAGTGGTTATTAAGCTATAAATTGTAACAAATTATTTAACTTGTAGTTTTAGGTATATCTAACAATAGTTTTAGTTTCATATAAGTAGTATAGATTAGGATTATTTTTTCCTTGGATTTTTCTTCGCAAGAGTAGGAATTCGAAGGCTAATGGAGCCTTAAAACCTGTGGAGAATGACTGCACCAAATAGATATAACTATTTGAATAGCTCTGGTTTGGGTCATTTCTCCCTTGTTGACTTGGATGCATAAAACCCGCGTCAAAATTACCTCAAATGAATATTGGATATGTACCATAGAATTGTCTTATATTTTACCCCTCGAACTTAATTACATGAGTACCACATAAGTAATTCACTCTTTCCACTCAAAATTCACTATATAAGGCTTCTGAATCATACTACAGGAGCTTGGATAGAAGCATAGACTCATCTTTACCTTGGAATAGTATCATAGAAAATAGTTCAAACTTGTATCATAAAAATAGCTTCAAACCACTACTAAATCTGAGAATAGAAATACACCTTTCGAACTCAGACTTGTGTCTTTAGAGGGATCTTTGCTTCACCATAGAAGAAATTTCGACCTATATCACAAAATCACTTTAGACTAGACTTTACTTCTAGTCTTTGTTAGATTAAAAAATGCACTTGATCTAATAGGGATCTGAAAAACTTGCATGGAGTGAAAATGGATTATTTTATTAAAGCTTCAAGTATAGGGATCTGAAAAACTTACATGGAGTGAAAATGGCTTATTTTATTAGAGCTTCAAGTATAGACTTGACCTTTAAATATCATTCACTTTCAGGGCATCTTCAAAATGTGATCTCAGTGCTCCTTCCCTTCACCAAAGCTTTGATTCCATGATGAGTTTTTGAGTGCAGAATATAATAGAACTTATTTTTTAAACTCAATAATTACTTCCAATGATATAGTGATTATTTGGCAACTCAATGTATCATTCATAAATTCAACCATAATAAAAATGAATCAATAGATATCGCAATGCACAAGATAGACTAAAAAAATTTACCCTAAGAAAACCCACTTGGGGGAAAACCCTAACAACCTTATTCTTAGAGAAATATTCAGTTCAAAAAGAGATACATCAAAGTCATATAAAAAATGAACAACATATTTTCAAGGTGACCATTCACCAAGTGCGAAGCTAACTCTCCAATATCCAAGAAAAAATACCCTTCAATTTTTTCCACAAAAAAGTTTGCGATAAAATATGTCACAGGTCTTCAAATTGGCCAAAATTTGTCCTCTATATTAGCCTCATAATTTTTATTATTCCACAGAAGCAGTGCCTTGACACATCATATTTATCACATAAACTTATGCCACATACAAGTCATATTAATTGTCAAAAAATATGCTTCAAACTTCTGAACAGAACTTGACTTCCTTAGTCTATAGGAGTGAGGTATATAAGATGAGATCAATTCTTATGTTTTTGGCTTCCAAATGTCCTTTAATTATTTTCATATAACATATATGATAATATGATCTTATTTTTTCCTTGAAGGGATATTAATAGGCTATTTATATACTTCCAGTCTGTGAATGGGTGCCTCTCATGGGCAGGCCGACATGTCTCTTAGGGGGTTGACTTGGTCATCTTGGGGACACAAAATTTACTCTCTAAAAAATAAATTTTCTTCTTTTCCAAAGGCTATGAAGAAAATGCTAAATATATTTTTTCTTTTTTTCTCAAAATATAATTTATAGTTTGCAAAATATTTGATTGCTCTATCCCTACTAGCTATTTTTTCATTGTCGAAAATCAATTCGAAATGAATTCTTATCATTCTAATTGCATTCTAGGAATGTTCAATACATCTCGCAGTGAACTTGAAAGACAAACTCATAATCAAGCTCAACATAATATTTATCTGAATTTATCTAAGGAAGCATTGTAACATTAACGATAACATTTAGAGGTATAGGCTAGAAATGTGTTTAGACGTCATTAAATATAGTAGATGTCATTAATTGTTTGCGATACATTCCGAGTGCGATACCTCATTCTACGTACATAAGTATATCGAAGCTAATCCATGTACTTTTGGGTATATCGGGCAATGTTCTAGTACGAAAATTATAAGGGGATGCTCTCCCTATACAGTTTTCCATTAGACAACACTAACATGGATTGGGCCTCCACATACCTTCGCGTATATTTGGGAGGAAAAATTTAGGTTTCTTACCATCCATAGGTAGCCGAGTCAGCCGCCTTGTACCTGTGATACACCGAACAAAGCATTTGGGGAGATTTCCTGCACGTATAATAAGTCCTTCATTTACTGAGGTTGTATATTGCAGTTCACAGTTTCTCGGTAAACCTTTTGCCTAGTATCACCCTCCTTTTGTTTATTTTTTTGTATAAAATCAATCAGCAATCGTGGAAGAATATCAACCCCTTCCCCATCATTTGCGTAGGAAGGCGAATAAACCTATGTTACTGCTAGAAGCTACTCCTAGTAGATGAAGACACGCTCGCCCTACCAAGTCTGGTACCTCTGGAACTCTTGGTGCTACATCATATGATATACTAAAGACATATGATCCTTTCAGTACCGTGTCTCAAGTCATTTTCGATTGATCCCAGTTTACTTGTTGTTATCGAGATGGAAATATCAAAGTTACATGAGGACACTTAAATTCAATCCAGTGAAACGGTGAATCCTAAACTTGAGCTTGTTCAACTGGAAGTCGATCTAGTAGTTGATCCTGAAGTCGAACAACATGAAGTTTTTCTGGTGCAATCGTCTGATCCTCAGCCATCCGTAACCATCGATTCTTCCTCTTTACCACAGATTTTACCGCTTGAAATTTATCTCGGGCTTGATGGTGAAGTGCTGCCACCTGGTTTGATTTCGATAGAGGAAGAACTCAAGGAAGAGACAACCTCTTTGACCCCCACTCATTTTAGCCTAGAGCTTCATTTATATCAGTATTTTCCTTATTTGACCGACTCTGCTTATGTTGGCTTGAGGGGTCCTAACCCAGGTTTGGAGGTTAAGGTTTTCCAACAAACCCCTATACTACTGGCTCTTTTGGCAATGACCTACTTGTGCAAGCCAAGGTCTCACCCGAAGTAGTATGGGAGGGTGTTGGAACCAGGTTTCTACACCCTGGGAGAGAGTAATTAATGTGAGGCAGATCTGTATGATTACTTGGTAGGTTTCCCTAGAATGAGTCTATTCGCAGCCCTTTTAACAATATACTCATCATATAACCATAACAAATCTATCAGATCTAATCATTACATTCACATCCACGCGTGCATTACCAAATACCATCACAGAGCACTATAATCGTAGCTAATAATAGATCACAGATATACTTATGCCAAAACACAGATACATGCGCAGCTAAATAATCATCACAGATATGCTTCAGCAATAAACATATCCAATCTAGATAGAACATAGATACTTTAATTATACTTCACATTCATTAAAATTCAGATCCACTTACAACCAAAACCAGCTTGCACACACAGCCTAGCGAGGTCCGCACACAGCAGGACTAAGGATATCTGTGCACACAACCAGCAGGAGTCCTTACCCAAAACACCCCAAAACAGATCTAACAGTTCGCATGTAGCATCAGTCTTAATTCATGCCTACCTTTAGACTCAAACTATTCATCTATTTATATCGATGTAGCCTACGATATATTGTGGTCTGCAAAATGTGGTTTGCAGATTTTAGGTCTACCTTTGGCCCATTACAATGCGTTTGGGGCTTTGACCCGCCCCAAAACCCCTGCGTTAGACTAATTAATACAAAAATTATACAAAATTCGTAGCTTAGGGAGCCCCGTTCCAATAGGCCCCCAACACAATCTTGTGACTTATCCCTAGTCACTGTGGTTGTGGGTTTTGCATCTTCTCCTGAAGCTGCTTGATCGCATCAACTAGTGGGGGCAGCACTCCTTCACTTTGCGCAGCAGCATTCTGGGCTATCTCCACCAACTTCTGCGAATTTGGGCTTTTTTTAGTAGCAGTGACACTCTCAAAAGTCTAGTTCAATTGCTTAACTACGATGTCAACATCCTAAGACAGCTTGAGGGCCTCATCGGCCCATGGCTTGAGGTGATCACTCAAAGTATTATTCTGTTTCCGAAGAGCTTCCATGTCATCTCTGAGCATATGGCTGGTGCACAGTCACGCCAAGCATTAAGCGGGGACCAGAGTGGTCAGTGTAGCCTCCATTTGTTCAAACTCTTCTTCCTTCTGACACAGTTGTTGGTTGATTTCGCACAGGAGAGGGTTGTGTTGCACCTTGGTCCATAGCTACATAGCTATTTCCAGTAGTTCTGCACCCTGAGTGATTTGACCTATAATGACATTGGTGGCATCTATAACCAGCGTAGATTGCTGGGCCCTTACCTTAGGAGGCATTTCTGGCTGTAACTTGGCTTGCAAGGCCGCAATCTGTTGTTCCATCTCTATCTCGACCACTTGGATCTCGGTCCTTGAGGCCTTTAGAACTGCAACCAACCCTTCAATCCTAGCCTGGGGGGTGGAAGAAGCCGAGAAATCTGTAGTGACATTTACACAGAGCCTACTAATCAGGTGCTCCAACTCTGTCTTCTGCACGGAAACGAGGGTACATGCAACTTGTGCCTGGGATACCTCAGCATTTTTTTCTTCAATTGTCTGCTCAGCTGTACTGAGCTACTAGTGCACTTGATGGTCTATTTGTTGAATCTCTTCTAACATGGACACGTGAAGGATCTGCAATGGTTCATGCGACAGGCGATCTAGATCCAATTGTACCTTTGCGCAGGCCTGGACTTGCGCTCCCAAGTCAAGTGGACTTAGTATCAGGGTTACGCCCGGTAGAGGGTAGAGGCAGCTTTCCAGCATATTGAAAACTGCGCTGCTTGTTGCTGGGGTCAAACTTGCCTGAATCATACTTGTTTGCAAGGTGTCATTCTTGAACTGTAGAGCCCAGAACTCAGCCTAGAGTGTATTGACTGTGGATTTTTGCTATTCTTCCTATTAGGTCCCTATGTTACTAGTATAGTCCCTTATTTTTGTTAGTGTAACCCCCTTATTTTTATTATTGTACCCCTGTAACCCCCATATTGTTATTATTTTTCCGTTAAATTATTATTGTTAGGTCGTCTAGGATTACATTGTGGCCCCATGGACTCCTATATATAGAAAGGAGGTTTTGTAATTTGTATCATCCAAGAATTTTTAATTCATGTAATGTATTGGAGGTTCCCCCCTAGAAGTGGCTTATTTCTAAGGCATTGATATCTCTTTTCTCCTATTTTTGGAGCTCGCTTCACAACATTTGGTATCAGAGCTTTGGTTTCTAGGGTTTCGCTACTCCAAACAGGTCATCATGGAATTTTCGCTATAATTATTTTTCTACAAAGTTTCAGAAGCTGAAATTGTTAGGGTGTGAAGCTAGAATCTTGAGGAACATCGTCGAAAAATTTCAGAGCTTGGTTCGCAATATTTTCAGAGATATGATCTGTGGAAGTTAGGTCTTTTTGCAGGCTCCTCAATTTAATCTAAACAGTTCATCATGGAATTTGCGCTATAACTTGTTTTATACGAAGGTTCAAAATCTAAATTTTTTAGGACACGAAGCTGAAATCCTGAGGAAATTTGATGCAAATTTTCAGAGCTTGGTTCGCAATATTTTCAGAGATATGATCTATGGAATGTAGTGCTTTTTCAGGCTCCTGAATTTCATCTCAAAGAGGTGACCGTGGGAACATCTTTATAACTCTTTCTCTGAGCATCGGATTGGAGTGCCGTAAAAAGTGGTCACAATTACACGGACTTTAGTTTATTTTCTATCACTTTTAGAGCTAAAATATGAAACAGTGACATGTGGAAAGTAGTACAAGTTCGCTCTATTGAACCAGTCCATAATTAGGTCATTGTGGGAGATTGGACATAATTTTGTCTTGGAGAATCCAAATCAAGTCAGACATGTGACATTTGAAAGATAATTTAGAAGGCTATCTTAGTGCTAAATTTCAGATATTGAAGAGCCACAATCATAGAGATAATCGAATTTCAATATCGAGCTCCTCAAAAGCAAGAAAAAGTTGTGTATTTTTTCCGAATTGCATAAGTCTTCTTTGAAGAATCAATTTGAATTGATTCCAAGGGCATATTGTAGAATAGATATCAGTATTGGGTTCTAAAAAATGCCCTGTAAAAATAATTCAACACCCACTAAGCCTTCAGAAGGCTCTACTATGACTCATGAAGATGAAGAATTGCAACATGATCTATCAAAATTACAAGAGCAAGTGCAACAAATTTCACTCTCACAAAGAGCAACAAAAAATGAAATGGAAGTTTTGAAGAAAGGCATGGAAGTGAAGATGGATGGTTTGAAGAATAATATGGATGGTTTGAAGAAAGGCATGCCGGAATCTAAGATAGATGGCATGGAAGCTGTGGCATGGAATCTAAGATGGATGACATGTGGAAGCTAAGATCGATGAAAAAATGAAAGACAACATGGAAAACATGAAGAATGATCTAAAGTAGACATCGAAGGTTTGGGAAAGTTGATACAAGAAATGTTTCCTAATGGTGAAAAGATAGTAGAGGAAACTCATGATGAGAAAAAAATAAATGTTAATCATGATTTCATAAACTCTACTGTTGGAGGGAAGAACCACCATATTCCAAAAAATGGATATGAGGAAGTTTGATGGAAAGGATCCTGTAACATGGATACTACAGATGGAGCAATATTTTGATCTCCATAATGTGTAAAACACACAAAATGTACGCATTGCAACTTTACATTTAGAACAAAATACATTTGTATGGTATCGATGGCTTTGCTCCCGTAAAAAAATCGTCACTTGGTCAATTTTTACGGAGGAAATGATAGCACATTATGAGGATACAAAGAGCAACACCTTCTTTAGCCAATTGATAAATCTCAAACAAAAAAATTTAATCGGGGAGCATATTGAGGACTTCCAAAAATTGAATATAAGGGTAACTAATATTCCAGAGGAACACAGGATTGATCTCTTCATAGGTACTTTAAATGATAACATCCAACATGAAGTTCGTGTTTTGGAACCTGATTCATTGGAGAAGGCATTCAGGTTGGCAAGAAAAATTGAATGTAAAATTATGGCGACAAGGAAGCCTACCACTCACTTCTATAAAGAAGGAAGTGTTGCTACGCCTAGATTTCCACAACCTAAAAGGTTGACACCACAACAATTGGAAGAAAAAAGAGAAAAAGGGCTTTGCTACAGTTGTGATAGCAAATACACTAAAGGTCATAAGTGTGCTGAGAAGAAATTATTTTACATAGATTGTGAATAGGAAGAAGAAAGTGAACAAGAAGAGGATATACACCAAGAACCATCCCCAGAAGAGGAAGAAATGAATCCGACCATATCGTGTAATGCACTGGCAGGAATTACCACTCCTCAAACTCTCAAGATAAAAGGACAAATCAAGAAGAAAAAGGTAATAGTGTTGATTGATTCAGGTAGCACCCATAATTTTGTTCATTGTAAGGTAGCCAAGGAATTAAATTGTTTCCTATACCCAGCACCAGAATGTCAAGTGATGGTTGCAAATGGAGGAACTATAAATTGCTCTGGAAAATGCCATAATATCAAGCTAACCATGGGGGAATATGTATTGAATATTCCAATGTTTTCCATTCCTATGGGAGGTGTTGATGTTGTACTAGGAGTACAATGGTTACAATCTTTGGGGACGGTAGCTTTTAATTTTCAAGAACTTTTCTTTAAATTTTTTTCAGAAGGAAAGGAAGTCGAATTACGGGGTATTGAAGGGAAGCCAGGAAGGATAATAAGCTCTAATGTCATGACAAAGCTTCTAAAGAAAGAACAACGAGGCGTAATTGCACAATTATGCTCACTAGAAGTTCCAAGATCAAAATCATCTATTTCTGCAGATCTCCAACAAGTCTTGGACAATCATTCCAAGGTGTTTGAAACTCCCAAAGGACTCCCACCTATTCGTGATCATGATCATGCTATTCATTTGATTCCAGGAAGTGTTCCTCCAAACATCAGGCCTTATAGATATCCTTACTTCCAAAAGAGTGAAATTGAACGTATTATTGCAGAAATGTTAGAGGCGGGTATAATTCAACCTAGTCAAAGTTCTTTCTCTGCTCCTGTAGTATTGGTACACAAGAAGGATGGATCATGGCGAATGTGTCCGGATTATAGGGAGCTCAATAAGCTCACCATTAAATATAAATTTCCCATTTTTGTGATTGATGAATTATTGGATGAATTACATGGAGCAATTTATTTTACCAAGTTGGATCTTTGTTCAGGATATCATCAAATTAGAATGAAGACTGAAGATATTCCAAAAACAACATTTTGAACTCATGAGGGTCATTATGAATTTTTGGTGATGCCTTTTGGCCTTACCAATGCACCTTCTACATTTCAAGGGTTGATGAATTCCATTTTCAAACCCTTCCTTAGAAAATTTGTGCTAGTTTTTTTTGATGATATACTAATCTACAGCAGGTCTTGGAAGGATCATGTTGAACATGTTGACAGGGTGCTCAAACTATTGCAGGAGAAACAATTATATGCAAAAAAATCCAAATGTTTCTTTCGAGTACAAGAGGTGGAATATCTGGGTCATATTGTATCTCACGAGGGTGTTAAAGTAGACCCTAACAAAATTAAAGCCATTAAGGAATGGAAAGTCCCCACAACCATAAAGCAGTTGCGAGGATTTCTCGGGTTAACAGGGTATTATTGCAAGTTTTTTAAGAATTATGGGAGAATAGCAGCACCTCTAACAACATTATTTAAGAAAGATGCATTTTCATGGAATCCTGAAGCAACTAAGGCCTTTGAACATCTTAAAGAGGCAATGTGCCTAGCACCGGTCTTAGCTACGCCAAACTTCACAAAAACCTTTATTGTGGAATGTGATGCCTCATGAAATGGAATTGGTGCTGTTTTAATGCAGGAAGGAAGACCCATTTCTTTTGAAAGTCGTCCAATCAAAGGAAAGTATTTACAGAAACCTATTTATGAGAAGTAAATGTTAGCAATACTGCATGCACTAAATAAATGGAAAACTTATCTAATGGGAAGGAACTTCAAGGTAAAAACTGATCATGATAGTCTTAAACAATTTTTGGAACAAAGACTATCTTCAGAAGAGCAGCAAAAATGGGTCACAAAGATGTTGGGTTATGACTTTGAAATAATCTACAAAAAATGGAAGCTTAATGTTGTTGCAGATGCACTCTCAAGAAATAATGAAGAGGTGGAAGCATTGCTTTTGGCCATTTCTATTATCCAACCAGATTGGATAACCGAAGAAATAGATGAATGGAAGAAGGACAAAGAAGTATGGACACTCATTCAAAGTTTGCAGCAAGATCCTAGTACATCTGATACATTTAATTGGAAAAATGATTCTTTATGGTACAAAAATCACTTATATATTTGTAATAATTCCCAACTAAAACAAAATATTATTGTGGAATTGCACACTTCTCCTTTAGGAGGACACTCAGGATTTTTTAAAACTTACCATAGGGTGAAGAAAGAATTTTTTTGGGATGGCCTTAAATCTGATATTCAAAAGTTTGTGGAGGAATGTCTGGTTTTCCAATAGAATAAAGTTGAGACAATTAAGGCCCTGGGACTTCTACAACCTTTATCCATTCCAAGTCAATGTTGGGAGGGGATTTCAATGGATTTTATCACAGGTTTACCTAATTCTGAAGGAAAGAGTGTCATCATGGTGGTAGTTGATAGACTTACAAAGTATGCACACTTTTGTAAATTATCTCATCCATTTAAAGAAAGTACAGTTGCTACTACATTTATGGACACAATTCAAAAGCTACAAGGAAACCCAAGGGTTATTGTGAGCGAGATAGATGTTTGGTCTCAATCTAGTCTCCTAAATTGAGCTCATTTAATTGTCAACCAAGGTTGGTAAACTGCTAAAGTGAAGTGTATTGTATGTACCTAGGTGTTTGTTTCTTAATGCGTTGTGTGTAGTGTTTTATGATGTTTTTGGTCTTTTGGTGATTTTAAGTTCACAAGAGAGATGACTAGAAAGCTAATGGAAGGAAGCTAATGATTAAAAACAGAGTGAAACCTAATTGGTTGATGACAAATGACAGATGCAATTGCAAACACTGAAGCAGAATCAAATCTAAACTATGACTAAGCAAAAATAGAGCTTGATAATGACTTCTAAGAAAATGATTAAAAACATAAACTCAACTTGAGAAATGATCAACTAAACATGCAAATCCTCCTAACTGAACAGTTTAAACAACTAACTTATAATGATGAAACATTTTATCCTTGATTAGAGATTTGTTGAAGTACGTTTGGAGTAAAAAATTGATACCATCATAAGATCTTCTACTCTAAATCTAATTCCTAACTCTATTCTGCAACTCAATTTTATAGCACTACACTTCACTCAAAGGTTATAGATTTTTGAAATAGTCTATTGAGGAAAATGTTTGTTTGTAAGATGATAAGGAAGTTGCAGAAGTACTTCAAGCCTTAAAGTGATATGGTCTTCTGTTCATATGTTTATGAATCAATTATGGATTTTAGAACAAGAAGAGATTTGTGAATAATGAAGGTTGTTTTGTTAAATTTAACAACTGAAGTAATGCAGTGAATGACAACTGAATATGGAGTGAAAATGCAATGAGTTGAGCTACAACCAAACCTAAAATGTCACTAGCCTAAAACAGTGTTAAACTACAAGTCATTATCAAACTTAAAGCAAAACAATTGAACATGAGTTAAGTGCAATTAAACTCCGGAGCATCCTAACTAAGCTATCATGCATTATTCTATGGAATTATACAGTCTGTTTGTCCATCATGATTGGTATTTTGGAAGAGTTCCTTCTTGTGGAAGAGTTTTTAGAACAATCCTGACTGTGTAATTGAGTGCAAATGTAAACATAAAGACTAAAAGCAATTAAAAACTAAGATATCATGGCTATCTCCCACTCATCATTATGATATATTGGACAAGCGTTTAAGAGCAAGAACAACTATGGTACTTAGTGAAAACACACAACTAAAACGTTCAAGATCACAATCATGCTTAAGACAATATAAAGATTTCTTGGAAGAGTTTCTTCTTGTGGAAGAGTATTGAGCATAAGTATAACTGTGATGGTGAATAAAAGAGACTACAATTAAATCCTACAATACTATAGCCATTTCCCATTCATCATTATAATCTTTTGGAAGAGCTTCTTCTTTTGGAAGAGTTTTTAGAATGAGTATAACTACAGTAGCTAATGAAAGAAACTACGAATTCAACTTCAAAAACGTAAAGGCAGCTAGAATACTTATCTAAATTACGTAAATAAATCCGTGCAAGAGGCAGGGGCCCTCTACCACCTGACAGAATCTAACTCCAAATCAAATCAACACTTTCAAAACAACACTGTCTGCTTCATTAAAAGAGAAATAACTTGAACAGAGCACTCTGCGTCTTCAGAAATGTAGCACAGAATCTAAGCAAAATCTAGAACAAAATCTAGCCTAGCTCTCGGTTTCCCAAGTGTTTATATAACAAATGTAAATAACAAAACTTGCAACAATTTCAGGAACATTGTCTTTCCTTATCTAATCACATTAGGACTCTTGAAGTGGCTGCGTAACAAGGAAATGGACATCTGGACTGAGACAGTCCTAATAGAAGTCTGCCTTCTTAAATGTGTTCCCACGTTCCAAAACCATACCTAGAATTCGTTTCTTCCTTCATGGTGAGCAAAGAACCATGTAGACATTACGTGGAATATTCCCATATGCGGTTTTTCTTGAGAGGCCACCTGGAACATACTCAAACGTGAAGACAGCTGCAAAATTTCCGGTTAGCTACGAAATGTCTGCATTCTGCAGCTAGTTCCGGTCAAAATGCTTTACAATGGCAAAAATCACAAAACTTAGCAAGTCAGTCATGTAAATCATTCTAAAAGTAATTTTAACTAAATTCATTGATCAATTGGGTCTAGAATAGCAATGGACAAAGGAAAATGAGGTAAAATGGAATGAAAGAAAGCACAATTTTGAGGCTCAACAATAGATCCCATTTTTACTGGAAATATTTGGATAGAGTTATTTTCTTGTTTGGGTACTCAATTAGCTCATAGCTCATATTATCATCCTCAATCTGATGGTCAAATTGAGATAGTAAATAAATGTTTGGAAGGATATCTTCGTTTTTTTGTATATGATAAACAAACATAATGGTTCAAGTGGTTACCTCTCAGTGAATGGTGGTATAACACTTCCTTCCATACTATAGCAAAAATGACCCCATTTATGGCACTTTATGGATATCATCCACCATCCATCACATCATCTTTAAGAGAAAATTCGAAGGTTCAAGCAGTGGAAGATCACATCGAGCATCAACATGAAGTTATCCAACTCTTAAAGGACAACCTAAATTTGGCACAAGATCAAATGAAACAATAGGCAGATCAACATCGCAGGGAGAGAAGTTTTGATGTAGGAGACTAGGTATTTTTACAGCTACAACCATATAAACAAATGTCCCTCAAGCAAGCTAAGAAGGATAATAAATTATTGCCAAATTACTATGGTCCTTACAAGGTGTTGCAAAATATTGGTACTATGGCATACAAATTGGACCTTCCTGCTTCTTCACGAGTGCATCCAATTTTCCATGTTTCATGCTTAAATAAGGTTATAGATGAAAATATTCCAGTTAAAACAATATTTCTAGAAATTGATGAAGAAGGAAAATCATATTGGAACCTGAAGCATTCATGGAAACAAGAACTCGATAGCTACGAAATCTATCAATTTCAGAGTATCTCATCAAGTGGAAGAACTTACCCACCAAAGATTCTACATGGGAGGAAGAGAATTTTATACAGAAGCACCCAGAGCTACTCAAGCATTGAGGACAACACTTTTTTGAAGGAGAGGGGCATGTTAGGTCCCTATATTACTAGTATAGTCCCTTATTGTTGTTAGTGTAACCCCATTATTGTTATTATTGTACCCCTGTAACCCCCATATTGTTATTATTGTGCCCTTAGATTATTATTGTTAGGTCGGCTAGGATTACATTGTGGCCACGTGGACTCCTATATATAGAAAGGAGGTTTTGTAATTTGTATCATCTAAGAATTTTTCATTCATGTAATGTATTGGAGGTTTCCTCCTCAAAGTGGCTTGTTTCTAAGGCGTTGATATCTCTTTTCTCCTATTTTTGGAGCTGGCTTCACAACACTTCCAGAGCCAACCATTTGTCTTCTGTAGCCAGGGTGACCGCATCTACGATCTGCCCTAGGTCCTCTTTTGTCAACGTATATCCTATGTTGTGTTCCGGTCGTTGATCTCGTTGCTTCTTCTATGGCCCTTTAACAAGGTCACCGGTCTGCTTCGAACCTCAAGGGGAGTCAGCACCTCCCGCATCCAGACCTTCTGCACCCAAATATTGCTATGAATCCTTCTGTGATGCCAGTTCCATGCCCTTCCCAGTACTCTTGCCCTGCTACAAACCCTTCAATGGTAAAATTTTCTTTTTACCTAGTTTTACTGTTCCAACGACTATTTTTCCCACCTTCTATGCTCCTAGCACACCCCTGTGCTCCCATCATACCTCTTGCACTCCCAATGCACCCTTGCAATCCTAGCACAACCCTACACTCCCAGTGCACTTCTCTAGGCTTCTAGACATGTGACTGACACCTGCGCGTATTCCGCCCCATACAGCTACTTCGAACATATAGTCATTTGGTCCATTATGGTTTGAGCCGACTGTTATCGACATATCCTAGTACCATATCACCGCACAAGGTAGCTAACCAGATAGCTCCTCTATAAGTGATTTCCTTTACCAGATAGGGACCTAGCTAGTGCTAACGGAACTTCTCTGAGTGCTTCGCAAACTGGATATCATAGAGTAGGACCAATTCACCTTCCAAAAAGATATTTTTTCGAATGTGTTGATCATGCCATGCCTTATCCCAGGCCTTCTGGACTTGCTGATGGAAGTTAGCAATGAAACGATCTTCCTCCAAGGCTACAAGTTGCACTAACCGCTCCTCCATGATATCAGGCTCCGCCGTGTTGGTGAAGACTTCAATGCACATGCTAGGAACAATATACTCCATGGGCATAATAGTCTCGTTTCCATAAACCATCCTAAATAGTGTCTTCCCATTCAACTTCTTGTAGGTGGTTCGATAGGCCCGCAGAACTGATGGGATGTGCACGTCCGAGTCGCTCTGATTAACATTACAGACCTTGGTCAGTGCCTACTCCAAGATCTTATTAAATTCTTTGACAACCCCATTTTCTTGTGCATGATATGGAGTGATTTTCACGTGGTGGATTTGAAATTCTTCAGTCAAGACCTGTATTGTTTCATTAACAAAGTGTGTACCTCTATCACTCATTAAGATCTTCAAACTACCAAACCTGGTTAGAATATGATAAATAATGAAGTGTGCAGTGGTATCTGTAGTGCAATCCTTCACAAAATGTGCTTCAACCCATCTGGTTAAATAATCAGTTGCAGTGATGATGTAGCATGCACCTGTCTTCTTCCCTGGCAGGTTGATGGGCCCAACAAAGTCGATGGCCCATTTGTCAAATGATTGCAAGGCCATTTGCGGTTGTAGGGGAATTTTGTGTCTGTGTGATGGCATTCCCATCCTTTGGCACATATCACAGGCTTTGCAATTTTTGTGAGAGTCACTATGCAGTGTAGGCCACCATAGCCCAGCTCTCAAGATATTATGTGTTGTTTCTTTCCCTGCATAGTGTCTTCCTCCTACGCCCCCATGAGCTTCTGCTAATATGGCATGTCTTTCATGCTCCAATACGTATCTTTGCAACACCTCTTCAACTCCCAGATTATACAAATGGGCTACGATGATGGTAAAATCCACTACACAGGTTACCAACTCTTTCTTATGTTGTACCGAATACTCTACGAGCGCCATCCCTATAGTCAAGAACTGAATGATGTCAGTGAAGTGCGCATCAACCACCTTGATCATGAATAGCTGCGCATGAGGAAATCCTTCTTCTAGGTTGGTGGGTTCCTCACCGCTCTCAATTCAGGATAAGTGGTTCGGCCCAACATTCAACCTTCCCGGCTTGACAATGATCTCAAAGTCATATTCTTGGAACAATAGCAGCCACCGGCAGATTTTCCCTCCAACACAGGCTTATTCACTAGCTACTTCAAAGCCGAGTGATCTGTAAACATCTTCAAGTGCCCTCCTAATAGATAATGTCGGTATTTCTGCAATGCGTAGACCATGGCCAACCCCTCATGTTTAGTAGTGGAGTTTTTGCGCTCCACACCAAAAATTTTCCTACTAGCAAATGCAACTGCATGGTCAATGTCTCCATCTTCAGGTTGCATAAGGAAATCTCCTAGGGTGATCCATAACGCATCTACATGAACATGGAAAACCTTCACCCAACCAAGAAAGATGAGAATAGGTGTAAAGACCATCTTCTCCTTGAGTATCTCGAAGCTCTTCTGACACTCGTCGTCCCAAAAAAACGAAACGTCCTTTTTTAGCAAATTTTCCATAGGTGTTGTGATCAGCGTGTATCCTTGAATGAACTTCCTGTAGTAGCCTGTATTTTTGAGGATAGAGCACAGCTATTTCTTAGTTTTAGGTACTTCCAGATTGATGGTAACTTCTATTTTGGTGGGACCAACCATCAATTGTTGTCGAAAAACTATGTGCTCGAGCAAGATTCTGAAGGGTAAGCAAAATATGCACTTTTTGATATTTAGGTAAATCTGGTGCTTTCTACAGGCATTCAAAATCATGCACAATTTTGAGACGTGCTTCTTTACCAATCCGAAGATGGTCCAATCATCAAAATATACCTCCAAGAACTTGTGGATGAATTCCTTGAATACTGCAACCACCACCCACGAAAAGATGGCAGGGGCATTCTTGAGCCCAAATGGGATGATCGTATACTGAAAATATCCCTATTTAGTGGAGAACGTAGTTTTTCTGTGATCTTCAGGTCAAATTCTGATCTGATGGTAGCCTGAGAACCTGTCCATGAATAAGTATGCTTCCTGCCCCCCCACACTATCAAGGATTCCATTTGAGAATGGCATAGGAAAGGGATCATGTACGCAGGCATCACTCAATTTGCACAGGTCAACATAGATCTATATCTCTCCCTTAGTATTTTTCTCCTGAACCACCATAGGACTTACCCAATCTAACTGTTCAACCAGTTCGATGATACCTACGGTGAGAATTTTGTTGATTTATTCCTTGAATTTTTGTTTGTAATAGGGGTTCAACTGATAATGGCATTGCTTCATAGGGCGCGCATCTGGTTTTAAAGTGATGCGCATGACTCCTAAGTCCCCTTTAATCCCTTTCAGTTCTGAAATTTTTTTCGGGAATAAGTCCTGGTATTCCGTGAGGAGTTCTGCAATTCTTCCCACAGTATCATCATCCCAGTAGTCCCCAATTTTAGCTAACTTAGGTTGTGCCTCCATTCGAATGTTGACTTCTCATAGCCTTAGAGGCTTAGTGACATTGACAGTCTGCATTGGGGGTCCAGCAACTGTGCAGTCTCCCTCTGAATTCAGGATAGATACATTTTGCGGGTCTTCATCGCACTCCTCTATTGATAAATTGTGGCAGTTGACAATATCCTGCATTTTTGTTTCCCATGTTGGTGCTTCATGTGATATGCAAGGGCATGATTCATCAAATACTAAGGCATAAATATCCTGCAAAGCTTTGTCGAGTGCCTCCATTCCTCCTATCAACCCGAATGTTCCTACAAACTCGTCCGTCAGGGTTTCCTAGTGGTGGGTGCGATGGTGTAATTCTACGTCTAAATACCATGCGGCCGAGATTGGCCCTAAGGCATGAATGAAAAAATGGACCCATTCCTCTATATTTATTTCACCCCATTCTTCCATCCATGTGGACAAGTGCTCGCACAAGTCCCATGGCTGCAAGAAATTCTTTACGCACAAGTGAGCCAGAGGTTCAAACCGTAATACCATCATGTTACGACATTATTCCCAATCCTGGAATGCCCCCTTATGCATGTCCCACCACCTCGTAGGGGTTGCCTGCATGGCTATATTAAGGGCCCATAACCTTCATTCCCTTGGGACTTCAGCTTCGAATGTTCGCAAAAATTCTCTAATACTGCTGGAACCATCAAAGTAGGGAAATTCTCTTACCTCTAAGGAGATACACCTAAAGTCCTTTGTAATTCTAAGACATTGCAGTGAAAATACATCATGTAACCTATTCTACCAATTTTAGATCTCCCCATCAGAGTCAGAGAAGAATTCGCTGTCCTTCTCCCAGAAAAGCACACCATCCACTGTAGGATTGATCCAATCTTTATCCCGAGCGGTTAATTTATAGATGTGATCCACATACTCTTCTTTGGACACTGGTTCTGTATATCGCTCTCCTTTCGCAGGATCTAGTGGGACTATCACCTGTGTACCCTCATTATCAAACATCGTGCTTCTTTTCTTTAGGTTGAAAATACCTCCCATATCTATAGCGCAATCCAGTCCTAAGAGCGCAAGATAGGGGTCCACATCTTCCACAATCTGAATTACCTCAAAGTCAGAGTGGACCTTAACTCCTGCGATATCTACCATAATCTTTGACAGCCTCCCTAATGGTATGATATTCTATTTCTTATTCATGCACAGGTGTATAGTAGACCATTCCAATTTAGGCTCTCCCATCCACTGCCAAGTTTCCTTAGGCAGTACGTTCGCATCTGACCCTAGGTCCAAAATAATCTTATCCATTTCATAGTCACCAATTTGTGCTTTTAGCCGCATTTCCTGATCAGTGCATTTCTTATTCTTGTAAATTTTTTTCACATCCTTGACTTCCGGGGAGGGTTGGTTCTTTCTGCACAGCTGTCTATTAGTGGTTGCAAGTTTTCAACTGCCTTATGGTTGCATAGTAGCTTCATATAGGCTTGTAGAAATGGTTTAACTTCATTGTCTATTCTTAGGTTTGCTAGAGATTTTGAAATAGGTGCCTCGTCCTTAGTAAATTCTCTGCGAGGTGCGACGAAGGTTTCTTTTTCCTTCTGTAGGTCTAATATTTCTTGTTTGACAACTACTTTCTGGATAAGAGTTTCAGCTTCGGCTTTCTCTTCAGCTCCTCCCATAGCCATGTCATTGCGCGTTATGACATTAATACAAGGTCCTTCATCACGAGGTTCAGCTTTAACCCTTTGCACATTCTGCATAGGTGTCTTCTATTTTTCTTGCATTTTTTCTATCAGAATTGGATAGTCTTCAATCACATGGTCTAGTTTTCGACAACAATGACAAGATTTTCTCGTAGGGTTCGGACAATCCCTTGAAAAGTGCCCTATTTCTCCATAGTTGGAACATATCAATTGTCCTCTTCCTCGACCTACACCTCCACCCCTTCCCCCTTCCCTTCCCCTTGCTAGGGAGCCTCCTCTACTCAAGGGAGATAGTGGTGAAGAAGGGTCATCCTGTACCATGTATAGGTTTCCTCGATCTATCATCAAGTCATATGTCCGACAGTTATGCTCGTCATGTCCCACAGAGGAGCATAATCGACACCATTGTTGCTTCAATTCTAGGATATAAGCAACACGACAATCATTGTGCCATAATGTTGGCCCACTAGGCCCAGCAGCCTCCTTAGGGCACAATGGGATGGGTCCCCCAGCTTGCATGTAATCTTCTAGAAGAGGACATTGATCCTTGGTATGGCTGAACACCCTACATTTATGCATCATATATCGAGGCTAACCTCTTTCCCCCGCTCCTTTTGCAAATTCTATATTTCTATGTGCATTGCCTCCAGCTGCCCCTAGATATTCTGTACCCCAAATTGAATATCGTCTCTTGATGCAGCCTCTAATTTCATAGAAATTTCTAAGGCCTTCTCTTGCGTTGCAATCGACTGTTGTCCCATAGGTCCACGCAGGTGAGGCAACAACATAGCGATAAACCATTCCTTGTGCTTCCTAACATCATACTGAAATTCCCCATCTCTGATAACCTTTTTTAACTACTGATCAACTTCCCACACTGATTTAGTGGGTCCCTGTTTAAATTCTTTCAAGTAAACCACTATTTGTGTGTAGGGCTTAAGCTTCTGAAACTATTGTTTTAATGTTATCTTAATCTCTTGAATATATCAATCCACGTGCTGTGATATGTACCCCATATACCAATCCAAGGCACCTTTGAGTGATAGTTGCGCTCTCTTTACATCATCGATAGCCACATTCTGTGTATTCCATACTGATTCTGCTACAAACCAAAATCGGTCCATATCTTCATCTCCTACACCCTTGAAGGCAGGTAGCTTCATGTGCGTGGCCATATCGTCTTCTGGTGGCGGCGAAGGTGTGGGTGAGTTCTTACCCTTATGCTAACTTGAAGGCGGTGTAGTTGGAGGAATATGCGCATCTGATTCTCTTAATGGACTGTAGATGGATCTATCTCCCTCTTGATTGATTCGGTAGTACTTACCACTTCGAGTTGTACTCTCGCTCTAATCAGAGTTCATTCATTCAGTGTGGCTACACAAAATTCCTTTTTCGCACAACAATATTTTAATTAGCAGTGGCAACGTTTGCAAGAACTTACCTCAGAAATCCCTTGAAAGATTAAGATATGAACTAATCAACTGCTAATTCTGTCACAAAGCCTCCAAGCACTCTATCCACACAGTGATCCATAGTCCGGGTAATCGTGTTGTCAGCTTTTTCTAACTTTTGAATCAATTCCGGGGTCCACTGCATGACCCACTCGTCCTTCCAACACGTCTGGAAGTATACGAGCCTTGATAATCACCCCTGAAGTTCGTGTGCAAAGGTTACAAATAAATTTCATAGACTTTAGTGAATATGTACATGTTCTTCCACTTCTCTACTATCAGCTTCACGCTGCGATTCACTTTTACAGAAAATTCCTGAATCTTTTCTTCAAACCAGTCTTCAATCTCTAGCTTCTCAGGTCTCCAATGTTCACGTGGCATTACCTAATCTCTCTCTCAAAATGCTCCCGGTCCTGGAAATGGAACCATTTTTTGTCTTGAGGGGTCTTGGCCTAGGTTTGGAGGTTAAGTTTTTCCAACAAACCCCTATACTACTGGCCCTTTCGGTAATGACCTACTTGCCCAGGCCAAGGTCTCACCTGAAGTAGTATGGGAGGGTGTTGGAACCAGGTTTCCGCACCCTAGGAGAGAGTAGGTAATGTGAGGTAGATCTGTATGATTACTTGCTAGGTTTCCCCAAAATGAGTCTATTTTTAGCCCTTTTAACAGTATACTCAGCATATAACCATAACAAATCTATTAGATTAATCAGTACATTCACATACACGTACGCATTACCAAATATCATCATAGAGCACTAATATAATCGCAACTAATAATAGATCACAGATATACTTATGCCAAAACACATATACATTCGGAGCTAAATAATCATCACAGATACACTTCAGCAATAAACATAACCAATTCAGATAGCACACAAATACTTTAATGATACTTCACATTCATTAACATTCAGATCCACTTACAACCAAAACTAGCCCGTACACACAGCCTAGTGGGGTCCGCACATAGCAAGACTGAGGATCTTCGTGCACACAGCCAACATGAATCCTTAACCAAAACACCCCAAAAATATCTAACAGTTCACATGTAGCATCAGTCTTAATTCATGCCTACCTTTAGACTCAAACTATTCATCTATTTATATCAATGTAGCCTACGTTATCCTATGGTCCGCAAACCATAGTTTACATATTCTAGGTCTACCCTTTGACCCATTACAATGTGTTCGGGGCTTTGACCCGCCCCAAAACCCCTGCGTTAGACTAATTAATACACAAAATATATAAAATTCAAATCTTAGGGATTCCCGTTCCAACAGATTTTGTTGATCCTTTTCACTCTCAAGTTCCTCTAGATTCATTAGAGTATTTTTTGGGTTACTTAACCATGGCAGAGACAACATTCCAGACTGTACCATCTATTATAGCTCCGATAGCATATATTGTTGCTTCATTTTCAATGTTTTCGACGATGCCCGAGTCTCAGAACATTGGTGTAGGACGCTTTAAGGATCCTTCCCTAATGGGGAATTTTTCATTATCGTTGCCTGCAACATCGACGAAAATTTCAAATATAGAGACCTCCAATATGATATCTTCCACTTCATCTAACTTAAGGAAGATTCCCAATGATTTTGAAATAGATAGGCTAGGTGAATTTTGAGTATGGTTCTTTTACTATGTCAACCTCGTTAAAAAATGAATCAGGTATTGAGGATGGTTCTTTTACTGTGTCAACCTCATTAAAAAATGAATCAGGTTATGAGGATAATTCTTTTATTGTGTCAACTTCGTTAAATGAAACATGTTCCCTTGAGGATAGTTCTTTTACTGTGTCAACCTCGTTAAAAAATGAATCAGGTTATGAGGATGGTTCTTTTACTATCTCAACCTCGTTAGAAAATGAATTAGGTTATGAGGATAGCTATTTTATTGTGTCAACATTGTTAAATGAAATGGGTTTCCTTGAGAATGCTTATTTTACTGTGTCAACCTCGTTAAGAAAAGAATCAGGTTATGAGGATAGTTCTTTTACTGTGTCAACCTCATTAAATGAAACAGGTCTTGAGGATATTTATTTTATTGTGTCAACCTCATTGAATGAAATAGGTCTTGAGGATGGTTCTTTTACTGTGTCAACCTCGTTAAAAAATGAAACAAGTCCCCTTGAGGATAGTTCATTTACTGTGTCAACCTCGTTAAAAAAAAATAATTAGATCATGAGGATAGTTATTTTACTGTGTCAACCTTGTTAAAAAATGAATCAGGTCATGAGTATAGTTCCTTTTCTTGTGTCAAGCTTGTTACAAAATATAACAAGGTTCCATGAGCATAGTTATTTTTTTGTGTCAATCTCATTAAAAAATGAAACAAATCCTCTCTTAATTAAGTCTAGTATTTCATCTGATCTCGTAAATGAACCTTCATTCCATCCAGCTATTAGTAAACAGTAGCCTACTTAGGTGAATGAAATGAATCTTGGGGGGCATGTGCTCTTGCAGGGGGCATTCAAATTTATTTCAATCACGGTTTTCTACATTTCAATCTTGTGTAAAAATGAAACCACATTCAAGAATGATTTTTCATGTGTTTCAAGCTTGTGTAAAAATGAAACAAACCTTTTTCAACAATAGTTTCTCTATTTCAAGCTTGTGTAAAAATGAAACTATTTTCAAGAATAATTTTTCCTATGTTTCAAGCTTGTATAAAAATGAAACCTATCTCGAGTCCATTTCGGTTATTATTTTCAAGATTCGTCAAACTCATGAAAATCCCGAGCTTCTTTCGCTATTATTTTCATTCACGTAAAAACATGAAAATGCCAAGTTATTTCCGTCTTTTCCTGCCTGTAAATTAAATTGAAATTTGGTGCTAGGAGTACATTTTTATCACTTTTTCGAACTCATTAAAAATTATGAAAAATTGAAACCACAAAGCACAATTTTATCTCTTTTTCGATCTTTGTTAAATATGAAAAAGGAATTCAAAGCATACTTTTATCCTCTTTTTTAGAGCTTTTATAGACATGAAAAAATAATTCAAAGCGTACTTTTATCTTTTTTCTAGCTTTGTTAGATGTGAAAAAGGAACCCCCCTGGATTTCTCTTTCATCTCTATTCAGACTCTCTACATATGAAAAGATTGTCGAGCACTTGTCCTTTTGAGCTCATTAAAGGAATTGAAACTACATCTACAAAGTATAAGTTTAACCCTTTTCTGGACTAAGATATATTATGATTATGAAAAAGGAAAAACCTAGTCGAACATGGTTAGGAGGTTCTCTCAGGGATTATTTTACATTTTTTCAGATTGGAGGGACTATTATACGAAAAAGAACTATGGATTTTTCTTTTAGTCCCTTTTCCCAACTCTCTAAATATGAAAAGGGATTGAGTTCTCACTAGCGTTAGACTTGTTAAAGCATCAAATAGTGATGGACTTTTCCATCATGACAAGATCAAATTTCACCTTCGTTAGACTCATTAAATCATCAAATTTCAAAGGATTCACCCAAAGGGTGGAATTATACATCAAGCATATGTTATCCTAATCAAGATTGTTAAAAAATTAATAGGTACTGGTCAGTAATGATAGGGGAAAAATGGAAATGGATAAAACACTTTATGGTAGAAATTCGCTCTTGAAAATGGCACTTATTCACTTCATCTCCATGAATTTTGGGTTGGGTAATCTTCTTAACGATCTATCATACCTTGTAATATTCCAAAATTTTCCTTCAATAAATTGGAATATTAAATTTTGTTAATTTCACTTATAAGTTGAATAATTGGGTGAGGAGGCCCAAAAAAAATAAAAACATGGATAAAATCCCTCTGGTATGAAAGGGGATCAGCCTTGGAACTAGATTTCACACCCTCATGTGTGAAAGGAGACAATTGCAAAGAGACTAGGTCAAGTTTGACAAAGTCAAACAACGCAAAGGTATGAGGTGGAAAGCATCTTGTGGGACAGCGCAGAGAAAGAGGAGGGAATATTCCTTGAAGGAGGAAACCCTAAAAGAGTGGGACCCATGGAGAGGGAGCTCTCATGTTTTTAAAAGGAGGGCAAGGAAGCCATTGTTTCTAATGCATATGATTATTGATTTCTTGTCTACTTAGACTATTTGCAGTCCCGACTGTTTAGCTGAGTTGTTGTGCTGCTTAGCACAAGGATTTCCTATTTAGGAGTCCTTCTCCTTTCTTTAGAAGCCTCTTGAATTATTTTTACATATTTTCCTCACATCTAGGCTTCAGGCCAAGCATCCTCCTCCAAGACAACATTATTCCTGAAGTAGGATAATTATGTGTTGCAGGGTGTTGCAGTGAGGAGTCACAACACCTCTTCCATCAGTGTTTTTTAGAGG
This sequence comes from Pinus albicaulis, assembly GCA_034641835.2. Classification (NCBI taxonomy): domain Eukaryota; kingdom Viridiplantae; phylum Streptophyta; class Pinopsida; order Pinales; family Pinaceae; genus Pinus; species Pinus albicaulis. The sequence goes on from CM076582.1 coordinate 714,054,363, forward strand.
AGGAGTCTTTCTTCCCTTTGGAGGATCAGTTTGGAAGAAATCATATCTTATTTCAGATCTTGGCACTTGGCCAAATCATTCTATTCCACCTATAGCACAGTTACCCTCTTAGACTGTGTTATTTTCAGAGTGCACTTGCAGTGAGGGATTGCAGTGTTGATTGGAGGGTGAGATCTTAAGTGATAGGATCAGAATTTACTTAGAAGATCCATTGGAGGAGGTATAATTCATATTTTTTATCATCTGCAACCTTCTCTATTCAGTTCCAGTTTTGAGTTGCAGCTGCTACCCAGTAACACCGACATTTTTTCCATTTTGTATATTTTAGCCAATCCTTCCTGGGATTGATGTATTAAGACTTTCAGGGGTTAGAGCATTGCTCCCCCACTTTATTTGAGCCATACACTGTCATATATTTGTATTGATGATATTTATGCAGCAGTGTACCTTATAAACTACACAGTCATAGCTAGGGTTTATGCAGATATAACAGTGTTCTTCTATTTCATGTACATGTCATGTTGAGGCTTGCATTGCCTTTCTTGAGTGGATGTATCCTCAATAATTTGTACTCTCTCTGCTCCTATAACATTATTTGTTTGCTATATATATCTTCTTTTCTCACACCTAATAAAATAACGCTTTTGATCTATTGTATGTTCATGCATTGGTTGCAGTCCCTTCATAGGGCATTTTCTGAAGACAACTAGGTGTGGGAGATCTGTTTAACCCACCTAGAAGGATTTATTTGGGGCCATATCTTGGATTTAAGTCTTAGATGCATCAATCTAAGGGATCTAGGTTCTGGTTTCAATTCATGTAGCATCCATTACTGGAAAATGTGTTTTCTAGTCATGCCTTGCTAGTTGTTCCAAATTTGGAATATTACATACCTATGTTCTATCATACCATCCATCTCTTTGGTTTTGGGTCACATTATGCCTATTCATTCAGTTTCAATGATATGTTAAAGAGAAGTCACTCAGTTATTCCTCATATTTTTCAATACTCATAAACCTTCATTTCATGACCGCCATCCCTGACATTGCTTCATCAATCACATTTTGTCTCCAAACACATTACTCCCGTTCCATGTCGTTGATGAGGGAAGCATAAATGGCCTCTTGTGACGAGTCGCTTCCTGTCGATATCAGCTCATCATCCATGAAGTTGACTTAGAAATATACTTTCAGTACCTTGGATATTTCTTACATCAACGACAGGTTTCTTGCTTCTGGAGATAGGTTGACATCACAGGCCTTCGATTGAAATTTTTTTTATGGTGTTCAAAATCAAATCATCTATTCACACCATGTAGAATGTACTACAATACCTTGAGATCCATTATTATCAAAGGTGGTTTCACTCGGATTTGTTAATAGCTCACATCATTGGTTGGTAATCAAACAGTGTCTTCCCATTTTTGACATCAGATCATACATTTTCATGGTTATAATCGTACTTTAAACAATATAGTGAACGAGATAGAATTCCCTGGATGTAGTTTTATCCATACGGGCTACGATTTTATTAGAAGTACCAAATAATTCGTACAATGGTCATTATTCAGATGGTCATCCTATCATGGGTCTATATTCGTAGACGAATTTCTGATGTTATGATAGTTTATGTGTTGATTATGGGATATTCCTCCCTCAGCAATTCATGTACAAGATGAAAATATATCATGATGTAATGTATTGTAACTGAAGCAGGTCGTTGTTTGCTTTAGTCCCTCCTCATCACGTCGTAAAGCAAATCATTCAAAATTTCATTTTTGACTTCATGCTTTAGGGGGCAACTGTTACAAGTTGATTTGGGCATCATCCCAAAACACAGATCAGTATTCATTAGGGTCTATCTGTTGTTACATATCCATCTTGACCACCTGGATCTCAGTCCTTGAGGCCTTTATTATTACAACCAACCCCTCAATCTTGGCGTGGGGGTGGCAAAAGCAGAGATATCTTTAGTGACATTGGCATAGAGCCTACTAATCAGGTGCTCCAAATCATGTACCCTTAGCCACAAGGCGGCGAGGGTACATGAAGCCTGTGCCTAGGATACCTCAGCAGTTTTTTCTTCAATTGTCTACTTAGCTGTACTGAGCTACTAGTGCACTTGATGGTCTATGTGTTGAATCTCTTCGAATAGGGATGTGTGAAGGATCTGCAATGGTTCATGCGGCAGGCGGTCTAGATCCAATTGTACCTTTGGGCAGGCCTGGACTTGCGCTCCTAAGTCAAGTGGACTCAGTATCAAGGTTGCACTCAGTAGAGGGTAGAGGTGCCTTTCCAGCATACTGAAAACTACACTACTTGTTGCTAGGGTCAACCTTGCCTGAATCATACTTGTTTACAAGGTATCATTCTTGAGCTACAGAGCCCGGAACTCAGCCTAGAGTGTATCGACTGTGGCTTTCTGATATTCTTCTAGAGCCAACCATTTGTCTTCTATAGCCAAGGTGACCGCATTTATGTTCTGCTCTAGGTCCTCTTCTATCAGTGTAACTCCTATGTTGCGTTCTAGCCGTTGATCTCATTTCTTCTTCCATGGCCCTTTAACAAGGTCACCAGTCCACTTCGTACCTTGAGGGGAATCAGCACCTCCTGCATCCAGACCTTATACACCCAGATATTTATACAAATCCTTCTGTGATGTCGGTTCCGTGCCCTTCCAGTACTCTTGCCCTGCTGCGAACCCTTCAATGGTAAAATTTTATTTTTACCTAGTTTTACTGTTCCAATGACTATTTTTCGCACCTCCTGTGCTCCTAGCGCACCCCGGCGCTCCCAACGTACCTCCTATGCTCCCAGTGCACCCCTGCACTCCTAGCACACCCCTTCACTCCCAATGCACTTCTCTAGGCTTCTATACCTATGGCCGACCCCTGCACATATTCCGCCCCATACAGCTACTCTGACCATATAGTCATTTGGTCCATTATGGTTTGAGCCAACTACCATTGACACATCCTAGTACCATATCACCGCATAGGGTAGCTAACCGAATAGCTCCTCCATACGTGATTTCCTTTACTAGACAGGGACCTATCCAGTGCTGACGAAACTTCCCCGGGTGCTTCACAAACTGGCTATCGTAGAGTAGGAACAATTCACCTTCCAAAAAGATCTTTTTTCGGATGTGTCAATCATGCCATGCCTTATCCCAAGCCTTCTGGACTTGCTGATGGAAGTTAGCAATCAAACGATCTTCCTCCAAGGCTACAAGTTGCGCTAACCACTCCTCCATGATATCAGGATCTACCGTGTTGGTGAAGGCTTCAATGCACAGGCTAGGAACAATATACTCCATGGGCATAATATCCTCCTTGCCATAAACCATCCTAAATAGTGTCTTCCCATTCAAATTCTTGCAGGTGGTTTGATAGGCCTGCATAGCTAATGGGATGCGCATGTCCAAATCGATGTGATCAAAATTATAGACCTTGGTGAGTGCCGACTCCAAGATCCTATTAAATTCTTTGACAGCCCCATTTTCCTGTGCATGATATGGAGTGCTTTTCAGGTGGTGGATCTAATATTCTTCATTCAAGACCTGTATTGTTTCATTAACAAAGTGTGTACCTCTATCACTCATTAAGATCTTCGGACAGCCAAACCTGGTTAGAATATGCTCAAAAATGAAGTGTGTAGTGGTATCTGCAATGCAATACTTCAAAGATTGTGCTTCAGCCCATATTGTTACATAATTAGTTGCAGTGATGATGTAGCACGTACCTGTCTTCTTCCCTGGTGGGTTGATGGGCCCAACAAAATCGATGGCCCATTTGTCAAATGCTTGCAGGGCCATTTGCAGTTGTAGGGGCATTTCGTGTCTACGTGATCGCCTTCCCATCCTTTGGCACATATCACAGGCTTTGCAATAGTCATGAGAGTCACTATGCAGTGTAGGCCACCATAGCCTAGCTTTCAAGATCTTCTGTGTCATTGCTTTCCCTATATAGTGTCCTCCTGCTACACCCCCATGAGCTTCTACTAAGATGGTGTGCCGTTCATGCTCCAATACGTATCTTTGCAGCACCTCGTCAGCTCCTAGCTTATACAAATGGCCTACGATGATGGTAAAATATGATGCGTGGGTTACCGACTCTTTCTTTTGTTGTACTGAATACTCTACGGGCACCATCCCTGTAGTCAGGAACTGAATGATGTCAGTGAAGTGCACATCAACCACCTTAATCATGAACAGTTGCGCATCAGGCAATCCTTCTTCTAGGTTGGTGGGTTCTTCACTACTCTCAATTTTGGATAAGTGGTTCGACCCAACATTCAACCTTCCCGGCTTGCACAATGATCTCAAAGTCAAATTCTTGGAACAGTAGCAGCCACCGGCATATTTTCCCCCCCAACATAGGCTTATTCACTAGGTACTTCAAAACTGAGTGATCTGTAAACATCTTGAAGTGCCCTCCTAACAGATAATATCGGTATTTTTGTAGTGCATAGACCATGCCCAACCCCTCACGTTTAGTAGTGGAGTTGTTGTGTTCCGCACCAGAAAGTTTCCTACTAGCAAATGCAATTGCATGGTCTATGTCTCCATCTTCAGGCTGTGTAAGGATAGCTCCCAGGGTGATCCTACATGCATCTACATGAACATGGAAAACCTTCACCCATTCAGGAAAGATGAGAATAGGTTCAGAGACCATCCTCTCCTTGATTAGCTCAAAGCTCTTCTGACACTCGTTGTCCCAAAAAAATGAAACGTCCTTCTTTAGCAATTTTTCCATAGGTGCTGTGATCAGCGCGTATCCTTGAATGAACTTCCTGTAGTAGCCTATATGTCTAAGGATAGAGCAAAACTATTTCTCAGTTGTAGGTACTTCCATATTGATGATAACTGCTATTTTGGAAGGACCAACCATCAATCATTGTCGAAAAACTATGTGCCCGAGCAAGATTCTGAAGGGTACGCAAAATATGCACTTTTTTATATTTATGGAAATATGGTGCTTTTTACAGGCGTCCAACATCATGCACAGGTTTGAGACATGCTTCTTTACCAATCCAAAGATGTTCCAATAATCAAAATATACCTCCAAGAACTTGTGGATGAATTCCTTGAATACTGCGACCACCACCCACGAAAAGATGGTAGGGGCATTCTTGAGACCAAACAGGGTGACATTATACTGAAAAGATCCCCATTCAGTGGAGAATTATTTTTTTTGCGATCTTCAGGTGCAATTCTGATTTGATGGTATCCTGAGAACCTGTCCGTGAATAAGTATGCTTCTTGCCCCACCACGCTATCAAGGATTCCATTTGAGAATGGCATAGGAAAGGGATCATGTACGTAGGCATCACTTAATTTATGCAGGTCAACATAGATCTATATCTCTCCCTTATTATTTTTCTCCTGAAACACCATAGGACTTACCCAATCTAATTGTTCAACCGGTTCGATGATACCTGCGGCGAGAATTTTGTTGATTTCTTCCTTGAATTTTTTTTTGTAATAGGGGTTCAACCAATAAGGGAACTGCTTCACAGGGCGTGCATCTGGTTTTAAAGTGATGGACATGACTCCTAGGTCCCCTTTAATCCCTTTGAGTTTCGAAATTTTTTTTGGGAATAATTCCTGGTATTCCGTGAGGAGTTGTGCAACTCTTCCCACAGTATCATCATCCCAGTAGTCCCCAATTTTAGCTAACTTAGGTTGTGCCTCCGTTCCAATGTTGACTTCTCGCAGCCTGAAAGGCTTAGTGACATTTACTGTCTACAGTGGGGGTCCAACATCTACATGCTCTCCCTCTGAATCTGGGATAGATACATTTCGCGGGTCTTCATCACACTCCTCTATTGATAAATTGTGGCAGTTGAAAATATCTTGCATCTATGTTTCCCATGTTGGTGCCCCATGTGCTGTGCAAGGGCATGATTCATGAAATACTAAGGCATCAATATCCTGTAGATCTTTTTTGAGTTCCTCCATTCCTCCTATCAACTTGAATGTTCCTACAAACTCATCCTTCAGGGTTTCCTAGTGGCAAGTGCACTGGTGTAATTCTACGTCTAAATACCATGAGGCCGAGATTTTCCCCAAGGCATGAATGAACAGATGGACCCATTCCTCTATATTTATTTCACCCCATTCTTCCATCCATGTGGACAAGTTCTCGCATAGGTCTCATGGCCCTAAGAAAGTCTTTACGCACAGGTGAGCCAGAGGTTCAAACCATAATACCATCATCTCGTGACATTCTTCCCAATCCTAGAATGCCCCCTTATGCGTGTCCCACCACCTCGTAGGGGTTGCCCGCATGGCTAGATTAAGGGCCCATAACGTTCATTCCCTTGGTACTTCAGCTTTGAATGTTCGCAAAAGTTCTATAATACTGCCAGAACCATAAAAGTAAGGCAGTTCTCTTACCTCTAAGGAGATACACCTAAAATCCTTTGTAATTCTAAGACATTGCAGTGCAGATACATCATGTAACCGATTCTACCAATTTTATATCTCCCCATCGAAGTCAGAGAAGAATTCGCTATCCTTCTCCCAGCAAAGAACACCATCTGCCATAGGATTAGTCCAATCTTCATCCTGAGCAGTTAATTTATAGATGTGATCCACATCCTCTTCTTTGTGCACTGGTTCTGTATACCACTCTCCTTCCGTAGGATCTAGTGGGACTACCACCCATGAACCCTCATTCTCGAACACCATGCTTATTTTCTTTAGGTTTAACATGCCTCCCATATCTATAGCCCAATCTAGTCCTAAGAGCGCAAGATAGGGGTCCACATCTTCCACAATATGAATTACCTCAAAGTCGAAGTGGACCTTAACTCCTTCGATATCTACCATAATCTTTGATAGCCTCCCCAACGGTATGATATTATATTTCTTAGCCATGCACAGCTATATAGTAGACCATTCAAACTTACACTCTCCCATCCACTGCCAATTTTTTGTATGTAGTACGTTTGCATCTAAACCTATGTCCAAAATAATCTGATCCATTTCATAGTCGCCAATTTGTGCTTTTAGCTGCATTTCCCAACCAGTGCATTTCTTATGCTTGTAAATTTTGTGCACATCCTTGACTTCCGGGGGAGGGTTGGTTCTTTCTGCGTAGCTGTCTATTAGTGGTTGCACGTTTTGAATACCTTCTATTTGCATAGTAGCTTCATACAGGCTTGTAGAAATGGTTTAAATTCATCGTCTATTCTCAGGTTTGCTGGAGCTTTTGAAATAGGTGCATCGTCCTTAGTAAATTCTCTGCGAGGTGTGACGAAGGTTTCTTTTTCCTTCTATAGGTCCAATATTTCCTGTTTGACAGCTACTTTTTTGATAAGAGGTTCATATTCGGCTTTCTCTTCAGCTCCTCCCATAGCCATGTCGTTGCGCGTTATGACATTAATACGTGGTCCTTCATCACGAGGTTTTGTTTTAACCCTTTGCACATTCTGCGTAGGTGTCTTCTATTTTTCTTGCATTTTTTCTATCAGAATTGGATAGTCTTCAATCACATGGTCTAGTTGTTGACAATAATGACAAGATTTTCTCGTAGGGTTCGGACAATCCCTTGCAAAGTGCCCTATTTATCCATAGTTGTAACAGATCAATTGTCCTCTTCCTTGAAATGCACCTCCACCCCTTCCCCCTCCGCTACACCTTGCTAGGGAGCCTCCTCTGCTCGAGGGAGATAGTGGTGAAGAAGGGTCATCTTGTACCTTGTATAGGTTTCCTCAATCTATCATCAAGTCATAGGTCTGGCAGTTATGCTCATCATGTCCCACAGAGGAGCATAATCGACACCATTTTTGCTTCAATACAAGGACAGTGGTTAGTGTCATGTAGCCCAGCAACATGACAATCAGTGCGCCATAATGTTGTCCCACTTGGCCCCGCAGCCTCCTTAGGGCATAATGGACTGAGTCCCCCAGCTTGCATGTAATCCTCTAGTAGAGGAAACTGATCCTTTGTATGGCCGAACACCCTACATCTTATGCACCATATATCGAGGCTAGCCTCTTTCCCCCGCTCCTTTCGAAAATTTTGTATTTCTATGTGCATTGTCTCCAGCTACCCCTGGATCTTCTGTACCCCAAATTGAACTTCGTTTCTTAGCGCAACCTCTAATTTCATAGCAATTTCTAAGGTCTTCTCTTGCGTTGCAATCGAATGTTGTCCCATACGTCCACACAGGTGAGGTAACAACATAGCGATAAACCATTCCCTGTGTTTCCTAACATCATACTGAAATTCCCTATCTCTGATAACCTTTTTTAACTGCTGATCAACTTCCCACACTGATTCAGTGGGTCCCTGTTTAAAGTATTTCAAGTCGACCACTATTTGTGTGTAGGACCTAGGCTTTCGAAAATATTGTTTTAATGCTATCTTAATCTATTGAATATATCAATATGTGTGCTGTGATATGTACCCCTTATACCAATCCAAGGCCCTTCCTTCGAAGGCGAGTGATAGTTGCGCTCTCTTTACAGTGTCGGTAGCCACATTATGCGTAGTCCACACTGATTCTGCTACAAACAAAAATCGTTCCAGATCTTCATCTCCTACACCCTTTAAGGCAGGTAGCTTCATGTGCGTGGCCATATCGTCTTCTGTTGGTGGCAGAGGTGTGGGTGAGTTATTACCCTTATGCTGACTTGAAGGTGGTGTAGCTGGAGGACTATGCGCATCCAATTCTCTTAATGGACTATATATGGATCTATCTCCTTCTTGTTTGATTCAGTAGTACTTACCACTTTGAGTTTTACTCTCGCTCTAATCAGAGTTCATTCATTCAATGTGGCTACACAAAATTCCTTTTTCACACAGCAATATTTTAATTAGCAGCGGTAACGTTCACAAGAACTTACCTCGGAAATACCTTGAAAGATTAAGATATGAACTGATCAACTGCTAATTCTGTCACAAATCCTCCCAGCACTCTATCCACCCAGTGATCCATAGTTCGGGTAATCATGTTGTCAGATTTTTCTAACTGTTGAATCAATTCCGGGGTCCACTGCATGACCCACTCGTCCTTCCAACACATCTAGAAGTCTACGAGCCTTGCTAATCACCCTTGAAGTTTGTGTGAAAAGGTTACAAAGAAATTTTATAGACTTCGATGAATATGTACATGTTATTCCACTTCTCTGTTGTCAGCTTCATGCCGCAATTCTCTTTTACAAAAAATTCCTAAATCTATTTTTCGAACCAGTCTTTGATCTCTAGCTTCTCAGGTCTCCAATGTTCCTGTGGCATTACCTGATCTCTCTCTCAAAATGCTCCCGGTCCTGGAAATGGAACTATTTGTTATCCTGAGGGGTCCTGGCCTAGGTTTGAAGATTAAGTTTTTCCAAAAAACCCCTATACTACTGGTCCTTTCAGCAATGACCTACTTGCGCAGGCCAAGGTCTCACCTGAAGTAGTATGGGAGGGTGTTGGAACCAGGTTTCTACACCCTGGGAGACAGTAGGTAATGTGAGGAAGATCTGTATGATTACTTGCTAGGTTTCGCCAGAATAAGTCTATTCGAAGCCCTTTTAACAGTATACTCAACATATAGCCATAAAAAATCTATCAGATCTAATCAGTACATTCACATCCACATGCGCATTACCAAATACCATCACAGAGCATTATACTCACAGTTAATAATAGATCACAGATATACTTATGCCAAAACACAGATACATTCGCAACTAAATAATCATCACAGATACACTTCAGCAGTAAACATAACCAATTCAGATAGTACACAGATACTTTAATGATACTTCGCATTCATTAACATTCAGATCCACTTACAACCAAAACCAGCCCACACACACAGCCTAGCGGGGTCCACACATAGCAGTACTAAGGATCTTCATGCACACACCCATTAGCAGTCCTTACCCAAAACACCCCAAAACAATGTAACAGTTCGCATGTAGCATCAGCCTTAATTCATGCCTACCTTTAGACTCAAACTATTCATATATTTATATCAATGTAGCCTACGTTATCCTGTGGTCCAAAAACCATGGTTTGCAGATTCTAGGTATACCCTTTGACCCATTACAATGTGTTTGGGGCTTTGACCCGCCCCAAAACCCCTGCATCAGACTAATTAATACAAAAAATATGCAAAATTCAAAGCTTAGGGAGCTCCATTCCAACAGCTTCTATTGATCCTTTTCACTCTCAAGTTCCCGTAGATTCGTTAGAGTATTTTTTGGGTTACTTAACCATGGTAGAGACAACATTCTAGACTGTACCATCTATTATAGCTCTGACAAAATACACTGTTGCTTCATTTTCGATGTTTTCAACGATGCCCGAGTCTTAGAACATTGGTGTAGGACTCTTTAAGGATCCTTCCCTAATGGGGACCTTTTCATTATCGTCGCCTGCAACATCGACAAAAATCGCAAATATAGAGACCTACAATATGATATCTTCCACTTCATATAAATTAAGGAAGATTCCCAATGATTTTGAAATAGATAGGGTAGGTGAATGTTGAGGATGGTTCTTTTACTATGTCAACCTCGTTAAAAAATGAATCAAGTATTGGGGATGGTTCTTTTACTGTTTCAACCTCATTTAAAAATGAATTAGGTTATGAGGATAATTCATTTACTGTGTCAACCTCGTTAAATGAAACATGTAACCTTGAGGATAGTTCTTTTACTGTGTCAACCTCGTTAAAAAATGAATCAGGTCATGAGGATGGTTCTTTTACTATGTCAAGCTCGTTATAAAATGAATCAGGTTATGAGGATAGCTCTTTTACTATGTCAACCTTGTTAAATGAAATGGGTTTCCTGGAGAATGGTTCTTTTACTGTATCAACCTCGTTAAAAAAAGAATCAGGTTATGAGGATAGTTCTTTTACTGTGTCAACCTCGTTAAATGAAACAAGTCTTGAGGATATTTATTTTACTGTGTCAACCTCATTAAATGAAACAGGTCTTGAGGATGGTTCTTTTACTGTGTCAACCTCGTTAAAAAATGAAACAGGTCCCCTTGAGGATAGTTCTTTTACTGTGTCAACCTCGTTAAAAAAAAAATAATCAGGTCATGAGGACAGTTCTTTTATTGTGTCAACCTTGTTCAAAAATGAATCAGGTCATGGGTATATTTCCTTTTCTTGTGTCAATCTCGTTACAAAATATAACAAGGTTCCACAAGCATAGTTCTTTTTCTGTGTCAATCTCATTAAAAAATGAAACAAATCCTCTCTTAATTAAGTCTAGTCTTTCATCTGATCTCGTAAATGAACCTTCATTCCATCCAGCTATTAGTAACCAGTAGTCTACTTAGGTGAATGAAATGAAGCTTGGCGGACATGTGCTCTTGCAGGGGGCATTCAAATTTATTTCAAGCACGATTTTCTACATTTCAAGCTTGTGTAAAAATGAAACCACTTTCAATAATGATTTTTCATTTGTTTCAAGCTTGTGTAAAAATGAAGCAAACCTATTTTAAGAATAGTTTTCTCTGTTTCAAGCTTGTGTAAAAATGAAAATACTTTCAAGAATAATTTTTCCTATGTTTCAAGCTTGTATAAAAATAAAACCTATCTCAAGTCCATTTCGGTTATTATTTTCAAGACTCGTTAAACTCATGAAAATCCCGAGCTTCTTTCGCTATTATTTTCATTCTTGTAAAAACATGAAAATGCCAATTTATTTCCATCTTTTCCTTCTTGTAAATTAAATTGAAATTTGGTGCTATGAGTACATTTTTATCACTTTTTAGGACTCATTAAAACTTATGGAAAATTGAAACCACAAAGCACAATTTCATCTCTTTTTTGATCTTTGTTAAATATGAAAAAGGAATTCAAAGCATACTTTTATCCTCTTTTTTAGATATTTTTTAGACACGAAAAAATAATTCAAAGCGCAATTTTATCTTTTTTTCTAGCTTTGTTAAATGTGAAAAAGGAACCCCCATGGATTTCTCTTTCATCTCTATTCAGACTCTCTACATATGAAAAGATTGTCGAGCACTTGTCCTTTCGAGCTCATTAAAGGAGTTGAAACTACATATACTAAGTATACATTTAACCCTTTTCTGGACTGAGATATATTATGATTACAAAAAAGGAAAAACCTAGTCGGACATGGCTAGGAGGTTCTCTCAGGTATTATTTTACACTTTTTCGGATTGGAGGGACTATTATACGAAAAAGAACTTGTGGATTTTTATTTTATTCCATTTTTCCAACTCTCTAAATATGAAAAGGGATTGATTTCTCACTGGTGTTAGACTCGTTAAAGCATCAAATAGCAATGGATTCACCCGAAGGGTGGAATTATACATCAATCATATGTTATCCTCCTCAAGATTGTTAAGAAATTAATAGGTACTGGTCAGTAATGAAAGGGGAAAAATGGAAAGGGATAAAACACTTTATGGTAGAAAGTCACTCTTTAACATGACACTTATTCACTTCATCTCCATGATTTTTGGGTTGGGTAATCTGCTTGACGATCTATCATACCTTGTAATATTCCAAAATTTTCCTTCAATAAATTGGAATATTAAATTTTGTTAATTTCACTTGTAAGTTGAATAATTGGGTGAGGAGGCCCAAAAACAATAAAAACATGGATAAAATCCCTCTGGTATGAAAGGGGATCAGCCTTGGAACTAGATTTCACACCCTCATGTGTGAAAGGAGACAATTGCAAAGAGACTAGCTCAAGTTTGACCAAGTAAAACAGCGCAGAGGTATGAGGTGGAAAGCTTCTTGTGGGATAGTGCGGAGAAAGGGGAGGGAATATTCCTTGAAGGAGGAAACCCTAAAAGAGTTGGACCCATGGAGAGTGAGCCCTCATGTGTTTAAAAGGAGGGCAAGGCAACCATTTTTTCTGATGCATATGATTATTGATTTCTTGTCTACTTAGAATATTTGTAGTCTCGGCTGTTTAGCTGAGTTGTTGTGCTGCTTAGCACAAGGATTTCCTGTTTAGGAGTCCTTATCCTTTCTTGAAAAGCTTATTGAATGATTTTTACATATTTTCCTCACATCTAGGCTTGAGGCCAAGCATCCTCCTCCAAGACAGCATTATTCCTGAAGCAGGAAAATTCTGTGTTGCACGGTGTTGCAGTGAGGAGTCACAACACCTCTTCCATTACTTGTTCTTCAAAGGAGGAGTCTTTATTTCATTTGGAGGGTCAGTTTGGAAGCCATAAAATCTTATTTTAGGTCTTGGCACTTGGCCAAATCATTCTATTCCACCTACAACGCAGTCACCCTCTTAGACTGCGTTACTTTCAGAGTGCACTTGTAGTGAGGGATTGCAGTGTTGATTGGAGGGTGAGATATTAAGTGATAGGATTAGAATTCACTTAGAAGATCCATTGGAGGAGGCCTACTTCATATTTTTTATCATCTACAGCCTTCTCCATTCAGTTCTAGTTTTGAGTTGCAACTGCTACCCAGCAACTCCGACATTTTTTCCATTTTGTATATTTTAGCCAATCCTTCCCGGGATTGATGTATTATTTCTTTCAGGGGTTATAGCCTTGCTCCCCCAATTTATTTGAGCCATACATTTTCATATATTTGTATTGATTATATTTATGCAGCAGTGTCCCTTATAAACTGCATAGTCATAGCCAGAGTTTATGCAGATATAGCAGTGTTCTTCTATTTCATGTACATGTCTTGTTGAGGCTTGCATTCCCTTTCTTGAGTGGATGTTTCCTCAAGAATTTGTACTCTCTATACTATTATAACATTATTTTTTTTCTATCTATATCTTCTTGTCTCACAGCTAATAAAATAATTCTTTTGATCTATTTTATGTTCATGCATTGGTTGCAGTCCCTTCATAGGGCATTTTCTGAAGACAACTAGGTGTGGGAGATATGTTTAACTGACCTAGAAGGATTTATTTGGGGCCATTTCTTGGATTTCAGTATTATATGAATTTATCTAAGGGATCCAGGTCTTGGTTTCAATTCCTGTAGCATCCATTACTGGAAAATGCGTTTTCCAGTCATGCCTTGCTAGTTGTTCCAGATTTGGAATATTACATACCTATGGTATATCATACCATCCATATCTTTGGTTTTGGGTCAAATTATTCCTATTCATTCAGTTTCAATGATATGTTAAAGAGAATTCACTCAGTTATTCCTCATCTTTTGCGATACTCATAAACCTTCATTTCATGACCGTCATCCCTCACATTGTTTCATCAGTCACATTTTGTCTCCAAAATCATTACCATTTTGTGTCGTTGATGAGGGAAGCATCAATGGCCTCTTGTGACGAGTCGCTTCCTGTCATTATCAGCTCATCATCCACAAAGTTTACTTAGAAATATCCTTTCAGTACCTTGGATCTTGCTTACATCAACGACAGGTTTCTCGCTTCTAGTGACAGGTTGACATCATAGGCCTTCGATCGAAAGAATTTGTATGGTTTTCAACATTAAATCATCTATTCACACAATGTAGAATGTATTACAGTACCTTGAGATCCATTATTATCAAAGGTGGTTTCTCTCGCATTTGTTAACAACTCACATCATTGGCTGGTAATCAGAGAGTGTCTTCCCATTTTCAACATCGGATCATATATTTTCATGGTTATAATCGTACTTTAAATGATATAGTGAACAAGATAGAAGTCCTTGGATGTAGTTTCATCCATCTGAGCTACGATTTTAGTAGAAGTACCAAATGATTCGTACGATGCTAATTACTCAGATGGTCATCCTACCATGTTTCTATATTTTTAGACGAATTTTTTATGTTATGATATTTTATGTGTTGATTATGGGATATGCCTCCCTCAGCAATTCATGTACAAGGTGAACATATATCATGATGTAATGTATTGTCCACTTCAGTCCCTCCTCATCACGTCGTAAAGCAAATCATTCAAAATTTCATTTTTGACTTCATGCTTTAGGGGGAAATTGTTACAAGTCGATTTGGGCATCATCCCAAAACCTAAATTAGTATTCATTAGGGTATATCATACTCTAAATTGGTTGCTACATGCCCTAAAAAATTCATCACATTGATGGTCTTCCTTCATGAAATTTTCACTTCTTCGATGGCATTTGAAGTTCCTTATCAAGCCATCAACACACCCCTAGACAGTCGTAACTGCTTTGAAGATCATATACTCCCATGCAAGGCTATGTTGCAGAGGATCTAGGCCCACTTTAGGGTGCATTGTTCGAATGGGAGTGAATTGTTCATTGGATTCTAGGAATCTCCCCGACTTCTAGTGACTTCTAGAAGTTTTTCCAGCTCTGACCTCATCTGATAGCCTTGAATTTGAAACCCATGAAGTCATTAAATCTCTTATCCTCCTATTCCCATGAACAAGGAAACCTCTTCATCCATTTTTAGGAAAGCCATTCATTTATTCATTTATTTCAAACCGCCTCCATCTACTTATAAATAAAGCACTGAACATAGTGCACAAGAGAGAAATAATTTTTGTTAAGTACAGTGATGCTAGTGAGATATCAACTCTTGAAGGTGTGTGCATGTATTGTGATGCTGCTGGATTTTTGATGTTGGATGTGATGAGGATGGGACTCAAGTTGGATGAGTGACAGTGAATCGGTCAACTGGTTGTACTCTTCCTTCTACTTCATAATAAATACTTTTTTTTCCTTTTCTAATGCACGTGTCAATGATGTTATATGTGTATTAATGAGTTTAATCAATTCAATTTGTTTAATTTTAATAGATCTTATTTCCTTTATGTTTTTTTTTTCTTATGTTTTCCATGGTAGGTATCAATCAAGCAAGTTAAGTTGGATTGAGAGTGATGAAAGTGACAGAGGGAGGCGAGGGAAAGTGAACACATTACAAGTAGTTTTCTCTCCCTTTATCTATTCACATTAAGGAAATGGTCAGATATCTTTCTTTCTGGTGTTCTATGTGAACCACCCACTTAGGGAAAGCATACTTATCCATAGGTTTGCATTTCCATAAAACACTATGTCTAGTAGGGAGTTGTACAGTTGAAGTACACTCCAATAGCATAACATGTGGCTAACATCCTCACTAAAGATCTGGGAAAGACAAAGTTATTATACTTTAGAATAATGATTAGGAATCCATTTCAGTAGCAGAAGTGGATAGATTTAGAATTGAGAAGGAGCTACAATACAAATGAGGCAGTGACAGTGGCAGTGTCATGGGAAACAATAGAGAAGGCATCAGCACAGCAGGTGAGGGGCAACAACTAAGCATCAACAACATAGAGGGTACTTAATAGTCAAAGCAATATGCAGCAAGAAAATAGCTAGAATACTTTCCTTGATAAGAGGGAGTGTTGAGTTTTGTTGCATCAGAAGGTGATCTAAGTCTCAAAAACTTTGAGGAGGCTTGGACACTAGTATTATAAAGAACCCATAAATTGTTTGTGCAAATTCCACTCAGTTTAATTTTTATTCAAATAATTAATTATTTTAATGGGGACCCTAATTCTAAACTTAGGGAAATTATATAATTAATGGGTATTAATAAAACAGAGTGTGAATCTTCTAGGGAATGAATATCAAGTCAAGATTTAATCTTAGCCATCGATTATACTTCTAATCCAGGCCGTTGATTTGTCAATGAAAATATTATAAAATAGGACCTGAGGGTCTTTTGGAAAGTAAGTAGGGCACACACTGAGTAACCCAAGGGAAGTCGATTCTAAAGGAATAGAATTCGATTTCAGAGGGAGATTTGTAGGGCAGAGGAAGCAGAGGGCATCAACAGTGACAAGGCTTGAGGGAAGAAGGACACATAAGGGTTGAGAGGCATCACAGAGGAGAAGTGCAGGAGTGCTCACATAGTAGTGACGAGGTCTCACGTGGGCTCTATGGAGAGAAGCACAAAGGGGTGACACAGCAGGGGCTAGTGATTCCCTCAGGATGAAGAAAATTCTTTAATACATGAAGGTAGTGTTATCATTCTCCCCAAATTCCTAAGGCTGATAGTAGGATTGGAGAAAGGAAACCACAAACCAACTTTTGTCCAGGTAGGTAGCCCTACCCAGACCAGAGAGGTCTCTCTCTATGTCATTTTGTAGTTAAAGGGATGACTAGATATAATTTTTTAGGCTAGTTATGATTCTCAGTAGAATAATGTTTTTATTTGTTTTGAGTTTTGTTGGATAGGAATGAGAGTTAGTAGTTTATGTCTACGGTATTGATATGATTTCAAAGGTTTAGTTGAAGAGGTAAGGATGAGGCCAGGTAGGTAAGATAAGAAGTGTGATTAATTTTCCATTGTTTATAGAGTGAAATGAGAAGGAATTGGAATGATAATTAAACTGAATTCATTCATCAGAAGAGCAGGACGATTTCATGAAAAATATTAGGAAAAACATAGCATAGAAAGCATGTTTTCTGTCAATAAACTGATAAGACTTAGCATAAATAAGCATGTATGTGGAATATAAGTAACATAACATTCAACATCATGAGCTTATAGAGAAAAACAAATTCTCAAAGGCATACCACTGGAGTCTCAACACTATGTCAGCAACACTGTCCTTGATTTCATTAGCAAAATCTTGTACAATAGCTCCACCGCAGATAAAAACTAGCCAACCTGTACAATGAAAAAAGAGAGTCTAATTATATAAAATATAGATCATTACACCTCACCAGGTCGAAACACCATCCAAAATGGGTCATAAATGCAAGAGATTAGTCATTTCCTAGTTTCTAGGGAGGTTAGAAACCATTCCCTGAATTTTAACTACAAACTAGGAGTTTTTGTCCCTTACATTGATTAAAAATTATTTCATGATAATAAGCCAAAAACACCCCAATAACTCTAATGAAGAATCATAGCCTTGAATTTATGACCATTTCTTAGCTTGACAAGTGTCTTCAGGGAATCCAATGTTGATCTGTGACAATTCTGACAAAAGAAAAACAATTTGCAGAAGCATAACAGAACTTTGGAGGTTCTTTTGAAGCACTTTAAGAGGTCAAAATCCACTTCTAAAAGAATTTTAAACTATCCCCGTATGTTTAGTTTCCATAACATATTTATTTTTGAAAAATGACTTATGGGAAGGCCTTCAAAAGTTCATTCTCCCAAGGTTACTCCAGTGTGTTCCAGAAGCATAACAAATCCATTTGAGATGGATTTTGGAGGTCATCCCAAAGTGTTTTGGGGATACGAGTTGTATGGTTGGAAATTGTAGGATGTGTGCTACAAAATGGAGTCCTAAAGCACTGTAAAACCCTATTCCAAGCCCCTGAAAAGTTGATTTGAAGACAACTTTTCTAGAATTGCAAAAAATGACCTAGAGCAAGTGTATTGTTGGAATTTCTCTTAAACCATAACCGTTTTTCATAAACTAAAGGATTTTTTTGTTATTTTTCCTATGATTGACAAAAACCTCTTTCACTTTTCTAAAATTCATCTCCATTACTTCCGAAACTGATTTTGAATCCAAATTTTCCTTGTGATAGTAGGGTACGTTAGTCAGATGAAATGGGAGTGATAAGGTTGAGTAAAAATTTAGTGGATAGGGTAGTGCCTTGAGTTCACAATGAAAGTGTAATGAGGGAAAGTGGATGAGTTTAGGGTGTTAAAAACCTCAAAACACAGTAAATTCCCAATTTTGACTTCGGGAAAACTTGTGATTTTTTTTTAAAGTTAAGTAGGGTAAACAAGGGTTATGAAGATAAGTAAAAATTATAAGAAAATTTTAGTAAGGAGTATGGCACCTTAGCTTCACACTACAAGTGGAATGAGGTAAAATGGAGGGGTATAGGGTAGTCAAAACTCTAAAACACGGTCACCCTATGTTTTCATTGTCTTCACTTTGTTGAAAACCTATAATGAGGGTTTGATGGTGTGAAACATGTTATGCATATTGATGTAGATGATAGGAGCATACAGATGGGGCACATGGGATGTAAGTTTAGGTTTTATGTGATAGGTTACAGTTTAGGTTGCATAGGGTATCTTAGGGTTTAACAAAACAATTTTTTCTTATATATATATGAAGACAGTGGAGGCATGTAGGATAAAATAAAAGAAGATGACATGCCTTTAAATCCTCAAAATTAAACCAAACACTAGCATGGATGAAGGTTTCTTACCTTGTATGGAAGCTAAAACAAAGGATGGATGACAATATTTGAAATTTTTTAGGGTTTTGGGCTTCATGTTGAAGTCCAACAATAAATTCCAGCACACACACTATTGTGGGACCAATAGGTCCTAGTAGCACACACACTAGTCTGGGCCAAATTAATTAATTAATCTGGTGCAGTGTATAGTTTAATTTTCCCTTAGTTAAATTGGACAATAAAATGTAATATTATCTCATGATCACTTGTAATATTTAATTGAGTGTGATAAAATCAGTTAGCTCATGTATTTCGAGTTGAGGGTGATTGGTTAGGCATGCAAAGTGATTCTATTAGTTATGGAGTTTGAATTGCAGTTGGTGCATTATTTTAATGCGTGTGTAATCAGTAAACTTAGTTAGGTGAGTTAGAGTCAGTTGAACTAGTTGTAACTATTTGTTACACTAGTGAGAGATCAAGTGAGTTAAATATTATTTCATTCACAATCAGTGATCTACCATGCAAATGATGATCTACTATTAATAGTTGCATGCATGTCAGTTCCAATGGAGACCCAGTCGAGACAAAGGTTAAAGGGAGGTTAACTATCAATTGTGTGATTATTAGGTTTCTTGCATGCAACCAGACATCCATTGGAGTGCCCATGATCCTTGAACAGTTTAGGATGGCCAAAATTCCTAAAGAATAGGGATTGAATTCATCAGGAATTACGCAAGAAATGTAGGTTGTTTAGAGGCTCATAATTGGCTAAGTGTTAGTAAGTTTTGTCCAAGAAAGTGTGAGAAAGTTAGCAGAGTGCAGGAGACCCCTGTGAGAAGGGTGCATTGTAATTGTTTCATGATTCCATGGTTAATATACAATAGAGGATAGAGGGGCTTTGAGCAGCAAGATTTCCCCAAGAAATTATCTATGTTGTGGTTTGATTTGATTCTTTCTTTGCTTCAAGTGATTTATGATTGTGTTTAATTTCTGTAATTGATTTGTAGAAGCGATTCATTATCTAGTTTTAGTACATTGTTAGATCAGATTGAATCAATTGATATACATATGTTTGTATAATTTCTGCATGGTATCAGAGCACATGAAATCACTATAGTGGAGGAGAAGTTGAGTTTGTGAATTAATAGAATTTGAATTTGTAGAAGACATTCTTGGTGCTACAAGCGATTGAGGATTAAAATGGCTTTCAATGGCTTAATATTGGAGTATTCACTCAAGGGCATCTCTAACTATATTGCATGGAAAGATAGAATGGAGGCAGTACTGGAGGAAAATGGGTTGAAATAATTCATTGAAAAGGAGAGGAGGATATTATTGGAGGGAGTACGAGGCCACATTGTCTCAAGTCTCCATGGCAAAGTGACACCATATGCAATGTGGAAAGATTTGGCAGATCTATTCAGAGTAGCAGTGATCATAGAAAATTGGCACTGAAGGATAAACTCGGGAAGATCAAAATGGAGAAAGGAGACACCATGCCGAAATATTTAACAAATTTTTTCCAATGTCGAGATGAGCTTGGGAGCGTCAGCATTACTATCACTGATGATGACTTGGTGAGCCTAGCTCTACTAGGACTTCCCGAGAGTTGGCATAGTTATCAGGACTCTATCAATGGAAGGGAAAATCTCCAGATTGGGAACAAATTTGGTCACATTTGGTGCAAAAAGATTTCAGGCGGAATACCGGGGATGGTTCTTCATCTAAGAATGATGATGAAGAAGATTGTGCTTTGGATACCAAGGCGAAGAAGGGGAAACGAAAGAAATTACATTCCAAATTTGAGTTCAGTAAAGATGGCAAGAAGCATGACATGTCCAGAGTGAAGTTTTTTTACTTTCATGAGCATGGACATTATGCCACTAATTTTCCACAAAAGGAGAAGAACA
This sequence comes from Pinus albicaulis, assembly GCA_034641835.2. Taxonomy (NCBI): domain Eukaryota; kingdom Viridiplantae; phylum Streptophyta; class Pinopsida; order Pinales; family Pinaceae; genus Pinus; species Pinus albicaulis. The sequence goes on from CM076582.1 coordinate 714,075,310, forward strand.
AGAAGGCTTGAGGATCTGAATCTGATGAGGTTTTGGCCTCACAATTTGAGCTTGACTTCTCGCTCATTGCATGCATGGTGTCAAGTGCAATGGGATCGGTGTGGTACTTGGATAACGGTACTTCCTTTCACATGACGGGAGACAAATAAATTTTTAGTAGATTGGAGGAGAAGGACCTCCATATGCATATCAGAATGGATGATGATGGGCGGTACAGTGCTACTAATATTGGTACAGTTACCTTCTAGAGACAGTCAGGTAAACCCTTTCAATAAAATATGTAATACATGTACCAGGCTTGAATAAAAATTTAGTCTCATTTGCAATGTTGGTGGATAGAGGCTATGATGTTGTTTTAAGTGAGGGATTCATGTGAAGAATATCTATAAAATTGATGTAGATGGTTGTGCAACATTGATGAGTAAGGTGGACAAAGTGGTGAGCCAGGATGAGGGTGAGTTATGGCACAGGAGATAGGGTCATCTTCACCACAGATCCTTGAAGTTCATGCAACATATTTCTATGGGTCTTCCCAAGGGTACTCTTGTGTAGTGAGACACATGCAAGGGATGCACATTTGGTCTGATTTTTGACGGCCAAAATTTCGCTCTTGCGACACATAGACATCCCAAGAGAAACACTTTGAGGTAGGGCAAAACGTGGTTTCTAATAATGTCGCAATTCTGACACTTCATTTAAGTGTCGGAAGAGTGACACATTTTTCAATGTTTCCAGATGGTCGTCGCTCTTCCGATGTTACCTATTGAGCATCGCTATGCTGACGTTAGAAAGAGTGTCGCTATCCTGACGATACTGTGTTGTCGTTATTCCAACGTTCCATCACCATCGCTATTTTTTTGTTTCTGATGTTTTTAAAAGTACGTCGTAAGTCCGACATTTTTTACTTTTAGTCACTCTACCAATGGTTTACAGAATTCATCGCAAGTCCGACATCTTTCAGAATTTGTCGCAAGTTTGACGGTATGCAGACTTCATCAGTTTTCATCGCTCTTTTGATGTGGCAACTCTTTCTCTCTCTTCTGACGGTTCTGCGTGTTGGTCGCACTTCCGACGGTTGTAAGTGGATAGCATCATTGGAATATTGACGGAAAAAAAAAAATGTATATGGAAAAAAAATAGGTGCAGTCTTCCAGCTCAAGGAATACCAATTATATCTGAGCATCTCCCCTTCTTTTAATTACAATAGTCAATTTAATTTATTATTTCATGGTGTTTCGAAGGGAAATCCAGATCTCTCACGCTCGAGATGGATAATTTAGGACCATTTGCAAATTTGATTCTAAAATTTGCATGAAAATTTTAAGTTTCCATTAATAATCTCACTGCAGTTTGGCCCTATCAAAAGGTTTGCAATTTCTAATTGAAATAACCAGTCAGAATATGGATCAATTTCTCAGAGTCAAACTCTTTCTAGTGCATTATCAACTATACATATATAGTAACATGAAAGAGGCCATTGAAGCCAAACATTCAAAGCTGGACACATGCACTCTACATCTAATGAAAAGCAGATAGTTGTTGAGCAGGTTGCTGATATAGACACAAACACATCTTTGAAACCTATTCTAAACAACTTCAGTTGCACTTCTTGATGTTTGGTCTCAAGAAACACCACACCCTTTTGCAAATTTCAAACCACATTTCAACAGGTTTGTCCAAGAGAAACCCATGTAGGGAAGGCATTATAGTAGTTATTACAAATCACCAAGTTGAACCCATCTTCATAATGGAGACTCCATAAATAATGTGGCTATAACTTCAGCAATCAACACTTTACACTCACAGTGAATATCTGGTAACTTGTTCTTTAAGTGGTTTCCCAAATCATTACAAAATTTATTCAGCGTACTCTTTAGCCCTTTTACAACCAGCCCAAGCAATTAAACTGAAAATTGGAACCTGTGTTGAAAGAAAATTCATGATCTGATGGAATTATTCAGTCACGTACATGTAATGGATGTAAACCTCTAATGCATGCAATAGTGTTACAGATCAACTTTCCAACTGGGATGCTAGTTCTCCAAGAACTGAAAGATCCATCCAAGGCTATTGAGACTCGAGAGAATGAAATTATAGACAATGTCAATAGTGGTATTTTTTAGTTTTTCATTCTAGATTGTCCACCTAATTCACCTCACTCAAATTTTAATCATGATCTTACCAGCTCCCTGGATTAATTACCAAAATTTTCCATTTTGTTGGCAGTTCTTTAACATATGGCCAAGTTGTTGTCAATGGTTTTTATGTAATGACATGTTTCTATATCTTCTGTATTTGCTTCTGTTTATGGCAGTGGAGTCTAAAGTTGTTCCATCACGATATTTTCTGGCATTCATGAAACATGCAGATAGTTGTGTATTGTTTGCAGGGCTTCAGATTTAATAACCTCTTCTTTTTCATGATCTTCTTGTAATTATGTGTTTTTCTATTCATTCCTCCCCAAAGTAAATCAACTAAAGTTTTGCGTAATCACTTTAAATTATGAATGTAACATCAAAAGACATTGAAAAATTTCTTTAAATTTCAGCATCTAACATGTGAAGAGTTTTTTCATTTCCATTTAATCATATAAATATTGTAATTAGCTGGAAATATAATTCAATTTTAGCAAGGCCTTAACATTCATATTTTGAGATATTTAAGGTTGGGGCAAATTCCTGCAGGAAATATTACCTGTGTTATGTCTGTGTGGTACATTTTTTAACTCGTTGAGTTGAACCATGCCTGTGTACTCCATTAATAGCTCTTCTTCGTCTCCTTCATTCCTTTTAATTGGTAGTTCAGTTAAAGGACACCTGCAGTTCAATTAAAGGACATCCGCATATTGTTAAAACTTTCAGATTGTTCATCTCCATGACATTTGGTGGTAGGTACTGTATTCCACATCTTCATATGTTTAACACGGGAAATTGAGTCAACAGACCAATTGAATCCAAAAAATATTATAGATTCTCACATTTCCGAAGCCACAATTCCTTCAAAATCATTAGATAACAGAGCGAAGGCAGAAGTACTTCCAGTGAAGACCCTCTTAATCTCAGAAATTCCAAATTTTTGAGGCATAGAACATCACTCGGCAACTATTTTAGGTTTGTACCCACCAAATTTAATTTTTTTAGGGACTCTTGACTGCCAACTTGGGGAGGAAGTAATTCCAATTGGGAAATAAGTGAGAGATCTAAGCATTCAAGCATGATTATGTTTCCAAGTGTTTCGCTAAAGATAGTCAAACTGCAGTAACCCCTCAAATGCAGATACTTCAATTGCAATAGATTACAGAAGGAATTTGGAATCATTTTAAAACTTTGAGACTGAGTTAAATCAATGTTATTTAGATTTGTCAAATGCCCCATAGAATTTGGAAACATTTCCAAACTTTCACACCAATTCAGATGATGCTTTCTAGATTTGTCAAATTCCCCAGAGAATTTGGAAGCAGGCGGTCATATAACATAATATTTTATGTTATAGTACTTGAGCCATCAAACAAGGTTGGATCAATTCCTTCTAGACTCCATCTACTAGCCTTTTAAATCACCCTCAACCAACTAGACTAGCATTTAATGCATCGGCATATTAAAGATTTTAAAACTCCTAATCCTATAGTTCTTTCCGTCTAATTTTATTTTACAAAGAGGCTTGCTTTGGGGTGTTATAAATAAAATAAACGTCTTTAAACTTCAAATTGTGATCAGAAAGCACGTGCAAAATGATGAAAATATGAACATTCCACTTATAAATACAGTAGGTAATATCCTGAGAAGTTCAACATTCTGTGTCTAAATAAATAAATGGAAAAGTGTCTTCAACTTTGATAATATGATCAGAAAGCATGGGCAATATTCTGAAAATTTTAACATTATGCTTATAAACAAAATAGACATGGCCAATTTTCTTTAAATTTCGAAACTTAATCAGAAAGGAAGGGCAATATTTGAGGAAGTTCAACATTCTTCCTACAAACAAAATAGGAAGGTTCTTTAAAATAGTCAAGTAGACAAGTTATTTAAATTTCAAAATATAATCAGAAAACATGGGTAATATTCTGAGAAATTTAACAATCTTCCCATAAATAAAATAGACAGACAATTTTCTTTAAATGTCAAAAATAATTGGAAAGCATAGGCAATATTCTGTGAATTCTAATATTTTGATTATAAATGAGATATTCACAGAACAATATTCATCATGAATTAAATATAGAAAATTTTCATTTAAGTTTGAAATTTAATCAGAAAGCACTGGAAATATTTTGTGAAGAATGTCCACATTGGAGCTGAATTCTAATTAGAGACTCGCAACTCAGTCTTTTGCAGCTCCTAGGCTGAGAAAAATAATCTTACATCCAAATCACTGAAATAATTCAAAGATGCAAAGAAAAAATATATCCCTTCCACAACTGGTAGGATGTTCGTATTCAAAGGCAATATAAGACCAAAGTATATTGCACAGAAAATGAGGTAGTTAGAATGAGATCGGATCATGTCAAAAAGAAAAAGAAAAAATTAGCAGGGAGAAAAGAATTCATAGTGGGGCATATAAGAGGAGGACTAGTCAATGAAAAAACAAATTCCAGTCAATTCATATGTACAGTAAATGAACCCACTATGTTGGAAGGGAAATTACAAATATTTCACAACGATCGATATGGATCACATAAGTAGGAAGGAAAATTCATCCAATGAACTTATGTTGGGTTTTGTATCCACATAAACTCTGCCTCAATCAAGGAATTTATGAATATGTGCCCTGTTTGAATCAATGATTGGAATTAAAAGAAGGGGAGACATTGTCCTTGAACGGATGACGGATATCATTGGTATTCCTTGAGCTGGAAGGTCTGCCCACTTGCTTGGGCTTGCATTCCCAAAGATAGTAGTTGGCTCACTATAACCTAGACATACTATTAGCATCTCAACAATGACTCGATACTCTTCCCTCTGAAAACACATCAAACACTGACCTCATACTCAGGATGCTCTAAATACACCATCAACATCTCAAATGCATTTATGAAATTACAACCATAGATAGCAATACATTTCATTATGAGACTCTGTCATTTATCATTAGAAATATTGTAAACATAATGGCATACATATCTTGACACTCTTAGTAATTCACCTCTACAATAATAGCATTATTATAAGCATATAAAAATAGGAACACAAAAACTACACAAGTCTTGAACATCTTATCTATGTGTAGCAATCAAATCGATTCATCACGCCATTTTTTTTTCAATACACTCTATAGGTGTCCACAAATATTTTTATCGATCTCCAAAGTCTCCAAATTGATCTACTATAGGTGTAAAATTCATCCGCAAGATATACAATTGTAGTCTATTTTCATTAATAACACAATCTCTCTATAGGCTACACAAATAAAAAAACATATGATATCGCTACAATAAGACTTCAGTACCAAGGCCACATGACATCCAACCTGCACACAGACTTCATCATTATGCTAACACACAACACTCTCCATTATTCACTCCATATACAGGTAGCATCATATCAATACTAAAGCAAATATATCAAAGTTCCAAGACATGGGAGCTCCGCTTCTTTTATATTATTCAACCTTGTGATAACCATCCTTTCAAGTTGTGGAAGGCCACAAAGCCCTTCTATTTTGGTCAGTGCACCATAATACCTTAAATGCGAAATTATTAGTGCTACTAGAAATTCTCCAACCTCCACCAAATTTCTACAATGGTAGATTTTGAGATGTTTAAGGTTGGGGAAAATGCCTGTAGGAAAGATTACCTGCGATATATTTGTGTGGTACAGTTTTTAACTCGTTGAGTTGAACCATTCCTGTGTACTCCATTAATAGCTCTTCTTCATCTCCTTCAATCCTTTTAATTGGTAGTTTAGTTAAAGGACACCTACAGTTTAGTTAAAGGACACCTGCATACTATTAAAACTTTCATATTGTTCATCTCCAAGACAGTTTGGTGGTAGGTACTATATTCCACATCTCAATATGTTTAACACAATCAATTGAGTCAAAATTCCGATTGAAATCAACAAATATCAGAAAATTCTCGCATTTACGAAGTCACAATTCCTTCAAAATGGTTAGATAATGGAGCGAAGGAAAAATTACTTCCAGCGAAGACCCTCCTAATCTCAGAAATTCCAAATTTTTTAGGCATAGAACATCACTTGACAACTCTTTGAGGTTTGTACCCACCAAATTTAATTTTTTCAGGGACTGTTGATTGCAAACTTGGGGAGGAAGTAATTCCATCTAGGAACAATGTGAGATATCTAAGCATTCAAGCATGATTATGTTTCCAAGTGTTTCACTGAAGATAGTCAAACTGCAGCAACCCCTCAAATGCAGATATTTTAGTTGCAATAGATTACAGAAGGAATTTGGAAGAATTTTCAAACTTTGACACTGAGTTAAATCGATTATTTTTAGATTTGTCAAATTCCCCATAGAATTTGGAAGCATTTCCAAACTTTCACACCGATTCAGATGATGCTTTCTATATTTGTCAAATTCCCCAGAGAATTTGGAGGCAGGCGGTCATATAACATAATTTTTTATGTTATAATACTTTAACCATCAAACAAGGTTGGATCAATTCCTTTTGTACTCCATCTACTAGCCTTTTAGTCACCCTCAACCAACTATACTAGTGTGTTGTGATAATGAGCAACACTACACTGCCCTAAGCAGTAGTGTTGATGGGTTTTATTTGTGATGCATCGTGCACCATCATAAAAACTTCATTACGTCAGTCTCAAAATATAAGAGAAATTTTCCATCCCATAAAATAACCACACCAAAAATTTGTAAATGAAATATTAGGATCATATATTTCTATCTATTTTGTTTTCATTCTCAAATTTCAGATCCTCGACCTTAAAAACCATCAACTCTAAACCGTGAAGCATGAACTACTAAAAGAATACCCCTACTTGATTTATCACATAGGACTATACAAGAAGACTTGTGATTTTCTTGGCCTATAATATGAGTTTATAATTTACTAAGACTGATGTAACAATTTCTGAGTTGGAAGAGCAGCTTCAGAATGTGCAACAGTCCATTGAAAATCTTGTACTTCCTCTTCCCAATGAGGCTATATTATCGGATTTCAGTAGAGCTCCGCAACTAACAAGGAGAAGAAGTTGTATAGCTGAAATAATGACTAGCCTTCCATCTTCTCCCTCTTCTTGGGTGACAGATAGTTTTGAGCATAACAAAAACACTCCACCAAAAACAACTGGCTGAAAGAGAGTCGGGAGCTTGAGGAAGAATCTTCTTCATAAAAATGATGGTAAAGAAGGAAATGTGTTATCCACAGACAAGATTGAAATGCTTGAACATAGTGCTTCTTTTGACATAAAAAAACGTTAAGAATATGTTCAAGGTTGCTGCTGAATAGAATATTAATAATATTCACTCTTATGTCACCGAGCTCAAAGAGAGCGTGGCCAAGCTTCAATACCAGAAGCAGCTTCTTTCTTGCTAGGTAAGACTCCAAACTGTTTTCTCTTTAGTACTTTTGAAAAATAAATCTCCGTTTGATTGGTTCAAACTTAAAAGGTTTGGTTAAAACTAAGAGCATTGTGCATTTATTCCTCTCTCTTTATTCTATTGCTTGTTTTGATAAAGATAATTGTTTTATTCCTGCAGTTGTAATAACACGCTTCCATAGAGAATTTTTTGAATATGTACATGTGCAGTTTAGCATATATGACTAACTTCTATCTTAGTACTGAGTCAAGGTTACCAATGACTTGTAAACAGAATGTATATGCAAAAATATAAAATGATCATCTAAAATGATTCCTAATGAGAGCCCAAGGCCAAGACCCCGATAGTGAATGTGTATCATTTATGCCATGAAATATGATTCTAATAAGGTCTGGGTGAGGCCTGTGATGTGATGTGAACATTTCAGTGTCCCTGATAAATTAACATACGCAACATAGAATAGCTAAGGGAAACATGGGAACAACCATGGGTTGACAGATGGAAAATGGCTAGAGTGAAGATGAGGGGCACATGACTTTCCCCTGCTGACTCCTACATTACATACCCCCTTTACGAAGTAATTCAGCATTAGAGAAAGGATACCTATCTATCTAGGAAAATTAGGTTTTTATGTGGTGACAACTAGCCTACCATGCAAGGGGGATATAAAATGGAAAATTTGAACTGGAGATGGAATTTTTTGTCATTGTTCTTCTCCATAACTTGGTACGCATTCCCTCATGTAATTTTATACACTTCATGGGTATCTTGTGTTACTGTGACTGCAATTTCATTATGCTAGAGTGTTATGTTTTGGAGAGTGGAAATTGAAGAAGACTCTTTGCCTATGTCATTCCATGACCCCAACTCTAGGTGCTATCCTAATGGATTGCCTATAGCTGGGAGGAAAATCGTTCCTTGACATCCATTCAATGTGATTAAGCTCTGGTGCCAAACAAGATTAATTTTTGCAACTGCTATGTTATACCATTGTTGTAATTAGTATATTTACACTATGGACTAAGCCACGACATAATTATTTACTAAATTTTGTGATTTAAGTGACATCGATAGCATGAAACTGCAATAGAAGGATGTAGAATTTGGTTGAAATCATGGGCCCATGCTTTGTTGTTCTTAGTCCATATTTCTGTAGGATTGAAAGTAAACATTTCAATTATTAAGTGCCCCATCCTCTTGATGGAGCTATAGAGGAGGTCAGGTACACCACAAAGTGGTATCAAAGCCTCCAGGTTTAATTCATTGGACCTCTAGGATACTGGTAAATGGTTTGAAAAAAAATGTGGAATGAGCATCTAGCACACACTTCTTACCAATTTATTTTTAAAACACGTGAACTTAAATGGTGTATGAACTATCCAGTTGTGGATAATCATAAACAATGGCATTGTATTGAAACACTTTGCTGCTACATATGGTTCCATGCTCCCTAATTATAAAACTATTTATTAGGAATAACTTACAAGGAGATACTGTTGAATAGTGTAATTGTAAATAGAATGAACAAATGTGCCTATCGTGTTATGAACTTAAGACTCCGTGACCAAAGAACAGAAAGAAGATGATCTATTATGTCACCATTTTTAGTCATGGATAGAAGCTTTGATTGACTCCACTTGGCCGTAAATTAGGATATCTCATTAACATGTATGCCTAGTGACAAAACCTGGTCGATGCACACACCCTACTTAACAAAATGTGTTAGAGGAGAAATGTTACGTAGTGGGTTTTGAATGCACATAGAACAGAGCACAGTGCACGTGAGTGTTCTTTCTATGTTTCTTCTAATCTTAAAGAGAGCTCAGTAGCAGCATTAATCCTGTCTTATCCTATACACACAATGGCTTCATATCCTATTAGCTTGCTTTTATAAAAAATTCTCCTTATGAGTTTTGGATACTTGTAGCTTGATAAAATAATTGCACTATTAAAACAACGCAAATGAATTGACAGTCTATAGTTGTGATTTTGGCATATAAAAACACGCTCTTTGAGAAAAAATGTAGTGAACATAAACCATTGTAATAAAAATCATCTCTCCACAAGGTAATGAGATAGATGGCTTGCCGATGAAGGGAGTTATGCATATGCTTGGCTCTATGCCAAATCCTCAACCTAGCAGGCAGCAAAACTAGCACTGCGAGTAATCCCTTCTATTATATTTCTAGATTCAGGGACAGAAGGAAAACCTGATATTCTCTTCTTCAGCTCCATAGTAAAGGAATCCATGAACTAATCAACTCTTTATGAGGGCATGAGAGTTGGACTTGATTTGTGTATTGTAGGGACTAAAATCTATAAATGATATCCGAGTCTATCCATGTATTTGTTAGGCACAGGGTTATTATAAGTCATCATCAAATTATATGCCTATAGATTGGAGCATGTCCAAGGCTAGAATGAAATTAAACTGCATCTGTGACATAGTATATTATTATGATATCATGAATTCCTTCAAGTGTTAGGCACCACTATTTCAAGTATGGTGACCTAGTATTAAGGGAAACTAATGCCTTACTTCAAGTCTGATGTCTTCTGTGCAGGTCATTCAACCTATGGAGACACCTTTAATATATATATATATATATATATATATATATATGGGATCTAGATTTAAAACAACGTTGAAGATCACAAACCCATACCTAAATGTACAACATTGTCACGACTGCAATTTATTCCAAAATGGTGAAATATACAACATAATCCATGCTTGCTTATGGCTTCAATATGTCCTAAATTTTAGGCAATGATTGCCATTTTGTAACCCTATTTTTCATAGTGTTGTATTGAATATTTTATGGGTATCATAGTTATTGATACACCTCAGGATTGGCATAGGGATATGTTTCACAATTTTCCTCCCAACCAGAGATATACATCGCCACCCTTACTTGTCTTAGAGGATCCAAAGTTTTGTCTCCGCCCTGAGTTTTCTTTGCAACTCCAGCCAATGTCGTATGAAGATGTGAATTTCGTACCCTATCAATCCTAGGTGGGTTTGGGTGTGGTTTGTTGGGCTAGAATTGTGAATTACGGATAAATCACGATTCCCTAGAAAGGTGCTAGTCTATAACAATAGGTGAAATACTATATGACTATTTCTCCTAACTCAGAACAGATACACAGAGAGGATTGGAGGCTTAATTTTTCATTCGCTTCCAAATGGCTTCTTCTGTCGCTTTCACTACAGCTTCAAATTCAAGCGGTTTGTGGGCTGAATGCTTCCTGCAAGAAAGAACACTGAAACAGCAGAAGATGCAATAATATATATATATCTATTCAAGCTATTTAGCTAAATCACTAAAGCATAAACCATATACATCAACCAAGATCTTGCAATATGGAAAATCAAAGTCAATACAGATGCATATAGGGAAAAATAAGCATTACTCTTTATTGATGATAGAAGGAGAGGTTACAACCTAGTGACTGATTTGAAGTGACCTTCCAACAATGTTCCCAAGCCTCATCACAGTATAAATCTCTCTAGTAGTAGCTTCACAAATCTAGCTCTCAATTTAAAATTCTCTAGCATTTCTCTACTCAAATTCTTTCTCCTCAAGCACTTAGATCTGTGCTCAATTTATAGATGAACCGTAGGTTTTTTTGCAATCAATAACTTCCCAAAAATAGGCAAGACATGTTTTCAGTCATGTAGATGTCAAATGGACACTTGGATTTGAAGCTTGACACATGTGAAATCTTCTACAAGGCACCGGCCAAGTGGAGATTCCAGAACAATGAGAATTTCTCTCCCAATGTGACCAATGCACCTGTGAATGTCAGGAAGTGCTTTGCAGAGCAGCCTTGCATGGGCATAACTGCATATACAATGCACTTATTCCCCTTAGAGCTTGCGTTGGTGAGCTCTCATATGCTATATAATAAGCTTCCAACCATGGAAACCTTTGCTTGATAAAATTCTTGCTTGATTTGTCTTGTTTCTTGTCTTAGGGCATGTAGAAAATGAAATGATAGGGAATAATGGACCCTTGATCATTGGTCCTAGAGATGATGTCCAATTAACCAGGTCATTGGGAATGGTGCCAAAATTGACCTATAACAATTTCCCCCTAAAGCATGAGATCCAAATAATAAGAACATTTGATTGAGATTCTTTACACTGTGATGAGCCCGGAAACAAAGAGAAATGGTCACTTGCATCAATATTACAATACGTTTCATCATGATATATCCTATATTAATCATAATTGCTGAGGGTGCATTCCCATGTTCAGCACATAAAACAATCTAATAACATGTACATAATTCAGAAAGTCGTCTACATTGGAATGTTGTCCGCATGTAGACATGCCTATAGACATAGCCCATGTTTGGATGACAATCTGTATGTAAGGTCACCGTACAGATGATGTGTACAAAAATCCTGAAATCGCAGCCTGGATGGATGAAACTAGATCCGAGGTCTTCTTATCTCATTCACTCGATCATTCGGGTATAATTCTAGCCATGCGAATATATGATTTGTCATCGAACATGGAAAGACATCGTTTGATTAATAGCTAATGATGTGAGCTGTTAACAAATGCGAGAGAACCACCATTAATGAAAATAGCCCTCAAGGTACTACAGTACATTTCGTAAGGCGTGTATAGATGATTTGATGTTGAACGCCAATAAAAATCTTTCGGTCAAAGGTCCGGAAGCGAGGATCTTGTTGATGTTGTAACAAGCCTCACGGTACTGGAATCTAATGTTTCTAAGTGAACTTCCTGGATATTTATTTGTCATTGACAGGAAGTCACCTTATTGCAAAATAGGAGTTACTGATTTAAGAGACAAGGGTATGACTTGATATAGCAATTTTCAGGGATGACGGTCATGAAAATGAAGGTTTACGAGTATTGTAGAAGGATGAGTTTTTAATCATTAGATGATTTCTCTTGAACATATTGGCAACACTGTGATGAGTTGGCAGCATTGACCCAAAATCGAAGTGAAGGTATGATGAACCATAAGTGTGAATGAACCGTCAAGATGATTACCCAACCCAAACATTCATGGACATGGAGTGAAAGAAGTGTCATGTTCAAAAGTGACTTGCTACCAAAAAGAAACGTTACTTTTCCCAAATTTTCCCTGGTCATTTTTCGACTAGTACCTCTTTATTTTTTGACAAGCTTGAGGATGATAACATTTTCTTGATCTATAATTCAACCCTTCGGGCGAATAAAGTATCGCTATTTAATAATTTAATGATTCTAGCGATGAATGAAACTCGATTCTTGCCATGATTGACAAGCCCGTTTTCCAATACCTTGGGTGCACGAGCTTAACAATGCTAGAATGCCTATTCCTTTTTCATATTTAGAGAGTCTTAAAAAAGGACGAAAAGAGAACTCCAAAAGTAATTTTTCATACATTTGTCTTTCGCATCCGAAAAAGTGCATTAACATCTCGAAAGAACCTATTTGGTCATAGAAAACACAGATTCTTTTTCGTAAATAATTCATTCTGGCCGGAAAATCAAAGTCAATACAAGATGGCATATAGGGAGAAAATAAATGTAAGATTTTTTATTGATGATAGAAGGAGAGGTTACAACCTAGTGACTGATTTGAAGTGACCTTCCAACAATGTTCCCAAGCCTCATCACAGTATAAATCTCTCTAGTAGTAGCTTCACAAATCTAGCTCTCAATTTAAAATTCTCTAGCATTTCTCTACTCAAATTCTTTCTCCTCAAGCACTTAGATCTGTGCTCAATTTATAGATGAACCGTAGGTTTTTTTGCAATCAATAACTTCCCAAAAATAGGCAAGACATGTTTTCAGTCATGTAGATGTCAAATGGACACTTGGATTTGAAGCTTGACACATGTGAAATCTTCTACAAGGCACCGGCCAAGTGGAGATTCCAGAACAATGAGAATTTCTCTCCCAATGTGACCAATGCACCTGTGAATGTCAGGAAGTGCTTTGCAGAGCAGCCTTGCATGGGCATAACTGCATATACAATGCACTTATTCCCCTTAGAGCTTGCGTTGGTGAGCTCTCATATGCTATATAATAAGCTTCCAACCATGGAAACCTTTGCTTGATAAAATTCTTGCTTGATTTGTCTTGTTTCTTGTCTTAGGGCATGTAGAAAATGAAATGATAGGGAATAATGGACCCTTGATCATTGGTCCTAGAGATGATGTCCAATTAACCAGGTCATTGGGAATGGTGCCAAAATTGACCTATAACAATTTCCCCCTAAAGCATGAGATCCAAATAATAAGAACATTTGATTGAGATTCTTTACACTGTGATGAGCATGGAAATGAAGCGGTGTGGTCACCTGCATCAATCTTACAATACATTACATCATGATATATCCTCTTTGATCATAATTTCTGAGGGTATGCATTCCCATGTTCAGCACATAAAACAATCTAACAACATGTACATAATTCAGAAAGTCATCTACATTGGAATGTTGCCCAGATGTAGACATGCCTATAGATATAGGCCCATGTTTGGATGAAAATCTATATGTAAGGTCACCGTACAGATGATGTGTACAAAAATCTTGAAATCGTAGCCCAGATGGCTGAAACTAGATCTGAGGTCTTCTTATCTCGTTCACTCGATCATTCGGGTACAAGTATAGCCATGCAAATATATGATTTGTAGTCGAACATGGAAAGACATCGTTTGATTACCAGCCAATAATGTGAGCTGTTAACAAACGCGAGAGAACCACCATTAATGGCAATGGCTCTCAAGGTACTCCAGTACATTTCGTAAGGCATGAATAGATGATTTTTTGTCGAACACGAAACAAAATATTTTGGTCAAAGGTCCAGAAGCGAGGATCTTGTCGATGCTGTAACAAGCCTCATGGTACTGGAATCTAATGTTTCTAAGTGAACTTCCTGGATATTGATTTGTCATCGACAGGAAGTCATGTTATTGAAAAACTGGAGTTACTGATTTCAGAGACAAGGGTATGACTTGATATGGAAATTTTTTAGGGATGACGGTCATGAAAATGAAGGTTTACGAGTATTGTAGAAGGATGAGTTTTTAATCACTGGATTACTTCTCTTGAACATATCGGCAACACTGTGATGAGTTGGCAGCATTGACCCAAAACCGAAGTGAAGGTAAGATAAACTATAGGTGTGAATGGATTGTCAAGATGATTACCCAACCCAAACAATCACGGACATGGAGTGAAGGAAGTGTCATGTTCAAGAGCGACTTGCTACCAAAAAGAAACTTGTTCACTTTTCCAAAATTTTCCCTGGTCATTTGTCGACCAGTGCCTCTTTATTTTTTAACAAGATTGAGGAGGATAACATTTGCTTGATCTATAATTCAACCCTTCGGGCGAAGAAAGTATTGCTATTTAATAACTTAATGATTCTAGCGATGAATGAAACTCGATTCTTTCCATGATCAACAAGCTCGTTTCTATTTTATGTTTTAACGAGCTTGACAACAGTGATAGCCTATTCCTTTTTCATATTTAGAGAGTCTTAAAAAAAGGACGAAAGAGAACTCCAAAAGTAATTTTTCATATATTTGTCTCTCAGATCCGAAAAAGTGTAAAATAATATCTGAAAGAACCTATTTGGTCATGTTTAACCAAGGTATTCCTTTTTCGTAAATAATCTATCTCAGTTCGGAAAAGGGTTAAACTTATACTTAGTAGATATGAATTCATTTACTTTTACGAGCTAAAAAAGACAAGTGCTCGGAAATATTTTCACATTATTGGAGTCTGAAAAGAGATGAAAGAAGACTCAAGGGGTTCTTTTTTTGCTGTTATCAAAGCTAGAAAAAATATATAAAAGTGCGCTTCAAATCCTTTTTCGTTTTTAACAAAGCTCGAAAAATAAGGAGAAAAAGTATGCTTTGTGGTCAAGTCTTTCTTTGAATAAATATGCATGACTAATCTGTTCATCAGTTGTATTTCCTATTCAGGACAATATCAAATGGATTAAAAATACCTGTTTCATGATAAAAACATAATAAAACTATATTCATAGTAATAAATGTAACTTACAAACAATTAAATGACTATATAAAGTAGTTTCACTATTCATTTTTACCATTCCATAGTTACCATTTGCATTTTGGAGCTCTGAACTTGATTTTTCCCCCGAACTTTAGTCGTTGATTGTGGTCGTTTCTGTGGATGGATTTCATTTTCGTTTGATCCAGGTTAGTAGCATGAACCTCCTCTTCCCTTTAGTATTCATTTCATTTCCATTCCTTGCAAATTTTTAGGGTTTTAAGGCCCCTAGGGTAAATTCTGCCCAAAATGAAGGCAGCGCACCCATAAATGTCGAAACCTGCATTGCATAGCAGGTACAGTGAAGGGTACCTACATGTACAACACACTGTCTTAACCGAGGGAGTGCGTTGGGTGCAATTCAAGTTTTTGGTTTTCATGTTGTGCTAAAAATTTGCCTAGTTTTTTTCAATGAATGGTATCTAATGGATCTTATGGTTATATTTCAGGTTTCCATTGAATTATAATGATGATTACATGGAGGGAAAGAGAACATGAAGAAAAATATATGATTGCCTTGAATGATCTGGGTACAGTAAGAGCCCTAAGAGATTGTGGACTACTTAAGTATTTCAAATTGTCAGGAATGAGGCAACAAATAGAACTCTTTGATTTCTTAGTTCGAGCATGGGATCCGGTGATAGAGGCATTTCACATTAAAAATCAAGTGTTACCCATAACAGTTGAGGATGTGTATTTTCTCACAGGTTTTTCGAGGAGAGGTTTGCCCATTTCTCTCACAGGGTTTACCGTTGGAGGAGAGACAGTGAGGGATTATGTTATGCAGTATTGCTATATAAGGGCAGAACCTAGAAAAAATGGAAAAATAAACATCTGGGATGTCAGGGATTTTCCTTTGAGAACCATCCTTTTCATGATTGCTAAACTTGCACCATTACACTAAATGTAGCGAACAGATCATATATGCAGTATGCGCTAAAGTTCTTAGAGCCAACAGTCTTCAACTGGTCTGAAGTTGTTCTATCTAAGATAAAGGAACAATTGAATAAATCAAAGGGAGGAAGGAAGAAAACTTTCAGTTATAGTTCAATCCTCATCTCCTTCTCTTTGGAACAGATTCAACTAATGCAACCACAGCATGTAACATTGGATATATATAGTCCTAGAGATCCTCGAATGCAGAGATGGGTAGAACTCATGGGTCGGCATTCAGGCCAATCGACCATTATGTTCTCCACTGCATTCTTCGCCTAGTTCTGGAGACATATTGTCGCCATCGATGAGTATGCATACGCAGGCGTCGACTTCTGAGGAGCCAGATCTAGTATTACCAGAAGGCGCTTAGTGGGGTCCAATAGGTAAGAATGATTTGACCATGTTTTTTTATTTTTCTAAGGTTTATACAATGTTTTTTTGTTTTTATTTCTTTCCAAGACTAAATTAAATGTTTTATGTAATGCAGATATCGGTCGTGTTCAACCAGTAGAGGAACCAGAGCGTGAATCTGATGTGCCAGCAGAGAGGGTTGTCAGGAGAACAATCCTTCAGGACCTTGATATGGCCAAGACTCTGGCTAAGCTTCAGAAGCACATAGAGTGGTTGACCTTTGGGATTCTAGATTTCTGGATCGAAGAGCTTCCCATGTGACTGCAGCGACACACAATTGGGGTTCCTAATCGTTGGATGCGATTGCTCCGTAGGATTTCTAGATCTATAGCATGTTACCATGAGCACCACTAGTTTACTTGTGACATTTTTCATACATTTTGAGGTCAGATGACCAATGTGTCTTGGGCACAAATTTTGTAAAAACCTATAACTCTATATCTATATGTTTTCAGAGTTTTTCCTATGTTTAATGTGCAATCCTATTCAATGATGTGAATATTTTCTTTACCTATGTCACAAATGTCTGTCTAAAACTTGATTAGCTAATGAATCAGTCAAAGTTTTCAAATTTCTGGAAATGTGTTGATATTGAACAAAATCAAAATTTCTTTCCAAAATTCGAACTCTTAGGAACAATCTATGAAGTGTTGGATTTCTAATAGTATAAACACTAGTAATTTGTAATACCACGAGTTGTGAGTCTAACCTTATGATTATGTGGTTAATACCAAATGAAATGGTATCAGAGAGAAGTTCAATCAATGCGCTATACTCAGTGATATTGTTCGCCGATCTACCAATACAAATCCCTTGAAAACTCACTTACTTGCTGTTCAGAGCGAAAATGGCCCACACTACAGAGGATAGATTTTGCGTACTACGACTAGCACCATCAGAAAATCCAACAAATGGTTCTGAAGATTCATAAATATTCCATAAAATATAAAGCGGATTACTAACGTCAATAAAACTCTAAAAAACAAATTAAGATAGTGAATGCAAATCAACAGCATATATACAATATAATACAAAAAATACTACACTCATGATTAAGAATAGTAATGTTTCAAATAAAACCCATTTCTAGGTTGTGCCAATGGAATCCCATCGTAACCAACTAACTCGTAGGCACCCTTAGCAAGAACTCCTTTGAAAATATAGGGGCCATGCCATAATGGCTCGAATTTCCCTGTACCTATTACATCAGCTTCTTGGTCATAAAGAAGGACTAAGTCGCCCTCTGAGTAGATGCAAGGCTGGACATTTTTGTCATATTTCACCTTTATACATCTCTTATGTGCTTCATTGGCCAATTGGGCTTCACGACCCATTTCATCAAGATGGATGAGGTTAAGGAGACGTGCTTCTTCTTCTGAGGTGTCAGGTAACAAGTCTATCGTGATTTTTAATGATGATATTTCGCATTGGATTGGCAAGATAGCTTCCAGACCATACACCAATTGAAAAGGAGTAAATCCGGTTGCGTTTCTCACTGAGGTTCAATACGCCCACAAGGCAGAGTACAAGATCAAGTGTCGATTCCTTGTACAGACACCTATCATTCGTTGAAGCATTCGTTTAATAATTTTGTTAATAGCCTCAACTTGTCCTTTTGATTGTGGATAATAAGGAGTAGAATTATCATGCGAAAATCCTAACTTGGTAGTCAATTCAGACATCATATGGTTGCGAAAATGCTTCCCATGATCTATAACTCTAGCCTGTGGGACCCCAATCTGTGCAATAACGTGGTTGAAGAAAAACAATGTAGTTGTTTGTCCTGTGTTATTAAATGTAGGCACGCTTCGGCCCATTTGGTGTAACAGTCGACTACGACAATAATATAGCCATGCCCCCTAGATGAAGGAGGGTTACAGGTCATGAATTCAATACCCCATTTTTTAAATGGTCCAGCAGACACAACAGGATGCATTGGTGCTGGCAATTTGCAGATTTTATGATAAAAAATCTGGCATGCATGACAACTTTTGACTGCAAGGATGCAATATCGAAAAATAGTAGGCCAAAAGTAACTGGCATAGAGTATCTTCTGCGTGGTAGCATATCCAGATAAGCGTCCACTACAAGCCCTAGCATGAAAATCATTTAACACTTTTTCGGCCTCCTCATGAGTGATGAACCTCCTTAAAATGGTATCGACACCACGACGATAAAGGGTATCGCCAACTATCAAATAATATTTGGCTTGGTATCAAATACGTCGTTGTTCAAAGTGAGAGGTATTAGGTTGAAAATTTTGGGTTTGGAGATAAATGATGAAATCCCCATACCAACGACCAGATGATCCATTCAGAAACAGAGACTCGTCTGGAATAGATGGTTCCAACGTAGTAGGAGTACTATCAGAGGGAAGGTCACAGAGAAGCTCAGCCAAAACTAAAGACTTATTTGACTTGGATTTGATGAATTCCAAATTAAATTCCTGCAAAATGACAACCCATTTTGAATATTTTCCCCCCAGTAATTGACGTGATAATATATAAGTCATGGGGTTGCAATCCAAAACTATTTTTGTTTTCCGGAGCAGGATATAATGGTGAAATATTTAGACAGCTTGAACAGCTGCCAAGGCAAGATTTTCCATGTACGAGTACTTAACTTCTGTATCATTGATATTATGACTCAAATAATAGATTGGATGTTCAATTCCATCTTCTACTTGGACCAAAACCATAGCGATGGTCGTTTCAGCCGCGGCAATATATGTTAGGTCCCTATATTACTAGTATAGTCCCTTATTGTTGTTATTGTAACCCCCTTATTGTTATTATTGTACCCTTGTAACCCCCATTTTATTATTATTGTGCCCTTAAATTATTATTGTTAGGTCGGCTAGGATTACATTGTAGCCCACTAGGATTACATTATGGCCCCATGGACTCCTATATATAGAAAGGAGGTTTTGTAAATTGTATCATCCAAGAATTTTTCATTTATGTAATGTATTGGAGGTTTCCCCCTCAAAGTGGCTCATTTATAAGGTGTTTATATCTCTTTTCTTCTCTTTTTGGAGCTGGTTACACAACATTTGGTATCAGAGCTTTGGATTCTAGGGTTTCGCTGCTCCAAACAGGTCATCGTGGCATTTTCGCTATAAATTTTTTTCTGTGAATTTTCAGAAACTGAAATGTCTAGGGTACGAAGCTGAAATCCTGAGGAATATTTCCTAAAAATTTCAGAGCTTGGTTCGCCATATGTTTGGAGATATCATCTGTGGAAGTTAGGTCTTTTTTCAGGCTCCTAAATAGGTCATCGTGGAATTTTCGCTATAAATTTGTTTCTACGAAGGTTCATAATTTGCAATTCATATGGTGTGAAGCTGAAATCCTAAGGAAATTTGTCAAAAAATTTCAGATCTTGGTTCGCAATTTTTTTGGAAATATGATCTTTGGAAGGTAGTGCTTTTTCAGGCTCCTGAATTTCATCTCAAAGAGGTGATCGTGGGAAAGGTTCAATAACTCTCTCTCTCGGGATCGGATTGGAGTGCCGTAAAAATTGGTCGCAAGAAAATGGACTTTAGTTTCTTGGATATAAATTTCATAGACAAAGGACAAAAAAGTGACACGTGGCAAGTCGTACAAGTTTGCTCTACTGAAACAGTCCAGAATTAGGTCATTGTGGGAGATTGGACACAACTTTGTCTTGGAGAATCCAAATCAGGTCAAACCTATGGAATTTGAAAGAAGCTTTAGAGGGCTACTACAGGGTTGAATTTCAGATATCGAAGATGTTCAATTACAGAGATAATTCAATTTCAATATCAAGCTCCTCAAAGCAAGTAAAAGGTGTGTATTTTTTTCCGAATTGCATAAGTCTTGTTTGAAGAATCAAGTTGAATTGATTCCAAGGGCATCTTGTAGAATAGATATCAATATTGGATTCTAAAATGGCCCCTAAAAATAATTCAACACCCATTAATCCTTCAGAAGGCTCTACTATGACTCATGAAGATGAAGAATTGCAACATGATCTATCAAAATTACAAGAGAAAGTGCAACAGATTTCACTCTCGCAAAGAGCAACAAAAAATGAAATGGAAGTTTTGAAGAAAGGCATGGAAGTGAAGATGGATGGTTTGAAGAAAGGCAGGGAAGCTAAGATGGATGGCGTGGAAGCTAATATGGATGGCATGGAAGTGGGCATGGAAGCTAAGATGGATGACATGAAAGACAACATGGAAAACATGAAGAATGATCTAAAAGCATACATGGAAGGCTTGATGACAAGCTTAAAACAAGAAATGATTCATAATGGTGGAAATATAGTAGAAGAACCTCATGATGAGAACAAAATAAATATTAATCGTGATTTCATAAACTCTAATGTTGGCGGGAAGAACCACCATATTCCAAAAATGGATATGAGGAAGTTTGATGGAAAGGATCCTGTAACATGGATACTACAGATGGAGCAATATTTTGATCTCCATAACGTGAAAAACACACAAAAGGTACACATTGCAACTTTACATTTAGAACAAAATACATTTGTATGGTATCGATGGCTTTGCTCCCGTAAAATTTTTTTCACTTGGTCAATTTTTACGGAGGAAATGATAGCACATTATGAGGATACAAAGAGAAACACCTTCTTTAGCCAATTGATAAATCTCAAACAAAAGGGTTTAGTGGGGCAGCACATTGAGGACTTCCAAAAATTGAATATAAGGGTAACTGATATTCCAGAGGAACACAGGATTGATCTCTTCATAAGCACTTTAAAGGATAACATACAACATGAAGTTCGTGTTTTGGAACCTGATTCATTGGAGAAGGCATTCAGGTTGGCAAGAAAAGTTGAATGTAAAATTATGGCGACAAGGAAGCCTACCACTCAATTCTATAAAGAAGGAAGTGTTGCTACATCTAGATTTCCACAACCTACAAGGTTGACACCACAACAATTGGAAGAAAAAAGAGAAAAAAGGCTTTGCTACAGTTGTGATAGCAAATACACTAAAGGTCATAAGTGTGCTGAGAAGAAATTATTTTACATAGATTGTGAAGAAGAAGAAGAAAATGAACAAGAAGAGGATATACACCAGGAACCAGCCCTAGAAGAGGAAGAAATGAATCCGACCATATCGTGTAATTCACTGGCAGGAATTACCACTTCTCAAACTCTCAAGATAGAAGGACATATCAAGAAGAAAAGGGTAATAGTGTTGATTGATTCAGGTAGCACCCACAATTTTATTCATTATAAGGTAGCCAAGGAATTAAATTGTTTCCATACCCAGCACCAGAATGTCAAGTGATGGTTGCAAATGGAGGAACTATAAATTGCTCTAGAAAATGCCATAATATCAAGATAACCATGGGGGAATATGTATTTACTAGTCCAATGCTTGTCATTCCTATGGGAGGTGCTGATGTTGTACTAGGAGTACAATGGTTACAATCTTTGGGGACGGTAGCTTTTAATTTTCAAGAAATTTTCTTGAAATTTTTTTCAGAAGGAAAGGAAGTTGAATTATGGGGTATTGCAGGGAAGCTAGGAAGGATAATAAGCTCTAAAGTCATGACAAAGCTTCTAAAGAAAGAACAGCGAGGCGTAATTGCACAATTATGCTCACTAGAAGTTCCAACATCAAAATCATCTATTTCTACAAATCTCCAACAAGTCTTGGACAATCATTCCAAGGTGTTTGAAACTCCCAAAGGACTCCCACCTATTCGTGATCATGATCATGCTATTCATTTGATTCCAGGAAGTGTTCCTCCAAACATCAGGCCTTATAGATATCCTTACTTCCAAAAGAGAAAAATTGAACATATGATTGCAGAAATGTTAGAGGCGGGTATAATTCAACCTAGTCAAAGTTCTTTCTCTGCTCCTGTAGTATTGGTACACAAGAAGGATAGATCATGGCGAATGTGTCCGGATTATAGGGAGCTCAATAAGCTCACCATTAAAGATAAATTTCCCATTCCCGTGATTTATGAATTATTGGATGAATTACATGGAGCAATTTATTTTACCAAGTTGGATCTTCGTTCAGGATATCATCAAATTAGAATGAAGACTGAAGATATTCCAAAAATAGTATTTCGAACTCATGAGGGTCATTATGAATTTTTGGTCATGCCTTTTGGCCTTACCAATCACCTTCTACATTTCAAGGGTTGATGAATTCCATTTTCAAACCCTTCCTTAGAAAATTTGTGCTAGTATTTTTTGATGATATACTAATCTACAGTAGGTCTTGGAAGGATCATGTTGAAAATGTTGACAGGGTGCTCAAACTATTGCAGGAGAAACAATTATATGCAAAAAAATCCAAATGTTTCTTTGGAGTACAAGAGGTGGAATATTTGGGTCATATTGTATCTCACGAGGGTGTTAAAGTAGACCCTAACAAAATTAAAGCCATTAAGGAAAGGAAATTCCCCACAACTATAAATAAGTTGCGAGGATTTTTCGGGTTAACAGGGTATTATCGCAAGTTTGTTAAGAATTATGGGAGAATAGCAGCACCTCTAACAACATTATTGAAGAAAGATGCATTTTCATGGACTCCTGAAGCAACTAAGGCCTTTGAACGTCTTAAAGAGGCAATGTGCCTACCACCGGTCTTAGCTACACCAGACTTCACAAAAACCTTTATTGTGGAATGTGATGCCTCAGGAAATGGAATTGGTGCAGTTTTAATGCAGGAAGGAAGACCCATTGCTTTCGAAAGTCGTCCAATCAAAGGAAAGTATTTACAGAAACCTATTTATGAGAAGGAAATGTTAGCAATACTGCATGCACTAAAGAAATGGCGAACTTACCTAATGGGAAGACACTTCAAGGTAAAAACTGATCATGATAGTCTTAAAACACTTTTTGGAACAAAGACTATCTTCAGAAGAGCAGCAAAAATGGGTCACAAAGATGTTGGGTTATGACTTTGAAATAATCTACAAAAAAGGAAAGCTTAATGTTGTTGCATATGCACTCTCAAGAAATAATGAAGAGGTGGAAGCATTGCTTTGTGCCATTTCTATTATCCAACCAGATTGGATAACTGAAGCAAGAGATGAATGGAAGAAGGACAAAGATGTATGGACACTCATTCAAAAGTTGTAGCAATATCCTAGTACATCTGATACATTTAGTTGGAAAAATGATTCCTTATGGTACAAAGATCGCTTATATCTTTGTAAGAATTCCCAACTAAAACAAAAGATTCTTCTGGAATTGCACACCTCTCCTTTAGGAGGACACTCGGGATTTTTAAAAACTTACCACAGGGTGAAGAAAGAATTTTTTTGGGATGGCCTTAAATCTGATATTCGAAAGTTTGTGGCGGAATGTTTGGTTTGCCAGCAGAATAAAGTGGAAACAATTAAGACCCCAGACTTCTACAACCTTTATCCATTCCAAGTCAACGTTGGGAGGAGATTTCAATGGATTTTATCACAGGTTTACCTAAGTCCGAAGGAAAGAGTGTCATCATGGTGGTAGTTGATAGACTTACCAAGTATGCACACTTTTGTGCATTATCTCATCCATTTAAAGGAAGTACAGTTGCTACTACATTTATGGACAGAATTCAAAAGCTACATGGAAGCCCAAGGGTTATTGTGAGCGACAGAGATCCCATTTTTACCGGAAATTTTTGGATGGAGTTATTTTCTTGTTTGGGTACTCAATTAGCTCATAGCTCATCTTATCATCCTCAATCTGATGGTCAAACTGAGATAGTAAATAAATGTTTTGAAGGATATCTTCGTTGTTTTGTATCTGATAAACAAACACAATGGGTCAAGTGGTTACCTCTTGCTGAATGGTGGTATAACACTTCCTTCCATACTGCAGCAAAAATGACCCCATTTATGGCACTTTACGGATATCATCCACCATCCATCACATCATCTTTACGGGAAAATTCAAAGGTTCAAGCAGTGGAAGATCACATCGAGCATCAGCAAGAAGTTCTCCAACTCTTAAAGGATAACCTGAATTTGGCACAAAATCGAATGAAACAACATGCAGATCAACATCATAGCGAGAGAAGTTCTGATGTAGGAGATTGGGTATTTTTACGGCTACAACCATACAAACAAATGTCCCTCAAGCAAGCAAAGAAGGATATTAAATTATCGCCAAAGTACTATGGTCCTTACAAGGTGTTGCAAAATATTGGTACTATGGCATACAAATTGGAGCTTCCTGCTTCTTCGTGAGTACATCCAATTTTACATGTTTCATGCTTAAAGAAGGTTATCGGTGAAAATCTTCCAGTTCAAACAATATTACCAGAACTTGATGAGGAAGGAAAAATCATATTGGAACCTAAAGCGGTCACAGAAATAAGAACTCAATAACTACGGAATCGATCAATTTCAGAATATCTCATCAAGTGGAAGAACTTACCCACTGAAGATTCTACATGGGAGGATGAGAATTTCATACAGAAGCACCTAGAGCTACTCAAGTGTTGAGGACAACACTTTTTTGAAGGAGAGGGGCATGTTAGGTCCCTATATTACTAGTATAGTCCCTTATTGTTGTTAGTGCAACCCCCTTATTGTTATTATTGTACCCTTGTAACCCCCATTTTATTATTATTGTGCCTTAAATTATTATTTTTAGGTCGGCTAGGATTACATTGTGGCCCACTAGGATTACATTATGGCCCCATGGACTCCTATATATAGAAAGGAGGTTTTGTAAATTGGATCATCCAAGAATTTTTCATTTATGTAATGTATTGGAGGTTGGCCCCTCGAAGTGGCTCATTTTTAAGGCGTTTATATCTCTTTTCTTCTCTTTTTGGAGCTGGTTACACAACGATTAGATGAAATTGGACACCACAACGATAAAGGGTATCGCCAACTATCAGATAATATTCGGCTTCGTATCGAATACGTCGTTGTTCAAAGTGAGAGGTATTAGGTCGAAAATTTTGGGTTTGGAGATAAATGATGAAATCCCCATACCAACGATCAGATGATCCAATCAGAAACAGAGACTCGTCTAGAATAGATGGTTCCAACGTAGTAGGAGTACTATCAGAGGGAAGGTCACAGAGAAGCTCAGCTAAAACTAAAGACTTATTTGAATTGGATTTGATGAATTCCAAATTAAATTCCTGCAAAATGACAATCCATTTTGAATATTTGCCCCCCAGTAATTGACGTGATAATATATAAGTCATGGGGTTGCAATCCGAAACTATTGTTGTTTTTCAGAGCAGGATATAATGGTGAAATATTTAGACAGCTTGAACAGCTGCCAAGGCAAGATTTTCCATGTACGAGTACTTAACTTCTGTATCATTGATCTACAACTCAAATAATAGATCGGATGTTCAATTCCATCTTCTACTTGGACCAAAACCATAGCGATGGTCGTTTCAGCCACAGCAATATATAGGAAATAATAATTTTGATAATTTGGAGGATACATTAATGACGCTCAGATAAGAGTGTCCTTTATAGCATCAAAATAAGCTTGCACAACTTGGTCCCAATGGAAGGGAACCCCCTTTTTCAATAATCGAGTAAACCTTTTAGCCATTTCGGCATAGTTTGGAACGAACCTTCTCAGGAAGTTAGCCTTTCCTTGAAGTTTCTGTATCTGAAGTAAGTTTGATGGTGCAGGAAAATCAAGAATGGCCTAACCCTTCAGTGGGTCTATTCTAATTCCTTCTTTTGAGACTACAAATCCGAGAAATTGACCATAACCAACACAAAACACACATTTATGTGGATTTAGGCATATCTTGTAGTGTCGGTAGCATGAGAAAATGGCTCTCAAATGCATCGGGTGATCAGTCTGATTTCGTGAATTCACCGATAAATCATCTAGATATGGTTCAACAATGTGCTTGATGTCATTAAAAGCATAATCCATTTCTCTCTGAAAAGTTTCCCCAGATTTCTTTAAACTAAACAGAAGTTTCCTATATGCGAATGTGCCCCAGGGATAGATGAATGTTGTCTTATGTTGGTCATATGGGCGGATATTGATTTGATTTTAGCCAGAAAATCCATCCATGAACGAGAATATTTAGCATCCAGCATAATCATCAATAATCTGGTCAATAAATGGAGTAGGATAGTTGTCTTTTGGACAAGCATGATTAACATCCTGATAATCGATGCACACTCTAATGGTTCCTTGTTTTTTCATAACAAGAACGATATTGGAAACCCACTTAGTTAGCGGAACAGGGTAAATGAAACCAACACGCAAAAGTTTTTCAACTTCTGCTTTGATGGCAACAGTTTTATTCAGATGAACAAGACAAAGTCTTTGGCGCACCAGTTTAACATCATGATACATATTAATAGTGTGTTCAACTATACTAGTATCTATGCCTGGAATTTCCTCGTAATACCAAGCGAATACGTCACGAAATTCATGAAAAAGAGAGTGATATGAATCAAGTTCTGATGGAGAAAAAGATACACCGACATGAATATTTTCTACAACGCCAGGTTTGGTCGAAATATCGATAGAAATTTTTTCTTCGATATTGGATAAATTTCGCTCAGAGTCAATTGCATTAATCGGTAAAGAATTCGAAAAGAAAGTTTTTATGGATGGGTGATATCATTCACTGAGATTTTTTTCTTCATAATTTGGAAGATGGGAATGATGATGATAATCTTCCCATGGTTCTCCTTCTGACATCATAGCTTCCAAAATATTTTCATCTGTCAAAAACTTTGAGGAAAATGGATCAGATGGGGTACCAAAATCTAAGGAACGATCAACCCAAACACTTGGCGACGTTGATTTCAGATTTGCCGCCCAAACCAAATAGATTGATTGCTATGCTAGCTCAATAGGGCTGGGCGGTAAAACATCATCCAACATATAAATTTCAGAATCATCCGTACTCTCCCTTAATCCATATAAATTGGAAGAGATCATGTAGCAGGTCTCTATACCTGCAATTTCTACCAACGTCGCAGGCGGTGGTAATGCAAAGGTTCCCATAAGAGTGGAATCCTTTAACAGTCCTACACTAATGTTCTAGATTTATAGTTGGGGTAAGTGAACAAACAGAATGCTTCTAGTTACTTGTGAAGCGGAGGAAAAAAAAAGATAATCGATTAATGACTGTGATTGTACATTTATGTGGAAAGGAAATCACTCTAAAGTATGTAGAAACAATGGCAGTCATTGAATATACCCATGGTCTTCCAAGTAAAATATTATATTCAAGGGGTCCATCAACAACCTCAACATCAATATTAATTATTTTTCCCCCTATTTTAACATGTAGGTTATTGATAATACCACAAGGTTTATATGTTCTTCCATCAAAAGCCTTCAACGTTGTTGATGATTGTGATAATCGCGGTGAGCCAAGTGACTTCCAACGGTTTAGATACATAATGCACGTAGATGCTGCCTCATCAATAATAGTGCAATGAATAAGGTTATTGAGAACATTTACTTGTATGGAGAATGCCAATTTTGCTGGTAGCTGCGGTACATAGCCCATATGATTAAAGACAACAAGATTAGAATCAGTTGGATCAATTCCACCAATGGCCGACAATAAACCTACTTCTGTGAAGGAAAATTTTGTAATACCTCAAGAGAAGACATAGCTGAAGGGGATTGAGCCAAATCTCCAACTATATTATAATTTTGTGCAGCTCTTGCTCGAGGATTGTATGTTGATTTATGAATTACTCCATTTGGTGGCTTAATTGTCAATTCAGGAATAACAGTAGGTGGTACTGATTCAGTAGATGGATTCATTGTCAAGGTAGTAGGTTGATCAGTGTCCAGACTACCATAGTATTTATTCTACATCAACACCAAAATATCTTGTGAAGTTTTTGTGGTGGATAACATTAACACTTGGGAACTAGGAGCTGGATCCGTAGCAGCCAAATTAGTGTCTAGATTTGGAAATGGGGATGTCAACACAACTGATGCATTTGAAGTCTTGATGATTTTTGAGACTTCAGCATG
Organism: Pinus albicaulis; assembly: GCA_034641835.2. NCBI lineage: Eukaryota > Viridiplantae > Streptophyta > Pinopsida > Pinales > Pinaceae > Pinus > Pinus albicaulis. The sequence goes on from CM076582.1 coordinate 714,104,178, forward strand.
GTGAGGACAATCCCTAACAAAGTGTTCCTCGTTATAGATTATGCATGGATAATGAGGTTTCCGTGGTCCTGACGGTTGATGAGATTATCTTTCTTGCGGGTTAGAAGTTTGCTTTTTCTTTGATTTCCCCTTTTTCTTACTTCATAGTTGCTTGTCACTTTTTCCTTTGTCAAATGACAGAGCATTAATTTCAGAAGTAGGAGCAGGATCAGATGCAGTAGCGTGGTGTGTTTTTGCAGTGCCTATCAAGCCGTCTCCTGCATGAGAGTACTTTATTTGAGGAGGAACATTGAAATTAGATCGCGACGCATTAGGAAATTTTTCATAGAGCGTGCCAGACTGAGTGTAAATCAAGTCTAAATATTGGGCACGAGCGATAAATTGCTCTTCTGTGACGATGCCACCTTTAGCCACATCCTCAGTTATAGATGGTAATACTGACTTAATGAACCATTTGGCAGGGAGTTGATCGGGAACAAATGCCTTAACCATTCGTCAACGACGACGCCACTTATGAATATGATCAGAAATGTGAGTAGCATTAGACTGTTTGAAATTGGTCAAGAGTTCCATTCTAGTTTCGTATCTGATCGGTAACTAGAAATGGGTCAAAAATACAGTAGCTAAGGCAGTGAAATTGTCAAAAGAAGCTCTAGGTAACTCAATGTACCATTTAGTAGCCGAACTTGTAAGCGTACGCTGGAAAAGACGTAGTCGAACAGAATCATCATTCAAGGAATTTGATGAACACCATAAATGATAAATCATGACATGAGTCGACAAATCTTCTCTGGGGTTTCCATTTAATTTATGAATATCAGAGGGTAATTTATGAGGTATCACCAGCCACCAAGGAGCATAATTTATAGGATCATTGGTTAACTAGTTTAAATCTGGTAATTCCAAGGTTGCAACAAAAGGAAACTGTCGATTAAGGTTAGGTTGAGCATAGCTAGGGTAAGAGGGAATTTCTTGGGCAACAAGTCTTTGAGCACCAGCATATGGAATCTGCTGCTGGTAACCCAGATAGGGGTTGTTCTGCATGGAAAATGCTTGAGAATGATATTGACCAAAACCTAGATATGATACTTGTTGAAATGAAGTTTGATGCATTTGCGCCTATGGCTGCCATGGGATCTGTCCACCAATATTATATCCCAAATTAGTATAATTTGGATTCAGTTGATATGTATAACCAATTTGCGTTTGTGAAATCCCATAAAATGGTACACCAGCTTGTGAATAAATGATTCCTTATACAAGTTGTTGTAAATTAACCAAAGGATTTTGAGTCTGTGGACCCAAAATTTGATGATACTGAGTTGAAGAACTTGCCTGATAAGGTTGATGTATAATATTTTGATTCTATAACAGGGGTATAGATGTATTAAAAAGTGGTAATGAAGTGGGTTTAATAGGTTGAACCGGTTGATACGAATGTACAACTGTTTGTGGTTGGATAGGAAGAGTGGGCTGCCATTGACAAACATTCATGTCAACATTAGTTTGACCAAAAAGTGATTGAGTACTGTCATATTGGGTGACCAAAGGTTGCCCCCCATCATAAGGAGGATAATAAGATGGAAAATATTGTTCTCCGAATGTTGGGAGTCCATTTGATATGGTATTTAAAGGAATTGACCGAAAAGGACCAACTTGATATTGCCCTAATGATGTATGTAATGAATCAAGTCATTCAGTACTAACTATAGGACTACTAGTTAAAACACCAAATGATGACATTGGAAAAGACCATGAACGTGAAGATTCACCAAAGAAAGTTCCAAATAATGATTTGTAACCTGTTGGGACCGAAGGGCCACCATGCAAATATGACTTTGGTGAGGATGTGAACATCGACGGTGTAGCAAAGGTAGGAGCTGACGTAATTGGAATAGCAGACCCAACCGAAGATGTTGGTTCATACATGGTTGTTTGACCAAATGTATACCCTCAAAAATCGACGGGAGATTGAATGGAAATAGGATCAACGAAAACAGATGGAAACGATTGAGGAAAAGACTAGTACAAGTAAAGGTCCCCCCCAAAATGGGTTGGAGTTAAAGGTGTATCGTCTTGTGGGATTTCTTCAATCGCAATTAAACCAGGAGGAAGAACTTCACCGTCAGGCCCAAAATATATTTCAGACGGTTGACTGTGTGATATAGAGTTTTAATAGCTATAGAAATTTGTTGGATGACCAAGGTAGGAACAACTTCCAGTTGTTTGACTTCAGGATTCAGATGTTCTGGGAAAGAAGAGACGGGATCTGGATCAATTTGTGACTGAACAACGTCAGGTCCAAGAGGTATGGTCTCAGCAATTGAATGGATCATGACCATGGGTAGCTGTGAAGACTCTGTTTCGACAACAGTAGACGAACCGGGATGTGTGGAAAAAATTTGAGCTAACTCTATTTTAAAAGATGATGTTTCACCAGAGGTACGAATTGTACTTGATTAAGCAGATTGTGATTTCCTTCACCTACCAGAAGTAACTTCTAATGGTAAAGGTGGTTTTAAAGCTAATCTATGCGAACGACAGGAGATAGGATTTTATTCTTCCACGATTACTGATTTATGTTAACCAAAAAAAAAGAGGGTAATGCTAGGAAAAAGGGTTTACCAAGAAACTGTGAACTACAGAATACCTCCTGGTGAACCAAGAAGTACAGGAAGGTAATCTCCCTGAATGTTGTGTTCGGTGTATCACAATTTCAAGGCAGCCGACTTGGTTCACTATGGATGGATAGCACCTAAAATTTTTCCTCCCAAATATACCCAAAGGTACGTGGAGGCCCAAGTATGTATTAACGTTGTTTGATGTGAAACCGCACAGTGAGAGCACCCCTTTATACTTATCATACTATAACACCACCCGATATACCCGAAATAATGTGGACAAGCTACGATATACTTACGTACATGGAGTGAGTTATCACACTCAGAATGTATCACAAACAAGTTAACAACAGCTACTATGTTTTACGACGCCGGAACACGTCTCTAGCCTAGACCTTATAAATGTTATCGTTATGGTTCCAATGCCTTGTTAAGTAAATTGAAATTAATTTTATGTTGATCTTGCTTAACAATTTTCCTTTCAAAGGTTCACCGCAATGATGTGTATGAAATTCCTAAAATGCAAGCTAAGAATGATAAACAAACTCTCACTTTCATCTTTTTCAATGAAGAACCTAGCTACTAAGGGAAGAGAGAAAATAATTTGAGAGCAAACAAATCAATGAATCTCAAAATAAATGCAGATTTCCTAATGTTCCTTTTGGAAAACACACATTATTCTACATGCAAATGCAAGTTTTTCTTTTCAGTTTCCTTAATGTTATGAATGCAGAAAAGAAACTAGGTGCACTAAATCAACAATTCAAATGCTTTTTACTTTCGAGAAACAAAGAATACAAACAACAATTTCTCTTTTGAAGGAAAATGAGGTTTTCAACAACAATTTCTCCTATCAAGGAAATGAAGATTTTACGAAAATCCCTATTTCGAAATCAAATGATTCTTAATGTGACCATAAAAAGTACTTTGAAATCAACTTGTCAATGATAAAGAAAAAAAAATTAAAACAACATTGAACAAATTTTCAGTCAAAGGAGAAGAAGTATATAGAGTCACTGGTCAATTGAGCATCAAACGTTTCAGAACACAGTAGCAAACAAAACTGAAGCAAGTTGCAAATTCAAATTCAAGGGAGTTTGGTCACTTTCAGGAGTCAACGTAGTCTCCAAAGGGAGGCAGTGCTCTACAACGCAGTCTAGGAAGGGAGACAGTGCTTTGCAAAGCACTGTGTCCTGTCTAAGGGTGCGTTGGGCATAGTATAGAAAGAAAAATACTACTTTTTAACTCACTGTATTTGCAAATTAAGCTCTAAAAAAGTTTAATATTTATGTGTGACAACTACTTGGTCGATAAACAAAGCAAATCAAATGCTTTAACACCTAGAACTAAGAGAAATTCTCCCCAGTGGAGCCGCCAATTTTCTGGGCCAGAATTGTGAATTATGGATAAATCACGCTTCCCTAGATAGGTGCTATTCTATAACAACAGGTGAAAGACTATACCACTATTTTTCCTAACTAAGAATAGATACACAAAGAGGATTGGAGGATTAATTGTTCAGTCACTTCCAAATGGCTCCTTCTGTCGCTTCCACTGCAGCTTCAAATTCAAGCGGTTTGTGGGCTGAATGCTTCCTGCAAGAAAGAATAGTGAAACGGTAGAAGATGTAATAATATAGATATATATTCAAGCTAGTTAGCTAAATCAGCAAAGCATAAACCATATACATCAACCAAGATCTTGCAATATGGAAAATCAAAGTCAATACAGATGCATATAGGTAAAAATAAGAAGTACTCTTTATTGATGATAGAAGGAGAGGTTATAACCTAGTGACTGATTTGAAGTGACCTTCCAACAAAATTACTAAGCCTCATAACAGTATAAATCTCTCCAGCAGTAGCTTCACAAATCTAGCTCTTAATTGAAAATTCTCCAGCATTTCTCTACTCAAATTCTTTCTCCTCAAGCACTTAGATCTGTGCTCAATTTATAGATGAACTGTAGGCTGTTTTGCAATCAATAACTTTCCAAAAATAGGCAAGACATGTTTCCAGTCATGTAGATGTCAAATTGACACTTGGATCCGAAGCTTGAGACATGTGAACTCTTCTAGAAGGCACTGACCAAGTGGATATTCTGGAACAATGAGAATTTCTCTCCCAATGTGACTAACGCACCTGTGAATGTCGGGAAGTGATTTTTAGAGCAGCCTTGCATGGGGCTACTTGCATATGCAATGCACTTAGGCCACTTAGAGCCTACGTTGGTGAGCTCTCACATGCTATATAATAAGATTAAAACCATGGAAACCTTTGCTTGATGAAAGTCTTTCTTGATTTGTCTTGTTTCTTGTCTTAGGGCATGTAGAAACTGAAATGATAGGGAATGATAGACCCTTGATCATTGGTCCTGGAGATGATGTCCAGTTAATGAGGTCACTGGGAATGGTGCCCAAATTGACCTATAACATGGTGGATTTGGAACTCCCAAAAGCCATGGGCCTTTGGAACATCCCTAGCCACTCTGAATTGGAAACCTTTGATTGTAGTGCCACAACATAATGGAATACAAGTGCAGAGGAAGTGGTGCACTACCATGGGTTGTGAAGGCAAATGGGGGATGAGAGAAAGTCGCTTTGAAGATGTTGGAATCAAGTACCTTGGTCTGCTACCATATTGGTGCAGCTATGGACCATAGTTGGCTTAGGTAGCCTTTTACCCCGATAGAGTCTTGACCACAACATGAGGATTATCAAGGATTAAGGATTATGTGTAAAATAGGTAGTTGAATGCATAGTCACACCTTAAACAAGAGGAGATATAACCCTTTACTTTCGTAGACAACGCGGTAGAAAATATAATAGAATCTGGGGTGTGCGGAGCTAGGTTTTATACCTATAGTACATAAATAAATTAGCTATAAGTTAAACCTAGCCACTAGAAAAAATAAATAAAGCATATCTTTAATCCAATCAACGAACTATTGTCTGTGAGATAACATATAAACCCCTTAAGGAAAAATATATCTGCAACCTTGTGGGGAGTAGAAAGAATGACTTCCTAAATATGGTCATGGGATGTGCCTGCATAGCCACGATGATAACTTGAGAATTAGATTTGGAATTGTTGGAAGATAGATATTCAAAATTGAAGATCGGTTTGACCTTTTACACCTCGTCATCTTGTTAAAATTTTGAAGAATTGATTCAGAAACAAAAGATGAAAGATATCATAAGGGGTGAGAACTGAAAGCCC